>OZ007600.1:231908447-232583447 GCA_963931845.1 Maratus michaelseni
ATGATAAATTTATTACATTTTTCATATACAGGATGATTTGAAATATGTGATAGTATAGGTGATAAAGATCGATTACATATTGGTTGAAAGGATTTTGAAAAAAAAATGAGCAGTCAGAGGGTTAAGAAGTCCCAAAATGCATTATTCATCTTCGCTTAACAAATTTGTTCTCATCACAATGTGTCGCTAGCTACTGTCTCAAGTAACTTACTTTTTGAGTCACCCATAGACTTTAAAATATGTAAGAAAAATATATCTTTAAAGCAACATTTAAATTTCAAAATGGAATTACTGAAGTAACAAATTGAAAACACTTCTACTGTATCAACTCGAATATAAGACACAACTTACTTTTTAGCAGAAAAAAATATAAATTTTTGTTTTGACTTGTAAACCCACAAAAAAATTAAATAAAGGAAAAATATATGAAACTTGATAAGTATTATGAATCCTAATTTTATTTATTATTCACTTTTATCCAAATTAGTATTCATTGCTACTAGTCTTATTTTCATCTATATTACTAGAATTTTGCGAATTTTCATCACTACTTTCGCATGTGGCTTCTTTATTGAACTGCTCAAAGATAGTGTCATCTAACGTTCCATTTATCGCATTAAAAATCTCGCACTTGAGAAAAAAACACCGAATTACAGAAATTTTGGAATGCCTTCCATGCATCTAAATTTTGCAGTGCTCCTACAGGTAATGGAGATATTTGAACACATTTAATTCTTGTTAGTTATGTGTTTCCTGCTGTAAGACATTCATAACACGTGGTTGTATTGCTGCTTTAAAAGGTCTATTTATATATAAATTGAGCGATTAAATTTGGGGAGTCATTCCTTGGAGCAAGACTCCCTTATCATAGATCAGACTTGACAATCCGGAGAAAGTCTATGGGAGAAAATGTCCGCGGTAATTGCCAACTTATTAATTGACTTTCTCCGGAAAGTATCGCCGCCTGGTGGATACTACCGCACAGTTGCCATGTTTCGGGCTTTTTGAGCACCAGTATATTTTTAGAGAAAATGTTGTTCTTTTAAATCCCAGAATTCTCCGATCAATCAAAACAAAATTGTCTCTACTAAAAAACTGGTATCCAAAAATATAATAGAAAAATCTATAGAAAAATCTAGCTGGTCTGCTACCGCATAGCTGCCAACTCTTACGCTTTTTTCTTACCACTAAAATTTAATAGAATTTTTTTCGTCATGTAATCACACGATCTTTTCAATTTAATAAGATAAAATTTACTATAAAATTTTAGTGGTAGGAAAACTACTAGTTCATAAGCAAATGCATAGAATAAATGGAGCTGTGAAAAAATTTCGTGTGATTTCGTGTCGTAAATACTATTACTGACGATTGATGGCGCTAGTAGCAGGACAAGTATTGCGGTCAAAGGCAACTTGCTGATTGAGAGGTCTTATACTATGATAAGGAGGTCTTGCCTTGGAGTACAACAACTGCATCAATTCTGTTTACAGTATTGTGAGTTATCTTCGCATACCGATTACATACCGGAAATTCCAAAAGGTGAATTTTTACTTTATACATAGCTGCCGACTTTTACGCTTTTGTCCTACCACTAAAATTTTATAAAAAATTTTACTTTTTTAAATCGTCGAATCATGTGATTCAATAAGGCAAAATTTTCTATAAATTTTTAGTGGTTACAAAAAGCGTAAAAGTTGGCAGCAATGCTTTATGTAATCACAAAAAATTTTTCCATAAATAAAGAAAAAATTAATAGTTGGAACTTATGGTCTGAATTAGTAATTTCAAAATTTAAAAAAAGTGGCCAAACTGTCTAAATTTTGGAGAAAAAAGTAAGTCTTACATTCAAATAAATACTGTATTTAAATTCTTTAGATTATAAACATGTCATAAACAAGTTCAAATTGACACCAGATTTCTTGCGTGGGAAAGCGTTTTCTGCAATATACACCAATAGTGCTTTCTGGTACATACCGTTCTTATTATTTACAGTACTAAATATAATTTAGTAACAGAAGTTACATGTTTCAAAAGACATAAAGTAAAGTAATGCATAGATTAATAATATATTAATCTAAACAAATTTATTAAAAATTATTGATTAAATTAAAACATATTAAGATTATGTAGCTTATGATGTTTGGAAAAATATAATGCATTAAAGTTGTACCTATAGTCATTTGGACAATCAAAATTTGGACTGTTTAATAGCTAAAAAAACAAAAATTGATTTAATTAAGAAAATAAATATAATTGGCAAGAAATTTTCTTTAACTAAATATATATATTTTTTAGAAATGACTGAAAACTTTGTTACTGTCTTTTATATATGATATAAAAAATGTAAAGTTGTTTACACAAAAAGTGCAAAATAAAATTGGTTTCTTCGACATGCACATTACCCGAATGTCAAAAATATTCCGACGCATAAATTTAATGAAAACAAGAAGGTGCCTTGGAACATCTGTTATATTTCAATATTCCCCCATTTCATTTTATTTAAAATCATTCTTTTTATTCCGCAGTCTTATGTTTAGTATTTAAGGAAAATGTAGAAATGCACGAAATTGCCCTGATAATAATATTCAATGCACACTCTCGGTGAGGTAGTAAATAAATTTTTCTTAAGGAATTCAAAATTTTATCCTGGAGACAAGCGATAAATTTTGCATTGGTGTATGTTTCTGTATTGTATGTATTAGTATGTTTCTGTATTTTTTAATTTTGTTATAAAGAAAATGCATAATTTCAAATCTCCAGAGATTTACCAGACACAAAGTTGAAATTTTCAAAGAAGAAATTTAATATAAGCTTTCTATTTGAATAATTTTTTACTTCAGTTTGAGATTTGAGAATTTTTATTTAAAATATTGTGAAATTTTAATGGTCCAGAATTTTACCGTTTTTACTAATTTTACTCAGTGTAAATTCCGATTTAGCACTTTTTAAAAAGTAGTATGTATATTTGTGGTGTTTTTACTTCAGGAAGTAAGTTCTAGATGGCAGCACCACAAAACAATTTGCAAGAATTGTAAGTCCTCCAGCTAGGGACATCTATATTTCCTAAGTTTTTTTTGTACTGCGATTAGCCACTGCATATGTAGTTCTGTTATGTCTTCATGTTGTGATGTCTTGTGAAGTTCATTAAATGTGTAAAAGAAATTTATTCGTCCACCTCATTATTTTTATTTGTGTACTTACTTAATTATTTAATATTCAATATATTATAAAAATCTTCATACGAAGCTGATCCAGGGATTACATTTTACAAACCGCCAACACATGGCAGACCGGCCACTCATTGAAATGTCGACAGCGTATGGTTACAAAATTAGGCAAGTTGCCCTTTTATGCGACATTCGACATTTCTCAATTGCTTACAGTGTCACCGTAATAGCAGCTGAAAATCTCTGTTCCTATTCCTTCTCCTGCGCGGATCTGTTTCTGATAATAGTGGTTTTCAGAAACATGTCCAGGCTTGTTTATTGTGGTCTGTTACAGGTGTGTTTACTATGGAAATTACGGTACGCTATTTAGAGCAAGAAGCGCGATAAGCTCATGTTAAGCTTGTTTTATTGCAAGATAATGCTCGTCTACATCCACGAACTATTAATAATTCAAAATGGCGAAGCTCCAACTGTAACCAGTTCCACAGACGCTGATTATCGCTAAAAGAAATTTACACCGGTAAATTTATATAGAAATGATTTTCTTATTTAAACGGCTTATTTATGCAGAGTCTATCATAATTAAGTCAAAAATATCTATTCGATTTTACTGGTGGGAGTTTGCCCCTGCAGTAGTCAAGCACTGCGGTCCTACCATATTGTGGCAACAGAAACAGAAAATTTGCATGAATAAGGCTTTTAAATACGGCGAACATTTCAATTCAAATTTACTGGTAGAAGTTTGATCCGCAGATATGCAGACCACTGTTGATAAGATGTAAAGAAACAATGGCAGTCACCTCGTGACAACATCCTCAGTTACTTCACTCGCAACTGATACACCGCCCCTGAACAGTAGCTTTGAGTAAAAATGGCGGATGTCATAGGCGGATTTTTTTAAGCGTTTGTACAGTTCAAAATTTAGACACCAGTAATTTCTAAAAGTTTTCTTTGACTTATTTGATCTAATAAAATTAAGACGAATAAAACTTTTAGATGTTTAAATTCGAGGGACGGTAGAAAAGCTGAAAAAAATCCACCTATGACATCCGCCATTTTTGTGTCAGTGCGCACGCCTAATATTCAGGGTGTTTTAACTGAAAGATGCTACGATATCTGTCTCATCCTCTTTTGTACCATACCCAGAGTTTAAATTTTGAATTATTGTGTTGAAGAAGTCTGATGACGGAGACTGAAACTAATATGTAAAAGCCTTCTGCATGTCTTCGTCACTTTGCAACATCTCACGCTATAGAAATTTCTTGAAGAACAATAATTATAATTGATTCGAAAGCATTATTAAATGAGTGATAGTAAAATACTTGGGAACGGAGCAAGTGCAGAAGCTGATCATTTACGCCAGTAGTCGTACGTGAACAATTGAGCTATGAATAAAGAGGCGGAGACAGATGACATAGTTTTTATTAGTCACCGCCCTGAATGCTAATCCTGGGCGCTGAGACAAAATGGCGAATGTCGTAGGTGGATTTTTTTAAGAGTTTGTACAGTACAGTCCCCGAATTTAGACAACAGTTATTTTTTAAAGTTTTCTTTGACTTATTTTATCTTAGAAAATTAAAACGAATTTTTTTTTTTTAATTATTAGAAATGATATTCTAATTCGAGAGACTGTAGTAAAGCTAGGAAAAAATCCGCCTAGAAATCCGCCATTTTTGTGTCAGCGCCCAGGATTCAGGGGAAATAAAAAAAATCCGAAAAATTAAACACACTGGTATACAGACACAGTAAGAGATTCTTATAACTAATTTTGCAGGCAAATTAACAAAGGAACTAACAAGAGGCATTGCTGAATATACGTATCGTTTACTATGTTTAAAGTAGAATGTTAATTAACATGCTATTTGTCAAAACTGACATATTAATCACAGATAAATTTTTAAACCCAATTTACGCTAATCAATTCTCAATTTAATTTTTCTTTTCTATTTGCGGCTCTAAAAACATCTGGTTTTTGATACACTTCTTGTGCATTTCCTAAATTATTCCTTTGAAGTATCGAAATTAAAATCCTTCCTTTGTATTCAACAAAAATCAAAATTACTTACAACAATACGATAATAAATACTTCAGTTATATTTCACAACTTAAATATTCTGATTTGCAATCATTTTTTACACATTAGTTTAAAAAAGGTTTTGTTGATTAAATCGAAATATTTAAGAATGTGAAATAGAAATTGTAAGAATATGTAATTAAATGAATTTCGGTAATCAGTAAATGAATATTATAAAACTTTACAGAAAAACAAAATTTGAATGACAACTGAAATGACAGCAAAAAAATATTATTTTTCAAATTGCTGTTTTTTAACACTTTCCAGCCTAGTTGAAAAGTGTTTATGACTTCGGTTTGTCTGGTCGTCTGCCGTCTGTCCGTGCTCTAACTCCCGTAAATATGCTCGGATTGCCCTGCAATTTTTATATACTATAATCGTTATCTATAGCATGTTCCCTATTTCAACGGAAGTGTGTATCACTTATAGTTTTTTTACAGGGACACTCAAAAGAATTCCGTTACATTGCGGTCTATGGGGAAAAATCATTTGCGGTTTACTTAAATAGTGTTTCACTATTTTAAACGCATTGAAATTTATATATATCACTAAGGTGCATTAGAAGAAGCTTAATATGGAATAAGGTGTGCATAGCACTTATACTTACTTTACAGGGACAGTCAAAAGAATTCCGTTACATTACGTCTATGGAGAAAAATCGTCTGCGGTTTATTTAAATAATGTTTCACTATTTTAAACGCATTGAAATTTATATAAGGTTCATTACAAGAGACTTACTACAGAATATTGTGTGTATAGCAGTCATCGTTCATTGACAGGGACACACAAAAGAATTCTCTACTGTATGTTAACAATAATTCCTGCAAGTGCGTTTTAAGTTACTGAATGCGATTTTAATTTTAAATCGCTTTTTGTATATTACGTGGTGTGTATAAATTCTGTAGATCCTATACAGGGAAGCACAAAAGTTCGGGAACACATTTCCGTATTATTTAACTCCAGACGGAGAATTTTAACCTGTGCTACGTGTTTCCTAACTGAACTAAAATTTAGCATCCTATGTAGTATATATACAAATCTATAGATCCTATACAGGGCTGAATAAAAGTATTCGGATTACTTAGATGTTATCTTTTAGCTTATTAAAGAGTATGATTCGTAAAATTATTTTGGAAGCGTTGGAAAGTGTTACATAATCTATGCTTGACGCATGATTTTTCGTTCTTGTTTAACGTAAAAATAGTACTTGATTGTAAAAAAACACAGAGTTTATAAAAGAGACTTTTCTTTTATTTTACTTTTAAATAGCTTTCATTACAAAAAGTAAAAAGCTATATATTGCAACCGTTCGGAGGGAAGCAATTCAAGAAAATTTTGGTATATTTTCACAGATCATGACCTCCAGACTCCAAAACCATCCTCCGTTCAAATGTTGATTAATTTATATATATATGACATTTGTCATGCTGTAACTTTCTTATTTATGAACCGATTTGGATGTGACTGAGTATGTGTATAGAACGTACCAAGGTCTCGACCGAGTTCGTTGGCCAGCTTCATCCGCCATCTTGTTTGAAAATGGAGGCAAGTTTTAAAAAATTTTTATTTTGAAAAATTCAAAATGGTGTACAAAAAAATTATAAATTGAAAAAGTTGTTTCCGTTAAGTGTTAGAAAGTGATACAAGGATCTCGATACATTTTCTGTTTTAGATTTATCTTCAAAAATGGCTGAGATATGGTAGTTTGGAGTTCTAGGGTGACTGACATTTTGAAACAATCTGATTTTTGTTATGCTGTATCTCTCGTATTTATGAACCGATATGAATGAATGCGACTGATCATGTGTACAGTACATAACAAGGCAGAGTTCGTACGGCTCATGGAATTTTGCGACCAGGAAATTCTTCTGTGCTGGTATTTTCTTACAGAAAATGTCTCCTTAAAAGAATGCTAATTTTTGCGAGTTTAACCTAGATTTCTTTTTGTATAAAGAAAATACTGGTGAAACTCCGGGAAAATTCTATGATCCGTACGAACCCTGTACCAAGATGTTAAGCGAGTTCATCGGCTTGCTTCATCCGCCATCTTGTTTCAAAATAGCGGCCAGTAAAACATTTTTAATTTTTTTAAAAATTGAAAAGATGTACAAAAAATTATAAATTGAAGAAGATGTTTTCTTTAAGTGTTAGATCGTGATACAAGTATTCCGGAACATTGCCTGTTTTGGCTTTATTTTAAAAAATGTCTGAGATAAAACTCTAGGTTGGCTGATATTTTGAAACAATCTGATTTTTGTTATGCTGTAACTCTAATGCGGAAAGTCGCATTCAAATTCAGTATAAACGAAAACCGGGATTGAATCTTCCATAATCGGATTCCATGCAATTGAGCTTCGGCTGTTTTTGTCAAATGGGTTGAACTTTTAAAAGCACGAAATATGGACATTCCCTTTTGTCCCGGTACAGGCCGGAAAGACTTTTTTTTTTTTTTTAATGTTTTTTTTTTTTTTTTTTTTTATTTACTGTTATTTTAGATAACAATTATTTTATCTAACAGTTTTATAGATTGTATCTGTCAGTCTATTAAAATGAAATAAGTCTATACTTTTAACCCTTTCAGGGTTAAAATAATTATGTTTCTAAAATGTTGAAATGTTTCAACGTCATCAGGTTTTACGGACATTGGCGTTTGGAAATAAATAAATTGCTTTCTTCTCATACATTATAAAAGCCAAATTTTATTCACAAATTCTGTATGCACTTGGCAATTTAGAAATAAAATTAAGTGACATAAATAAAATACCACCGCCCGTCAAAGGGTTAAAATATTTTCACAAATGGAAATCCAAATTGCGAAACAAAATCCTTTAAAACTTAAACTTTTCGAAATACAATATTTTTCTCAGCGTTCAAAGGACTTTTTAAAATCATCCTTTTACAATATGTTAAGCAATTCAAAACATTATTTTTTGTCAGTAACTTCATCTTTCTATTGAGGCAAACCTTTAAAATGATTTTTAATTAACTTCATATCATTATGCAGTGTCATTGTCGCAAGTTTAAAGATGAAACTGGAGTAAAGAATTCCATTTTTGAAAATAAGAACGAAAAGTTTTCTTTTCAAAGTGATTTTTCTCAAAAGTAATTAGTATTATGTAAATAACTGGCGTTTAAATATTTTTAAAATGTTCTTTTCAATAACTAATTTTCAAGTACAAAAGTATTTTGTTTCCTACGAACTAATTACAAGAAAGTATTTTGCTTAAAGTCTTTGGTTAAATCGTCATTCTTATATGTATTTTTAAATATTTCGAATTGAAGTGTGGAATGCACAATACATAAATGTTCTATCAATTTAAAACTATTTTTTGATAAATTTTTAAAATGTACATATAGTTCGAGGTAATTTAGGAACGTCATATGCATTATAAGTACATTTTTAAATGATTATAAATTTTAATCATTTTATTTTATTTTTGAACTATTGAAATAGGAGTAGCATCAAAATCGATACTTCTGTATAGAATTGCACTATTCTGCTATTTTCATTACGTCTATTATTATTATATTATTATTATTATCTATTATTCAACTATCTTTATTTATATGTATATAATGACTAGGGAATCGAACCCGGCTTTCCCGGGGTTTCAGAACATCGCTGAAAACTATTTTCTATTAATTTAAAATTCTAACAGATTTTTTACATTTAATATATATATATATATATATATATATACTGAAAAGAAATTGCGCATCTAGTATTTGTCGAGAATTAAATAAAAATTATGCACTCGTGACATTATAATTCACTTTTATATTTTAACAGAATAATAAGGCTACTATAATTTGTGACTCGTGTATAGCCAGTATACGCGTCAGGGCACATTGTCGTTACCATTATCTTTTTACGCGTGAAGGTTTCGCTATGGTACTCCATTGTGAAATTTGATAAAGTTTGAAATTCAATATTTGAAAAACGGCATAATCATTAGATTTGAAATTTATATCAAGAAAAATACAATTTATTACCTTTCTAACGCAGTTTGTCTAACAATTTTCTGACAAATACTTTTCGAGCTATTAATTTTTACAATAACTTCAAATGTTTCATTTTCTCAGATTAATCTGTGGCAACGATTAGCGAAAAACCCAGTCGTCAGCAGCGCGTAGCTTTTTATTAAAGAGGATTTATGTTTCTATTAACTTTCAATTATTGTTTATTTTTATTTTTGTTATTATTATTATATTTTGACGACGAATAGTGGGATCTTTAGGAATCTGACCGCACAAAATTATTTTTTGTTTTGTTTTAAGTTGACGTAAATCAATTAGTTAAGCAATCAATACCTTCTTTAACACTCTCCAACGTAGTTGAAAATTGTGTATGAATTCGGTTTTTCTGTCTGTCCGTCCGCGATCTAACTCGCTTAAATATACTCGAATTGCCAGTTAATTGAAGTATGTTATTGATGATCACTATGACTTGTTCGGTATTGAAAATGAAGTGCGTCGCGCTTATAGTTACTTTACAGGGACACTTAAAAGAATTCCGTTACATTACGGTCTATGGGGAATAAATCATTTGCGGATTATTTTAATGATGTTATACTACTTCAAACATATTGAAAATGATATATACCACTGAGGTGGACTACAAAAGGCTTACTATAGAATATGGCGCGCATAGCACTTACAGTTTCTTTACTCATACACTCAAAAGAATTCCGTTACAATACAGTCAATGGGAAAAATCGTTTGTGGTTGATTTTAATAATGTGTCATTATTTCAAACATATTGAATTGATATACAGGGTGTCCAAATAGTATCCGTACAACTTCAAAAATTAATTACAGAAAAAAATAACAGGCCTACAGCAAAAATAATTACAACAGTACATAGAGTAACTTAAAAAGTTTTTTTCTGCTACCTTAGTATACTTGTGTATGAGATCCTTTCGTTGCACGCAGAATATAAAGTCGATATTTCAATTCCATCCATGTGCGTTTCAGCATGCTAACACCGACAGTAGTTACAATTGTTTGGTTCTGTTGTTTCAAGTGAACAGCCTCGTAGAATTGAAACAAAAGATCAACAGTAATAGCAGCAGTAGTTACAACTGTTTAGATCTTTTGTTTCAATTCCACGAGACTGTTCACTTGAAAACAAAGAACCAAACAGTTGTAACTACTGTTGGTGTTAGCATGCTGAAACACACATGGATGGAATTGGAATATCGACTTAATATTCTTCGTGCAACGAAAGGATCTCATATACTAGGGTAGTAGAAAAAAAATTAAGTTACTCTATGTACTGTTGTAATTATTTTTGCTGTAGGCCTATTATTTTTTTGTAATTAATTTTTGAAGTTGTACGGAGACTTTTGGGAAACCCTTCTTATCACTGAGCTGCATTACAAGGGGTTTACTATAGAATACTGTGTTCATAGCATTCACCGTTCATTTACAGGGACACACAAAAAAATTCGGTTAAAGTACTATCTGTTAACAAAGTATGTCTTTAGTTGTTGTACGCGTTTTTACATTTAACTAATTTTTCACCTATTACTTGGTGTGTATGCATGTTATAGATTATATACAGCGCAGCACAAAAAACAATCTCGAGCACATTTCCGTTTATTCACAGACATGGCTGCAGGGAAAATTTCAACTGTGCTATGCGTTCCGTAACTGAACTAAATTATAGCACTCTATGTAGTATATATACAAATCTATTTATCTTATACAGGGCTGCACAAAAGAATTCGGTTATTTTTCCGAATATTGTTGGTAATTATGAGGTTCGGTAAAGGTATGAGTAAGGTATTTTGTAAAGGTATAAGATATTAATCCATCTAATAATATTTATTCCAAATTGATTAAATTTAAAAATTGCGCTAACTACCTATATTCCTTAAATAAAACTCTTTTATTATTAAATCCCTATTAAAATTCACTATTATTTCCGGTGTATATCAAACCTCTCTAAATTCTTTACTTAATTGATAAAATGTGATAATTCCCGAATTATCCCGTTCTAAAAAACATATTTATTTAAAATCATTCTGTTATTAAAATATCAAAATGTGTATTATAATATTACAATGCTTTAATGTTCTAGTTTTATACCGCGTCATTAAATTCATTTTTTTATTTTCTGTTTTTCTCTTGCGTAAGCTAAACTTATCTGGCAATCCAAAATCAATTTTTAACCAGCATTATCAAGATCAGAGCTTATTGCTTGTTTACACGTCGTGTACCTGATTTCGAGGCTATAGATTGTTCTAGAAGAAAATTTTTGCGCTACGGAGGTTAAATCACCTCAATATTATTTCATCGGAATTGTTAATAAGTCCCTCTTAAAGCGATTATTATTGGAAAAGGGAAGTCAGGTGACTTGATTATCACATTGAGCAAGAATAACTTAAATATGCACGCTCAGCCAAATCCGGGAGACAGAGGAATGAGAGAGATAAGTTTTTTCGGAGGTGAGAGAGTTCGAAGTTTTATTCGAAGCTTTTACAGACGTCCAGTTTCCACTACGACTGTAATGTTCAAACCCAGTGATATCTGTAACGTACCTAATAAGATCTTTGGTGCATATAATAACATCTTTCTTCGGCAATATCATCGCAGTGATTCTAAGACCTCATATTGTAAAGAATATTTGAATCTCCGACTGCCACATAGATATGATTAAGTAATAATTTTAATCACAATTTGCTAGAGCATTCCTCTTGCTTGGTTGTTCCTTGTTATGTGATAAAGCTTTCAGAAGCAAAATTCGACTGTTTACTTCTGGAGTGTACACATTTTTTTAGTAATATCTGAGTGATACAACCATGCGGCCTATGCCTGTGCGTCAATACATGGAAATACAACCTAAAACAGACTTCGCCAATTGCCTTTTAAGCTCCAATATGTCCCTTTAACCTATATATGTATATATATATCTATCAATATTCGAACGGAGGGGGGTTCTGGGGTCTGGGGTTTATGATCGGTAAAATTATACAGAAATTTTCCGGAATTGCGCGCCTCCGAACAGCTAGCAATAGGTAGCTTTCTAATTTTTGTAATTAAATCTACCTAAAAATACATGCAAAGTTGATCATCCAGAAATATATTTAAAATGTGTAAATTTTCTTATAAAGAAGAGACATATAATTGTTATTAAAATTGAGTAATTTTTGCAAATTCATTCTTGTGATTTATAACTTAAATTAATGAACTTAATCATCTTTATTATATAAGTGTCTACAGTCAATTCAATTGTATTACTTATTTGTGAATAAATGACAATTACAGCTCCATTCAGAAATGTAGAATATGTCGAGATGCGATATAATAACATATACACCTCGCTTAACAAGCATGAGGACATAAGACTAATTTGAATGCATAAATTCCCTCACAAAATATAATTATATCAATCATTAAGCATACTATCCATGCAGTTAGATGAAGATATCAGTAAATCTAATGTATTCTTATAAATATCGCGTGATTATAATAAGTATTGTATTCCGTATGTAGCACACATTTGATATGTAGGTATTTTCTGTTATAAATACAAACTGATAATGAATATAAATACAAACTTGTATTAAATATTTTAATTAGTAAGATAAGAAAAAATAAAGATGAAAAAAGAAATATCCATTCAAACAGTCCAAAAACAGATCATCCTATTTTTATAATGCCCGTATATATACTAAAATGTTATTTTAGATTCTACCATTCCTCAGGCATTAGTATGTATTTTTTCAAGGGCAGTAGTAGTATAAAGCTGGGTATGGATTACACTTTTGTTAAAAACATCGAACTTAACCATATGTGTTTTTGAAGATGATAACTGACTATGTTTTTAATGCTACTTTTAAAATATGTATGTTAGTGACAATATCAATAAATTCATTTTAAAGGAGTGTAATAGTACGAGTTGTAATTTTCCAAATGGACGAAAAATGTCCCTGCGAGGATTCGAACCTGGGATTTCTTGGCTGAAGCTGCCATGCTCTACCAACTGAGCTATCCCGGTCAAATCTGGAGGGCATAATTCATCCAGTTAACCTTATTGATCGTAGCATCTGGTCTGGTTATTACCAATCTGGTCTTACCAATTTGTATAATTGTGTTAAAATTAATCAAGTGTAATAGTAATTAATAATATTAGTCCTATTTAAAAAAGGCACACGTATACTACTACTGCTCTTGAAAAAATACATACTAATTCCTGAGGAATGGTAGAAACTAAAATAACATTTTAAAAATATCCATTTTGATATATTCAATATCTGGGACATATTTGTTTTTTCATGTGTTTTGTGTCTTTAACTATTTTTTTATGAAATACAGGGTGTCCATAATTAAACAACCCTACTTTAAAGTTGTCTACAGACGAAACTATTGGACAGAAAGTTGTGAAATTTTGCGAAGAATATAATGAAGGAATGGGAATTTGTTTAAGCGAAAAAAAATGTAGTTCATAATTTCGCCACCAGATGGCGTTTTTAATGTATTACACATTTAGCATACATTTGCGATAGTTTACAAATGTTATTACAACGAAAGATGTTCAACAAAACTTTTTTCACGACATGTTTTTAACATTTCCCAGAACACACTGCGGTCAACTATGGAACATGCTATCTTACGATTCCAGATGGTAGTTGAAAATGATGGCCGTAATGTGGAACATGTTTTGTTGCAATAAAATATGTAAACTATCTCAATTGTATGCTAAATGTGTAATTAATTAAAAACGCCATCTGGTGACAAAATTTTGAACTAATTTTTTTTTTTTCGCTTAAACAAATTCCCATTTTTTCATCATGTCCTTCACAAAATTTCACAACTCTCTGACTAATAGTTTCGTCTGTAGACAACTTTACTTTAGGGTCATTTAATTATGGACACCATGTAAATAAGCAAATCAATCATTAAAATAAATTTATTAAAATAATTAATTTAAATTTAAAGAAGGAAATATCCATTTTGATATCAACATTTCTTGATACTAAGAGTATAAATAAAAAATATTTATTGTTAAAAGATCTTTGATTACGGAATAGAGATGGAATTAATAATAAATTTCATTTTACATACCTTATATCGTATGTACTATTCTTTTAAAACTAGGTGTAAAGACAATTATTTAAACTAGTCGGATGTGCCAATCCGAAAACTTTCTTCTATCTCACACAGTTTTCCCATACACTGAAAATACGCTATATTGCCAAAGGTGACCGGTCACTTGCGATTTTAGACGTTTTGTTAACTATCTAGAAAAATACATGAGGAATTAACCTGAAACTGCAGGTGTGTAAACAGTATAGTGTAACTTATATATTTCCGCGAAGCCTTTTTAACGAAACCCCATAGGGGACTGTCAACAAATTGAAAAAGAACGAATATCTTTTGTAGTACGTGCAATACTGTATACACTATCTTGACACTAATCAACAGATATTTGATACAACCCCTCATCTTTTTGCTTCTTTTTGGGAACAACGGATTTCGAGCTTATTCTATCGACGATAATTTTCAGAATTTTCAAGCTATGATTTTGAGACTTTCACAATTTTTCTTTTTTTTTTTATTCATTGCTCTATTTACTTAGCTAATACATTATGCATGTTATATTTTGATTGGATTCGCGCATGCGCAGTGAAACATTTTTTAGTAAACCTGCTCATTTTTCATCGAAGTTTTATTATTTTTTAATTCTGATTGTAGAGTATTATGTATAATGTTGTTTGTCATATTTTCTGAAAAGAATTTTTTTTATATTAAGAACTCTGCAAATTATAAGCAAAAAACTAGGCGAAATTTGGGACTGTTTTTATAAAAACCTTAATTTCGCTACGAGTATACATGCTATCCTCATAAAAATGAACACAGTATATTACAATAAGCCACTTATTAATAATCTCGAGTTTGAACGCCTTTGCTACATTAGGTTTTACAGGGTTATCCAAAAGATATTCGTTCTTTTTCAATTTGTTGACAGTCCCCTATGGGGTTTCGTGAAAATATCTTCGTGGAAATATATAACCTGTACTATACTGTTTACACACCTGCAGTTTCAGGTTAATTCCTCTTGTATTTTTCTAGCTAGTTAACAAAACGTCTAAAATCGCAAGTGACCGGTCACCTTTAGCAATATAGTTTAATCAGCACCAATTTATATCAAGGTCTCACGGAATCTAAAGTTTTATTAAATTCCGTGCATTAGTTCCTGCGATATGGCTATTGCTAAGATCGTGTAAATTCTGCAACATGCAGCATAGCAGCGCCACCTGTTGAGATATTTAGACCAAAACCTAATCGACAACAACTTATGTCAACGTCTAACAGAATCTGAAGTTTGATGAAAATCAGTGCATTAGTTCTTGAGAGATAGTTATCGTAAAAATCATGAAAAACGTAGCATAACAACGCCGCCTGTTGGGCTATTTACACCAAAACATAATAAGCATCTATTTATGTCAAGGTCTAACAAATCTGAAGTTTGATAAAATTTTGTTCATTAGTTCTTGAGATATAGCTATCGTAAAAATCATGAAAAAAGTGGTATAGCAGCGCTACCTGTTGGGATATCTTCACCACAACGTAATCAGCGTCTATTTATTTCATGGTCTAACTGAATCTGAAGTTTGATGAAACTAAGCGCATTAGTTCTTAAGATAGAGCTATTGTGAAAATCGCAAAAAATGTAGCATAGCAGCGCCACCTGTTAGGCGATTTTCACCAAAACCTAATCAGCTCCAATTTATGTCAGGGAATAACTGAATGTAAAGTTTTAATAAATTTAGTCCATTATTTCTTGAGATTGATCGCCCACAAAAATTTTCTCACATACAGACAGACAGACAGAGAGTCACAGAGTCGCAGAGTTACAGACAGACATTTTCTAAAAACAGTCAAATCGTGTTCAGGACCTTCTAAAACGTATAAATCCATTGAAAACTGGAAGTCGAAAATTTTCATGAATCCAATACTTTCTTGTAAAGATAGAAGAAAGTAAAAAAATGGACTTCTCTCACATTTAGTTTGTTTATACTTGTATCAAATATCGGTATCAACAAATCTATTGCTTTTTTTGTTGTTGATGATGTAACTGAAATCTTTTTTACTCCATACAATGAGAAAGGTGAAACATTTATATGAAAATAAAGATAAAAGACACATAAGAAGATGAAAGAATTCGGTAAAATGTAATTAATCCCAGTTGGTCAATGACATGTTTTAACAAAGTACCTTGTACGAATTGCTGAATTCTTTACATTTCTATATATTAAAATTTGAAATTAAGTATTTTCTCTCGGGGAATAAACTATCTAAAATTAACACGAGTTTTCTAATAGAATAAATTTATAGTACTTTTAATTGCTCAAATTTGTAAAATAAAATCTTTAAAAACAGTAAAAAAGTTTTTCAATAGATTGTTTACATCTTTCGACTCCGTCGAAGTCATTATCGAGACAAATAAGAGTATTCTAAAATTGCACGATCTATGAGATTTAATGATTTGAAACGCCACCATTTAATTTTTCACGCACTCTTTCAGATTACGCACGGTATTTTTTTTTTACTTGGTTGTTTATTTCCATATTCGATATATTATTTAAAAAAATAGAATATTCTTGTTTGTTTTAATAATAGCTTCGATGGAGCCGAAACTTGTAAATATTCTACTATTATTATTATTATTATTATTATTATTATTATTTACTGTTTTTAAAATTTTTGTTTTACACTTTTTAGTACTTTCTTTTACACACCTAGTTTCCAGGAAACGATGGCTATTCTTTCTTCTAAAGAAAGCATTTCTTCAAACGTCTGTGACAGAAATCAATAGATTAGTGTTTTAATAGAAATGGATCGTTATTTTTGGAACACCCTGTATATCATGTATCTCCTATTTTTAAACTTACATTACTTGAAAGTCATTACATTACTTGAAATATTCGACTAATCATTTTTACTGGAAAAATAATGGACCTTTTACACGTTACTTCAGATTTATATGGGAATAAAGGTAAAATGAGAACAGTTTAAAATTCAAAAGAGATATCAAAAAGGGTTCGTTCTGGAATGAATCCCAGGTACTTTGGAGAATGTATTATCGAATAACACTTTGTGAAAACTGTCGATATCTTTACAAATTAATTTTTATAAAAGGCTTAAATAACGTAGTTTTAGTAAAATATATTTGTTTATGAAAGTTATTTATATATATTTTTTAATAATGTTATGTTACTAATGATTTATAAATCCTGCATTTCGTAAATTCAAACTTACATTTATTTCACGTGGAAAAAATTCGACTAATCACTTTTTCTAGAAAGTTAAAATAACTTTCCCACATAACTTCTAATTTTATTGTTTAGTTGTGTGTATGTTTGTGTTTTAAGTATTGTATTACTGCACTAGAAAAATCTATGCTGGTGATCACCAGTACTTTGGCGATATTTCGCCATGAAATCACGAAGTTTAGGACAGTTCAGTATGTGTGTGCATGCGCTGGTTTATACGTATATGTATGCTTTTATTTTCGATCTAATATATCTCTATGTAATGAATTACACCGCAACAGATTAAAATATTTCTCTAATTTTACTGCTTTAACCCTTTATATCCTGAATTAATTTTCCAGCTACTTTTTAGATGCTCAGAATCCTCGATTATTCCCACCAGTTATTATTTTTTTTTGTAAAGTTTTCCTTATCTAATCATAGAAGTTTTGCGATTCAATTAGGTGAAAATTTCTCATTTGAAAAACCGGTGGTAACAGATTAAAAATTCTGTAAAAGACGTTCGTCGCGAAGGGGTTAAAGTGGTACTTATAAGTACCGTCAGGATAAAAAAGGTTAATATCATTACGACAGCATCTGATGACATAATCTCATGGAGTGAACGTTATTTATGGACACATTTATAACACTTTCATAGAAAAGTCGGAACGTGTTTATTACTTTGATTCGTCCATCTTTCTGTCTGCCTGTCCGCGCTCTAATTTACGTAAATAAATTTGAATTACGACGTGATTGATACACGTAATTAAGTTAACAATGACATATTCCCTATTGTAAATCGAGAAGAAATAAATTAGCAATAATGAATGATATTACGTTAACTCTTTAAGCACCCTGTCGTACCTGCGTACGTCATGAAAACCTCTATCTGCAATACCAGGACGTATGTGCATACGTCCAGGTTGTCAGTTTGGCCTTTTTTAAATTCAAAATTTTGAATTAATACCAGAAACTTATAGTAATAATTTGTATTTTGTATAATGACAGAGAATTTCCGGCATGAATATTGTATTTTTTATTTTTTTTTATCATTGGCGAAATTTAACATAGCGTATTCAGCATACTACCACGAAATGGAATATGGTGCTTTAGGGGTTAATACGCAGTAGCGAAGAGGTTAAAGTTAGATTGATATCTTACAGTTATACTTTCATGTATATAAGTCCGTCATAGTTTTACGGCGTTTTGTTTAACCCTTCTTTGCATGACTTTTCTTTTACAATTGTGCTTTTTTATACATATATTAAATATCAGACACCAGAAATTTTAAGATAGATTTTTAACTTTGTTCAGCAACATAGTTCACGGGAAATTTACTGGATTAATATTTCTATATAAATATAGTGGTGGCGAGAAGTTGATTTATTTATTAAAAGTTAAATAAAAAGTGATGGAAATTTACATCACTATGCAATTAAGGGTTAAGGTCCTTTAAGAGTTAGGCGCTTTCAGTCACTTATACGTATAAGTGGGAGGTCGCTGCATTTTAACATAGATTCATTAAACAGCATTTTTAATAAATATAGCATTTTTTAAAGCGAAATATTGTATTTTTATTTTCATTTTTTTCATTCAACTTCCATTACACATCAAAAAACGAAAGAAAAAAAAACACGTTATTTTAAAGAAATAAAATACATAATATATTACTAATAAATACTTCTTATCAAAAAACTAATAAATAAACTATCTCTGTAAAAATAAAAATAAAAATAAAAATATAAGAATGTTCAAAATAAAAAAATTACATACTTGTAAACAATTATATTTTTATCGCTATCTTACAGATTACATTTTATTTTTTTCTTACGCAAGCGAATCTAGTAATATTTCGAGCTCAATGCAGGCGTCTAAAATAAACATTAAAAAAATTAAATAATTAAGAAAATAATGTTAATAAACTTTTCGAGACGTGAAAAACAATGTAACAATATAAACGAAACAATGTAACACGTTCTACGTAATAGTATAATTTTAAACCATTCGCTGCCAACCACGAGTATACTCATGTTTTTTTAAATCTAAAATTACGAATTCGTACCGGAAATTTCGAAAGAAGAATTTTTATTTTATGTAATCACAAAATGTCTGTAATTAAATAAAGTAAATATTGCTATTAGTATTTTCTGGTATGAATTCGAACTTTGTAAATAAAATAAAATTCCGGTAATTTTCACCCGGCAGTGAACGTGTTAAAAGAACACATCATAAAATGAATATTTTTCTTTGTGAGAAAAATACATAAAACAAGTTAAGAAATATGCTATAACAAAACGTTTTTTAAACGTTTTTACTAAAATGATTTTGCTACTAAATTTAATTTTTTAAAATCAACTGTTACGTATCGTTGATTATTTACCGGTTATCATGCAAAAGTTTCCTCCTTTAACTTGACCATTTTAACACTTTCCAACATAATTGAAAGGTATTTACCACTTAGGTTTGTCTGTTCGTTTGTCCGTGCTCTAACTCGTGTAAATATACTCACATTGCCATGTAATTGATATACACTGTTAAAACTTCGCAGAAAACTGTCCAGTCATTTGACCGTTTTTATTGAAAACGGTTAGATAACCATAATATAACTCTATTCTGACCATATTATGGCCTATATTATGGTCAGAATAGAGTTAAATTACAGTTATGTAACCTTTTTCTATAAAAACGGTCGAATGACTGGACAGTTTGCTGAAAATTTTTAAGTGTATGTTAACCCCTTAAGCACCACGACGTACCTGCGTACGTCATGAACACCTCTATCTGTAATACCAGGACGTATGTACGAAATCCAGGTTGCCAGTTTGGCTTTTTCTTTTAATCCAAAATTTTGAATTCATACCAGAAAGTTATAGAAGTAATTTGTAGTTTATATAATGACAGACCTTTTTTGTGATTGTATAAATTAAAATTATTCTTTTAGAATTTCCGGTATGAATTTTGTATTTTTGAAATTTTTTGTATTTTTGACGAAATTAAACATAGCTGGTGTTCAGCATACTATCACTAAATTGAATATGATTCTTAAGAGGTTAATGATGTTTACTGTGGAATGCACATTATAGAAAATGGAATGTGCATGATTTATAGTTCATTTACTCAAAATACAGGGTGATTCATAAGTAAGTATACAACTTCCAGATGCTGTAAAACAGAAACAGTTTAATGCACGTTCCCCAAATACAAGCCGTACGGTAAATGTTCTCTTAAAGTTTTTTTTCCCGCTGCTGTGCGAAGTGTCATAATCGATAACTAGCGTGTCAGGCGCATATCAGTAGAATCAGTAGAATCTGCAGTGGAAAAGGCATTTTGTGTTCTTGAATTGAGCAAAACGGAATCTGATACCATTGTGCAACGCCATTTTCGAACACGAATTGCAAAAAAGCCTCTAACAAGAAAATCAATTTATGATTGATTTTTAAAATGCTAAGCTACGGGCTTTTTTTACAAAGTGGACTGAAATAGATTACTGGTTTGGTGTGTGGCATGTGACTATGAATGCACGCATAGATTTTTAAAACTAATCATAAATGGATTTTCTGGTTAGAAGTTCTTTTCCAAATCGTGTTAGAAAATGACGTTGTACAATGGTGGCAGATTTCGTTTTGCACAATTGAAGAACGCAAATGTCTTTTCCACTGCAGATGCAGCCATTTCTACTGATATGCGCGTGACACGCTAGCTATCGCTTATGTCAATTCGCACAACAGCGGGAAAAAAAATGTATGAGTATACCTACCTTATGGCTCGCATTTGGTGAATGTGCCTTAAACTGTTTCTGTTTTACAGCATCTGGAAGTTGTATAATTACTTATAAGTCACTCTGTATTTCATAACCACAAAATAAGATCACTAAGTATAATTAAATCTAGAAAAATGGTTAAGTGATACTAAAATAAAACAACAAAATGCTTATAAAAACCTTTTTAATAATCCAACATACGTTTCAACGCTCATTACGGCGTCATTTTCAAGAAAATATAATGATAAACAAAGTATTCTTGTAAATTTTGAAAAATAACCTTGAAAAACACGAATCACGAGATCCAAGTATGTAAAACAAGAGAAAAGCAGGTGCTTGAAGTAGCCAGCTGTAATCGTGAAAATTATATTTCATTATTGCTTTTTAATACGGAAAAGAACCTCGTGCCAAATTTTAGGCAATTCAAATGAGGCGGATTCGTTACAAATTTTTACGTTACGCGTGTATATTTCTATTTATGTATATTCTCCCTTATTTGGATGTGCTATTAATCAAAACCCACCATGGAATTGAACGTACGGTATATAGAAAACCAATAACTAATAAATCCATTATTCCTAGTAACGCTCAAGCACCTTTTTCCTATAAAATTTCTGCCTTTCGACATTTCATTAGAAGAGCTTTTACTGTCTGTACACCTAATCAATTAAAAAATGAAATAAATAAAATACGTGACATCGCAATAAATAACGGATACAAAGACAGCATCATCAATAAATTAGTTACGAGCATGGATAATAAAAAGAAGAAAATTTTTAATGAACGAGACTGAAAAATATCAAATTTACAATATTTTCCAGGATTCTTTGAAAGATTAAAATATAAACTTAGAAAATTTAATATCTGCCTTATTGCAAAACCATCCATAAAATTAAAAAGTGTTGTTTGTAAGAAAATAGACCCAATAGAACCAGATCAACTATCAGGTGCTTACGAAATCCCATTCACCAGAGCGGATTGAACGTTACAACATTATACAGGGTGTTCCGTTAAAGGGGTCCAATATTAATAGGGGTAATAGAGGAGATCACATGGAGCATAAATCAGTATATAAAGCCTGGTCGGATCTCAATAGTTTTCAAGTTACAGCAAATAGAATGAAAATTCGGAAAATTGTAAAAGAACCCTCATTGCTAAACTATCGATAATGCTACATAAAAACGAAGCACATATTTAGAAAGAGCAGAAAAAAACCTACAAAATGACATCAATTGTATTAAAATAGCAATATTTATTGACGAGTTACAAGCCCTGAAACAGTGAAAAAAGTACGAAATCCAATATACATCAAAATAGTTAATCGTTAATTCCAAAAAGACAACTCTAGCTACAACAAGGAAAATGTAGTAAAATTTGGTCCATTCCGAAAACTTTCGAAAAAGCTTACAATGAACCATATCGGTTTAATTGTGTGAGAGAAATTAATCAGTTTCTTAGTTACAACTCCGCTTTCTTTGACACTAGCAAAGGTTAAACTCCGCCCATCACGATTGGAAACACAGCCTTTTTAATTACTCTCAACTATACATTTTCGATCATGCTTCTTCTGAGATGCAACATTTTTAATTATTCAAGAGTTGAATGAACCAAAATAACTTTACAATAATAGTCTACATTTTAAAGTGGTCTTTTATTGATATAAAGCTTAAGTTAAATTCCTTAAAATTAAACTGGTGGTGAAAATTCGGAAATAATTAAAAATATTGCGATTTGTAACTATGCAAGAAGTTTCAGTACATGTTTTACATGGACAATTATTGTATGTATATGTGCATCATAATTTATGATAGGAAATAATAATAACAAATAGCATAATAATTTTATTAATTATAAATTTAAAAAAGACACTAAATTTTAAATTAATTCATACAAACTTTGTAATTTACAATTTGAGTACACCACAGTCTGTGACTTACAAAATACTGTGCCAAAAAGTGTTGAAAATAAAAGAAAAATGACAAATAAAGAATTACATTCCATGTACTTTATGACATATGTGAAGCATAGTCTTCTGGCCTGCGCTGCACAGTTCAATGTCGGAAGGCAGACGAACGGACATTATTATAATAGGTGTTCGAAGTTGCGCCCATTAACAGAATAGCACAGCCGACAGCGACGTCGTAAAGATTGGCGAACACGCCGAAAAACTCCGACGGAGTTGGGAATGTCTCCTGCAGCGACAACGATTCGCGCTAGTAAATCCTCCGGTGTATCCACAGGCGTTTCATACACCAGCGATTTAAGGTGTCCCCAAACAAAAAAGTCTAACAGATTGAGGTCTGGAGAGCGTGCAGGCCAAGCAACAGGTCCACTGCGTCCAATCCATTTCCCAGGATATGTTGAATTGAGGTGATTGCGAACACCTATGAAAAAATGTGCCGGTGCGCCATCGTGCATAAACCACATATTGTGGCGCAATGTTGCTGGCACATTTTGCAGTAACTGCGGTAAGATATCCCGTAGGAAAACCAAGTACGTACTGCCATTGAGTACATCTGGGAGTAAATATGGTCCTATGAGATAATCGCCGAGGACACCTGCCCATATGTTCACACTGAACTTTTGTTGTGCGTTCGACGGGAAAACAGTGTGCGGATTTGTATATGACCATGTGTGCATATTGTGCGTGTTTACCACGCCCTCTCTCGTAAATGTTGCTTCATCAGTAAATAAAATATTTTCCAGAAATTGTGGATTATTTTCTGTTACATTAAGCAACCAGCGTACGAATTCTGTCCGCTGAGCACAATCTGTTACTGATAACAGTTGTACCCGCTGCACATGAAAGGGGTGCATGTTTTCTGCACGCAGAACACGCCACACACTTTGGTGAGAAACACCGACTTCAGACGCAGCAGCTCGTGTACTCGTGGAGGGGTTATCTTTAAAAATATTCAGTACATCTTCTTCCATTGCAGGTGTTCGTACATGTCGAGGTTTCCCTGCATCAATGCTTGCTGTATTAAACGATCCAGTCTCCCGTAATCGTCTATCGATTTTTTTGAAGAGTTTCGAACTTGGGAAACGTCTCCTTGGAAATTGCTCACGGTACATGCGCTGTGCTAGACATGCATTTCCATGAGCTTGCCCGTACATCAGATGCATGTCCGCATATTCTTCGTTAGAGTATTCCGGCATAATTATTATACATCAACTTACTACAATCCCACTTACAACAGCCTCCCTTTAACATAACGCCCACTGATGACTGCTGTTTTATTACACTTTTCTTACTATACACATAGAAAATTTGCATAAAAAGTACTTCTTCAACATCCTGAAAGTTCATGGAGGAAACGCAGCAGTCACGCAGTTTGCTTTAAGACAAGGCGAGAGCTGCACAATATGTCATTCACTTGACCAGACTGAATAATGAAAGGGTATTGATAGAGGTTGATCAGAAATGTATAATTGAAAGATATTAAAACGGGGTGTTTACAATCGTCATGGATGGAGTTTCGCTCTTTCCGAGCGTGCAACAGTACAGAGTTGTAACTAGGGAACTGCTTGATTTCTCCCATACAATTAAACTGATATGGTTTATTGTGAGCTTCTTCGAAAGCTTTCGGAATGGACCAAATTTTATAACATTTTCCTTGATATAGGTAGAGTTGCATTTTTGGAATTAACGATTAACTATTTTGCTAAATATTTGATTTTGTATTTTTTCACTGTTTCAGAGCTTGTAACTCGCCATTAATTCTCAATATTCTAAAACAACTTATGTCATTTCGTAGGATTTTTTCTGCTCTTTCTAAATATGTGCTTCGTTTTTGTGTAGCATTATCGATAGTTTAGCAATGAGGGTTTTTTTACAAATTTCCGATTTTTCATTCTATTTGCTGTAACTTGAAAATTATTGAGATCCGGCCAGGCATTATATACTGATTTATGCTCCGTGTGATCTCCTCTATTACCCCTATTAATATTGGACCCCTTTAACGGAACACCCTGTATAGGAATGACCACCAGAAAGTTTCAAACAAGATTAAAAGAAAACATAGCAGACATCAAATATGACAGGAGTACTACAGCACTGGCACGACTACATAGAACCGAAGCAATAGAAATTGATTTTAAAAATAGTAAAATAATTTACCCATCAAGAGTCTACTTCCCATCCATTATCCGTGAATCCATACAAATATACACGCGTAACGTAAAATTTGCAATGAATCCGCCTCATTTGAAATGCCTAAAATTTGGCACGAGGTTCTTTTCCGTTTTAAAAGCAGTAATGAAATATAATTTTCATGATTACAGTTGGCTACTTCAAGCACCTGCTTTTCTCTTGTTTTACATATTTGGATCTCGTGATTCGTGTTTTTCAAGGTTATTTTTCAAAATTTACAAGAATACTTTGTTTATTATTATATTTTCTTGAAAATGACGCCGTAATGAGCGTTGAAACGTATGTTGGTTCATTAAAAAGGTTTTTATAAGCATTTTGTTGTTTTATTTTAGTATCACTTAAGCATTTTTCTAGATTTTAATCATTCTGTATTTGTTTTGCATTATGGTCTATGAGACAAAATTGTTTACGGTGCATTTTAGGGATATTAAACTATTTCAAACATTTTGAAATTAATATACAGGGTGTCCCAAAAGTCTCCGTACAACTTCAAAAATTTATTACAAAAAAAAATAATAGGCCTACAGCAAAAATAATTACAACAGTGCATAGAGTAACTTAAAAAGTTTTTTTTCTACTACCTTAGTATACTTGTACATAAGATACTTCCGTGGCACGAAGAATATCAAGACGATATTCCAATTCCATCCACGTGCGTTTCAGCATGCTAACATCAACAGTAGTTACAACTGTTTGATGAAATCTGAACAAAAGTTAATTGTCTCATGGAATTGAAATAAAAGATCCAAACTACTGTTGATGTTAGCATGAAAAACGTTTGTAGATTGAATTGGTATATCGTCTTGATATTCTTCGTGCTACGAAAGGATCTCATGTTGGAAGTTTACTAAGGCAGTAGAAAAACTTTTTAAGTTACTCTATGCACTGTTGTAATTATTTTTGCTCTAGGCCTATTATTTTTTTTGTAATAAATTTTTGAAGTTGTACGGAGACTTTTGGGACACCCTGTATATCAATGAGGTGCACTACAAGATGCTTATTAGAGAATTAGGTGTGCATAGCATTCATATTTGTTGGTACACATAAAAGAACTTGGTTACAGTGTATATATGAAGAATAATTACTGGAAGTGCGTTTTCAGTTGTGGTACATGTTTTTAAATTTAACTAATTTATTGCACATTACTTGATGTGTATAAATTCTACAGATCATATACAGGGCTACAAGTAGATATCGAATGCATTTCTGTTTATTTACGGAAATTTCTCAACGGGAATTTTCAACTCTTCTATGCATTCACTAACTGAACAAAATTTTAGCATACTATGTAGTATATATATATATATATATATATATACACACACACAAATCTATAGATGATGTACAGAGCTGCTTAAAAAAATCCGGATATTTTTTCGACATGGTGATTGCTGAAAGTAGATTTTCAAATTTTGAAGAAGAACTTTTACTTTATGTAATCCCGAAATGTCTGTCATTAAATAAAGCAAAAAAAATATAATTCAGAATTTATGGTATGAATTCGGAATTTCTAAATAAAAAAGAAATTTCTGAATTCGCTTCGGATGTTTACATAGTTTTTGCGATGAACATATTATAGCTGAATATTATTTTCTATTATATGGAAATGCACCAAAATTTGTATTTGAGTTTAAATATTAAAATGTATATGTTGATTTAATTTAAAATTTTAAAAGACAACAAGATGCGCTGTTGTTCTGGTATTTTTTTTTTGAATTCACTGATGACTGTAACTTCATCTAAAATTTGAAGAAATGCACGATGATTTATTTTCATAATGAATGATGCTTTTATAAATTAACAAATTATTATAATGTAGAAGAAGTTTTGCGATAGTCACAGCATGCTAGTTTTAATTAGTTTTAAAGTACATTTCATCAAAGCCTTTTACAGCAATATCTCCATCGTTACTAAGCTATAAAGAAATAATAAATTTGAAAACAACTGAATTACATTCTTAATGACAATTGGGTTTTCCGGAAAATTTGTGACGATTGGGAAAATTAATTCGCACCGGAAAAATTCTATCATTTAATTATTAGACAAATGGATCGAACAATGGAATAATGTAATTAGCAGAATGGAATACCTAGTTACGTGCCAAGTGAACGTCCAGGTTATAGGTAAGCGACTTACCAGGCAAATAGTGAGCCGGGAGAAATTTAACACGTTGACGGGCACTTGCGGCTATAGCCGCCAAAGCGAAGTTCACAATGGGGCAAATTAAGTTCCAGCCGTTTTTTTTTTTATAAATTGTTTCTACCGGAATCTATATTTTGTTTTTCTGATTGAGTTAATTTATGTTAACACGTAGCCGTCAAAGCGAAGTTCACTGTGTGGCTTGGTGGCAATAGCCGTCCAAAACGAAACGGTCGTCTTTAGACACTACGGCTATAGCAGCACAAATGTGTATTTACCGGCGTACAAGTAGAAGCCCAGTTTCATGTTTTGGAAACAATTTTTTAGGTTGAAGTTCGTTTTCTACCTGTTATACAGTGAATAACAGGTGAAAATACAGTAAAAGAAATGATTATTAAAAGTATGTTCTTATAGAAAAATTCAAATTGATTATTTGATCGAATAATCAACATAAATTTTTCTATAAGAATATACTGGCGTTTATCACTTTTCTTTACTGTAGTTTTCTCTGACCACTAGCCACCCTGACGTGGTTGTGAAGGGAGTAGTGGAACCTAATTAAAGGTGCTGAATAATTCAAAATTAAGTTTATTTAAGCAGAAAGAGTATACTTATAATATTCTAAAAAATTTCGAACTTCACTTGTTCCTACAGTCCGTCAATGTGTTAAAAAGTTAAAAATTAAAAAAAAATATTTAAAAGTATAATAAATAAATAGAAGTTTAACAATAAAAAAAAAATAAAATAAAATAAACGTAAAAAACTTTCAATTACATCCAAGAAGATGACAGACAAAACCTGCCGAGTGTCAAACCCATCTCAAAAAAAAAAAAAAAAAAAAAAAAAAAAAAAGACTCTTTACAGAGTTTACAGAAACCATACATTTAGTTTAAAAGTTACAAAAAATTATACTTTAAGAATAAAAACCATTAAGCAGACTAATGTTTTTATTCCGCTAAGGCTTTAGATTATCATACAGTCCGGAACAGTTGATGAGGGTTCAGGGGCTTCCTAGTTGCAGCAACTTTACGCCCAGTTGATTGTGACTTGATTGTCTTTAAATAGTGAGCCGTTGGGAAAAGATAAGATTGATTTAAATAGCAATTAAAAGGAAAAGAAGAGAAATTTAAGGAATGAAAGGATAAATTTGGAATAACAAGAAAAGCAAAAGAGATTAAGGATAGAGTCGATAATAGGAAGTAAAATGGTATAGCTGTAGTAAAATACTACTGATAAAAAGTTTAAGGATTAAAAATAGGGTTCGGGACATGTTCGCAACAAACAGCGCATAAATGCCAGGTGGAAAAGCGGACAAAGAAAACTTAAAAAAAAAAAAAAATACAGTGACCATACAATGTTTTTTTTTTTTTTTTTTTTTTTTTTTTTTGGTTGAAGTTCGTTTTCTACCTGTTATATAATAACAGGTGAAAATACAGTAAAAGAAATGATTATTAAAAGTATGTTCTTATCGAAAAATTCAAATTGATTATTTGATCGAATAATCAGATAATCAATTGGAATGAGATTAAATAAGAAATTAAGGCTATACAAGATTTATATATATATATATATATATATATATATATATTTTTTTTTTAATATAACAAAAAGAAGTGAATAAGAGGATAAATATTTAGCAGAGAGTGGTGAGCATTAATGGTCATCGTCTTGATTATCATACAACAATTCCGATAGCTAATTTATAATAATTAACGGGCAGAATTTTCCGGTACGAATTAATTTTACCAAACAGCACAAATTTTCTGAACAACTCAATATTATAAAATAAATATTCAGAAATAAGATAAGATAGAAAAAATATATACATACTATATTTTTCATATTAAAATCTAACAATGAATCAATTTAGAGAAATATTCGCTGGTTTAGATGTTTTGAAATACAAATAAAATTGAATATTCGATTTCTTCATATTCTTCTTCCTTCAATTTTATGCATGGTCGAAAGTAATTTTAAAGGGAATTCAAACAGAAAATTAAGAAACTCGCTTATCATCGTAATGTATTCTATAAGATCAAATAGTTTTAAAGAAAAATGCAGAGGTATATGCATCTCTCAAAGTTTGCTTTATACATGTTATGTGTATGTTTAACTTTATTCTTTTCACTCAATTTTAATAAAAGAACAATTTTCGGTACATTATACAATTTTTATTACATTCATGAAATTTGTTTTATATTAGAATCAAAATTGAAAATTTATTTTGCCAATTATGGAGCTTCTGAACAAACGTAGTCAGTCTAGAGTTCTGCCCGAGTGGAGATACACCACACTCGATTTCGAGATGTACAATCGGCTAAAAAAAGTACACTAAAGACATTTTAATCTCCAAATTCTCACAGGGAAAAAAAAAACGAAATTAGACATTCGGCTAGAAGTTATGTCTTTTTAGGTGTGTACGTAATTATATAAATACGTAGCAACTATAGTCGTCGTCTGGTCCATCCGTCTGTCGGTTTGCCCGCATATACCGTAATTTCGGGTGTATAGTCCGCAGCTCAAAGAGTCGTTTTTCGACCCAGAAATATTATTTTATAAAATGTAACTTCAAAGATCGCTGTAAATATTTATCTACAATTATTGAATAAAATTTCTGGGTCGAAAAACGACTCTTTGAGCTGCGGCTTATACGCCGGAAATTACGGTAATAGCGCAAAAACTAACAAATCGAATGGTTTGAAATTTAATACATACAATCGCTCCAGAAATTTGTCGAGTAATTTCAAATTTTATGAAAAGGTAATTAAAACATAAAACGATATTAATAAAAATAGTTATTAAGTAATTTGATTTTTTTTAATCGGCATTTCCTTGTTATAGTAGCTTCAGAGGATTAATCGTCAAGCGATCGAGATGTATCGCCACGTTATCTGACATATATGGAGTTATACTCATATATGACGTATATGACATTTTTTAACCTCTATGACCAAGCTTTAGTCACTTTCTTCATTCTATTAAATCCTATCATACGTAATTAATTCAATGATATCCCATAATAGGTAATGATTCCAGGTTGCCATGGTGATGACATCCTATTTAAGACGGAGTCCTATTATTCCCGTATTACTGAATTCAAAAACCTAATTCGTATACTAAAATTGTTTAATTATAGCAATCCTATAATCTACCGAAAGTTTTTTGGATAGATGTTGCCGGACAAATATGTATTAAATGGAAAAAGAGTCTACATATGGATTTCAAGTTCTGAAATTTCAAAGCTAGGCTTAAGTTTTCCATTGGAATTTTCAGTCAATGTCAACAAAAGATAAAATGTTGTTAACTTAAAATGAACTTTTTTTATTACGAAAATTAATCATATCCTAATAATAGACGATATAATTGATTTCACTGAAAATAGTTATAGTACGAACGCACATCATTTGTCACGTTTGACGTATAATTTCCAACTTGTTTTATATTATATTTAAAAAATTAAATTTAGGGGTCATCTTCATGCTGAAATTGTACCGAAACTTTCAAGATGAACACCTAATTTTGACATTTGACATTTGACATCATATTTGGCTTCTAGTAAATTTTACCTCAGATACAAACAAACAATATTACACAAACAATAGTACAAACAATAAACAAACAATATTACAAACGAGAAGTCATTCAAACAATTTGTTCGGGAATTATGGAGGTTCACGAAAGCAATTTCTGTTTTATTTTTTATTTTATTTTATTTTATTTTATTTTTTTACTTTTTTTTTTTCAAATAGACAGGTTACAATGTTTTGAAAATGTAAATTGTTAATTGTTTGTTAATTATTTTGAAAATGTAATTTGAAAAAAAAAATATTTTTAATTACTTTACCCTCAAATTCGGAATATTGAGGTTATATACACATTAACAAGTTAACCCTTCTTTGAATGAGTTTTTCTTTTACAATTGTGTTTTTTTATACATATATTAAATATTAGACACCAGAAATTTTAAGATAGATTATTAAGTTTGTTTAGCAACATAGTTCACGGGAAATTTACTGGATTAATATTTCTATATAAATATAGTGGTGGCGAAGAAGTTGATTTATTTATTAAAAGTTAAATAAACTGTGATGGAAATTTACATCACTATGCAATTAAGGGTTAAGTTCACTACCGGGTTAAAATTAACGGAATTTTATTTTAGTTAGAAATTCCAAATCCACACCAGAAAATGCTAATAGCAATATTTGGTTTATTTAATGACAGCCATTTGGTGATCAGATAAAAATTAAACTCATTTTAAAATTTCCCGTGTGAGTTCGTAATTTTGGATTAAAACTGAACTGACAAATGAGTGACCAAGCGACGCCACGTATGCGTCTCTGTAGTGAACGTGTTAAATACAATAGTAATTTAACACTAGAACGACCGTGAGTGGTCATTTTGACCGTTGCCAAAGGAATATATTGCGATTCGAACCAGAAATTACTTTTTAAAATAAATTAAATATAAAACTCACAGAAATATGTTAAATAAATAAGTTAAATAGTTTTACACAGATTAATTTTAACACAATTATTTCAAATTGGTAAATAAATCATACGAGTTGTAATTTTCCAACTGGACGAAAAATGTCCGGGCCAGGATTCGAACCTGGGATCTCTTGGCTGAAGCCGCCACGCTCTACCAACTGAGCCATCCCGGTCGAATCTGGAGGGCATAATTCATCCAGTTATCCTTATTGATCATAGCATCTGGTCTGATATTTTAATCAGCTCAACAGAAAAGATCGCAGGTAAAGGAACTCCAGTAAACGCTGGATACGTGATTACACAGATTAATTTTAACACAATTATTTCAAATTGGTAAATCCTGGCCCGGACATTTTTCGCCCAGTTGGAAAATTACAACTCGTATGATTTATTTACCAATTTGAAATAATTGTGTTAAAATTCAAAACCAGAATCGACCGGGATGGCTCAGTTGGTAGAGCGTGGCGGATTCAGCCAAGAGATCCCAGATTCGAATCCTGGCCCGGACATATTTCGTCCAGTTGGAAAATTACAACTCGTATAAATAGTTTTAAATAAAATTCTGGTGTAAAATAATTTTATAGAATTTGAGTAAAATTTCCGGTCGTTCTAGTGTTAAGTATAAAAGTGTCAGAAACACCATCATGAATTACGCTCACTATATGTACAATTTTATGTATACACAGTTGCAAATTTGTACGTTTTTTTTTAAACATTAAAATTTAATCGCCGAAACGTAACGATTTTCGCTATTGAATAAGGCTAAACTTTTACATTTTAGTAGTAATAATTAAAAACTTAAGTTAACAGCTTTATATATAGTGTATGTTTGCTATTTCTGACACTAAAAATTAACTTGCTTTAGTTTTATCCAAGAATTATATTTTTAAATATGTGAACCTTGTTTTACGTTAGTATATATATTCTTTGCCATTAAATGAAAAAAAAAGTATATTTATATAAATATCATAGTACTAAGATTAGTACTAAGTACTGCTTGTGTGTGTGTGTGTGTTTGTTTGTTTATTTGATTGATTAGTTTCTGATATATTTAGGAGAAGAAACCTTTAAATTCATTTAAAAAAATTATCTTCATTTTTTGATTTATTTACATGCTTTTTAAAAATATCCTGAAAACGATTTCAAATGATTTGGGACTGATGTATGTCTCTCTGTATGTGTGTTACAAACATTTGGTGGGAAGCTGTAATTTAAAACCTTTTTCATGGAATGCAATTTCAGACTTAATGTGACCTTGACATACATTGGTACTGATTAGATTTTAAAGCTTTTACTCCTTAATTCTCGCTCCCGTCAATATCACGGGCTGAGGTGTCGTTCGTTATTTCTCGTGCCCGTCATATTTCCGGGCTCAAGATTTAACTGCTGTAAAAAACTTCTTAAACCAGAAAAATTTAGCTGGAATTTCCATGTGAAGATTCCATTGCGCTGATTGCGATGTTGGATTTTATATTGCATGTTTTGAAATTTATCTTACTCAAAAAAGCTATTGATAATCAATGTTTAATGTATATGTATTATTTCAAATATTATTTGAAAAAAAATGTAAAGATATGAAAAATAAAGGTCTTATTCACATTAATTTGTATGGTGTAAAGCTAACATTAACCTCTTAATTCTCGCTCCCGTGATTTTCACGGGCAGTGTAGACAACTTTTTTAATATTCAGATTGTTTGACTCCCACCACTTTTTTTAAAATAGTATAATTGGCTTTATTTTCGTATCATTTTATCTGCCGTAAACTACGGTGAATATTTCTACATCAAAAAAGGGGTGGGAATCAAATAATCTGAATTATACAAAAAAGTAGCATACACTTATCGGGGGGCGGTGCTTAAGGTGTTAAGACACAGAATTCTCGCATGATGGCATTTCTACAAATGTGAATTTGTTCTGTAACGTATTGTTTTTTTGCCTTAAAAAAACTAATTGCATATTTTATTTAGAAACCTTATAGTTATTCAATTTCTGTAATAAAAAAATAGGTACTTTTTGATAGTTTTTTCACATATTAAGCGACCCTGAAGGGGTTAAAGACTGTCGTTGAGTTTTCGCAACATTATGTTTCTTATACAAGGTTGTTTTTAGGACAAATATGCGCTTTATTTGATGCAACAAACACCATGATAAACTAACTATTAGGTTTCTATAACATAAAAGGGGTATGAATCGCAATATTTGTATTTTATTGAGAAAAATAATTCGGTCCTTAATGGGTTAATGTATATTGCTTGATATATCATGCCACTTAAGCTGTATTTTCCCGGATATACCTGATATCTATATTTCGGCTTCTATATGTTGGAATTGCCCCAAACGTCATATGCCAGATCACATTACTACATTGGTACTGATTATATTTCAATGAATATCGCTTGATATGTAACGCAACGTATTCTGTATTTTTTAAGCTATGCTTGATATCATATCTATATTTCAGCTTTTATACGTTGCAATTGCCCCAAACGCAATATGTATGATTCTTCATATCAAAATTTGTGAAGTCGTCGGGTGTTAATATTAGGGGATTAAAATTGTCAAATAGTGATTACTCTAATGCCTATTGCATAATGTAGAATGCGCTGCTAAGACAATCAATTGAATGTAAATAGAACATTATATACTTATTTTTTTTAGCCATATTTACAGGCTAAATAACAACAAAAAAAACAAATGAAATTTTGAACATTTTACTGATAGGTACTATGTGGAAACTGAAAGGTTATGTTCTGTTGCACATATTGTTGGACATGCTGTGTGTTATCAACAATCTTTTCTGCTTTAAATCGTTCAAAGACTCCTTTTATAAATCCCATATTTATTTACTTTCCTGCAATATTCTTTAAAATAGAAAAATGTATTGTTAAAGAACAAAATAAAAGTCAATCAAATATTAAAAAAAAATGAAAAAAAAATAGTCATGTTTTTTCAGTGTTTTGCATAAAAAATAAATGCAAAGTAAAATATTTTCCCAAAAGAAATTAAAATGCATTGTCACTGTTATTTATTTTAAACAAAAATATAAGAATGCTCGAAATAAAAACTTACAAATCCCTTGATAATAAGACGCCTATTTAAATTGTTTCACATAATTACTTTCTTTTGTATATTTAACCCTTCTTTGCACGAGTTTTTCTTTAACGATTGTGTTTTTTTATGCATATATTAAATATTAGACACCAGAAATTTTAAGATAGATTTTTAACTTTGTTCAGCAACATAGTTCACGGGAAATTTAGTGGATTAATATTTCTATATAAATATAGTGGTGGCGAAGAGGTTGATTTGTTTATTAGAAGTTAAATAAACAGTGATGGAAATTTACATCACTATGCAATTAAGGGTTAAAGTATCTCACGTTCTACTTATTTATTTATTTATTGTGTCACTTGAGTGTATTTTTTATACATAATATCGAATGCAGGTAGCAAAAACAATAAAAACAACCAATGGGAAACATATATATCTACTGCGTGTGATGTAATAAAAATCAAGATAATATAAAAAAAAATCTTCCAATATACCGAAATGCTAATAGTTTATTGTATATATTTTTATATTTTTGTGTAAAAAAATAATAATGGAATCGAGGAGAAAGAAGCCGAAATAAAAAATAAATTTCAAAAGTTTTTTTTTATTAAAAGGCTATTCAGCTACGTCAATTTTAATGCATTGATGATGTATATATATATTTCTCAATTTATGTTGTTTATAAAACACTTTATTTTGCTTAAAAAACTTAAATCAATTTCATCTGATATTTTTAAAAATATGTACGGTTAAAAAAATATTTGTCAAAAAATGATCTCAGCATTTTGAACAAAATATAAAGGTGTTTTATAAATAACATAAATTTAAAAAATATGACATAGGCTGTATGATACATCAGGGTCAATGGTCAAGAACGCAGTGTTGGGCACTGTAGGCCATGATCCTTATTGGTTTGTATCGCCTCAGATTTAGTTTTCTTTTTGTATTATACACATACTGTACTATTTATCCGCGTAAAAAAACAGTAAATCCCCGAAGAAAAATATATGCACCCATTTTTTTCAATAAATCGATTTCATACGCAGTGAAACACTGCAAAACTTTGTGCTTCATTATATTTATATTTGTATAAATTTCACGATGTCGGTTTCACATATTTCTTATTCAATGATTTCGGGCAAATTTCACTGCTGAAAATTAATTGAAAAAATGAATTAAAATTACTCCTAAATATGTAAGATACTTATTATTGTAATATGTGCTGATTTATGTGTGGTGTTGATCAATCAGCATGGGTTATTTTATGTTCTGGATTTCTGCAATAAACATTACATTTCTCTTTCAGTTTCCATTGGCTAGAAATAACCATATTTTAATTTTGAGGTTATTACTGTGAATAAATATGATTGACTAATTTTGTGCTTTGAATATCCAACAGGGGGACGTGTTGCTTTCCCTTTTTTCTGAAAGATATCAATAAAATTCCATGTTACATTTAAATAAATGTATTATATTTCATATTATACATTTAAATAAATGTATTATATTTCATATTAAACATTTAAATAAATGTATTATATTTCATATTAATAAATGTTAGTATGTAACTGCATTAGATGAATCAATATATAAAAACGGTATTGAATGAAATTTTGTGATGGCCCTAACATGCGTGTTTCTGTTTGAATTTAGCTGATTTTTTTTCTTTTCAAAATATCTAAATGAAAGTATTTTATCACATTATTACACTTTCAAACAAATATTTGTATGAGTTACTTAAATAATAAAATTGGTTTGTTTTCCGTTCGATATTTATTTCTTATTTCAATAAGATTATTCTTTTTACATACTGTTCGGTAAATTTGCATTTTATTCAACTTTTCCTTGTTTAAAACACGACTCTGAACACATATGCGCAAACATTGATTACTTTCTACATTGTAAAACAGAAATAAATTCAAACACCTGATTTCTACAAATACTGTCACGTTCAATTTTATGCATGGCGGAAGGTAATTTTTGCAGTAATTCAAACAGAAAATTAAGAAATTCTCACAGAATCATATATTCTTATAAAGAAAAAAAGTAGAAAAAAAAGAAAGCTTTTTGAGAAACGAATAAATCATTCTGTATGCACAATACAATGGAAATATATAAATGTATCTTATAAGTTAAACTTAAGTTTAAAATCGAATTTATGTAAAAACTCAGACAATATCTAATTTTATGCTCTTTCGATTTTCATGAAACATCACTAATGAAGCACAGAAAATGTAAATTATCTGGATTGTACAAATATTGTGATAGTATGCTTCCCTTCGATCGCTACAATGACATTTTTTATCTACAAGAACTTATTTATATATATAAAAAAAAACAATTGTTCCTTTTTTACATAGTGTGCATTACTTTATCATGACTGACCCAAATTCGAATTTTTTATTTATTTTTTCCGTATTATGGTTTTATCAATTAACACACTAACAACCAATCATTTGACAGGTACCAATGAAAATATTTCGATTCGAACCAGAATTTTTTCTTAAAATAAAAAATATATGTATCACACAAAAATAGGTTAAATAAAAGGTTAAATAGTATGAAATAAAAATACTGGTGTGAAATATTTTATAAGAATTTAATTAAATTTCGGCATGTTTAGTGTTAAACATGTGTCCTCTATAAATAAAAACAATGTTTACCAAATTGGAAATGAACAGCTTACAGTCTTGAAATATATTTACCAATTACAGATCAACAAAATGAAATAAATAAATAATAAATGTACAGTCCCGGAAAAAAAACGCGTCACCCCATGCTTTTCCATCACCAGATTTTCTCATATAAATACTCGAGGTACCAGATTTAAAGTTGTTTTTAAATAGACGTCGTCTACAACATAATAAAAATCCTATTACCTTTGAATTTCCAAACTGTAACACACGTTTCGCAGCATACTCATAGCAAGGCAGCCCAAAAAGGTATAGTTTATATTATACTTTTTCTTAAATATTCATAGAATTATAAAAAATAAAGATGCTAAGTGTTTATCCATAAATGAAAAAAAAAATCTTAGAATGAAAAGTAGATGGAACATACTATTAGTTACCAGAAAAATTATACAATGCTTATACGTAGAAAGTAAACTCATTTTAGTTAAAAGAATTTCGCATAATACGTTTTTCGTAGACCTTAGTTTAGTGTGAGTACTTTTATAATAGGAGACCGTCCCTTTAGACAATCGGAACATCATATTTATGTATATCTCGAAAACTACGAATAGGAGTGAGCTGTAAAACATACATATCCATGTTTTTGACGATTGTGGTTTGTTTTATGCAAAAATTAATGTTGGTAATTCATGTTTTTTATATGAATTTATTAATAATTTTCTAAATTATTATTAAATACCGCTCGCATCATCCTGAGTTAGTTTGGTAATGAAATACCATGGGATGGTGCGTTTTTTTTTTCAGGTTATTAATAGGATACTCTGCAAAGGCAATTATAGGGGTTTTTAAACGTAGGTATTCTGTAGAGTTCTCATAATTGATCAGTTAATCACAGTTTCAGTATTACGGAGTTTAACGTAGTTCTACATTTTGTTTAATACCCGTAAAAGAAGATTTTTCAACACACGAAGCTTATTAACCCCTTCAGGGGCAAAGTACTCTCGTCGCTAAAATATTGAAATGATTGATTGACACCAGGATTCACGAACGAATTTATTTTAAAATAAGTAAAAGCTTTTTCCCATGTACCTTAAAAGTTCAAAATTTGATTATAAAATTCTCGTGTCATTGTGGCATTTTGGGATTAAAATTAAGTGGTATATATAATATACCGGTGCCCTTCAAGGGGTTAAAACCTTATGTACTAATTTGTTATCTAAAAATTAATTTAAAATTTAAAATTCGAAAATTAGATTTCGCTAGGCTATTATGAGCAGTATTTTTTATTCAATACCATTATAAATTGCAAACGTAAGTTTGTCGTGCTATATAATCACTACGGCCATTTTCTACATTATCATAAAAAAAATATCCATATATTTATGATACCGTTTACCAAAGTTTAAAAGTCCTGTTGGAAATGAATGTTGTCATACATATTGAAGAATCGTTTCGTGGTTCTAATCATTTCTTCATTGGTGCCCCGATAGATTCCTCAATGTCAGAAAGGGGTGGAAGTCTGTGGACATTACTTCAGTGCTATAGTTCGAATGGGCAAGGTGCTCCCAACCATAGGTGACAATGATCCCTGTACCATATATTTCCATGACCCGTTTTTGTATTTCTGTATCCTACGTCAAACTAAATCAAACCACCCAATAGTTTTCACATCGTCCTTTGTTTATTGTAAAATATATGCTCTCCATATCTGTTAACTTAAATTGGACCGCTCATCCGAGGTTTCTGCTGCCATTGCACTAGCGTTAATATGATCTTGGTCATACTTACTCAAATGACGTATGAATGGCTTTTCAATTAAACTGATTTCTTGTTTGCTCAATTCCTTAACGATTTCTGTAGAAAAAATGAATGTGAACATATGTCTCTTCTTACACAATTAATAAGAACTTCTCAACTCTAAATCTACCCAGTGGAAAGACAAAGAACAAATTTAGAGCTCTTACTATTGCTCTTTACTTTCAACCGTTAGACAGATTGAACAATGGCATATATAACTTTGAAAATTTCCGAAATACCTTTCGTCCAATAAGTGGAATCTCAGTATGAAGTTGTTTGTTAACTCATTCGTTTAGAGCTAAACATAAAGACAATTTTACAATGTATACTTTATTTTGCAAATGAATTTTTCGATTTACTAATTTCTCTGAAGTATTTACATACCGAAACTCAAAATAAAACCTGATTGTAAATAATATATGATACAAATATAATGATATTGACTTTAATTAATAAATTTAAATGATATTTACATCGTCTCCTCCAATTAAAAAAATCCCTTTAAGGCTGAAATTCTTCTCAAAATTTTTTTATTAAATACATTTAGTTTCTTTTTTAATAAGTAACACAAAGTCATACTAAATGGTATAAAACTACCTCTAAATACTCACAGATTTATAAGTTTATATGCTTTCTTTAAGAAATTTATACTGAATTTCCAGACGAAAATTTCATAATGTATATTGATATGAATTTTCTTTGACTCAGTTATCTCTGTGTTCTATATGAGATTCAGAAAAGAAATTTACCAACGTAGTTCTGTTTATCATTGTATTGAAACTGACACTCCAGTAAATATTTCCTAATATTCAATACTATCAAAATTCGCACAAGAGGAAAATTTTCAGCCTCTCTTTGTATTTACTTTTCAAATATTCTTTTGAAATCTTACAAAAAAAACTATTCAAACAGAGAAGGGAATCAAAAGAAAGGCTGATATTATTTTCTCAAACATAAAATTGAAGAAGTTATTGAAACATTTCTATAAATCTTTATCCTAAAAATATATATGTCATGAAAGTTTGAATATATCAGTAAGTTATATGTTTAAAAATAGTAATTTCATTTTAACCTACTATTATTTCAATATTTATAATTTTAAATAAGGTTACTATAACAATATAATAAATTATAACATCTTGTAATAATATATTTCTCTTAAATGCTAAAAGTTGTAAATTAACAACATAATATACAGTAAAATAACTTTTATTAGGTTGTTGACATGTTTTGGCTCACTACGAGCTATTTTCAAAAACAAATGAGAATATTCTATAAATGCACGGTCTTTATAGTTATTATATAAAATGGTATTTAATTTCCGCGTAGTTTTTAAAAATTTTGTACTTTCCATGTACTTTTTAAAAAGTTATCTTTTATTTTTACTAGTTTGTTTATTTTCATATTTCTAACTATGGAGTAACTCGAGCCACAATTTCCATTAGCTAAAAGATGCTGTATCGTTACATATTATATTTTTGCGTGTTAGTATCTCTATGGTTTCTCTTATTATGGATATAATAAGAGAAATCATACAGATAGTAACACCTCAGTTACTCCATGGTTACAAATCTGAAAATAAACAACCAAATAAAAATAAAAGATAACGTACGTAATTTTGAAAAGTCCTTCCGGCCTGTACCGGGAGGAAAAGGTAGCTTTCCTATATCTTCGTTTTAAAATTTTAGCTGGTGTTACTCGAAAACAGCAAGTTAAAATGCAAAGAAACGTTTACAAAAGATTCGTTAATACTGAATTTGAATTAGAAATTCGCCAAATTATTGAGCAAAAGCCAAATTGGCTTCATTTATGAAGACTTATTTTGGTCGCCATATTTGGCGATATTTCGCCAAATGTCATGGTACATGGTCATCTCCAGTACATGGAGAATTTGGCGCTAACGGATATGAATGTATAGTTTTATGCGTATGATTGGGAAAATTATTACAACAATGAAAGAAAATAATTTGCGAGTAATCGCGTTAATGTGCTGTTTTGTTTCAAAATGTCAGCCACCCTAGAATTTCAAACTGCTCTATCTCAGCCATTTTTTAAGATAGAGGTAAACCAAAAAATGCTCTGGTATCCTTGTAACAAGGGCTAACACGTAATTAAAAAATAAATTTGAATTTTTAACTTTTTTGTATATTTATTTTAGTTTTAAATTTTTAAATGGCCGCCATCTTGAAACAAAACGGTGGACCAACCTGGCTAACGAACTCGGTCGAGACATTAGTGACCTTAATACACACAATCAGTTTCATCAAAATCGATTTATAAATACGGGCGTTATCGTATGACATAGGTCAGATATATATATATATATATATGTATATATATATATATATATATGTAATAATAAAAATTTTTCGCCATTTTTCCTTAGTTAAATTATTCCAAATTCTTACAATTCTAATTTTCCCTCTCTTTTTAAAATATCTCTTAAATCTATTTTATATTTTATTCCATAACTTAATTAAAATATTCTTTTATTTATCATTCTAAAAATCTTAATATGTTAAAAGCTACACGTATTTATTAAAACCTTATTCTCTTAAATTGCAACACTGCCTCTAAACCGCACCTGCCTAATTTCTTCTTATTTGAGACATTGAATTTTATTCTTTGGAACATTTTTGTAATACCATTTTTTTAATTAATTCATTCGGCATCCCAGGATTCCTGGCGTTTTCGCGCCCAAAGCTTTTTACCTTTTTTAATTGCCGCTTTTGATAAAGAGCTTTGGTCATACGTCAGAGACACACCCTCGTGGTCTCATTTTTTCATCCATTAGCGAGCAGGCCCCGCCTTGTCTATCCCCCTGGTTTCCTCCGAACATTGATGTGAGTGGGCCAGCTTTTTTCGCGTGTTTGTTACTTTGGGCAAGATTTTGGAAGTATTTATACGGTTACACTGGCTTCGCAGATAGATTTTACACGAATTATTTGTTGTTATCTATAAGCCGTCACTGGGGAATTCTACACTATTTCGTCGGTAGTATGTTCTTCAATTTCTGCTAATTGTTCAATACTTAACGTGTTCAAGTTTTTAATGAAGCGAAAGTCGGTGGAGTTGCTGTCATCTCTGTTCTCATAATAAAGTTCTTGCTCATCTATTAAGTTTCCTTAATGTTTTTGGGAAATTTCTATTGGAATGAACTTTCTCTACTCAGCTTCCACGATTGCATTATAATATGATGCTCAAATATGATTCGTACTCTTAGAATTGCCTTCATAGTGATTAAATCGGAATAATACCCTCGCCGAATGTCATGACTGTATTTCCATGATCTCGACTGCGCCTACATCGAACTGATTATACGGTAATTTTCATGAGGTTCGGACTGATATGTCATCACTGGAGTATGATGGAACGAATTTTTCAAGTCGACAGTAATAGCAATCATCAATAATGTGCCAATCGTAACAAAAATGTGTCATATATATATATATATATATATATAAATCAACATTTGAACGGAGGGTGGTTTTGGGGTCTGGGGGTCATGATCGGTGAAAATATATCAAAATTTTCCGGAATTGCTTTCCTCCGAACGGCTGCAATAGGTAGCTTTATACTTTTTTGTATTAAAAGCTACCTAAAAGTACTTGAAAATTAATTATAGCATTTAAAATAATAACTTCAAAGATCGTGCAATTATAGAATATTCTCATTTGTTTTTGAAAATGGCTCGGCGTGAGCCTAAACATGTCAACAACATAGTAAAAGTTATTTTACTGTGTGTTATGTTGTTAATTTACACCTTTTAGCATTTGAAAGAAATATAAGGTTATTATTATTGGAAATGACATTTCCTAAGGGTCCGATATTAAAAATGGCGAAAAAAGCAAAGTTTTCAAAAGTACATTCTGGCAACCTTTATATACGATTAAAATCTCATCAGCTTGTTATATATTTTCAGAATATATAACAGTTTAGAATAGCTTCTTATCAAAATATGGATCATTCTCTCAGAAGTACATTTTCAGTGCTAAAATGCTTTGAAAAAAAATACAACTTCAGGATGTAAAAAATGTTTTTATATTGCTTTAAATTTTTTTAACATTATGCCAGTAGTCAGTATTGCCAGTAGCCTACTTTTAGGTAGCTTTCAATACAAAAAAGTATAAAGCTACCTATTGCAGCCATTCGGAGGAAAGCAGTTCCGGAAAATTTCGATATATTTTCATGGATCATGACCCCCAGACCCCAAAACCACCCTCCGTTCAAATGTTGATTTATATCTATATATATATATCCATATATATATATATATCTGACCTATGTCATACGATAACTGCCGTATTTATGAATCGATTTTGATGAGACTATTTGTGTGTATTAAGGTCACTAATGTCTCGACCGAGTTCGTTGGCCAGCTTCGTCCGCTATTTTGTTTCAAGATGGGGGCCATTTAAAAATTTAAAACTAAAATAAATATACAAAAAAAAATAATTCAAATTTATTTTTTAATTACGTGTTAGGCCTTGATACAAGGATTCCAGAGCATTTTTTGGTTTACCTCTATCTTAAAAAATGGCTGAGATAGAGCAGTTTGAAATTCTAGGGTGGCTGACATTTTGAAACAAAACAGCACATTAACGCGATTACTTGCAAATTATTTTCTTTCATTGTTGTAATAATTTTCCAAATCATACGCATAAAACTATATATTCATATCCGTTAGCGCTAAATTCTCGCCAAAATTGGCGATATTTGGAGAAATATTGCCAAATTTGGCAAAATATGCCAAATTTGGCGACCAAAATAAGTCTTCATAAATGAAGCCAATTTGGCTGTTGCTCAATAATTTGGCGAATTTCTTATTCAAATTCAGTATTAACGAATCTTTTGTAAACGTTTCTTTGCATTTTAGCTTGCTGTTTTCGAGTAACATTAGCTAAAATTTTAAAACGAAGATATAGGAAAGCTACCTTTTCCTCCCGGTACAGGCCGGAAGGACTTTTTGTTATTCATATTGCTTGATTCCCATCACTTTTTTAAAACTAGTCGTTGGGGGACACCGTAATACTTACCCATCATGGATATGAATAATATAAAATATGAAAATAAAACATGTGTAAACTATTTATGAAATGCATTGCAATTCGAATGAAATCCTGGATTGATGACATCCTAAACTTTAAATGCTGTATTTCTGAATTGCGTAAAAGAAACATCCTTATAACTCCAAAATTGATAATCCTATTAACTAACAGTTTACTGAGTCGGATTAAGCGTTTCATTTCCAATTAAAATATATCTCTGAATTGAAATTTGAACGAGATACAGGGTCATGAAAAATCGAAGAGTGTGTCAAATAGGATAAAAAATATTTCGGCAACTCATTAACCTATAGACTTCATTCTTTATACAAAATTTGTTTTGTTATTGTCTTTTATATTCACTCCAAAAAATAATCATTTCGGAAATTTTTATATACCTTTTATCAGAACGAATATTTCGAAAGTCCGAAAAATAGTTCCGGATAATCGAGGTTGCTGAAATTCAATAACCTTCTTCCCATTATTACATACTAAGTCCATACCAAATAGGAAGTCTCTATCTCAATTTGTTCAGAAGATAGAGCGTTTACAGACACACGCACACACACACAGACAGACAGACAGACGGCAATTTTTTTTTTCTAAAAATATTTTTTCGGAATCTCGAGTATCTGAAACGTGTAAATCCGTCAACATTTTTTTTCGATTTTTAAAACGATTACAAGATTTACCCTATACTACGTATGATGGGTAATTAAAAGTCATCACTGTTTCTGAATAATAACCGTCGTCTTATTTAAACGCAAAATCTCTGTCATAAATAAGTCCAAGAGTACTATTCGGAAGTAAACGACTGCCTGCTTCTGTGGTACCCAGGATCTGACTACCATTTTATCTTATTAGTTTTCGTTATCAATGTAAAGTCGTCAGCATATTACTACACTGTTAAAAATCATGTTCAACAATTCTACAAAACCTGGTGCCAAAACAGTTTTCACAATAAATAAAAATTTATTCAAACATTTGGTTGTGCATTTGAACAACATACTTGCGTAGGTTGAACCATAAAATGGTTAAAATATTGAACCATGAACTGGTTAAAATATTGAACCATGAACTTGTTAAAATATTAAACGATATTTAAAATTGAAAATGTGATCCAATACTCAAATCAATATATATAACGTATAGTCTTTTCGCCAATGTCTTAGTAACATTTGAGATATTCTGAGTAACAAAATGGCATTACTTTAATAATACATTACTATTATTACATACTTACTCTTGTCTGTTGTAACCTGTCTCTGTAGGACTTTCAAAGAAAAGAACCTAAAATTATTAAAATATCCCTTTTCATCGGTCACAGATGGAGATATTCTGTGCATCTCTTTAGTATTTAAGCAGGAACATCAAACTTACAGTCATTCAACCACATCAAAGAATTCCTAAACAAATTCTGCAATAACTAAAGGATGCATGTTGGGAGCCTCGTGGTTTGGCTAACTCAGACGAGGTAACGCTATAAATGGAAGTGGATATTTTAATGAAATCTTCGAACGCATAAAATCCATTTCTACGGAAAATATACATGTGAAAGATGTGGTGATAAAAATAAGATAATGTAGAAAAAAGCTATTAAATTTCAATAGCAGAAATAAAAATAAACATTAAATATATTATGTCAGATATTTGGATAATGTATCAAACAGTCACCATTGGCTAGATAATTGATCGTAACATAGTTTAATGTATCCTATTTTTTCTTCATTGGCAGATGGTTATACCGACTCATTTCTTAGGACCTGCTTCGACATTTTATAATAATATTGTGGTTAAGTGTCTAGTTTTTTACTTTCGGTCCGCCTTATATGAAGGCATATGCTTTCGACTACATTTTTTTATGTAAATTGGATTTTATGCATTCGAAGACTTACTTCCACTGAGTAAAATCAGTAGATTGTTTGGTGAAGAAATAATTGAACCTTCGTCATCTGATCCAGTATCACCAGCTTAACCCATTAACTGCCGAAACTATGTGGGCGGAGTCTTCTATATTTTTGCTGAAATTCGTTTCCCACCAAATATTGCGAAAGATAATATTTGGTAACTTTAGTAGCAAAGTTTTTGTCATTAACTAAAGTATGTTTTAACATATTAAAATAGTGGTGGCTAGGCAGGTTTTTTTTTAACATACACTTTTATTTTGAATGTTGACAATCACGAAAATACTCGTGGTTGGCAGTGAATGAGTTAATAAGGAAACATTTTAGAAACAGGAAGCGTCTGATAAAGGAGAAATAAAATCAGCAGGCTGAAATAATTCAGATAAGGAATATATTAACCCTTTTTATCCTGACGGTACTTATAAGTATAACTTTAATAAAACACCTATATATTCGTAATATGACCGTTTTTCCTAACGGTATTCACAATGGCACAAAGAGTGTATGTCTGACAGCAGGCAGGAGATGGCAAATTCAAGCACATATCCTCTTTCTTTGCATTGTAGGGATTTTACATTTGCCACGCTACATTCGAAATCCATTTTGCAATAGAATTGACATCCATGTTGTTCTTCATTTGAGTAATTTTAGTGGTTTATTACCGGTTATTTAGTACTATTGTTTTCTATTGTTTTCGATACTCTACAGGTGAACATTTCCTATATTTTATTTGAAGTTTACTATTTGAAATTTACTATTTTATTTTATATCATAGGGTAAAAAATTTATGGTGGTTACAGTTGCATTATTAACCACTAAACACTATAAAAAATTATTTTCCTCTTTCCTATGTTTATTCTGCACCAAAACTTATCCAATGATGCAAAAATACAATTAAAAAGTAGCTGGAAAATTAATTCAGGATATAAAAGGTTAAAATAAAAAAAGCTAGAACTTAGTTCGAATCTACATTGGCCTTCATGTCCTTTCTGAGACAAAACAGTTGTGGGTTGTTTGACCAATGGAGAAACCGTTTACATCATCTGACATAAAGAGGGCTCTTTTAATCATTTCAGAAACAAATTCTGTTTAGAAAATGCTGAAATGACTGACGGCCAAAAGAAATTGCGAAAAAAATGGATTTGGAAATAAATAAATTATTTTCTTTATGTGCGTCACATAAACGAATTTGTTTTCAAATATTCTGGTGGAAATAAGACGATTTAAGAATAACATTAACCTCTTCACTCCCAGGACGTACTCTGCGTACGTCCTCTCATTTCAGCAATCAGTGACCAGGACGTACGCTGCGTACGTCTTCTCATTTCAGTAATCAGTGAACCGATGCCGTATTTGTACAACTAAACATGTTAGGAAAGATACTCGGCTAATGTGCTCTGGTTGTGAAGATTTTCCAGGACTGTGCAGTAGTAGTCATTTTGATCAATATCATAAATTTTTTAAATATATTCCTGAGTTTTATGTATATACTGGGGCTAGTGGACAGGGAAAAATACAGACAATAAAAGTGACGAACACCAATATATTCTTATAGAAAAATTCATCTTGATTATTCGATCAAATAATCAACATGAATTTTTCTATAAAAATATACTGGTGCTCATCACTTTTTTGACTGTATTTTCCCTGACCACTAGCCACCCTGAATATACTGTATGTATGTATATCAGTGTATGGATATAATGTGCAAGTTTTATATATTATTCCATACATATTATGATAACGTTGTAAATCCTTTAACGACCTTACATCCATTACTATTAAATCACGGAAGTTATGAAATGATTTATGACACAAACATTTTGCACCGAACAGCCTGGTATATAGCCCTTCACCAGCGAAATTAAGCCTGGGAGTGAAGTGGTTAAGCGGTAACGACAATATACTACCAAACTTTAGTGCTTAACTGTGTATGGTGTCCTTTAGATATATACCATAACCGTATGTTTTTTTATGTTAAGAAAACACAGAGTAAAGAGGAACAGTTTAGATGAAATGTTGTCGTTTGGCGTGACGCCAAAACTGCAACCTTAAAGTCGGCACAAACAACTGGAGGCTGGCTTTGAAAACCTCTCCCCGTCCAATGAATCCAATGTTTTTGTTTTATCAAACTATCGTCATTTTCCACATCATACGGAATTATATTGTCTATGCCAATAATATCTTCTTTAAAGAATTTTTGGTACTTATCCGTTACACCAACACCATTATTGCCAAGCGTAATAGTTGGCGCAAAATGAAACATTAGAAAAAATAGCATTGTTGGTACAAAAGGTATTTAAAATTTATAACATTTGAAAAAAAAAACAGAACTTTACGAACTATTTTATTAAATCAATATAAATATATTATTTTAAAAAATAAATATTATGCAATCAAATAATAAAATAAAACTGAATTTAAACTGTAGGCATGGAAGTGCAAATGTATCTTAGCATTGCAGTGAGCATATTTTATACAGGGTGTCCGAAAGTGTGGAAACGGTCGAATAACTAAAAAATGTACATCGGATTGAAAAACGGAAAAAATGCATGTTCAATATTTTTGAAAAACCTTATTAGGGATATCAAAGTTGCCCCCCAACTCTGCCCCCTGGGGGGAAAGGGGAGCAACTTTTAAATCTTAAATTATAACCCCCCATTTTTATTGAAGATTCGGATTCTACGGGAGAAAATACATAATTTTTGTATTGAACATTTACTTCGAAAACTCGTAGATGGCGCTGTAATCGAGTAAAATGCAGTGAGAATCGTTTCCATAGAAAAGTCCGGAAACGGTCGAATAACTTGAGAAATATACATCGGGTTAAAAAACGGAAAAATGCATGTTCAACAGTTTAAAAAAAATCTATTTAGGGATATCAAAGTTGCCCCCCCAACTCTTCCCTCCAGGGGGAAGGGGAGCAACTTTGAAATATTAAATGATAACACCCCCATTATTATTTCAGATTCGGATTCTACGGAAAAAATACGTAACATTTGTATTTAACATTTTCTTCAAAAAATCAAAGATGGCGCTGTAATCGAGTAATATTTACTGAGAATCGTGACCACTGAAATGTCTGGAAACGGTCGACTAACTCGAAAATATATATATCGGATTGAAAAACGGAAAAATACGTGTTCAATATTTTAGAAAAATCTATTTAGGGATATTAAAAGTTGCCATTTTTCTAAAATATTGAACACGTATTAAACATGTATAAAATATTGAGCAAGTACGTCTGCAATAAAAAAAGGGAGGGGGGTATCATTTAAGATTTCAAAGTTTCTTCCCTCTTTCCCCCCAGGGGGCAGAGTTGGGAAGGGGCCAACTTTAATATCTCTAAATAGATTTTTCAAAAATATTGAACATGCATTTTTCAGTTTTTTAATCCGATGTATATTTCTCAAGTTATATGACCATTTCCAGACTTTTTGGACACCCTGTATATTTTTAAGGAAGGCATCGCGTCACCACATAAAATCTATAAGATGTGATTGTACATAATAACGAACAGAGACGCGATGTTTTTATTATTACCATTTTGCGATGCCTGATAATATCTCAGCAGATTAGGTATAACATCTACTGTTGTGGGTCAACAAAATTATATTTCTGATTTACTGTGAAATTCATAGCCGGCATGTCGCAAAAAAAGTATAATTTCATAACTCTGAAACAATTTTATTGCACCTTTCTCATCATTAGGTAACTGGAAAATGGTAAAATCCCGCTCAAGTCAGCGAAAATGTAAGTTAAAACTTAAATTTTAGAAAAATCTATTTGATAACGAGCAAATTAGGATGTTTTGCATGCTTACGATTAAATAATAATAATAATAATAATAAAGATTCACTTTTAATAAATAGGGAATCGCAATGTTCGGCACGGTTTGCAACAAAATACTTTCCAGAGTCAGGGTTTCAGTACAGTGGTGGCCAAAAGTGTGGACATTTTTTGAAAGTTTCATGTTTTTCAACGTTGTGTGCTTGTAGAATATATTAATTTTCACTTAAATACAAACGTTTATATATCAAATTGAAGGTAATTTAATGTAGAATTTAATAATAAAAACGGTATTACAATATTTGTATGACGAAAAATGTTATGCAACTAATAGTAAGATCTATCTTAGATTTGCATTTTTTTAAAGCGATACTTACACAATCAATACTTAGTAGGATAACCCTTATTTTTTAAGACAGCTTCACAGCATCTTTTCATCGGGTGAACGAGTGTTTGGAGTTCATCTTTCGTAATCACATGGTGCCAAGAATCAATTATAGCTTCAATAAGTTGTCTTTTATTGGATGGACGTTTTTTTCGTGCAAGAATTTTCAAACGTCGCCACAAGTTTTCAATTGGATTGGGATCAGGGCTGCTTCCTGGCCATGGTAATATATTTATGCCTTTATTTTGAAACCATGCTTTGCATACTTTTGCAGTGTGGCATGGAGCTGAATCCTGCTGAAAAATAAATGGTGCGTTGTTGGGGAAGCAGGGCTCCCACTCGGTCCGTTTTTTGAACACCACTTTTTTTCAAAGAAAAATTTTCTTTATAAATTTTGTAGAAACTAACTTGGAGGTTCGTTTTACTTGCAATTGTTGCAAATACCTACCACAATTTCTTTCTAAAAAAATACTGGTTTTCAAAAAACGGACCAGTGGGAGCCCTGTGGGGAAGAGATCCCTGATGGAAGGTATCAATTTTGGTTCCAGGACAGTTTCGATGTATTTTTTGGCATTCAGGATGCCATCAGTCACTTGAATTCGGCCCACACCATCTGCAGACATACATGCCCAAATCATGACATTTGTTGGGTTTTTTGTAGTTACTTCAATGCAATCAGGATGAACTGCTTCTCCTACTCTACGTCTCAATTATTTTCTACCATCACTACCAAAGAGTGACATTTTACTCTCATCACTCTATTGATTTTCTGACCATTTAATGTGTTCTTTTGCCCACTTAACTCGTTTTTCGCGTTGATTTTGATTTAAATATGGTTTTTTCCTTGGAATTCTAGCTTGTAATCCAAATCCTGATAACCTTCTTCTTATTGTTCTTGAACTTACTGCAATACCCGCTGCATTCATTTCACATCTAATGGCATCTGATGACATTTTTCTATCTTGAAGGCATAGCCGTTTAATTTTTCTATCGGCAATAGCACTTGTTCATTTTTTTCGGCCTGATTTGGCCTTATTTTCCACTGATTTCGTTTTTTCATAACGTAAACAGAACTTTCGTACACCAGAACAAGTGACTGAACCACCAACTTGTGTTGCAATTTCAGCATAAGAGAGGCCATTTTCTCTCAATATGACAATTCGGCTTCTTTTTGTAGATGTCCAATTAGTTCTTCTTGTTGATGACATTGTTTAAAATTAGTTTAATTTTAAAAAAAAGGACTTTAAACATTCAAAAACAGCAATGCTCTATTTAATTGTACTAGTATGCATCATTCCGCAAAATATTTCCACAACAATAACTCTTTTACCATCGAAATAACCTAAACTATAGTTACAGACATTTGATTGGTCCTCCGAACAGTGTTTCTGATTGTATAGTACGCTTTTATTACAAAACACGTCCTTATTCAAAACGATTTGTGTTTGTTTGTTCTACTAAAATGAGCATAACTTTTTTGTAATACAGATATTGTAATACTGTTTTTATTATTAAATTCTACATTAAATTGCCTTCAATTTGATATACAAACGTTTGTATTTAAGTGAAAATTAATACATTCTACAAGCACACAAAGTTGAAAAACATGAAACTTTCAAAAAATGTCCAAACTTTTGGCCACCACTGTAAATGGCGCATTAGCGTACATTTTCGCATGGTGTTCGTATAACGAAAAAGCACCGAATTTATCTATAAAACAAATCATCAAATAACTGTTATAATTGTTTTTTACCAACTGTATTTCTATTACGTTATTTTAATAACACTGTTTAATTAATTTTGCAGTGACATTATCTTCGTAAAAAAGTGCATCAAGAAATTTTTGAAGAAAATTAGAAAGATAAACGGATAAAAATTCTTAAAATTATAAAAGCCAGACATGATTTTTAAAACACGCAAGAAATTACCGTACGGGAGAGGTTTAAGCGTGCACCGTACAATAAGGTTGAAAGACGTACAACTTACGAAAATAACTTACAAAGTGGCATTCCTATGAAATGTAGACCATTCGAGCATTTTCTTTGACAGTGCGATCGAAAAAGTTTTTGTTTTATTGAATGTGTTATTTGTTCCCTAATTGCCCCTAGTGATAAGACCTTCGCTGAAAAATATGAGATAAAAGATGCACTTTATAATCCTGAAGTTCCAGAAAAATGCCTTAACTAATTCGCTGCCAATCACGAGTGTACTCCTGGTTTTTCAATTTAAAATTGCGAATTCGTACCGGAAATTTCGAAAGAAGAATTTTTATTTTATGTAATCACGAAATGTATAACAGAAAATTTCGAAATAAAAACGAAATTGAAGTGGAATGAAATATTCACCTTGTATTTAAAGTCAAAAAAAAATATACATTAAAACATGCTTAAAAGGTGACAAAAGATGTTAGAAAACGTTAAAATACAAAAATTTACATCCCGAGACTTTCGATCACTAACGTGATCTTCTTCAGTGGGGAACTGTTGACTGAGCTGAGTGTACGAATGTCGCTTCTCGCTTTCACTGTGCTAATATGTAACGGAGTTTTAACGGGGTCAGTCTATTATTCTGTAGGGGTGTATCAGGAAAAGTCCATTAGTTCCAGCGCTGGGGTTCTTGATATTTTCAAAATATTAAACCAGATTTTAGGTACATTATAAGATAAGCAATCATTACAGACTCGATTTCCTTTACATAAAATCTCCACAGACTGTCTGATTTTAGCTGTAAACTCGTTATTTGTAGGAACTATAATTTTTGCGTTTTGAAAATCAATATTTATGACCTGTCGCTGATTTAATCTCGATAAAGCTGTGTATGAACGGTTAAACTTAAAGTCAGAAATGTGTTCTTTTAATCTTTCTTTAAATTTCCGGGTGGTCATCCCTATATAGGATAAACCAGTTTGAGTTTCTGTACTAAATAGGATAGAGTATATTCCTGCGAGGATTCCTGCTCTATCCCATTTAGTACAGAAACACAAACTGGTTTATCCTATATAGGGATGACCACCCGGAAATTTAAAGAAAGATTAAAGAACACATTTCTGACATTAAGTTTAACCGTCCATACACAGCTTTATCGAGATTATATCAGCGACAGATCATAAATATTGATTTTCAAAACGCAAAAATTATAGTTCCTACAAATAACGAGTTTACAGCTAAAATCAGAGAATCTTTGGAGATTTTATGTAAAGGAAATCGAGTCTGTAATGATTGCTTATCTTATAATATACCTAAAATCTGGTTTAATATTTTGAAAATATCAAGAACAGCAGCGCTGGAACTAATGGACTTTTCCTGATACACCCCTACAGAATAATAGACTGACCCCGTTAAAACTCTGTTACATATTAGCACAGTGAAAGCGAGAAGCGACATTCATATACTCAGCTCAGTCAACAATTCCCCACTGAAGAAAATCACGTTAGTGATCGAAAGTCTCGGGATGTAAATTTTTGTATTTTAACGTTTTCTAACATCTTTTGTCACCTTTTAAGCATGTTTTAATGTATATTTGATTGACACGAAATGTGTTTAATTAAATAAAGTAAATATTGCTATTAGTATTTTCTGGTGGGAATTCAAACTTTGTAAATAAAAAAAACTTCCGGTAATTTTAACCCGTCAGTGGACGTTTTAAGTACCGGGTGATTATAATTAAAGTTACGATTTCAAAAATCGATAATTTTAAAACTACTGGTCAGAATGACTTGATATTTTAGCAGAACAATTGTGAGGCAATGGAATTTTGTTTGGCGAAGGAAAAAAATAGTTCCAAATTGTGCCGATAGATGGCGTTGTCAGGGTAATGTTTGGGGAAAGACCAAAAATGTATTTTGAACCCTTTCCGGCGCGGAGTAAATTTGTTTGCAAAATGATGAAATAATAGACTGACACCGGAATTTACAAACGAATCCATTAGTAAAAAGAAACTTGCTTATTTTTCTGGCTCTTAATGAAAGGAAAATTTTAATTAAATACCGGGTGATTATAATTGAAGTTACGATTTCAAAAATCGATAATTTTAATTAAAACTACTGGTCAGATTGACTTGATATTTTAGCAGAACAATCGTGAGGCAATGGAATTTTGTTTGGCGAAGGAAAAAAAAAAGTTTCAAAATGTGCCCATAGATGGCGCTGTCTGGGTTCACATTGTCTGAAGATATGCAAATTACTAATACGTGACAGGCGCACCGCAGACATAGCAACCATAAAAATGCAGAGCAGCAGCTCTTTGCCTGAATGCTTCATCATGACTCTGACTATGAAGGATCGCGCTCTGCCCTTGAAGCTTTTTTATAAGAACGATGACTGTGCACTTACAGCTATTAGGAAGTTTCGGACATTAAAATCCATAAAAAAAGGTCCAATAACAACAAATGGTCTGCAAAAAATGATTGCTAAATTCGAAGAGACCGGTTCATTTGACGTTAAACGGGGTAGAGGAAGGAAACCAGTTTCAGCTGCGGCAATGGAAGATGTGGCTACAGCATTACAGGAACATACTGACAGTGATGCTGGAATCAGCAGTGCAAGGGGGATTGGCCGAATGCTGGATATGCCGAACAGCACGGTGCGTAAAGTCCTACGGAACGTCTTACGCTGTTATCCGTACAAGATAACTCATGTGCAGGAGTTGCTACCTGCTGACCTGGAAGCACGTCAATCTTTTGCACTACAATTTCTTGCCCGGATGGAAGTGGACAACGGATGGCCATGGAACATTCTGTGGTCTGACGAAGCCCACTTTCATTTGCAAGGTTCTGTAAATACGCAAAATTGCAGGATATGGGCGACCGAGAATCCGTCCCAGCTACAGTCATTACCTCTTCAGTCTGAAAAGGTCACTGTGTGGTGCGGAATAGCGGCAGCGTTTATCGTCGGTCCATTTTTCTTCGAGGAGATCACACCTGCGGGTCCCGTTACCTGCACAGTTACTGGCATGCGGTATGAAGCACTTTTGCGTAACCATGTTCTTCCGGCACTTCAACAGCGTCAGTGTGTGGATCGCATAATATTCATGCAAGATGGCGCTCCTCCGCACATTGCTACTACTGTGAAGCAGCTACTGAGTGATAGTTTCGGAGATGATAGGATCATAAGCCGCCATTTTCCAACAACGTGGCCGCCACGTTCCCCCGACTTAAACCCGTGTGATTTCTGGCTTTGGGGGTACCTGAAGAATGTTGTTTATAGCGGGCGGATTCAGAATCTAGCCGACTTGTATGCAAGCATCACACAACACACCCATTGCATTAGTACAGATACCCTCCGACCTGTTGTGGAGCATGCCGTTTTGCGCTTCCAATTAGTAGCGGAACAAGGCGGAGGGCATATTGAGCAACTTATGCCTTAATAATCAGTAAGGTGTTTGTTCCATGAAGCTCTTTTTTTTTTCTTTTTTTGTCATTATCGCTGTCGTCGCTGTAAACACGTAGTCTTGTCTTTTCGCTAATAAATTTTTAGTAAATCTCTGAACTCTATTTTTTTCCTTTTGGCAACATCATTCCTATGTTTAACCCTTTAACGGGCGGTGGTCACAAAAAAGGACACCCAATTTTAATTCTAAAACTGACAAACGGCACCAAGAATATTTAATTAAAATTTTCCTTTCTTTAAAAACCAGCAAATAAGCAAGTTTTTTTTTACTAATAGATTCGTTTGTAAATTCCGGTGTCAGTCTATTATTTCATCATTTTGCAAACAAATTTACACCGCGCCGGAAAGGGTTCAAGAATACATTTTTGGTCTTTCCCCTGACATTACCCTGACAACGCCGTCTATCGGCACAATTTGGAACTATTTGTTTTCCTTCGCCAAACAAAATTCCATTGCCTCACGATTGTTCTGCTAAAATATCAAGTCATTCTGACCAGTAGTTTTAAAATTATCGATTTTTGAAATCGTAACTTTAATTATAATCACCCGGTATTTCTCTAGGTAATGGACAAAACGCCTGAAACCGAAATTGTCCAATGTCTTTTGACCATGCAGTGTGTATATGCGTTTCTAAAAATGTTCGCTAAATAGATGTATCTGAAAGTGTCCGTTATGGATGTTTAACTGTACATGTAATGTACAATCTTACAACATTTTACATTCAAATACACAGATTTAAAATAAATGTAATATAATATACAATGTAACATTATACAGCTGATATGCTAATAAAAGAATTAATTGAATTTTTATGTTTAAAAGGTTAAAAACATATTTGAATAACGTTAAAAATAACCGTTCTGAAAGCTAAAATTAAACGAACGGTGAAGAATTGTGATTTCGTTTATGTTAAAAAATTTAAAAAATGTTTCTATTGCACAATGCTATTTTAATGCATTTTCATTATACGCTTGCTTTAACAATAATGGAAATACAGTTTGTTTTATATTTTAGATATTAATGTATCAATTTAGGATAAATATGTTTGATTTTAAAAGATTTCAGTGTGTTTCCCAGACGTTTAATTAATTTACTCAAGGCGTCGATAATTGAATTTCTTAGATTTGAAAATAAGAAAATTAATCTATTTTACACTTTTCAGAATAATGCTTAAAGCAAATGCTTTATGTATATATATATATATACATATATTTGAAAGATATAATATGATATATATATTTGAACAAATAAATGAGAATATTTTTATATCTCAAGTATGTGCATATTTAATTCTTTTAAATTTGTTTTTCAAGTATTACTTGCTATTTTTCTAAATGCTGGTATGTTTATAAATGGATTTCGAAAATATATTCCAAACAAGGTATTTTATACGAAAGAAATTTTAAATATTTTTTCATAAACATATTTATAAATGTAATTACCTGAATAAATATTAATTTTCTCTACTTTTATGCTGATAGTTCTGATAATTTTTACTCGTAGTTTTTTTAAAGCCTTCGTAATGTAGAGAGATATTTCAAGTCAAATATTTAATTATTAGTGTTAACAACAAGAAAGAAAAATCATGCGTCAAGCATAGATTATGAAGCACTTTCCAACACACCCAGAATACTGTAACGAAACTTCACAGTACAATAAGGTGAAAGATGATGTCTAACTAAACAATTTGGACATCCCATAACACGTTTGAAAACCCACAGCCAGTAATTACCGTCAATACTCGGAAAAGCATAATAATTCTTTTGTTGAGACCTCTGTGGGATCTATAGATTTGTATATAAACTAGACAGTTTTCTAAAATTTACTTCAGTTAGGAAACGCGTATCACAGTTGATATTTCTCCTACACCAAATATCGCCAGAAACGGAAATGTACTCGAGACCTTTTGTGTCCTCCTGTATAAGATCTATAGAATTTATATACACTAAATAATATGCAAAAAAAAGTGTTAATTTTAAAAACGCGTACCACAACTGAAAACGTACGGTACGGATTTCATATACGCACCACGTTGGCACGATTTCCCGACCCCCCCCCCCCCGATCCCCTCCGCCAATTTGGCGAAAACTTTGTTACATAAATTGTTGTTTATTTACTTTTATTTTTTATTTTAATTCTATAAATTATTTTTATTATGTATATCAATATTTATTTATATCAAACTATCATTAATTTATCTTTATTTTCTTTTTTAAAATAATAGAAGCTATTTCATTTATTACGTTATTTTATTTTTATATTGAAATAAAAAAATCACGTGAGAATATTGCATGCTATTTGTAACTAATATTCAAAAACAACGTTTTCGCCAAATTGGCGGGGGGGGGGGGGTGATCGCGCCAACGTGGTGCGTATATGACATCTGTGGCAAACGCACTTCCAGGAATTGTTATTCAGTTATTATTCAAGTATTATTGATAGACAGCACGCTTACCTAATTCTTTTGTGTGTCCCTGTAAATGAACGAGGGATGCTATGTACACCTTATTCTATAAGAAGCATCTTGCCGCGCACCTCAGTGATATATATCGATTCGAAGATGTTTAAAATAGTGTAGAATTATTAAACAACACCGGAAACGATTTTTCCCCAAACACCGTAATGTAACGGCATTACTTTGAGTGTCCCTGTAAATGAACGATGGAGGCTATGCACAACTTATTCGATAAGAAGAATCTTGTAGTGCACCTCAGTTATATGCATCAATTTGAATATGTTTGAAATAAATAAAATAGCGTAGAAAAATTAAATACACCAGAAACGATATTTCCCCAAAGACCGTAATTTAACGGGATTCTTTAGAAAGTCCCTGTAAATAAACTATAAATGCTACATACTTCATTTTCAATACCGAACAAGCCATAGTAAACTTCAATAACATATATCAATTGCGTGGCAATCCGAGCATATTTATGTGAGTTAGAGCACGAACATACAGACAGACAAACCCAAACAGACAAACCGAATTCGTAAACACTTTTTAACTATGTTGGAAAGTGTTAAAAAGCGTAAAAGTTAGTAGGTATCCATTCGTTTTCAAAACGGTACACTTTTTCATTTTATATAGATTACCGCCCGCCTCCCCCTACACAAAATCGGTCAATTAGATTTTTTTCCCTTTTGCTACAACGAAATCATTACAAAGTACTACATACATGTATCTGAAATTATTTGAATCAGAATGAAAGTTCGCTTACACCAATTTTGCATACCACTTAAAATGTAATTTCTCCAATAAAAGTAACGGTCATGTACGAATTCATGATGGCGTTTTCACATCAAAAGTATGGTAACAACTTACATCAAAATAATGTACCACACATACATATAAATAAAGCATTCAACGGGGAACGATTGTACAAAAACACAAATGTAGTTTCAATTCCTAGAAACAAGTTTCTAAAATAGCCATTCATAAAGCCATTGTCAAAGTGTTTTCTCTTAACTCTAATACATAAATGAGTTCTATTTATAATGTTTCTGTAACTGTGTGGCTACAAATATTTCTGCATGTTCGATATTTTGTTTAACCGTTTGAGTGCTATGAAGCGCGATAGAGCCGCAATGTACCTGCGGATCAAACAAATTTTGTTTCAACCCAGAATTTTTATTCAATAATTGAAATGATTTAATTTTTATTCAACAGTTAAAGTATTTACAGCGATCTAGTGAGTTACATTTTATAAGATAAAATTTCTGGGTTGAAACACAATTTGTTGATCCGCAGATACATTGCGGCGCTATCGTGCTTCATAGCACTAAAATGGTTAAAGTCACTTGCAGATATGTTATCGTCTCTGTTTTCTCTTTCTTCAATATTTCGTAGATTTCCATTTTCATATCGATATACGTTATTTAATGTGGTAGTAATTTTTCAGCCTATTCGTAATGCAGTATTAGAAAAAACTGTGAACTGTGTTATTTTACAACAATTTTTCAAACGTGAAATATGTTTAATTAAATTTAAAGTTGTGAAGGGTTAGTTTATTGTTAATCATATCCTTTATTATAGATTTGAAAAAATATACATTTTGATAAAATTTAGTTTAAAAACACAGTTTAACTTTTTTAAATGCGTACTTATTGAAACATCCCAATCTTCACTTCGTATAGAGTTATTTACAATGTAGATTTAAAACATAGTCTTCAGTGTGTTGTCGTTTTTAATGCAATAGCAAGCACAACCACCGCATAGCGCAATGATCGTAAATGAAATATTTAAAAAATTGTCAGTTTTTTCTATCATTCAACTTAATCAGATTTGTAGTCTCATTCATGTGTTTTTTAAATCTGGCATATTAGCTTTGTTCAGCATATTTTTATCTGAAGCATATAATGAATATAAGAAACATACACTACATAAAATAGTATTCTTTGAAAAGCTGCAATTTTCCTGTGGATTTCATAAAGAGTATTACTGTGATAATAAAGCAGAAATTTTTACATTATTGTAAATTAGTTATTTGTTTTATCTACTTTTATTGTATAATCTTAGAAATGCTATATTTTGTATACTATTATCAGTGCTTGGAAACGTCCCTATTTCTTCTACTTTTGCTATCATTATTTTAAAATAATAATCTTCGCTGTAGACTCTTTTATAAAATCAGCAATGAAAATCTACCATAAAGATTTTTCGTTTGAAATAATAATAGCAAACATAGAAAATTTTGAGAACTGTTTGACCGCTGTATATATATTGTTTTCACTAATTGCTATCGAACGACAAATCTATGCTATTAAATGTATAGTTGTGACAGGATAGCTTGTTTTTTTCTGGTATTTGCTTTTTAGCCTATAAATTAAAAAAATATATTTTTTTTAACAGATTTAAGATTGCTAGTTTTCGTCTTTTAACCCCTTGCCTGTGTAGCATATTTGAGAAAAACGTGCCAAAACTGAAAAAAAATATATCTTTAAAAACAATGCAAAGAAACTTTTAACTTGCAGAAAACTTATATACCTGCCTTAAATGAAATTTGGGAAGAACTGCAAAATTACAAAAATCCGACAAATGGCGCGAAACAGCCAAACTTTTCGCGGGAAAGTATCGCCATCTATTGGGAAAATGGAAAAATTACATATTATGCATTGGACGAACAGAGTTCGGGCTTCACGAAATTGAAACACCAATTTCTCTTGCCCAAACTCATATAGGGCATTCCAAAATTGGTGCATTTACGTTGAACGAACTGAGTTCGGGCTTCACGGAATTGAAACATCGACTTTTCTCTTGACCGAACTCAGATCGGGCATTCCAAAATTGGTGCATTTACGTTGAACGAACTGAGTTCGAGCTTCACGGAATTGAAACATCGACTTTTCTCTTGAACGAACTCAGATCGGGCATTCCAAAATTGGTGCATTTACGTTGAACGAACTGAGTTCGAGCTTCACGGAATTGAAACATCGACTTTCCTCTTGCCCGAACTCAGATCGGGCATTCCAAAATTGGTGCATTTACGTTGAACGAACTGAGTTCGAGCTTCACGGAATTGAAACATCGACTTTTCCCTTGCCCGAACTCAGATCGGGCATTTACGTTGCCCTAACTGAGTTCGGGTGTCACAGGCAAGGCGTTAAACATGAAGCCCCACCCTATGAACGTTATACTTGCATGGTACACCGTTTAGCTAACGAATGAAAATTGACAATTTTTATTCTCCAAATGTGTTTTTCCAAATGCACAGCAGTATTTTTGCACAAAAAGTTTCGCTTTATCTGGTCTAAAAATTTCAGAAATTGAATCATACAAAAAAAGTTTTAGAGAAACAGTGGTGCAAAAACAATAATAATTAGAAACAAAACATTTGGAGAATAAACAGTGTTTGTAACGAATACGGCGGCATTCGTTAGCTAAGTGATAAGTTAGCTATTGATATAATAACTGAATGTATATATTTTTGCGCATTGTTACTAATCGAAGTATTTACATTCGTAGTTCTCTAATTGTAGAAATACGAATTTTGTGTATGTTTTTTGAGAAATAATGAGACAAGTACTGCCCATGGGCGGAATTACACACGTCCAAAATACATGAAATCACGTCTCCCGTCGGCAGTATGTTAATAACTATTAATTAACAAATAGAGTATTATATTTTCCAAATCCTACACGCATTGAAATTTCCGAAATTCTACGTATAAATTTACTTTAAATAAAAAAAAAACTCCGAAAAATTTCAATATCTTCTTCGATTTTAAATTTGGGAGGAAACAATATCAGTCTCTTTTCTTTCTGTGTTGTACTACATTTCTTTACACGGTCCTTTATAACATCTCAAACGACTGTTTGAAACAGGAAATACAAAGGGAAAGAACTCAAGCTGAAGTATTTCCTTTCGTGAGATTATCTTTGATATTAACCCTACACTGCAATAATTTTTCTGTTGGAAATATGTTTTTTTTTTCCTTTTCATATTAGTGTTAGATACCAAAAATTTTAAATACTTTTTTCCTGTTATTTAATAGGAGGACTATGTTATTACGTAAGTTGAACATTCTTATTTTAATGGAGTGGTTGTATGGAACTGAATTTTATTTATAAAAGATTAAAGTTTAATTGATGATTCAATACATGTACGTATCATCAGTGCGCAGAGTAGTGTTCAACATTTGACGTATTCGGCGGAGAGTCGATTAAAAAAAACACAGTATTATTTAATGACCAACGATGAAATATTTTAAAATCTGTCATATTTTTTACCATTCAACTTTGGTAATCAGATTTATAGTCTTATTCATGTCCTGTTTAAATATGGGGTATTAGTTTTGTTCAGCATATTTTTATCATAAGCATATAATGAATATAAAAAACATGCCCTACATAAATTACAGCATAGTAATTTTTCATAAGCTGCAATTTTCCTGTGCATTTGATAAACAGTTTAAAACATTTTTTACAGTATTTAAAAAAACGATCTTTTTCGTCTACTTTTATTGTATAATGTTAAAAATACTACATTTTTTATACTACTCTTGTCAAGGCCCCGACATTCCTTTTCTTTTTTTTTCTTGTTTTGATACTACTTATTCAAAATAAAAACATTCGTCGTAGATTTCTTTAAAATACACAATATAAATCTAACATAAAGATTTTACTTTTGAAATTATGATAGCTAAGTAAAACAATTTTAGGAACGCTAAGAGCTCTTTGTTATAGTGTTTACTAAAGTTTAACAAACGTAAAGTCTATTCTATGTACAATTGGGAGAAGTTAGCTTATTGTTTCTGGTATTTTTCTGCCTATAAATTTTAAATATATAAATTTTAATAACATTTCGTTAAAAAAATAGAATATTATATTTTTGAAAGCATACACGTATTGAACTTTTAGAAACTTTACGTATAGTAGATTTACTTGGAGTAAAAAACTCAGAAAATTTTCAATATCTTCTTGAATTTTACATTTGGGAGGAAACAATACCTATCTCTTTTCTTTCTGGTTTATACATTTCTTTACATGGTTCTTTATAACATCTCAAACGAATGTTTGAAACAGGAAATACAAAGGGAAAGAACTCAAGCTGAAGTATTTTCTTGCGTGAGACTATCTTTGATATTAACCCTACACTGCAATAATTTTTCTGTTGCAAATAAGTTTTTTTTTTCTTTTCATATTAGTGTTAGATACCAGAAATTTTAAGGACTTTTTTCCTGTTATTTAATAGGAGGCCTATGTTATTACATAAGTCGAATATTCTTATTTTTATGGAGTGGTTGTATGGAACTGAATTTATTTATAAAAGATTAAAGTTTAATTGATACGTATATGTCTGCATCACTCCGCAGAGTAGTGTTCAACCTTTGACGTTTTCGGCAGAGAGCCGATTTAAAAAAAAACAGTATTATTTAATGATCAACGATGAAATATTTTAAAATCTGTCATATTTTTTACCATTCAACTTTGGAAATCAGATTTATAGTCTTATTCATGTCCTGTTTAAATCTGGGGTGTTAGTTTTGTTCAGTATATTTTTATCATAAGCATATAATGAATATAAAAAAACATACCCTACATAAATTACAGCATAGTATTTTTCTTTAAAGCTGCAATTTTCCTGTGCATTTGATAAACAGTTTAAAACATTTTTTTACAGTATTTAAAAAAACGATCTTTTTTGTCTACTTTTATTGTATAATCTTAGAAAGACTACATTTTTTGTACTACTATTGTCAAGGCTCGGACATTCCTTTTCTTTTTTTTCTTTTCTTGTTTTGATACTACTTATTCAAAATAAAAACATTCGTCGTAGATTCCTTTAAAATATACAATATAAATCTAACATAAAGATTTTACTTTTGCAATTATAATAGCTCAGTTAAAAATTTTTAAAAACGATAAAAGCTCTTTATTATAGCTTTTACTAAAGCTTAACAAACGTAAAGTCTATTCTATGTACAATTGTGAGAAGATAGCTTATTGTTTCTGGTATTTTTCTGCCTATAAATTTGAAATATATAAATTTTAATAACATTTAGTTAAAAAATAGAATATTATATTTTTGAAAGCATACACGTATTGAACTTTCAGAAACTTTACGTATAGTAGATTTACTTGTAGTAAAACAATTTTCAATATCTTCTTGAATTTGGGAGGAAACAATACCTATCTCTTTTCTTTCTGGTTTATACATTTCTTTACACGGTTCTTTATAACATCTCAAACGAATATTTGAAACAGGAAATACAAAGGGAAAGAACTCAAGCTGAAGTATTTCCTTTCGTGAGACTATCTTTGATATTAATCCTACACTGCAATGATTTTTTTGTTGGAAATATGTTTATATTTTTATTAGGATTAGATAGCAGAAATTTTAAAGACTGTTTTTTCGTGTTATTTAAATAGGAGGTTTATGATACTGCATAAATTTTATATTTTTATTTTAATGGAGTGGTTTTATGGAACTGAATTTATTTATCAAGGATTAAAATTTAATTGATTCATATATTCATCACTGCGCACCAGATCGATTATACTTAGAGTTTTTCAGTACTCGTTAATTTTTTTACCGCACACTTGCGCTACTTTCCCCCCATGCGGCCGATGGACAAAACAGAAAAGCGCTATAGGCGCACAATATGCAAATTTTGTTCGCGTACATGTACCTCTTACCTCTCCTCTAGAGCGACTTACGTTATAGTACACGGCCGGCGCATGACGTTTAAAACGTCACATGGAGTGGAAAATTTTTACACTTCGATTGGTGCAAAACGGTCGGCACCAACGGTTGCACAAATCACCGAGCAAAAATTATCCACTCCATGTGACGTTTTAACGATCATGCACCGGCCGTGCACCGTCCCCTGAATACTAGGCCTGAGCACTGACACAAAAATGGTTGTGTTCGTAGGCCGATTTTGTAAAACATTTGTACAGTTCCCTAATTTTACACCCCAGTATTTTCTAAAAGTTTTCTGGGACTTATTGAATCTCAGACAAATAAGCCGGAGAAAACTTTTAGAAATGATTGGTATTGAATTTCAAGGGACCGTACACACGCTGAAAAATTTCCGCCTACGTCTGCATCAATTTTTGTGTCAGCGTTCAGGCCTAATATTCAGTGGGCGCTGGGCCGTGTATAACGTAGGTCGCGCCTGTAGCTAGTTGTAAAGCGAAAGTTTGAAGGGAAAAAATTCCTACAGGGAATTCACAAGCACCGTAATCCTTTTAATTGACTTGATAGCTGCGTGTAATTCCAATTTAGGATTGATTTTGTGCAAGTTTTGATCTAGTTTACCCATTTCTATCGGGAATTATATTTCCCAATTTCTCTTTGTAATTTTTCTGATGTAATCTTTTCATTTTGCAGTATGCAAAAGTACTATCAGTCGTAACAGAGCACGTTTTTCAACTTGCGAAATTTCTTTAATTCATCTGCTCGGGCAAATGGCTTTGCTGCGCTCTGGTTTCAACATTTGATGCTTTCGGCGGAGAGTAGATTTTAAAGTAAAAACAAACAAAACTACTATATCACGTAATACTCGTCGATGAAATATTTCAAAATCTTCATGTTTTTTTACCATTTAACTTTCTTTGACTCATGCATGTTGTGTCTAGCATAATCGCCTTTATTTTATACGACTATATCACGGTGAGTACCGTAATTTTTGGCGTATAATCCGCGGATCAAACAACCATGTTTCAGCCCAGAGATATTGTTTTGTAAAATGTAACTTAATCAATCACTGTATATATTTGACTTCAATTATTATATAAAATTTCTGGGTCTGAACATGTTTCTTTGATTCGCGAATAATACGCCGGAAATTACGGTATACTCCTTGGAATTTCCAAGGAATCCTCCCCGCTATTAAATATATTAGAAATTTAGACTATTTAAGCAGCAGAATTCACAATCGTTGCGTTTATTCACAGAGTTTGTAATATTTTACTGTGGTTGAAAAAGGCAAATAATTATATTACAAATTGGTGGTACAACTGTACGTAAACTGTTGTAAAAAACGTAAACAAAATATAATGCGTAAAATATTAGTGTTCTTTGAAACTCTGCAAATATGCTGTTTAATATAATAAACAATTTTTTTAAAGTAATAGCACTTAGACAAACATTTATACACTAATAGATGCCACCAAATCAATTGAACAATAAACATAACAATAAACGAAACAAGAGTGATATATAGAGACTTTAGAGAAAACAAAACGTCAACTGTAAACGAGTAATACAATCAATTAGTCCGATGTTCTGAGGTCCTCATTAGTTCCCTGGCCTCCCAATATCTGCCATATATACTGTTACTTGATAGTGAGGGGCATAGTGGTAAATTCTGTGCATGCAAGATTACATCCTCTCCACAAATAGGGCAATTTGGACTTTCAAGAATACCAAATCTGAAAAGGTAATCAGGCAGACAATAGTGTCCCGTAGCAAGTCTGAATAAGGCAACACTTGTTCTTCTTGGTGCTGTAGGGACATGAGATATTGCATTTTTCCATTCTTTATTTTCGATTTCACTTAGTATTCTCCTTTCATATTGAGAATCCATTTTTCTCTTTATAATTCTTGATATTGAATTGAAAGATATTTTGTTGTTTGGTGTTTGTATTACTTTAGTTTTTTTTTTGGCTAGTTGGTCAGCCGCTTAATTCCCGTGTATTCCACAATTGGCCAGGATCCATTGTAGTTCCATTTCCTTTCCACTCTCTTTTAATTGTTTAAAAATTTTCCTACAGTACTCAATTCTTCTTGAGTCGGGGATCTTAAAGGAAGTTATTGCTTGAATAGCGAGATTGAATCTGATAAGATAACTGCTTCTTCGAAATCTTTTTCTCGTATAATTAATTAGCTGTTGTGTACAGATACCCTGCACCTCTCCATTGAACGGGGATGTAATAAACAATATTACTGTGTTCACACTACAGCAATGTTTTACAGCAATTTAAAATTATTAATTTTTTTGTTTTCTTTCATTGTCTCATAAAAAATTATTATCTTATAATTGTAGAAACAGCAATCAATTATACATTTCATTAGTTGCTGTCAAACGGCAAATGTAATCTATTAAATGTAAAGTTGTGATTGAATAGCTTATTGTTTCAGAAATCTTTTCAGTAATTAAAAAAAAAAATTTTGAAGCAATATAGTTAACGCATTGCTGGTCCAGTTTTCGTCTTCTAAAAAGGGAGCTGTGCCCATAGGCGTTCCTCTTGCATGTTTCAACCTTTAACAAAAAAAAATTCTGCTGTTCTCGTTCATTCTTGGATGAAGGTATATAATAATGGTACTGCTTTTAATGGGAGTATTTATATGTATTGTACCCTAATTGTACATATACAAATATTATGTCCATACTTGAGAACAATGTAGTATATAAAATGCAAAAGTAACGCCCATGGATGGAGTTACAGATATCTCAAAAATACGAATTCGTGTTAAAAAACATAGCATCATGTTTTTAAATTTAAATATTTTTAACAATTTTCCAAACTTTGCTTTGTATAGAGTTATTTAAAATAAAAAGTTTCAGAGGAATTTCAATATCTTCTGGGATTTTACATTTGGGAGGAAATAATATCTGACTTTTACTTTCTGGTTTATATTTCTTTACGTGGTTCTTTATCATATCTCAAACGAATGTATGAAACAGGAAATTCAAAAGGAAAGAACTGTAGCTGAAGAATTTCATCTCGTATGACTTTCTTTAGTATTAAACCTTTGGATTTCTTCAACGAGATGTCGAATTTAATATAGTAGTAAACAGAACCACCGTATGATCCACAGCAAAAATCTATAGAGCAATGTTCGTATCTGAAATATTTCAAAATCTTCATTTTTTTTCATTCAACTTTGATTATCAAATTTGATATTCGTCCATGTTGCGTTGAAATCTACCAATTATCTTATACACTGTGAAATAAAAACAACAAATACTCCTTATTCTACTCAAATATAATGTAACCATGAACGAAAATGTACAATATCGTTCGCCAAGTTACCCACGATTAAAAAATAAGTTATTTATCATTAACAGGGGTGTAAAAATTTAGGCGCCAATGGGCCGTTTGCCACCACTAAAATTTTACAATTCTTCGCCTAATAAGATACTAATAAAATTTAGGCGAGGTATACTAATAAAATTTAGGGGAAGAATACTTAACCCGTCAGCACACGCGCTGGAATAAAATCTATTCCCGCTCACAACTATTACTTAAAAATGTGCGAAAATCGTTCGTGATCATTATGAGCTTCATAGTACCTTTCAAGATGAAAGATATCAAGATGTGGCCCAAAAGAATTTACTTCCGGTTGTGAATTTTCCATTCTTTAGTTATAAAAATGTCACATGGGAGGAAATTTACCCCACCCATGTTATAACATAATCCATAATGATAGGAAAATGTTAATGCAAATGTTTATGCAATGCAAATAATAATATAATTGTTCTTTTAAACGTTAACAACTCTTGCACATACAGTTTCTATATAGTATCAGTTTTACAGTTGACGCTCGTTATAACGACCGCCCATTATAGCGACCATTCCATTATAGCGACCTATGCAAAATGTCTCGAAATATATCCCCTTTATGATATGTTATTTTTACATCCAATATAACGACCGGCCAGCGGCTTATGTCCCAATACATCGACCGAATGGACAATTGTACTGCCCATCTTCAGATTACGGGTTTGATGTATATAAAAGTGGAACATTTTCTACCGAACGCCACGTCTGTTCTTCAGCCTCTCGATCAAGGCATCATCCTAAGTTTCAAACAGAATTACAGGAAATTACGTTTGAGAAGAATTGTTTCTGCTCTAGATTGTGAAGACAAAATTTATAAAGTGGATATTCTTTCAGCATTACACATTTCCAAAGCAGCATGGAAGGCAGTTACAGAGGAAACCATTAAAAATTGCTTTCGTCATGCTGGTTTTGAAGTGCAATCCGAACCTGTGAAATTGACCGATATAACGTTAGATAATAATCAGCGAATCAATGACGAAAATTTTGACGAGGAAGAAATAATACTGTAAGAAAATTGTGAGAAAATGGATTTGAAGGAAAAACTGACTTTTAATGATAATGTTTTTGATTTAGTGTGATGTAGACTGTGTGGAAAATCTGACGGAAAATAACAATTTCTGGCTATTCTATGCAAGAAGAAATAGAGTCATCGGATGAAGAAAGTATACCGTCACCGCAGATACCTAATGTAAAAAGTGTTTCAAATGCTATTCTCTGTTACTAATCTCTAACTGATAAGGAAAATTTTGTTTTAAGAAAATATCAAATGCGCAAAAAACAAACAACAATTTTGAAATATTTTTATAGAAAATAAATGTTAATACGTAAGTAACTTTTTTGTGATTTAATTTTAATTTTTTATTTTATTTTAGAAATATATAATTATTCTCTTAAATTGATTTTTTTTATAATTTTTCATTGTCAATGCTTATTTGATTCAAAAGTAAACAAAAATTGTAATAAGATTGTATTGTAGAATTTCCTTTGAAACCTAAATTTTATTGCACCTGATTAGTTTTTTCCGTTCACTATCATTATAGCGACCTCCCATTATAACGACTCTTTTCTTTGGCACGTAAGGGGTCGTTATAACGAGCGTCGACTGTATAATTTTTTGTATTTTCATGGCTGTATTTGGATTGTAAAAGATTTGTCTGTAATGATATGCCGGAAAAAATCTTAATGCTAAATTTTATGGGGTTTTTTTCTTTAAATATAAAAGAACTTCTTATTTTAAGTTAAATTATATTTTTTATTGATTTGCAGTTTATTTCAAAATATAAATTTTTGTTTATAATCAAACCTTTGGGAAATTGACACAAGAAAACCCATTGGGGTAAAATTTCTCCCGCGCGTGTAGTAACGTAATGGAAAGGGGCGCGTGTGCTGACGGGTTATACAATTTAGTGATGAGAATCGCCCCATTTTTAAACCCCTGATCATTAAAAACCTCAGAAACCAATACATTTTCGAAATTTGAAGAAGCATTTATAAAAACAGTTTATTTTATAAGCCACTGAAATTTCGGAAAACTTTCAGAATAGTCTTTATAATGCATTAATCAGTTTTCTCAAATCAGAATATCAGTTTCATTGCTGCTATCACTTCTCAATTAAATTTTTCAGTTCCGTAATTAAATTTTACAAGCATAATAAAATGGTGTTAATTTTAATGTTAATGTTAGTGATAATGATAAAATTTATTATGTTTGTCTGTAAAACATGTTTGATGAACATGAAAATATTTACGTGAGAATTGAGAAAATCCAAAAAAAAAAACTATATTTCAGGTTCGGAAAACTGATTAATTAAAAAAAAACTACTACTCAGAAATGTTTCCGAAAATCAATGGCAGCAAAATAAACTTTATTTTTATGAACTATTCTTTAAATAAAAGCATAAAAAATTCTTAATAACACCAGAAAAAAGAAGGAATGCGCTATGCTTTTGGAAAGAACTTTGTATTTCTTCGTCAGGGGCAAAGAAGACGGGCAACCACTTTGAAGGCAGGAGCAAGACTGAAAAGAAGTGGGGTGGGGGGAGAGGGACAAGTTCAGAGAACAGGCAATAGGAAAGCAGAAGGCAGACCAGTCACAGAACAGAATTACCTGGAATGAAAAACATAAGGAAAATGAAGAAAATTGGAAAAAAAATACATAAAAAATGAAAGTAAAAAGAAAGTTTTTTCCCCACGTCTTCTTTGCGCCTGACGAAAAAGACGAAGTTCTGTCGAAAGGCCTAACGCATTCCTTATTTTCATGGTGTTATTAAGAAGTTTTTTTTATGCTTTTATAGTAGCACATCAGTTTATTCAATACTAGATTCTTTAAATCTCGAAGAAATGTTGGTTTTGAGGTTTCTACAGATAAAGAGCGCTTTTCCGAGCCGTGCGTAATTCGGAAAAGGATTTTGTATATTTTCATTCGTGATTATATTTTATTTAACACGTTCAGTGCCTGGTTAAAATTATCGGAATTTTATTTTATTAACCCGTTCAGGGGCAAAGTACTCTAGTGGCTAAACTATTGAAATGATTGATGGACACCAGGATTCACGAACGATTTTATTTTAAAATAAGTAAAAGCTTTTCCTCATGAACCTTATAAGTTCAAAATTTGATTACAAAATTCTGGTGTCATTGTGGTATTTTGGGATTATAATTAAGTGGTATATATAATATACCGGTGCCCTTCAAGGGGTTAAGAAAGTTCGAATTCATACCAGAAAATACGGAACAGATGTTTTACACTCACGCATCGATTTTTGGCGACTTTTTGATTGGCGTGATTTCCAAGCCCACGCCAAACCAATAACTTTATACAATAGCCAGATTGCCGTATAAATTAAAATAGCCCCCAAAATTTGGCGACATTTTTCCTTTTTATAACTGATTTTTTAAAAAAAAAACTGTGCGTGAGTGTAACACATCATAACCGAAAATACTAATAGCAATATTTACTTTATTTAATTACAGACATTTCGTGTTACATAAAATAAAAATTCTTCTCTCGAAATTTCCGGTACGAATTCGTAATTTTAGATTGAAAAACCACGAGTATATTCGTGGTTGGCAGCGAATGAGTTAACAGATTAAGAAATATTTGTTTTTGTTTTTACAATGTTGGCAAATAATGAATATAAATGAAAAACTAGTCGTTGGGGGAGCCACTGTAATACTTACCCATCATGGATATGCATAATGTAAAATATTAAAATAAAAATGTGTAAACTACTTATAAAATGCATTGCAATACAAATAAAATCGAGGCTTGATGACGTCACAAACTTTAAAGGCTCGATTACTGAATTGCTTGAAAGAAACATCCTTACAACTCCAAAAATAATAATCCTATGAACTAGCGGTTTATTGCATCTGATTAAGCGTCAAATTTCCAATTAAAATATATCTTTGAAGTGAAATTTGGATGAAATACAGGGTCATGAAAAATCGAAGAGTGTGGAAAATAGGATTACAAATATCTCGGCAACTCATTATCCGATCGACTTCATGCTGTATGCAAAATTTATGTTTTTTTATTGTCTTTTATATTCATTTCTTAAAATAAACAGTTTTGAAAATTTGTATATACCTTTTATCAGAACGAATATTTCGAGAGTCCGAAAAAAAATAGTTCCGGTTAATCGAGGTTATTGAAATGAAATAGGCTTTTTCCCATTATTACATACTAAGTACATACCAAATTTCAAGTCTCTATTTCATTTTTTTCGGGAGATAGAGCGTTTACAGACACACAGACACACAGACGGACGGCAATTTTTTTTTCTAAAAATATGTTTTTCGGAATCTCCAGTGTCTGAAACGTGTAAATCCGTCAAAAAAAATTTTTCGATTTTCAAAACGATTACAAGACTTACCCTATACTACGTATGATGGGTAAGTAATAATATTTAAACTACCGGGTAGATATAATTAAAGTTATACTACTCAGACCAATCTGGAAACCCGTTCTGGTGGACGTATTTTGTTAAAACTTGGCATATATGTTATATGGAACATGTGGAAGAGAAATTTCCAATAAAAAAAAAATAGTTCAAATTTCGACCACCAGGTGAAAGGATGATGCATATAGAGCCGGAAATACAAATTGGAAACATAAAATATCACAGCATTTGTTCAATGTGCAATCCATTTGTGTCAGTAACATGTTCAAAGCATGTTAAACCATGCTCAACAGAAGCACGAAGTGATTTTTGAGGCATTGAAACGACATGGATGTTGTGCTTGCTTTCTGTTGCACATGTTTTAACACTCTTTAAACATGTCATTGACACATATGGAATGCACATTGAACAAATGCTGTAAGATTAAATAAAGTTTTATATTTCTAATTTGTGTTTCCGGTTCTGTATGAGCCTTCTTTTCACCTGATGGTCGAAATTTGAATTATTTTTTTCTCGGACATTTCTCTTCCTTATGGTCCATATAACGTATATACCAAGTTTCAAGAAAATCCGTCCACCTGAACGGGAACCAGATTGGTCTAAGTAGTGTAACTTTAATTATATCCACTTGGTACTATATAGTGTTATTTAAAAGTCTGTAAATTCCCTGTACAGAGTGATAAACAGTGTTACTGCGATAATAGTAGGTACATTTTTCACAGTATTTTAAAATATATATATTTTTTTATTAATTTAGTAAACATACCAACAAAGGTCATTTGAGCGGTACCAAATGCACATATTTCGATTTGAACCAGAAATTTCTTCGTAAATAAAATATATATAAAACACAGAAAAATAAGTTAAATGGATAAGTTCATAGAGTTTAAGTAAATGTCCTTGTATAAAACATTATTCTAAAACTTGATTAAAATTCCCGGTATATGTAGGTTTAAAATCTTAGAAGCTGCAAGTGTTTATATTTTTACTTTATTTTATATTTACAAGAAAGCATTGATTTCATGAGAATTTTCGACTTCCGGTTTTCGGCAGCTTTATACATTTTAAAACGTCCTCAACCCGATTTGTCTGTTTTTAGAAAATGTCTGAGAGTTCGTCTGTCTGTATGTATGTCTGTATGTGACAAAAATTTGTGGGCACAATATCTCAAGAACTACACGAATTTGATTAGATTAAATTAGACCTGGATATAAATTGGTGCTGATTACTTTTTGGTATAAATCGCCCAACAGATGCCTCTACTATGCTATATTTTCATCTTCTGAAATGCATAATTTTAACAATTGCGCTTTTTGAAATATTAATATGTTTGAGATTGAAGAATGTATTGGGATTGGCACATCCAACTAGTTTACTACTGAATCACAAAAAATAAGTCTATTCAATTAGCCCATTTGCATATGAAGCATGTATTTCAATAATTTCTTTTTTATTCATAAATTCCGAATTCATATCATAAATTCCGAATAAGGATTTTTGCTTTATTTAATGACAAACGTATTGAGATTACATAAAATAAAAGTTCTTCTTTCTGAATTTTGGATGCGGATTCATAATTTCTGAATAAGAAAGAAATATCTAAAGTGTACACATGTATGAGCTTCGGATGCAAATGGTAAAACATAAATTTGTGATAGATAGCTTTTTTTGGGTGGGGGTGGGGGGGTGGGGGGGAGGAGGTTGTATTGTTTTGTATAAATTTAAAAATTGTACATTCTGATGAAATTTAGTTAAATGACTTAGCATCAAATTTTTTAATTTGCATATTTGCAGCCATTTCTCAAACTTTGCTTCGTATAGAGTTTTTTTATTTTTTAAATCCTATATCTTATAATATCTTCTTGGTTTCTACATTTAGAGGAAATAATATCAATATTTTTTTCCAGACTTTACATTCCTTTATGCTATTTCAAAAGAATAGCTGTAACAGGAAATTCAAAGGAAAAGAACTGAAGCTGAAAAAATTCCTCACGTATGACTTTTTCAGGTATTAAACATTTGGACGTTTTCAGCGGAGTGTCAGTTTTAATGCAATGTCAAACAGAAACACGATAGCAAATTTCTTGTTTCAACGTAAAATATAAAAAAGTATAATACAAAACATTCATATCTATATGTACTACAGAATTCGAAACATATACTTTAGAAACACGTTGATTTCTTTTTTGCAAAATACATTTAAAAACTAAATGTATGAAAGAATAAAGATAAATTTATGTTCAGTTTGAAATCATCTTTAATATTTATTTAAAGATCTCTATTAAGTAAAGAAATAAAATTTGATTAAAAATTTTTTGAGTTTATGTTAGTATAAAACACACTTTTTACATATTTATAAGTTTTAAAATACATTTATAAACTTAGTATAAATATTTATAAATGGATTTATTATCTAATATATAAACTGGTTAGGTTTGTAATCTAAAATATAATCTGAATAGATTTATAATCTAAAATATAAACAAAATAGATTTATAAACTGAAACTATAAAGAAAATATTATATTAACCCGGGAGAAGTCGCATGGGGTATGGCATAGCCCAAGTGCGTACGGATTTTACAATTATCAACACAACTTTTCGAAAAGTAATCTTTAGCGTATTTTATCCTACAATTTGTAACAGTTGTTACTGACTAAATAAGTTGAGAATTATTGTTTGTATTTATTGGTGCCAAAGTAAAAACTATTCATACCCTAGATATGCGCGATTTCTCCCGGGTTAAGATCGAAATAATTTATAATATTTATTTAAAGATAATATAAAGGAATCTATTAATATGTGATTCAAAAGAACTTGATTCGATGTTAGCATAAAATACATTTTTTTAGACAATTATAAGTTTTTATTTAGCTGTTAACTTGTGAAGCTATTAAAAATAATAATTGTTTTTCTTAATAACATATATTTATGAATAACATATTCTGACAAATAAGATTTAAAGTACAAGACATTTTGCAAAATCGTACCACGTAAGATTATGTGCATGATATCGGGAGCCGGAATGTCTGTTTAAAAAGATAATTTTGCTAAATTACTGAATACTATACTTTATTTTAAACAGTATCAAACAGTAAACTTATTTAAGTAAAACAGAAAATATCGATTTCTGTACGAACACAACTTATCAAGTTACAGTACTATGAAATTGTTCTGAATATTTTGTCTTTTCTGGCACTAAAAACGGTAAACTGCATTTTTAGTGGCTGTAAACGCCAAAAACTCATAAAATTAAAAATGTGCGGAGAGGTTTTAGTCATAGAAATTATGGGATATTTGCTGTTTTATTTGTTAGAGTAAGATAGTTTTCTTCCAAATATAACTTATAGAACCCAATTTCGTAAATTTAAAAAATAATAATAATTTTGACGTACAAATTGGGACCAATAAGTAGGGCGAATGATGAAATAAGTCTTACATTGAGCAGGCCTCACATGCGAACTATTTACAATCCTTCAAAATAGTCCCCGTCGTACAACTTTGCAGTATGTACATCTGACAATGTGTTTATAAATCGTAGAAAGCTCTTGAATACTGTCCCAATAATTCCCGTGTAACAGCAGCTTACGTTTTCTCAAATACTGTGTCACAATTTTCCGAACAGTTTCCCGAGGGATATCCGATTCGTTATTCGCCAGTGACACTGTGGTGGGCCGCCCTCTCCGATGTTCTTCTTCAACGCTTTCGTAGCCATCAGTGAACTTTTTAAACCATACGTACCCAGTCTTCAAAGTCACGGTTTCATATCTGTACATCTGCTTCAACATTGCCTGACTTTCACCTGCTGATTTTACCAATTTGTACAAGAATTTCAAATCGATTCTCTGCTCCATGACACGCCAAAAAACCACTGCACTGCCAAAAGTCGATAATAAATTTATTGAGACTCACAGGCGCACGAAACGACTCAATATTACGGAACACGACGAAGGTGCCACTGATAATAGGGTTGTTCTCATTTTCGCTACTTTTCGTCACCTTACTTATTGGTCACACCTTGTAAATGCATTTTCATAGTAATAACTTATAGAATCCAGTGGCCGTAAAAAAGTTTCAATTTTGCAACTTTTTTAAAAATAATGATTTTGACGAAAATGCATTTTCATATAACGAAGAACAATATTTTGAAACGGTTTTGAAACTTTACCTCTAAAACTAACGGTTTAGGAATTTGCTATTGGTTCAACAATAAGAATAGACATCCTGTATTTTTTTTACCGTATCAATAGTTCCCTTAAATTGCGTTTAAAAATGATTAATGCACTCATCATATGGTGTAGATCTTTATAGTAACTAAGTACCATTTAAATATAGCAGTTACTTGTATGGTGGTACTAGATCAACTTTCTTTTAATCAGCCGAGTATTTATTCATTTTAACGATAATTCAAACAATAGTATAAATGTTTGAAATTATTTTATTCTAAAAAAATAATTAACATCAAACAAAGGATAACATGCGGATTTAAAGAAATAAATTCGCCTTTGGAAAGAAGATACGTACATTCAAAATCTCTCTGATAAATTTACATTATGGAATGCTGGATATTTTTAGTTAGATATAAATTTTTTATTCAGAAATCAGAAAGATTTTATGTAATTTTTTTTTCTTGTTTAACAAATAAAATTGAATTTTTATTTCAGATTCAAACTATTGCGTTCCGAGAAAAGTTGGTTTTTCCAGAAATTTTTATTTTAACACTTTCACTGCAGGGTTAAAATTACCGGAATTTTATTTTATTTAGAAAGTTCGAATTCATACCAGAAAATACTAATAGCAATATTTGCTTTATTTAATTACAGACATTTCGTGATTACATAAAATAAAAATTCTGCTTTCGAAATTTCCGGTACGAATTTGCAATTTTAGATTGAAAAACAACGAATGGATTAAAACATTTCCTATTCTAAATATAGACCAGCATAACATAAATTACAATCTTTAAATATTTGCGGATTAGGATAGTTTCTTAACAAAATTCATATAAGAATAAAAGAAAAAAATTTCGTTGACGACAGAATAATGTACTAGCATTAACGAAATGTCTATTGATATTCAGAGATTAAAACAATTGAGTCAGTGTGATTTTTATTAATTTTCGTATAATAGGTGTTATATAAATAATTAAATATCTTATATTTCAAAATAGATATATTTTTTGTTTAAAAGAATATATTGTATCAGATCTTTGGGTATTTATTTTAAAATTTGATCTTTCTTATTTTGAAAAAGTACACTATAGTATTAGTAAGATATTTCTAAACCTTTTCAGACACGAAAGATTTTTAAAAAAATGTAGAAGATGAAGACCAAGCAAGTTGGAAATTGTACGTCAAACGTGACAAATGAGGGGCGTTCCTACTATAATTAGTTTTGTAAATATTCAAATCTTGGTACAATAGCCTGTTGCACGCTTATATAAAAATGCATGAATACAAAATTTATTTTACGTGCAGATTTTCATATTATAGATATTAATTTTATTTTATGCAATTAAGTTTCAATGCACATTTACAAACAATTAATTACAATTCTGTTACATTAAAATTATACTATAAGCAGATATCCAATACAAGACAATGTAAAAAAAAAATCATCGTTATTATTTCACAGAAAAAATGAATTATATCGTCTGTTATTATGGCATGATTAATATCCGCAATAAAATAAATAGATTTTAAGTTGGCAACATTTTATTTTTTCTTGACATTCAGTGAAAATTCCAACGGGGAACTAAAGCCTAGCTCTGAAAATTTCAGAACTTGAAATCTATATTTAGATTATTTTTCCATTTAATATCTACGTTTCCGGAAACATCTCTCCAAAAAACTGCCTTTAGTTTATATGATTGCTATAATTCAATAATTTTAGTATTTTTAAATTCCGTAATACGGAAATAATATGACATAGTCATCATGGCAACCTGGAATAATTATCTATCATGGGATATCTTTCAATTAATTACGTATGATAACATTTAATAGAATGAAGAACCCTTTATTAATATCTTTTTAAGTTTTGATTCGATTTTCATAAAATTTGAAATGACTCGACAAAATTCTGCAGTGATTATATATATTCAATTTCAAACCATTCGGTTGGGTAGTTATTGCTCTGTTATTTGCGGACAGACGGGCAAATGAACGGACCAGACGACGACTATAAATACTACGTATTTATATAACTACCGTAATTTCCGGCGTATAAGCCGCAGCTCAAAGAGTCGTTTTTCGACCCAGAAATTTTATTCAATAATTGTAGTTAAAACTTACAGCGATCTTTTAAGTTACATTTTATAAAATAATATTTCTGGGTCGAAAAACGACTCTTTGAGCTGCGGCTTATACGCCGGAAATTACGGTACGAACGCACCTAAAAATCGAAAATACGGACCCGAAAGCTGAACGAGGAAAGTAGAAGATGAAGACCAAAAACAGCTGTAATTATATTCATGTACTGTAAGAAAATTATTTCTCATCTTAATAAATTAAAGAAAATTCAATTTTTCACATAATCATGAATATTCTGCACTGTAAAAAGAGACAAATGTTTCGTAACGTAAGAAAATATAATATCGCCACAACCATGCCAAACTATCGGATGCGAAAAAATGCATTTTTAATTGCTTTTAAAAATTTGCCGATTGTCACCATTAAATTCTATTAGAATTCTTCGCCTAGTAAGAATATAAATAACATTTCTGTGACGAACAGGGCAGCCAGTTTGGCCACCTTCTTTAATTTCAAATTTTTGATATGTATTTGGAATTTCTGAATACAAAAGAAGACCAAACTGACAATCCTGGTGTGCAATACTATTAAAATTTAGTGGCGACAATCGGCCTATTTTTAAAAGTAATGAATAATGCATTTTTTCACATTCGATAGTTTGACATGTTAGTGACGATATAACCACGAACGAAGATTTACAAAAATATCTTCCTAGTTAACCCAGATTGCGAAAAGCCATATTCTGAAATTTAAGTAACTTTAATAGCGATGACAGATTATTTAGAAATTCCAAGAAATGTACACACCTTGCATTCTGCATTATCTACACTGTTACAGAAAATATACAACAGTAAATAGCTAAAAGTGTTAAATAAGCAACTTTAATGCGTTATGTTTAACTTTATTTGACACCTTTTAGCAATATAAGATTGCATTAAATGTTTTAGTACAAGACTTATGAAATAAACAAATATACAAAGCTTCAACTATTCTCCAGATCTCATGGAGGATTCTTTTAGGTGACAATTAATTATTTAGACACTTTGTTTTTTCCAGATTGTAACAGAAATTCTTACAATATCTTACACTACTAAACCCGAAATGATACTTAGTATCCACAATGTATTTCGTTGAATTTAGTGTATCCAACGATTCTAACATCAGTTATTTGAATCCTTTGTAAGAGAGAGAAAAATAATTAGCAGTAGGTAAAAAAAGAGTAAGTTAAAAAGTTCACAGTCATTGTTTCAATCTTTTCTTGAGTGTTATCTTCAGGTGGTAAATATAAAATATAATCATTAGTAGAAATTGTTGCCGAACAGAAACAATGTTTCTTCTCTATGTAATTAAAACTTTAAAAACTTCCAGGAAAAGTTATTTTGAAATACATTTTGAAAGACTTGTAGATTAAAAGTTTGGTCTTTGACTTATTTTGACGGTAAACATGAACATATTTTTATATTCAAAAGCAATAAATAATTGTTAATAAACAATAAAGGTAAATGTGTGCGCCGTACCAGGGATGAGATTTCTCCGACTTTTTTGCATACCAGTATAATCTTAGAGAAAATGTTTTTTTTATTTAATCGGAACATTCTGCGATTTAAGAGAACAACATTTTCTCTAAGATTATACTGGTATGCAAAAGTTAGCGAAATCGCATCCCTGCCGTACGCATTACAGAATGTCTTCAAAACCCTGTCAAAAATACAATATATATATATATATATATATATATATATATATATATATATATATATATATATATATATAAAATACTTATGTTGTTCTAACATCAGTTATTTGAATCCTTTGTAAGAGAGAGCAAAATAATTAGCAGTAGGTAAAAAAAGAGTAAGTTAAAAAGTTCACAGTCAATGTTTCAATCTCTTCTTGAGTGTTATCTTCAAGTGGTAAATATATATATATATATTGACTTAGACATATTTTTATGTTTTTTATGTTTATGAAGTATAAAATAAAAATTTATATATATATATATATATATATATATATATATATAAATTTTTATTTTTCAAATCAGTGCTGATAAAGTTTCAGCTTATAATATGATTCACAAATGCAGATTTATGGTGAAATCTTTGCTCTTTTGAATACTTTTAGACGAAAAAGAAAAAAAATTCAAAAATATTTTCTATCAGAAGGTCGTAATAAATGTATGAAGTGAGGAAATAATTTCCGTGCACTATTATAATTTCATGAAAATAGATGATCACGAAATCTAACATTTCATGCAGAGCCAGGTATATTTGAAGAAAAGTTCATTTAAATGTCTCATTATTTGATAAAGTTTTGTAGAATAGTTATATTCGGATCGGAGTGAAATACCCTGTATTTTATATTAAATGTATTGATTAAGGTACTAGTGATTTCATTAAGAGAAATAAAGGAGCTCTGAATAAAGACTGATAATGCAGTATCTACAAGTTATGAGTTGAAGTAAATGCGGATGTAGTCACAAAATAGCGGCTGTAGTTTGTTTTCCTCACCAGGAAACCACGCCATAGTGCAATAATGAAAAAAATCTAAGTAAGCAGCAATCGAAAGAGCATATTTAAATGTGTTTTTGACACATAAATCATTTGCCTTCGTCTCCCCTTAATCGAGATATAAAGTCTTAAAGTTTGCTAAGTTATTTATTTAAAGGCGTGGAAAGGAGAAAAGGTGTGGTTCTGATTCTGAAATTTTAATAATCAGATTAATATAAAATACAAAACATATTTAGATATATTAATATAAAGATAAAAGAATTCCACAAATAAAATGTTATTTACAAATATGGTAATGAACCAAAAAATGATTGAAGTATAGAAAATAGTGCACTAACCAAAAAACACACGCTTTAGTGTAATAATGAAAAAAAAAATCTAAATAAGCAACAATCGATAGAGCATAGTGAAACGTAGTTTATGACGCATAAATCCTTTGCCTTTGTCTGACCGTTATCGAGATATAAAGTCTTAAATTTTGCTAATTTATTTATTTAATTTAGGGAAAAAAGGCGTGGTTGTGAATCAGAAATTTTAATAGTCACATTATTATAAAATACAAAACATATTTAGATATAGTAACATAAAATAAAAAGAAGTCTTCCAAAAAAAAATTCTATTGAGAAATATGGTACTGAACAAAAAAAATGATTCATGCGTCAAAAAACACGTTTTACAATTACAGAATCAGAACCACCCCTTTTCTCCCTTTTTGTTTTCTTCTTTCCACCCCTTTAAAAAATAAATTAGTAAACTTAAAGACTTTATATCTCGATAACGGGGAGACGAGGGCAAATGATTTATGTGTCAAATAACACATTTTAATATGCTCTTTCGATTGCTGCTTACTTAGATGTTTTTCATTATTACACTATCGGCGTGGTTTCCTGGTCAGATCAACAGCGCCTAGTTACCCTTGGAACAAATTACCACGAGTAAATTTCAATAGAAATTTTCATCGTTTTTAAACGCTTTATTAATACTAAATTTATGTTTTAAATAAGAAAAAAAATTCTATTCATTGTTAGTCACGGTAGATTTCCCAGGCGCTAGTATTAGGCCCCCTTTCACTGACATTAACAGGGGGATTGTTTATGTAGTCACAGAATTGCGGAACTGACTATCTCCGGCGCAAATTCCCAGCAGTAAAAGCGTATAGATATTTTAAAGAATATTAATGAATAAATGAACAACATTAAAATAGCACAATGGAATACATGTGAAAATGGCAGACAGCCATTTCGAAACCTCTAAAGGTCCATAATCAGTGTCAAGGTAAAAAAAAATAGATGTAAGTGTTTAAACCATGTCAGTATGCAAGCGTCTCCGCTCGCAGCCAAGGTGAAATAACGATAAGTGTTGAAAAACAAACAGCGGAGTCAGGAGTCCCCGCGAGACGGAGGGGACCAATTCGAAGCTCTTAACCACTCTCGACGAGTTTTAGCACAGACGGAAAAAAGACTGGATGCGAAGAGAATGAATTAAAATAAAGGGAGATAGACGGTGTGCTGGACAAACCAATAACCAAGTTGTTTGAATTCTTCATGTATGATAAGCTTCTCAAAAATCAAGATCTTAAATCGATGAGCGTTTCTGAATTATTGAATCTTCAGAAAAATGAATATTGTGATTGTTAGACCAGCAATTGTTAGCAACAGCGGATCGTTTAATGTCACAATTTTTAAAAATGGTTTTATAATTCCCCAGGAGGACCTCAAGTAGTCCCTAAATTTGACCTGTATACTTTTTATCACACACGCAAGATATATTTTTAATTTCTCAATGTGAAAATATGTCTAATGGACGTTTGATGTCTGTAAATTTGATATTGTTAAATGATGTATGAAATACTTTAAAATCGAATCTAATCAAGATTTTGGATATTTTATGGCTAATTTTCAGAAATTATGGAAGTATTATTAAATCGTCATTGCGAACAGCGTTAACATCGAAATGTGTACGTTTAATGAGTTTATTATGAATTGAATCAACGGTTTCAGCGGAATAACCCTGATCAACGGCAATGGATTTAGTGTAGTCTAATTCTGCTTTGAGTAAACTCTCAGATGAACAGATGTTTAAGGCTCAGTGAACATAGGTATTAAAAGCAGCTAACTTTTGATTCGGAGAATTTGATGAAAGACAATGTAGGGTATCTTTTTAGTGCACAAAGCCGGCAAACTGTTTTAGTACACGAAGTTCAATCTTAACATTAATTACCAGTCAACATTAATAGATAGGTTTGCCTTAATTATGATAGAAATTCTGCTTAAATAAGGTGATTAAATAAGGAGGTAATTTTTAATCAAATTTATTGGTGGAAGTTTGCTCCGCCGTAATCAGTCCCTGCGGAAAAGGTTACAGTTCAGACATTTTGAGGATATGTCATTTCCTCCTTATTCGTAGTTCATGGCCAAGGCCTCCTCATCATAGTATCAGGCCTCACAATTCAGCAAGTTTCCTTTGACCGCTATATTCTCCTGCTACTAGCGCCATCAATCGTCAGTAATAGGAGTATTTTCGACATGAAATTTTTTCACAGCTCTATTTGTTCTATGCATTTGCTTATGAACTAGTATTGGTAGCATAACTGCCAACTTTTACGGTTAATTCCTACCACTAAAATTTTATACTAAATTTTATCTTATTAAATTGACAAGATCGTGTTATTACATAACGAAAAAAATTCTATTAAATTTTAGTGGTAACATAAAAGCGTAAAGTTGGCAGCTATGCGGTAGCAGACCTGCTAGATTTTTCTATTCTCTTTTTGGATACCAGTTTTTTAGTACAGACAATTTTGTTTTGTTTGATCGGATAATTCTGGGATTTAAAAGAACAACATTTTCTCTAAAAATATACTGGTGTTCAAAAAGCCGGAGACTTGGCAACTCTGCGGTAGTATCCACCAGGCGGCGATACTTTCCGGAGAAAGTCAATTAATAAGCGGCAATTACCGCGGACATTTTCTCCCATAGACTTTCTCCGGATTGTCAAGTCTTATCTATTAAGCGAGTCTTGTTCATGGCAAAAAGTGTTTAATGTAGTATCTACATACTACATTAAACGTTGTGCAGTGCCTCCAACTTAAAGTTTGTACAATTATGTGATACGCTGTGTATTATATTTATCTCAAGTGTATTATTTACAATATAATGTCAGTTTACAAAACCATTACGTTTACTGTGGAAAATTTTACAATACTCCAAATTAATTGGCAATTATTGCGCATTTGTTTTCGATTTCTATAATTATATAATATTTTGGAAAAAATGTATTTTCTCTGAAATGTTTTTAATACTATTGTCATTTTGCATACAGTTTCACCACAAATATTAATAGAATATTTCGCTTTCCTTAATCACAAAAAACTATCACAATGTCTAAAATTTAATGCTAGGATTAATACATAAGGCAAATCTGGGGCTGTTACAAAGTCTGCGATTTAAATATTAAATAGGTATTTTCTAATCAGAAATAGTACTATAAGGTTCCTGAGAAATTCTAAGAGTATTACGCACCTTGTATAATACAAAATCAGGTCAATCAATGTCAGGCTTAACTAACCATTAGATGACAAATTGGGCATGAATTCCTAAATTTAAATAACCGAATATTAGGACATTACAAAATTAAATCAATATTTCTCTAAGACGTTAGTCATTATTCTACCAATATTATTTATTGGTAAATATATAGTATCTTCTGTACTTTAGAAAAAAATATTATTTTTCGTATGAAAATTTTAGATTCAAGTGCGTTATTGGTACTAACGTAAAGGGATTAAAACCGTTTCATATATAAATAAAAGAAAATGAAAAATGAATCGGTGTAAAATAAAATTCCATTTCATGAATACAAACGTAGCTGTTATTAATTTCTTCTCTGAATCTTTTCTAAGCATTACTTAAGAAATACATAAAATAAAATATAAGATAAAGAAAGAAATTTATTTTATAACAAACTCTAATTTGTGTAAGTTTAAAAGGCTGAATATGACTTTAGCTTTAAATTTAAACTGTATTATTTCACTTTTCTCAGAGTTAAAAGCTTTCAAAAAGATATGAATTTGATAGTAAGAGATTAAATATTTGAGTTAAACGTATTACATTTTCTATATGCCTTAAAATTGTAAAACACTTTTTTGTCTGATACGAAAAGGGTGAACTGGTAAAAATATATTAAATCACAGATAGTATTTAAAAAAATACAATAAAGTACTTTCAAATTCAGTGAGAAAGGGATCTATTTTTTTTTTCGAGATGTGTTACAGTTTTTTTCTTATTTTTTATTTAATTATTATTTATTGAACAAGGATTTAAAACTAGTATAAACAATAAAATCATGGGAAATCGATTTCATTTGGTATGCAATTGTTTTAATCACTTTTCTAGAATAAAAAGATTCTTTTTAAACATTAATGTTTTTCTATTTATATTACTTTTCTATATATATTTCATTTTCAACTGCATCCTCTTCTCTTCGGGTGAATGCACTTTTATTTCTCGTTCATTTTTCTAATTTCAATTAATAGTTTTCCTTTTCTAATTTCAATAAATAATTTTCCTTTCGAATTTCAATAATTAGTGTCCCACCAGTGGCTGAAAGATTCTGCTCTCAAAAGCTGGTAGTGTCCGGGAGGTGTCAGACGGATCTGGTAGACGTGAGAAACCTCTGTCGCGCTCGTCGACCTAACCGTTCAATGTTTTCCATGGGTTTTTTTCGAACCTTGCCGTAAATACTGGTTAGGAACACTTAGAAGGACCCCCCACGAGTACTCCCCCCTAGGGCCTATATCCCTCGTGTAGATAAACGGTCGTCATAAATCAACCAACCAACCATCAATAATTAGTTTTGCTTTTCTAATTTCAATAATTAGTTTTCCTTTTCTAATTTCAACAAATATAGTGTGGGCGGTTGCACAAACAATCACCTAATTGAGTTCCCAGCCAAAATTCCAGGATTTGATAGAATTCTATTAGCATATTAAAATGGAACTGATCTGCCAAATCATATCTTGGTGGAAACCATCTGCCAATCAAATTTTAAGTGTGGATAAGTAGTTCCCCATTCAGTTTTTTATTGAAATTCCTGCATTAGATAGCGTATAGCAAACGATTCTGGCCTTTCTGGAGGAAAGGGATGAAATGAATATCATTAGAAAACTCAGTGGTCAATTAAGCAATCACTAAATTTGGTACTAAACAATCACTAAATTTGGTACTAAACAATCCCTAAATTTGGTTTGCAAATTTTCACCAATATATGACTTGGCAGAACAGTTCCATGTTCGCATATTAAAATGGAACTGGTCTGCCAAGTCATATCTTCTTGGAAATCACCTGCCAATTAAATGTTAATTGTTGATAAATAGTTCCCCATTCAGTTTTCTATTGAAATTCCTGCATTAGATAGCGCATAGCAAATGATTCTGGCCTTTCTAGAGGAAAGGGATAAAATGAATTTCAATAGAAAACTTAATGGTCAACTAAATAATAACTAAATTTGGTACTAAACAATCTACTAAACAATCACTAAATTTGGTTTGCAAATTTTCACCAAGATATGACTTGGAAGAAGAGTTCCATTTTAATATGTTAATCGAGTTCTATCTAATCGTGTAATTTCGGCAGTGAGCTCGATGAGGTGATGGTTTGTGCAGACAACGTTCAGTCTAACATTTTTGCTTTTCCAATTAGAGTAATTAGTTTTGCTTTTTAACAATGTTTTTTTTTTTTTTTTTGCAAATTGTCACTTTTGCATCTATACTTATAATAAGCAAACATCTACCAGTCTAGTGTATTCAAGTATTAGGTGTATAACTATGACTTCGCCTTTTTTCGAGTAAACAAAATTATGCTTATTTTTTGTCAAAATAATGGGAAAATTTATTCACAATATTTTCTACCAGAAACTTTAACATTCGCCGTTGTGTCACGCTAGAAGGGAATCTAACAATGCAAGAAATTTGATTGTTTTGAAACAATGAACTCATCAAACCGATTTTGCATATTTGCATAAGAATTGAACTGCTCTTAAAAAAGGATGTTTCTAGAATTTAACCCCTTAATCGTCGCGATCGATAAGTGTGAGCGACTTTTAAAAATATTCAGATTACTATGATTACCACCAGTTTTTTTAAGCAGAAATATTCGCCTTATTTTATCGTAAGAATCAATAACGTGAGAATAAAACAATAATAATAAAATAAAATAAAATAAAACAATCTAAATAAAACAGGTGCAGTCTACGGTGCCCGTGAATGTCTCGGGCACGACGATTAAGGGGTTAATTGACTGTTATTGCAACAAGTAGGTAATAAAACTCGCGTTGGAAAACAACTTTGTGAAATTTTCTTGCTTATTCTGGACGTTTTTCTTCCATGTTTTGTTTAACCCCTTGGGGACGAGCGACATGTATACGTGACGCATAAGATGCTCAGAATCTTCGATTATTCCCAACAGTTATTTTTTATTGTAAGATTTGCCTTATGTAATCCTAGCATTTCTGCGATTCAATTAGGTGAAAATTTCTGTTTTGAAAAACCGATGGTAAAAGATTAAAAATTGTGTAAAGGACGCTCGTCGCGAAGGGGTTAAATAGATTCCTTGTTTCTACTAACATTCACCATTGATTGTCTGATGCACTTGCTGCAGCTCATAGTAGAGTAGCCTCTTTTTCTCTACACGACGTATACAACATCAATTTAATTCTCCAAATAGTCTGTTTTGGAACTGAAGAACCTGGTACATTATTCAACATCTAAAAGAATTCGATACATAAATTTCCCTTTTCTTTGAAACAGGAAGTATTTACTAGTAAGGCCTTTGAATTTAACATATCATTTAACGACAAAGCACTATTTATATACAATGCTTTGAGTAAAAATAATATAAAGTGTTAGCAAAAATAAATAAATAAATAAATCATCCAATCACTCCAAAGGCAATTCTACTGCCTCAAAATTGATGAGAAGTAATTCAAACGATGCGCCAGTCATGGGTTAAAAAAATTTCTAATACAAAACTGAACCAATATATGTTTCTGTTGTGCTATAAAAGGATACATTCGTCACCATGTTTTATATATATATATATGTCCATGCTCACTGCATTAGTTATTCTTAAAATAGTTTTGAGATAAAATCGCGTTAATGACAATGAATGCTAACATTAAATGTTGAACATTTATCATAAGCATGTTAAATATTTATGTGAGGACATATTAGGGATTGCATTTAAAAGCCTACTGAATAATTATTTGAATACTACAGTGCCACTTTGCAATTAAATTTCTTTTAACAAATGACAAGCACGTTATTTTAATTAACTGTATCTTAAGTCTCGTCAGAGTCGGTGCAAAATAAATTTAAAAAAATTAAAAAAAATAATAATAATTTACAAACATCCAATGTTTATCTTTAAAATCACGCTTAATTACATGACTGAAATTCATGATTTTCCAAAACATGTCCATTACAGTACGTCCATTACAGTACGTCCATTACAGTACGTCCATTATAGTACAGTTGGCGTGTGCCCCGGTTTTGGAAAATTCACCGCTTTGAGTTCACCGCTTGATTCACCGCTTCCACTCTTTCGAGATTTCTACGCTTAGTAGAAATCTCGAAAGAGTGGATTGCTTTTTTAAAAAAACGATTTTTTTTGCTTTGATTTTTTTTTAAGTTATCGCAACAGAAATGAAAAAAAAACATGATTTGAACAATCTATTCAGGATGTCAGAGACTTTTTCTCGGCGTATAAACACAATTTATTAAGCATTAAACTGTTAAATAATAAAACCGTATTAAAATGTATTAAATTTTTTATTTTTCATTTTTACTTATTTTTTACATTAAGTGTTTAAAAGATTTTCTGTTGCAGTTTCACAGTTAATTGTCTACACTGCAAATCTTTATACACTTTTCAGAAAACTTTTTAGAACATTTATTTTGTCACCTTATTCAGAACACTTTGAAGAGCACTTTTTGTAACTGTTTTTAGAATACTTTTGTTCAGCACGCTTTTTAGCGCGCTTTTTGAAAGCGGTGATTTGACAAGTGCACCCAAATGTGCTCCCAATCCATTCTCAAATGTGTTCCCAAGTTTAGATTTAACAAATATCCTGAGGAGAACACTTTCGGTTAACTTTCAGGGCACATTCTTTATAGCGGAGCATATTCGGAACAAATTAAGATAACACATTCAGTACACATTAAGGAAACTGGAACACTTTTTTTTAATCAAAGTGTTCCAAATGTATTCCTAATGTGTGGTGGGAATTTGCAGTATATTGTGTGACAGTGGTTTGACGCTTCATTAACCCTTTCGGGACCGGCTGCTTTTACACAAATTTTATTCGGTTGACACCACTTTTTTTAAAGAAGCTACCTTTACTTAAACTATCACAAAAATGCTCTAATTAGAGAAAGCAAATATTACTTTTATTTTTTACTGGTGCCTAAAACAAATTCTGTATGCTCTTTTTGAGGGTGCAGATATGCACCCATTGTCCCGAATGGGTTAAATCCATTGTTGTAATTACTCGCATACAGCCATACAAATAACTTGGCGATTTATCTCGTGAACCCGGCTAACGAAAAAACTGCCTTAAAATTATTGTATTAATTTATAATTATGTTCTAAAAATATTAAAAATTTTGTATTGTCACTCGAAACACACCTGCGTGCATACACTGTTAAAAATTTGCAACAAATTGTCCAGTCATTTGACCGTTTTTATAGAAAACGGTTACATAACCGTAATTTAACTATATTATGACCATAAAATGAGCAATAATACGGACAGAATATACTTAAATTACGGTTATGCAAGCGTTTTCTACAAAAACGGTCAAATGACCGGACAGTTTGCTGCAAATTTTTAACAGTGTACATTTTATAATTCTAGCATATCAGGTAGTGAGAGAAAATAAAATTCCATCTTTACATCATGAACAGAGATAAGTTAAGAGAGTGTCAAATCCATTCGGAGTCTTCTAAAGTGAGTAATTTATTTCTTGCAATCTCTTTAATCCCGAATAGTAATAAAATACTAATTGTATAATTTCTCAAAATTCATGCAATTAAAATGTTATTTAGTCGAGTTTTCTCTTACATTCGTTTATTCATGTATTCAATCTTTGAAGGATTCTTAGAAGTCGTTTTGATATCATTAGAAAATTGAATCACAATATATTTTCGAGATATCACGTTTTTCCATTCAACGTTAACAAAATGTGAGAAGAATATTTAAGAAATCCAGTTTCAAATTCTGAACATTAACACTTCTGATTACATATATCTCTCGAGAATCACTTCTTTTATAACTTCAAAGAAATCCAAACACTTACAAATCTAATTAAGTGAGATTTGCATTCAGCTCATTACATTTCTGAATTTAACCATTACTGTGCGACTCATATTACCCGTGTGTGGTAATGACATCTTTTTGAGAATTCTAAGAAAATAGATCGGCTCTTGAATGACAATATATTGTTGCCATTCGAAATGTTCATGCTCAACTTTAATAAAGCTGAGAGAACTATTTATAAAAATACATTTTTTTAATTCCAGATATTAATGATTCTGTTTTACATACTTCTCAAGTATCATTCATTTTTAAACTTCAAATAATCCAAAACATCTTAAAGTTAATTAATGAAGGTTTCCATTGGACTTTTAATATTTCTGACTAATAGTTTGATAATTCAGAATTATTTTGAAATTTTTCTTAAGAGACTACGTTTTAACTTTTACTTTCAGAAAAGTGTACGAAGAATATTTAAAGAGCTCGTTTTAAATTGTTCGACACCTAAGGTTACAATTTATTTATGTTTTCATACCATGTAGATATTGGATGAATATTAGATGGTTATCAGTTCCCTTAAAAACATTACAGGGTTTAATAATGTAATAACAATTTTAAAATACATAATTTACAAACTACTATTAGTTGTAGAATTTTTGTCTCTTATTAAGGAAATATAATACACCGCCCACTGAATATTAGGCCTGAGCACTGATACAAAAATTGATGCAGTCTTAGTTGGAAATTTTTCAGCGTGTGTACGGTCCCTTGAAATTTAATACCAATAATTTCTAAACGTTTTCTCCGCCTCATTTGTCGGAGATTCAATAAGTCAAAAAAAAACTTTTAGACAATACTGGGGTGTGAAATTAAGGGACCATACAAAGGTTTTACAAAATCGGCCCACCAGCGCCGCCATTTTTGTGTCAGCGCTAAGGCCTAGTATTCAGGGGGCGGAGACAAATGCATAAAATCTTATTTATCACAAACATATAAATAATCTTAAAAATGTAGAAGTAGATTATCTTATACTATCTGAATTAATCATATACTATAAACACTATTTATTTCCTATTTCAACGGTTATTAATTTTAAAAAAAATTAAAAGTTTATTAATTTTTTTTTAAACGTCCTTTGTTCTAGTACGAAATACTACCTACATGATTGATGATTGTTAAGATGTTATAATTGTCACATCATTCTTGTTCAGAAATATACTCTAAAATATTATCACTGAGATAGTAAAATAATAAGTTCACGTTAATTGAAAATAAAATGTTAGTAATTGATAGAACAAGTAAATATGTGTTCCATGCCTAGAAGTTAGGTCACATATTAAAACACTTCTTATAATTTGAACGCTTTTGTATTTAAGGAATTAAATTTTTGCAATTAGTTTGAAATAATTTTCTCTATAAGTGTTAATTTATACAAATATTTGCACTTTGATAAGCTGGTATAAAATTTCAACTCTGTCACTGTTTGAAATTTTATTTAATTGACATACTCGATAAATATCAACTAACCACTAATTAGTTCACGTCTCTATAAATATTTATTACAAAAATACTTTTTTTAAATTTCGAAACAATGATAAAAAACTTGTGTAATTCTTTCTATTATATAAAACCAATTTTGGCTAATATCTATTTTATAAACATTAGGTGAAATTTTTAATTAAATTTAAATTTAAAAAGCTATGTATTTTATAGCCTTTTGAAGCGACAAAGACTGTTTTCTGAGTCAGACACATTTAAAATTGAAGAAAAAAATAAAATAGCATGTATGCAATTAGCTCTTGCATCACAATGTGAAAAATGTTCTAAAGAATAATTCAAAATTTCAAAGTTTCATTACAATAATTAACGTATATAATTTAAAAATGATATTAAATCGAGAATCTACTCTTCGAATAAGTTTTAGAAAATCTAATTACAGATATTAAGTTGTAAAAGAGATTCAGCCAGATACAAGCATGATATATGTGAAATAAATGTAAACCTAAAGCTTTCTTAATATTTATTTCAGATAAATGAAGAATAATAGAATTTTAATTTTTTTATAAGGAGAGTTTTTATCAATAATATAAAAGTATGTTGGGTAATAGAAATGAAAGTTTCTTTCGATGAAAATGACCAGCGCCTGATACTGGAAAGAAAGATTTTAATCACTGTTTCTGAAAGTAATCGATGACGCAGTATTTAACGCAGAATGTGTCATAAATAAGGAGAAAATTAGTATCCTGAAACAAAACGAACATTTGGCCCTGCGGTGCCCCTTAAAAATTTTCTGGAAGACTGGAAATATTTTGCGAAGTAAATGTTAGTAAAACTTGTTTATTCTTTATAATTCATAAAGATACAAATAAATGTAAGTACATGATTGATTAACCTGTACTTGTTTTTGAAATGTCGATTGATCTTTCCCATCCCACCCTATATTCCACACCCTTGAAGTAAAATGGTTTGTTCCGGGCAAGCTAGAAGACGCGAAGAGACAACAACTCATCTTAACTATCAGTTTTTCACTGATGATGACCGAGTAAGTTCTGTTGAAAACGTTTCGATTTTAAAAGGACTTTAATGTGCTTTTAAATGTTTTATGTATGTTTTTACGCACCTTCAAGCAATATATTTACATTTAGTTGTATCTTTATGAAATTTAATTATTAAACAAGGTGAATTTGCCCTGAAATTTTAACTTTTTATTGTTTATTCATGTTAATTAATATTAATTATATATTTCAACACGTTTCTTATTTTCAGATGAAATATGTATAGCTTTTAATAGATTAAGACAAATCAGTTCACTTTATGTTATAACAATAAAACCAGGCTACATTACAAAAAATGACGCTAATCTATAGGGTAAGTTCGGTATAGTTACTCTACTTAAGCCCGCCTTAATTTTTTTTTTTTTTTTATCGAAATGATTTTTGTAGCGCAAATGTAACCTATCTTATCCAAATTTTATGTACAGCAACATTAAAAATATTACTTTAATATAAATAACATATAAAATAAAGTTTTTATCAAAAAACTTAATCAATCATTTTGGTCATATATTCCGGGCCTCAGACAACTCACTTGATCGGGATAGATGCCCCATACCTAAAAGAAAAGGAATCATATTTATTTAACCCTTTCTGGCACAGTGGTCCCACTCCTGGCACACCTAATTTTAATTCCAAACTTGCATCAGGCACCAAGAATATTTTAATAAAATCTTGTTTCTATAATGAAAGCTTAAAATAAAGAGTTCATATTTTCTAAAAAAGTCGTTTGTAAATTCCGGTGTCAGTCAGCAATTTCTCATTTTACGAACAGAGTTTGTCTGTGCCGCAAAGGGTTAACATTTATAATTTAAAATCTATATTGGCATTTGACAAAACATCTTATTTACATCAATTTTTTTTTTAATTGAGCTTTCAAGCTCTGGATATCAATCTTGCATTACACTCCCACATCAAAGGGTATTTGCTATTCCTAATTCTTCGAATAAATGGTTAAACAAAATTTAAAGTCAATCGGAAATTTCTAACGAAGGCTAAGCTTGTTTAGTCAAAAGTAAAAGGGATTACCCTCCCCCTCCCCTCCCCTACCCATATTCGATGTACAAAATCTAAAAACAAATTCGGGAAACAATTTTTAAAAACCCAATATATATGCGTTAGATATTATGTTTCATAATGTATGAGTTGAAAATATTTTATATTTTCTGCGGAAGGTTAAACTTATGTAATTTAAATTAAGCAGGGGGATAGAGAAATTGACAACAATAAAAGGATTATTATTTAAATAAATAAAGAAGCATAAAGAGGGATTATACCTTTCATATGGTGCCCCGGTACAGGTAATTCGATAAGTTCTCGGCCTGACACAGAAAAGATACAAGTATGACAATGATGGACAATGATTTTTGTAAAGTATGATCATTTAGATGGCATGCTTAGTCTTTCCGAATTTTCTGTGAGAATGATATACTTAAGGGATTTTAGATTTCTATTTTGTATTTAGATTTCTATTTAGTGCTTCTAAATATATTCCGATATACAGAGAGGGAAACTTCAGAAAATGTGAATTAAAATGTCCTGATCAGAGCTATAAATACCAAACCCTTAAATATTTTTCACTTAAAAATGTGAGTGAACTATAATCTTTGGAACAAACTTACTGACACGAATTTTTTTTTCAATCATTGGTTAAATTAAGAATTTATCACTACCAACACCGCCCACTGACCTGTTAGGTAATGATCCCCGGAAGGGTCATGGTCAACCAAAAGAAGAATCAGGTTTTTTTTCACAATCCTGAAGATTAAAAAAAATATTCTCACACAACAAAGTTATTTGATAATTATAAATGGGTTAGTCTTATTCCGCATCACAAGTGAGACATATATACAGAGTGTAACTGAAATGCTTCAACTAACTTTGAGGGGTGATAGTACTCATGAAGAGGAACAAAAAATGCAATGGAACATGGGGTCGCAAATGACGTTTAACCCCTTCAGGGGCAGTGGTATGTTTATGAAACCGCTTAATTTTAATTCCAAAACGCTATAATGGCACCAGAATTTTTCTAAAATCTTTTCCATTTAACATGTATGTGAAATATAGCCTTTTTCTTATTTACAAACAAATTTTTTTATAAATTCCGGTGCCAGTCATTTATTTCAATATTTTAGTACTAAAAGTAGTTTGCCCCTAAAAGGCTTAAAGGATAAAAATAGAGAAAATGCGTCTGAAAATGGACTGGCACCGGAATTTACAAAAAACATTGTTTGTAAATAAGAAAAAGGCTATATTTCACATAAATATTAAATGGAAAAGATTTTAGCAAAATTCTGGTGCCAATGTGGCGTTTTGGAATTAAAATTAAGTGTTTTTTTAGACATACCACTGTTCCTGAAAGGGTTAAATGTCATTTGCGACCCCGTGTTCTATTGCATTTTATGTTCATCTTCATGAGTACTATCATCCTTCAAAGTTTGTTGAAGCATTTCAGTTACACCCTGTATATACCCGATATAGGTGGGGCATGTATCCTTCTAATCCGGGATAGATGCCCCAGCCAGTAGCTTTAAAAGTAGGAACAAATATGGCTGCAACCTATAATTAATACATTACACGATACCTGTTTCAACAACATTCACGAAATACTTCATGCAAAATGTCTAGTAAGTACATTATATTTCATCTTCTACTTGTCGCTATCTTACAAGAACATAAAAAAAGCCAAACTTGCCTTTTTTGATGAATATTACTTTTATTTGAAGAACTAAATCACTGTAACTTTGTCTACTACGTGTTTTTATAACAATTAGGAGTAAAAGAACACCACTACCCTATATATAAATTGCTAAGGCACGTGGTGATGAAAAAGCTGTTATTTTTCTTTTGCCGATGGCAACGAGTGGTTTATTTTCACTAATTTGCGAATATTAAAAAAAAGTATCTGAAGTAACGTTTTAGAACTCGCCACACACATGTAGAAAAAAATTCCTGCATCCGAAAATCCGATTTAAAAAAAAATCGGCCTAGGATTTTTCTTAATTTTTGCAAAAAAACTAGCTATTTTTGGAAAAGGTAAGTGCGAAGTCAAACCAAAAGATGCGTTATTTTGTTCCTGTTTCAAAAGTTAACGATATTTGTTAAATTTAAAGTCATTGTTTAAATTTTGAAGAGGGGAAGAGTTAGGTCGTAATTAAACTATCGAGTTAATCTTATATATAGTACATAGATTTGGCATCCCCTAGTGATTGAAGGTGGAATTAATTTATTTTTGTAGCCACGCCTGCTATGCGGTGTCGTAGGCAGTGGGGACTCGTTCCGCAGTTTGTTCGGAAAGAAGTTTGTTTAGATCAGAATGACCCTTGGCGGTGGAAGGTGGAACTAAAAAAATTTTTAATCATTCGACGTTCGTTTGGAAAAATCGACCAGCGTAGCGGGCGTAGATTGCTAGTATTTTTATAACCTTTGCTAAACAATCTATACCATTATCGCGATTCACAAATAAAATATTATTGTTACACACTTTGTATTATTTTAATATTTTTAACATAGGAACATATATATTAAAAATATATTAAAGCAATCATATACAAAGTATAGATGAATAGATTAACTCCATGTGACGACCATGGCCAATTAAATTAGTTCGAAGCAACTACCCCAAGCAGCAAATAAATCCTAGCCGAACTTCGACCGAAGATCCTAACCTGACTACATTTCGTTCAAACGACCCCACTTCCAGATGTTCGCAGAAAACGCTTCTCGTCCTCTCGGGAAATTGCCTCTCGACTATTGCATCCCGACTAATATTGGAGCACTATTGAATCCTTTGTGAACTGTTTTCCGAACTTTTGACACTTACTAATATTTTGCCGAGTACATCGCGATGCCATATGATCTTTTGTCGAATAGCTAGTAATATCTTACAGGAATATATGTTGCTAATAATTTTTTGTATACTTACAGTTTTTTTTTCCACAAAGAAAAATATTCCAATTTAACATTTTTTTTAAGTTAAAAAGTGCGTTCTTATTTATCAGTTAGTACTTATACTATTAAAACACTTTTATAAATATTTTGCATTTTACAACAATGAAAAAGTAATTTTAATTTCAATTATAACTGTAATTAAATGTAATTTTTTTGTAAATTTATTTAACAGTAATATTTGAACTTTAAATTAAAACAAAATGTCTTACGTTTAAATATTCTTTCATCTTAAAGTAAAAAATATTATCTTAATTAAAACAAATTTTCTTGCGTTTTAATTACTTGTGGTATTATTGCACATTACTATGAAAAAGTTGTAATACGTGTATAATTCAACATTTTGGTGACAAACACAAAACTTTGTCTTATATGTTATCTTTCTTAAGTTTTTAATCCGCCCTGTTATATCTCACGTATTTCAATATATCCCGACAGACGTGATGTAACAAAGAATCACTGCATTAATTAATCCGTTTCCTCAATATTTAATGTGGATTAAAGCATTTAACAAAATTGGAAAGCGGCAAAGTAGTGACTACTTTTGAAAAGTAGTTTGTAATCGATACTTTTGTAAACGAGTAGTTGTATTTGTAACTGCAGCTTACTACAATATTGGGTTGTTCGGAAAGTTCCTTCCGTTTGAGGAAACCAATTTGTACCAGAAAATTCTATCATTTAATTATTAGAGATCGATTCCGATATCTAATGTTTAATAATTGACGGGCTGAATTTTCCGGTACGAATTAGTTTTCCCAAACGAAAGGAACTTTCCAACAAACCCAATAGGTTTTTCCGACCACTAAACCCGTTCCTAGTCGGCAGGATGGTCATTAGTATCAATTGAAATGAGAAAAGGGCGCTGGGATAAAAAATAGGGCGAAGTGTTTTAAAAAAGGTGTTGATTCACTTCTAGTTCAGGATGATTCCTCTCTAGGCTTCACTGATCCTCGTTGATCGCGAAATTTCATGTTAAGGAAATTTTTAAATATGATATGTGATGACTCATTACTTAATATGGCATATTATTTTCATACTATTATTTTTATAAGAAATATTTTCCTGGTTAAATGGTAGAACTTTCTGACGGTAAATAAAGTAAAGTATTCCTTTTTAATAATAATGGTGATATAAATAAAATAAATTTAGCAGCCATGCATTTAGTGCCCCAAATAAAGCCAGTCCCAAGCCGCCACTACTAATATGATTATAGAAATACTTTTTCCAATATCAGAAAGTAGGCATACTGTAAAGTGCGTTTTTAAAATTTTGTCTCCTTAAATTTTATGTACTTCTAAAAAAATTAAAAAATTGAAAACTTTCATCAAGTAGAAATTTTAAAGTCTATAGGGTTTTTTTAAATCTTAAAAATTAAGGAGACATTTTTAGAAACTTTGTCGGTATCAGAAGCCCATTTGCTGATGGTGAAAATTACATTTTGATAATTATTTTAGGGAATGATTCATACCGTAATTAATTTTTCCCTTAGGTTAATGTACGACTTTGCTATCGAAAAGGATCAGTGAATGACGATAAAAATATATAAAATAAATTCCCATTACTACTGTTAGAAATAAAATGTTCTATGACAAATTTTATAAAAACTGACTTTTATAAAACCTCTTTAAATTAAGAATACAGTCGCCTTAAAAATCATCTAAAGGTGCATTCTGGCTAGTACATGTTTTACAATTCGAATTTAATTTTCAAACATTTCAACTGAACTTCCAAAAGAAAAAATCACATTTTATATGCATATGGATTTCTGTTATTTCAATTGAAAGCCTTTTGTATATGACGTTCAAAAATAATTTTATGAATATGGTATCACTCGTCTTTTTATTAAAATTGGCATATAATACGACTCAGTATTTGAGGCTAAACACCCACACAACAGAGATATTTTAGCCACTTTTCCCTTTCTATTTCTTATGCTAACAATCATTTTGAAATGAATAACAACCACCTACACAAAGAAAGAGTAAGCATAAGGTGGGGGAATAATGTCTAGCCAAACATAAAATAACAGAAGTTATTGAAGTATTTCTGAAACTCTTTATTTTGAATAAATCTGGCAGTTGAAACTTGGAATATTTTAGTAAATCTATAAATTTGAAAATGTAAATTTATATTTTAACTTGTTTTCTTCAAAATGTATACTTATTCAATATACAGGTAATCTAATGTTGCATATTATGCTGATTGTAATATTTGACATACACATTTTAATATTGACATTTCAGTGAGTATGTCCCAATATTCAGCACTAAACACTGAACACAAAAGAAATATTCCAGCATCAGTATATTACGTTTGTGTTTATTCTGCAGACAAGGTATGAATTTGAAAATGTAGTTGTGTATTTTAACTTAATTTAATGAAAATGTATACGAATTATATCTACAGAAAGTGATACCAGGTAGCTATAGTAATCTATTGGCATTTTGCGTGTCACGTTTTTGTTGTACAACATGTCATATTCAATGTAATAAAATTGACAATTCACGGAGTACTTCTTAATATCAAATAGTAAGCTCACAAAAGATAAATATTTCAACATCATTGTCGAAAATATTTAATTAATCAGTTAATTCTGAAATGATATTTAAACGATGCTTGTTAAGGAAACGAACCATATTTATGAATTTAAATCAATTCTTTACTGAATTAAGATTTTAGATGTAATATCAAAATTTTCAAACATTTAAAAATATTATATTTCATTTCTATAAGTTTAAAACAGGAAATAAATCCTTATATGCAAGTCTTATATATAATGCTTGTTAAGGAAAAGAACCATAATTATGAATTTAAATTAACTCTTTTATGAATTAAGATTTTAGATGTAATATCAAAATTTCCAAACATTTAAAAATATTGTATTTCATTTCTCTAAGTTTAAAACTGGAAATAAATCCTCATATAAAAGTCTTATATATAATTTTGTAACATTTTCTACGCTATAACACCAACAGAAAAAATTATATATTTTGATATTTCTTCTGAATGTCTAAAATATGTTTGCTCAGAAAACAGACTATATTTGTGAATTTAAATTAACACTTTTGTGAATTAAAATACTAGATGTAACACGAACAATTCACCAATTTTTCATAAATTTTAATATTTTGAATTGTTGAAAAGAATTGTCAAAAATTGTCGAAATAAAATTGAATTTCACGACATGCAGACGATATTTTTACATTTTTCTTTGCATCTCTTCTAAAAAATCGCGAAAAATTCAAAAAATGCTGTACGAATTCCGATTCAACATTATTGAAAAGAGGACATAATATACTATTTTACTCTAAAAAACTGAAATCGGATTTCGTCTACTAATGTAGAAAAACTCCTCAAAAGATGGGGGGAAAAAAAGAAAGAAAAAAAACCCGACGAAAATTGCATTAAAAAATGAAATTAAATAAACGGTAATCAATAAATACAAAATCGGGATTCTAGGCGCATTATTTCAGTTGTAAAGGTATCTTCTCCGAAATTTTTTAGCTCTGCGTGCAGAGATCTCCTCAGAACACTGCACATACACGCACACTCGCACACATACATACACACACATAAACACACACAAACGTCTTTTATTATTATTATATATATGACGCATTATTACTGTAATACATATGAATTATGAAAGAATGTGTTCCACTCGGTGATTAGAAAAACTTTTTTTTTCTTTTTTTTGTGAACTACAACTGCAACTATTTTATCGAAAATGTAGTTAACTACAATTATTTTTTTTAAAGTAGCGATTACAAGCTGCTTTACAAAAAAATTACTACTTCCCTATTTTCAGTTTTTCTCAATCTTAATTTACATTCAAATTGAATGTATCGCGTAAGTGATACAGATGTGTCTTATTATATCATATCTGTCGTGATTCAATCAAATAAGTGCGATATAACCAAGCGCGCAAAAAATTAAGAAATATAAGATACATAAATATATTTTGTTTTATTTACTCCAAATTTTGGTTAAATTTATTTTACATTGTTTTAGTAAAATAAAAAGCAATATTCGTTGTACAGTCTTATACATCAGTGTTTTCTTTCTAGTTTATACTTTTGTTTACAAGGTTTTTAAATCTAAAGTTCCTTTCATATTAAAACATTTGGACGTCTTCAGTGGTATATCGATTTTAATACAATATCAAACAGAACCACCGTTTAGCGCAATGATCGTAGATAAAATTTTCCAAATCTGCCATGTTTTTTACCATTCAATTTTGCTAATCAGAATTGCAGTCTTATTCATGTGTTGTTGAAATCTAATATATTAGCTTTGTTCAGCATATTTTTATTATAAGCATATAATGAATATAAAAAAACATACACTACTTAAAATACTGCATAGTACTTTTTGAAAAGCTGCAATTTTCCTGTGCATTTGATAAACAGTATAATTGCGATAATAAAGCAGGAATCTTAACACTATTTTAAAAAATGATTTTTTTTGTCTAGTTTATTGCATAACCTAAGAAATACTATATTTTTTATACTATTGTCAGGGCTTGGAACATTTCTATACTTTTTTCTTTCTTTCTTTCTCTCTTTTACTTTTTTTTTTTTTTTTTTTGCTACCACTATATCAAAATAGTAATATCCGTGTTAGATTCCTTTAAGATATATAATATAAATCTACCATAAAGTTTTTTTTTCTTTTGAAAATATGATAACTAATTTCGAAAATTTGTAAAAAGGTAAAAATTTTTATTATAGTTTTCACTAAAGTTTATCAAACGTCAAGTCTATTCTATTAAATGTGCGTTTGTGACAATATAGCTTGTTGTTTCTGGTATTTTTCTGCCTGTAAATTTTAAATATATATTTTAATAACATTTAGTTAAAAAAATAGAATATTATGTTTTTCAAATCATTCACTTGCTGAAATTTCCCAAGTTATACGTATTGATTTACTTGGAATAAAAAAACTCAGAACATTTTCAATAACTTCTTGGATTTTACATTTGGGAGGAAACAATATCAGTTTCTTTTCTTTCTGGTTCATACATTTCTTTACACGGTTCTTTATAACATCTCAAACCAATGTTTGAAACAAGAAATACACAGAGAAAGAACTCAAGCTGAAGTATTTCCTTTCGTGAGACTATCTTTGAAATTAATCCTACACTGCACTGACTTCTTCTTTCTTTTTGAAATTTTTTATAATATTAGGGTTAGATACCAGAAATCTTGAAGACTGGGTTGTTTTGTGTTGTTTAACAGGAGGGTTGTGTTACCATCACAAAATGTCTCTCTATGAGCCTGAAGAGCTGAATTCTTCACAATTTCAATTATATCTCGCACCACTTTCTCAAAACAAAAATGTCTTAACCCTTAATTGCATAGTGATGTAAATTTCCATCACTGTTTATTTAACTTTTAATAAATAAATCAACTTCTTCGCCACCACTATATTTATATAGAAATATTAATCCAGCAAATTTCACGTGAACTATGTTGCTGAACAAAGTTAAAAATCTATCTTAAAATTTCTGGTGTCTAATATTTAATATATGTATAAAAAAACACAATTGTAAAAGAAAAACTCATGCAAAGAAGGGTTAATACAGTGCAACAGCACTTGCAAAAGAAATATAATACAAAATTTATATTTTAAGAATAGTGGTGCGGAAAATTACAAAAATAGTTGCCAGTGGTAGTCGTGATATTATGATTTATTCAATGATTTTGTCACTCCCGAGATTATTTTAAAACCCCTCAAACGTCGCGCCCGATAGCTTCACGGGCAGTCGTTTTTGAACAAATTTTCTCGCGCCCGTGATCCTTGCGGGCAGTGTAGGCTACGTTTTTTAGATTAAGATTTCTTTTTATTCCCACCAGTTTTTTAAAATAGTGTAATTGGCTTTATTCTAGCAATTTTTAAACTGTCATTAAATAAGGTGAGTATTTCTGCTTCAAAAAAATGGTGGCAATCAAGCAATCTCAATTTAAAAATAGTAGCTTTCGTTCAAAATAAAAAAATAAAAATAAAAATAAATAAATAAATAAATAAGGTAAGTAAAATTGTGATTTTTAGAATTTTTATCCATCCTGAATACTTTAAATTTAAAAAATAAAATACACTGTTTCTTTTACTAATTAAATCAGAATTTTATGAATAATAAAATGGGGCAATAAAAAAAGGACGATTTTTGGAGGAATTTTCCGAACATTACGTGACGGTTAAGAGGTTAAAGGAGTGGTTTTATGGAACTGAATTTATTTATCAAATATAAGAATATAATTGAGGCGTATTTTTAAGGCATAGGCAGTACGTGTTAAGTTTGTTAGCGTACGCTAGCGCTATTTTCCTCTTATGCGGCCGGTGAACAAAACAGAAGTTCGCAAAAGGCGTACAATATGCAAATTTCGTTGGCATACATGATCGCCACTTACCTCTCCTGCAGCGATTTGTCAGAGCAAAAATTTGAAGGGGAAAAAGCTGCTATTAGTAATTCATAAGATCAGTAATCTTTTTAATTGACTTTACAGATAGACGCATGTGATTTCAATGAGACTACACACATAATTTATTTTTCCCTTTAGTAACTGGTTTAATATTTTGCAATTTCTCTTTGCAATATTTCTGGTGCAACCTTTTATTTTCGATTATGCAAAAGTAGTATCAGTTGTAAGAGGGCGCTTTTTTCAACTTTTTGAAATTTCTTCCATTCATCTGATCAGGCCTATTATAAAACGGCTTTACTGCGCACTGTAGGGCTCAACATTTGATATTTTCGGCGGGGAGTCGATTTTAAAAGCAAAAACAAACAAAACTAAAGTATAACATAATGATCGTCAATTAAATAATTCAAAAGCTTCATGTTTTTTGTAATTTAACATTGCTAGGCTCATGCATATTGTGTTGAAATCTAGCGTAATCGCATTTCTCATAAGACCATAACACGGTGCGTACCGTAATTTACGGCGTATAATCCGCAGATCAAACCACCCTATTTCAATCCAGAAATTTTATTTTGTTAAATATAAATTATTAGATTGCTGTAAATATTTAACTTCAATTATTAAATAAAATTTCAGGGTCTATAATATTTTTTGATTCGCGGATTATACTCTGGAAATTACAGTATACTACTTGAAATATCCAAGGAATCCCCCACCGCTATCAAATATTATAAATTTTCTATTTAAACTCTAGTATTCTCAATCGCCGCGTTTATTCACAGAGTTTGTAATATTTTACTGTTGTTAAATAAGGCGAATAATTATATTACAAATTTATGGTACAATTGTACGCAACCTGATGTAAAGAACGTAAAAAAAATATATATATAATGCGTAAAACACTACGCAGTGTTCTTTGAAATTCTGCAAATATCCTGTTCAATATAATATGCAATATAAATGTTTTAATACTAGAGACATGTTTTACATCATTTTCAAATTATGATTTTTTTTGTTTTATTTTATTGATTTATCAAAATTTATTATCTTATAATTGTAACAGCAATCAATTATATTTTTATTAGTTACTGACAAACGGCAAATGTAATTTATTAAATGTAAAGTTGTGACTGGATAACTTGTTGTATCTAGAAAAAAATCATACATTATGAAGAAATGTAGTTAACGCTTTGCTGATCCAGTTTTCGTCTTTTAAACAGGAAGCTCCGCCCATGGGCTAAGAATGCAGCCCTTGCATGTTACAATATTTAAAAAAGAAAAATTCTGCTGTTCTCGTTCATTCTCGGATGAATGTATATAATAATGGTTCTGCTTTTAATGGGAGTATTTAGATGTATTGTACCCTAATTGTACAAATGAAACTATTGTGTCCATGTTTGAGAAACAATGTAATATATTACATACAAAAGTAACGCCCGTAGATGGAATTTTAGATTATTAAATGTAAAGTTGTGACTGGGTAACTTGTTGTATCTGGAAAAAAATCATTCATTATGAAGAAATGTAGTTAGCGCTTTGCTTTGATCAAATTTCATACTTGTTCCTATTTTGATGAAAATATACCAAAGATACGAATTTCTTGTTAGCAGTCTGCATGGTGTTAAAAGGCTTAACATCACGTTTTTAAATTTAAATACTTATAACAATTTTCCAAACTTTGCTTCTTATAGAGTTATTTAAAATAAAAAGTTTCAGATCTATTTCAATATCTTCTGGGATTTTACATTTGGGAAGAAATAATATCTAACTTTTATTTTCTGTAAATACTCATCAAACACTTGCTTCCAACGTAAAATTATTTAATAAATATGAGTTACTTTTAAACTACATATATATAAAACAAACCTCGACGTTTCGGTTAATCTTTATAACCATCATCAGGAGAAAAAAAACCTTCATAAATATGAACAGCAAAAATTAAAATGTGTTACATGATTGATTTTAATTTTTGCTGTTCATATTTATGAAGGTTTTTTTCTCCTGATGATTGTTATAAAGATTAACCGAAACGTCGAGGTTTGTTTTATATATATGTAGTTTAAAAGTAACTCATATTTATTAAATAATTTTACGTTGGAAGCAAGTGTTTGATGAGTATTTATATGTTAATTGTGCAACGTAAAGTCCTTATTAATTATTTTATTTTCTGGTTTATATTTTCTTTACGTGGTTCTTTATCAAATCTCAAACTCATGTATGAAGCAGGAAATTCAAAAGCAAAGCATTGAAGCAGAAGAATTCCATGTCCTATAATTGTTTTTTAGTATTAAACCTTTGGATTTCTTCAACATGTCTAATTTAATGCGATAGTAAACAGATCCAGAGTATAGCGCAATGATTGTATATGAAATATTTCAAAATCTTCATTTTTTTTCCCTTACCATTCAACTTTGATGATCAAATTTCAGATTCGTTCCTATTTTGATGAAATCTATCAGGTTCCTATTTTCAGAATAATTATCTCAAAGTGTAAAAAAAAGACAAATGTTTCTTAGTCAAGAAAAGTGTAATATATCCACGAACGAACATATACAATAATCTCTTCCGAGTTATCCCAGATTCGTAAGTTTTTTTCATCTTTAGAAACATCCGAAACCGCCATATTATCGACATTTAAAGAAGAATTTACAAAAACGAAATTACTTTTGCTGCCACGGATTTTCGGAAACATTTTAAAGTATTTTTTATAGTGTATTAAGCAGTTTTCTCGAGCTGGAATAGTGGTTTCTGGATGTTGTCAATTATCAGTTACACTTTTCCAGCTACGAAATTTAATTTATACATCCAAGATTAACAAAAGAATATTAATTTTCATATTAATGATAAAGCAGGATTAGTACGCTTTTTACCGCAATTTTTTAATAGAATTTTTCTATCTAATATTTAAATAGTAGAAATGGTCGACGGATTTGTAATATTTTCGGCATTTTAATAAGGCTAAAAATTTTGGTAAAATATTGTGGTAAAAGTATACGAATCCTGTATTGGTGCAATTTCTAAAATTTGCCTGTAAAAGTTGCACATGAAAATGTTTCATTGGGAATTTATAGCGTCCGAAAAACCTATATTCTGTGTTGAGAAAACTGTTTAATGCACTATAAAAACTGCTCGGAAACGTTTCCGAAAATCCGTATCAGCAAATAATAATAATAATAATAAAATACTAATAATAATAATTGTTTTTATACATCCTTGTTTTGATCCTTAAAATATATTGATTTCTAAAATTTTTAAATATAAACAAAGCTTTCGAGAATTATGGGTAACTTCGAAAAGGTTATTTCGTTTTTATATTATATTTTTCTAGATATATAATCATTCATTATTGTTCATCATTCATTAATGTATGGAATTAATGAGAATAATTCCACACATTAATTCTCATGCAATGTGTGGATTACATGAGATCCACACTAGGATCTCATGTGTTCCTAGATTAAGGAACATCTATCTTTTCTTTACGGCGTATTCTACTCATTAAAATTTGACAGAAGGTTAATGAATTAATATATATTGAAACTAGTCGTTGGGGGCCATCGTAATATTTACCCATCATGGATATGCACAATATAAAATATTAAAATAAAAAATGTGTAAACTACTTATAAAATGCATTGCAATTCGAATAAAATAGTGGCTTGATGACGTCATAAACTTTAAAGGCTCGATTACTGAATTGCTTAAAACAAACGTCCTTATAACTCCAAAAACAATAATCCTATTAACTAGCGGTTTATTGCATCTGATTTAGCGTCAAATTTCCAATTAAAATATATCTTTGAAGTGAAATTTGGATGAAATACAGGGTCATGAAAAATCGAAGAGTGTGGAAAATAGGATTACAAATATCTCGGCAACTCATTATCCGATCGACTTCATGCCTTATGGAAAATTTATGTTTTTTTATTGTCTTTTATATTCATTCCTTAAAATAAACAATTTCGAAAATTTTTATATACCTTTTATCAGAGCGGATATTTCGAGAGACCGAAAAAAATAGTTCCGGATAACCAAGGTTACTTAAGTTGAATAAGCTTCTTCCCATTATTACATACTAAGTACATAGCAAATTTCAAGTCTCTATTTCAAATTTTTCGGGAGATAGGGCGTTTACAGACACGCAGACAGACGGACGGCAACATTTTTTTTTTCCTAAAAATATGTTTTTCGGAATCTCCAGTGTCTGAAACGTGTAAATCCGTCAATTTTTTTTTTTTCGATTTTCAAAACGATTACAAGATTTACCCTATAATACGTATGATGGGTAAGTAAAATAGAAACATTTTAAAGAGAAAATATCTACATCAAATCCGTGAATTTTATCGTAAAGTGTTTTTAATCAAAAAGTCCTTCCGGCCTGTACCGGGAGAAAAAGGTAGCTTTCCTATATCTTAGTTTTAAAATTTTAGCTAATGTTACACGAAAACAGCAACTTAAAATGCAAATAAAACGTTTACAAAAGATTCGTTAATACTGAATTTGAATAAGAAATTCGCCAAATTATTGAGCAATAACCAAATTGGCTTCATTTATGAAAACTTATTTTGATCGCCAAATTTGGCGATATTTCGCCAAATGTCGCCAAGTTTGGCGAGAATTTGGCGCTAACGGATATGAATATATAGTTTTATGCGTTTGATTGGGAAAATTATTACAACAATGAAAATTTTTGTAATGTGCTGTCTTGTTTCAAAATGTCAGCCACCCTAGAATTTCAAACTGCTCTATCTCAGCCGTTTTTTAAGATAGAGGTAAAACAAAAAATTCTCTGGAATCCTCTTTTCAAGGCCTAACACTGAATTAAAAAATAAATTTGAATTTTTAACTTTTTTGTATATTTATTTTAGTTTTAAATTTTTAAATGGCCGCCATCTTGAAACAAAATGGCGGACCAAGCTGGCCAACGAACTCGGTCAAGACATTGGTGAGCTTAATACACACAATTAGTTTCATCAAAATTGATTCATAAATACGAGCGTTATCGTATGACATATGTCAGATATATATATATATATATATATATATATATGGAGGTATATATATATATAAATCAACATTTGAACGGAGGGTGGTTTTGGGGTCTGGGGGTCATGATCGGTGAAAAGGTATCGAAATTTTCCGGAACTGCTTTCCTCCAAACGGCTGCAATAGGTAGCTTTATACTTTTTTGTATTGAAAGCTACCTAAAAGAGGTTATTTATCAGGGTGCGTACAGTATTAGCCACAAATTATTTCAAAAACATTTTCGCCTTATTTAACCGCAGAAAAAGGATAAAATGTCGGTAAATAAGTAAGGTGATTGCGAATTCTGAAATTTAAATATTAAATAACAAATTTCTAAACTTAAAGTGGTGACAGACTCCATGGAAATTCCAAGAAGTGTACACACCTTGCATTCTGCATTATATAAAAAAGGCCAGTGGGACCCGTGCGAGGATTTCCCACTGCAATTCAAATTTTTTAGCATTCTAGTATTTTTTTATATAGATATGAACTTCTAAAGAAACATTAAGAATAAAAATACCTGTAAACTACATTAGTACAGATGTCGCAAACGCACCAAAGTTTCTTTTTGGCGCCAAAATGGCGATTTTTTTGCCTGACAGGGTAACATGGTAACTTTTGCTTTGTATGGCAACTTAGTATTTTATTAAAAAAAAATGAAATGTGTATGTAAATAAATTAAAAATAAAATAATATAAAAATAATTAATTAGTAAAATTAAAATATGTGTAAAAAAAAATAATGTGTGAATTAAATAAAACTGTGTGTAATAATAACATTAAATGAGTGTGTTTTAAAGTAAAATTATAATACAATTTTATTATAAAAAAAATAAAACTAACATGTTTTCGCAAGCTAGTCCTAACAGGTATTTGAAAATGGGGTTCTCTCGCCAAAATAGCCCCATGAAAAAAATTGTGCCAACCCCGTTGTGTCTGCTATATATGTCCCCTAACATTAATTAGTCAAGCCAGAATATCAGCTCATTTATTCCATCAAACGTACTAAAAGGCATGCGCGAGGAAAAAAAATGAACAATCGTATTTTAACTGCATCGAAAAAAACAAACATGCGACAATCCATGGTGTCTTTTTCTCTTAAACATTGCAATTTCTATTTTGCTTTTTAATCATAAATATAGAATAAACACTTTCGGAGATGTCACACTTTATCTTTTTTGTGCTATTTATTATCATCGTTGAGCGTGATATAATCCGGAATTTTATTTTTGTGGCAACACTAATTTTAAGAAGACCTTTCATTTCATTTATGAAAACAATGCCAATTTAATTTTTAATTATCAGCAAATTTAAATCAAAAAAACATGTTTTAGGAAAATGTAAGTGTACTATGTCAGAAGTCTGTTCAAAATCTTTTCATATGGTATCTCATTCGTCGTTCTGCGTTTCGTATTTTCTTAGAAAAAGGGATGTTGACAGGAGAAATAATATATATGATTCCAGAAAATATACTTCAGTAATTTGCTAAAAAGTGTTAAATAAACACCTTTAACACATTAATTTGAACTTTATTTGATACCTTTTAGCTATTAATGAACTACATTAAACAAAATTATCTCTGTATGTTCGAATTTGTTATATATTTGGTTTATGCAAAAGTCCTATAGTATTTTAATGTCTAATTTTAATACCTTTAATACCGGTAAAATTTTAATACCTGATACTTTTATTACACTTGCCTTCTTCTAACCGATTCGTATAATTATCAAATTTTAAACTTTTACCTGTATTAAAGGTATTAGAATTAAGTATAAAAATGTGACAGAACTTTTGCATTAACTTTAGTTAATTTGTAAAAGGTGTTAAATAAACACCTTAATCTTAACTTTATTTAACACCTTTTAGTAATTATGAAGTATGTTATCTCTGAGTGTTTGTATTTGTTATATTAGGTTGATGCTAAAGTTCTGTCATATTTTAATATCTAATTTTAACCCTATTAGGGACAAAGTACTTCTAGTCGAAAAATGTTAAAATGACTAAATAACACCAGAATTTACAAACAATTTTCTTTGGAAATAAATAAAATCTTTTCTGCACGTACTTAATGAAAGGAGGTTTTTAATTCTAAAATTCTGGAGCTAATGTGGGATTTCGATTTAGGGAATAAATTATGTGGTCTAAAAATGCCACCCCCCCTTTCCACCTTCAAGGGTTTTAATATCTGATAATTTTATTACACATGATCGCTTTTAACTGATAGGTAAAATTATCAGATACTAAAATTTTAAAGGTTATAAAATTAGATATTAAAAAAGATAGAACTTCTGCATCAACCTAATATATGATTACTGAAAATATGCTTTCGTAAATTGCTAAAATGTGTTAAATAAACACCTTTATTTAACTTTATTTAACACGTTTTAGTAATTAATGAAGTATATTATCTCTGGGTGTTTGGATGTGTTATATATGATTACAGATATATGTACTTGGGGCCTCCGTGGACGAGTGGTTAAGGCACCACTCCGCTAATCACTTCAAAAGCGTAGGAAGCAAGGCCGGCTGTGTTCGACTCCCGCCAGCTCTATTGCACGCACTTTGTGGAGCTCTCGGATGTAACTCTTGGTGTTGTAAATTTCCTTGTACTTTCTAAAGTCAAGATTTATGTAATTGTTGAAGTCATGTATGTGTTTCTGTGAATAAAATAGTATATGGATCATTCGAGACGACAGCCTTGTAGCTATAGGTCTCAAAGCCCACCCCCTTTCAAAGTTCAAAGTTCAAGTATATGTACTTTAGTAAATTGCTAAAAGGTAACTAAGTACATTTAACACATTAATTTTTACTTTATTTAACACCTTTTAGCAATTAATGAAGTATATTTTCTCTGGGTATTCGGAATTGTTACATATAATTACAGAAAATATTTTAGTGCCAGAGATTTACAATAACAAGTATGCGAAGCTTGTACTATTATTCACATTTTTTAGATTTTTTTTCTTTCCCTGACTGTAACAAATGTTCTTACAATATATCACACTAATAAACACAAAATGATACTCAATATCCACAATGTATTTTTATTGAATTTAGTGTATCCAATAATTCTACAAGCAGATATAACAATTTCTTGAAACCTCTGGTAAGAGAGAATAAAATAATTTAGAAACATTCTACGCAGTACATGTCTAAGGTAAAAAAGCTCACAGTTATTATTTTTATTATCTTCTTCAGTGTTATCTTCAGGTAGTAAATATAAAATCAAATCATTAGTAGAAATATTTTCCGGAAAGAAACAATGTTCATTCTCTACGAATTCTCTCTCATTACTCTTAAAACTTTCTAAAAAGTCTTTTGATATAATTTTAGAAAGAGTCGTAGATAAACATTATGTTCTTTGACTTATTTTGAAAATGTACATGAGCATGTTTTTATCATAAAAAACAATAATTAATGTTTATAAAAGGTTAATAACAATCTTTGCGTCGAACATAAAACAGAATGTTTTTAAATTGGTGTCAAAAATAGAATATAAAAACAAAAATATTTATTTTTACTTTAGAAATCATTGCTAATACTGTTTCAGTTTGTATTACGTTTCAAAATACAAATTTACGAAGACATCCTTTCTGTGTTAAACACTTTCAAACAGAGATAAAAAAAAAAAGATATTCACAAAAGATTTTCTCTTACGAGACCGAAATAAATGGGTAAAGTGGGAAATTAATGTTTGTGCTATTTTATATTTTCATGAACATAGAAGATGTAGCATTTCATATAAAGCAAGGTAAGTTTTGTGAAGATATGGTTAAAATATCTTCATTTTTCTTAATATTTTGGAAATAGTTATATTCGGATTGGACTGAAATACCCTCTAATTTATTCTAACTCTATTCAGACACTATAATGGTTTCAATAGAAAAAAACAATGAACCTATAGATAAAGATGAGGAGACAGATAATGTAGTGTCTACCAGTTATGAGTGAAGTAACTGAGGATGTAGTCACAAGATGGTGGCTGTAGTGTGTTTACATCGGATCAACAGCGCCTGATTACTGCCGTGACAAACTTTCATCAGTAAATTTGAGTAGAAATTTTTAGCTTACTTAAACGCCATATTCAGGCAACATATCTGTTAAAAATAAGAGAAAAATATCTATTATATTTTTACTCGTGGAATCTTGCATCAGTGGCATTATAACCTCTTTCACTCGCATTGACAGGAGGACTGTTTATGTGGCCAGAATATGGTAGAATCACAGGGCTTGACTACCACCGAGGCAAACGTCTACCAGTAAGAACGAATCAATATTTTTGTCTTAATTATGACAGAAATTCTGACTGAATGACGCGTTTAAATAAAAAGGAAATTTCTAATCAAATTTTCTGGTGTAAGTTTGCCCCTGTGGTAATCAGCCTATGCAGAACAGGTTATAGTTGAAGATTTACCATTTTGAGGATATGCCGATTCCTCTTTATTCATAGTTCATGACAAAAAACAGTTTGATGAACAGTTTACTCTTTTTCCAGCTCAGAGATTGGACATTTTTGTGATACGCTATGTATTCTATTTATCTCAAGTATGTCATTTACAATAGATTTACATTTAACTAAATCATTACGTTTATTGCGGAAATAATTACAATATTCTAGAATTCTAGAATGATAGGCAATTTATGGGCGTTTTCCCGGACGAATCAGGAGGACCTAATTCATCCAGGGTGCATTCGGTCCTCCAGTTTTGGACAGGATAACTCAGTTGGCAGAACATTGGCAGCTTCAGCCAAGCGATTCCTGTTTCGAATACTGGCCCGGACATTTTTCATCCAGTTAGAAAATTACAACTCATATTCTGTGATAAGCCGTGTATTCTATTTATCTCAAGTATAACATTTACAAAAGAATGCCGATTTATTCAATTATTACGTTTATTGTGGAAATGTTAACAAGAATCCAGAATTATTGTCAACTTATGGACGTTTGTTTTTAATTTAAATCCAAAGACAATATTTCAGAAAAATTGGTGTTTCTTCTGAAATTTTCGTAATACCTATCATGGTGAGAAAAGTTTTCCTACAAATTTTAGAAATAAAGTATTTCCCTTTATTTAATCGCAGAAAAAGACTATAAAGTCTAAAATTAATCGTGGCTGTTGTAAAGTTTGCGATTTAAATATTAAATAGAAATTTTCTAATCAGAAATAGGGTTGTCACAGACTCCTAAAAATTACAAGGAGTATTATGCACTTTGTATAATATCAATTCTGTACTAGATTTTGATACAAATTAGTAGGAAAAAATGACATTGGTTTCAAATTTAAATATCCGGATATTAGAACATCAGAAAAATCCATGAACATTGCTGTAAGGCAGAGGTTCACAAAGTGTGCTCCGCGGAGCCCTTGGGGCTCCGCTTATACTTTTCAGGGGCTCCGCGGCGTTCCAGGAAAATAAACAAATTATGAAAGAAATTAACCTATTGCAAGGGAAAATTTTTCGAAAGTATGTAGGAATTTTTGTGTGCGTGTGTGTCCGAAATAAGTACATCCATCACTGGGTTGAAAAATACTATAGCATTTCTTTTTAAAATATAAAATATTTGCATTATACATGTATCCATTTTCTATATAATATTTTTGGTTTGAACTACACTGCTCAAAACAATTAAAGGATATTGCAGTTTTAGGTGGATTTTGTATCTGGGAAACTTTTTAGCTGATTGATACATGGTCGACAGACTTAGTAGGTTATATGAGAATAAATTACACATGTTTGGCAGAAAAAAATGCATTTATTGCGCATTTGTGTACAAAAGGAAAAAAACACAATTTGTGCATATGAGAAAAAAAGAATAAGAAAAGGTGTTTTCTTGAAAGAAAATCATTTTCAGTAGGGGGTATGGTTTCCACGGGCGGCCAGCAACGTTGAACATCTTTGAGGCATGGACTCAATGAGGCTATTAATGACGAGTTGGGGTATTATGCCCCACTCCTCCAGAAGAGCTCTTTCCAGTTCTTGGAGAGTTTGTGGGGGTTGTTTGCGGCCAGAAACTCGTCTTCCTAGAGCGTCCCAAACGTGCTCGATTGGATTCATGTCTGGAGAACACGCTGGCCATTCAATTCGAACGATTCCTTCCTCGAAAAGGAAATCCTCCACCAGGTTTGCACGATGTGGCCTTCAGTTATCGTCAATTAAAATGAAGTTATCTCCGATTGCTGCAGCGTAAGGGACTACAATATGTCTGAGGATCTCATCCCTATATCGGCGACCAGTCAGAGCTCCATCTCGAATGATGTAGAGGTCAGTGCGCCCGTCAATGGAGATGCCACCATACACCAACACTCCTCCACCGCCAAATCTGACACTTTCGTGCACGAACGCAGGATTATTCCTACTGCCACGGTTCCGCCAGATGAAAATACGCCTATTATCCGGATGCACAGAAAAACGGGACTCGTCAGAAAACAGAATATTGCTCTATTCATTTCTCCTCCAGTTGACATGCTCGGTTGCCCACTCCCTGCGGTCGCGACGATGCCTTGATGTTAATCTAATACATACCATCGGTCGGCGAGCATACGGACCTACAGCATGGATCCGGTTTCGGACAGTCTGAGTTGAAATCGTGGTGCCTGTAGCCGAGCGAAGGTGTTGTTGGAGAAGAGTAGCGTTCATGTTTCGGTGTCTCCGAACTGTTAACCCTAAATACCGATCTTCATTGGGCGTTGTTGCCCGTCTACGACCTTGCCCTGGTCTTCGGCCTGCACATCCACTCTCCAAAAAACGGTTCCAGATCCTGGAAATGACACTTTGTGACACTCCAATGGCTTGCGCTACTTCGGCTTGAGTTTGGCCCCCTTCTAACCTACCAACAATTCTCCAAGCTTCTGAATCTGTCAAATGACTTCGCTGAGACATCGTACTCATCGAAACAAAGCAATCACTGAATGCCGATCATCCTTGTCTTCATTCTCTTTTATCCAGTTGAAAGTCAAATTTCATTCGCTGCCGCTGAAGCGACGTTTTTGACGTCGAACTCAAAATTTGCATACTCCACAGTTTGAAAACCAGAAAAATTTGCATTTGTGATTCTCTTCTTCTATTTTCGGCAAAAAAAATTTCGTTTATATCTTTATTTTATATAAAACTTCAAATACCCTTTAATTGTTTTGAGCAGTGTACTTTATTTTATGTTTCTGCATTTAATGTGTTTTAAAAATTCGATTCAAAATAAGCTACAAGAAATAGCAGTCTGAATCGAATACACAACGTGAATCTTAAGAGCTCGAACAAAAGCAAGAACAGATTTATTCTTTGGAGCTCCGCCTGTTCATATGTTTATACTTAGTTCTTTTTTCTTAGTATAACCAGGTTGTAACTTCCTAATGAGGTAAGTGTGTCTCACATTGTTTATTTTATTTCGCTTCACACTTTCCGATCTTTAAAATGAGGTATTGTATTCTCCATTATTTGCTATATTTAATGAGAAATGTGTTAGTTAAGCTTTGATTGTTTCAGGTCCCGCAGTGGCGCGGACGGTAAAGCTCGGCTCTCGTAAGATCGCCGAAAGCCAAGCAGCATCGACCACGGTCACTGTTTGGGAGGGTGCATCGTCTATCCTCTCTCGTCTGCCTCTGCTGTGGGACCGTGTACGTCAATGAGAGCTTGTGAACGTTAAATTTGTTCGTGGCTCCAAAGTCCTCCAAGTTCTGTATAAGCGCTACCTCTGGGGGTGCCAATCCAGATGCAGGTCTCTCATCTGGAATTGGTTCAAAATTAGGAGACCTGGGGGGATAGTACAATAGTCCTCTGGTCGCGGTGCTTTGGCTTTCGAGCCTCCCCCCCCCCCAGTAATACAGTAATACAGTTGATTGTTTCAGTTATAGGCTTATAATTGGTTTTCGCTTTTCGTTAATGTTTTAATTTAGGTGGTTTAATCTCGAATTTCATGTTCTATTTCAGTTTAAAATTCAAAACTGCTTCATTTTTTTAAACCCATTCAGTTTTTTGAAAGTTGTAATTAATTTTGACACGAAAATTCGCGAAATTTTCGCGAAAATAGAACATATGTATTTACGAAATAAATATATATATTTTTTCATTTTCATAATTGCTTGGGCTGTAAATTTTATTTTATAGTTATATTTTGCAGTCAAATTACTCTTGTAACTTATAATTTTTTCCAACCTTTTTATTACTGTAATATTTAGTGTTTTTATTTTAACTTTGCAATGTCGTATTAATAATGTTAATATTATTTAGTTGTTCTTGGTGATTTTAATAATATCGCCTCAACACTGGATCGTTAGAATTTTATTGTAACATTTAATTGAAGACACATTTCTGAGAAACATTTCTATTCTAATTAGCGGATCTATTCAGCCGAGCATTTTGCTTATGGTAGTTATTTATGTTTTAGAAAGAAAAAAAAACTTTTGGTTTACCCCTCTATTTATATAGTCTCAAGAGTTCTAGTTTTATTTTTCTTCATAAGAGTTCCAGACTGGATAACTTTTGATTTGTATGCATAGTTTGAACATTTTTTGAGACTTTGAATATTTTGTTTTGCTTAATCATACATTCTAATACGAGCAAATCTCGTGTGTGTAGTTATATGTATATGCAAATTTTATCTTAAAAACGACTCTTACGCTTTTAACGAAATTTTGTATCCTACCGTTTTGGGGCACCAGAAAACCTTTGGGCTAGACCAGATGTTCCACTAAATTTGATTTGTGGGTCATTTTGGGACATCATGGGTCAGGGTCAAGCTAATTGTATCTAAAAAACGGTTCAAACGATTTTGACTAAATTTTGTATCCTATGGTTTTCGGGCACGAGAAAACTGTTGGGATAGGTCAGATGTTCAAGAAAATTCGATTAGCGGGTTATTTTGGTCATGGGTCGTTATGGGTCAAGCTATTTTTATCTTAAGAACGAATCATAGGATTTGAACTAAATTTAGTATCCCGCAGTTTTAGGGAACAATAAGACTATTGGGCTAGGTCACATGTTCGAGAAATTTCAATTATTGGGTACTTTTGGTCATGGGTCATTATGGTTCAAGCTATTTTTTATCTTAAAAACGGCTCAGACGATTTGAACTAAATTTTGTATCCTACGGTTTTGGGGCACGAGAAAATAATTGGGCTAGGTCACATCCTCGAGAAAATCAGATTATTGGGTCATTTTTGGCTCACTGTGGGTCAAGCTAATTTTATCCAAAAACGGCTCAGACTATTTTGACTAAATTTTATATCCTGCGGATTTCGGGCACGGGAAGACAACTGGGCTTCGTCACATGTTCGAGAAAATTTTATTAGTGGGTCATTTTTGTCATTTGTCATGATATTTGAACTCAAAGATAATTTTGACCGAGCATAGCTCGGTCTTCCTTGCTCGTTATTATTATTAATCTGTTTTAAAAAGCAATTTTATAATAATTGCGAATTTCTTTGTTAAAAAGAAACTGATCATCGGATAACTTTAAGTATAGACCATATATAATAAAAGAAATTATTATAAATAATGAATTAATTTTAATAATATCGTAGTAAATTACATAATTCAAGAAGTCTAGAAATTGGTTAAAATCCTTTTAAAGGGATCATTGATTATTTATTTTAGAATGACAGTATATCGGAGTATACGGTACTCAACAATATTTTAGCTAGGGTATGCATTTATTTTTGTCTAGATAGATAATTCATGTTTTTATTTTGTTATAATCGAAAAGATTAAAAAAAAATGTATTTCGGATATATATACATAATTTAATATTGTAGACACATTTTCTTTTAAGTAACTAAAATACGTGTAAATATTCAAGGTTAATAATTTTCTTTAGCATTTAATAAAGTAATAACATTAATTACATTTTTTATGCACGAGAGAGCATTATTATAATTGTTGCAATTTATAGATTAAGGGGGGGGGGGTTAATTTGTATGTCCTAAATGCTGCTAATTTTTCATGGCAGAAGAATAGAATATAAAATGATCTTGACATCGCAATTAATGGTAAGTAAGAGAAATTTGACAATTTTTAGGACTGCAGAGTTTGTATCTTTAGAATTGGACAATTTACATGCCATCATTCCATCTCATTTTATAGTTTTGTTTGCATGGCGTTATTACCAACATATGTGGGTACTAATTACGCTAAACAGCATTGGTCAAGAAATCACTCCACTACATTTTTTAATACATATCTTCTAAAATATTCTTTCTTGTATACATAGTTAATATGTTGCTTTTAAAATCCCATATTTGTTTGAAAAAAATAATCTAAAACTAAGACGTCAAAATTGGTAGAACCTTACGTGGCGTTATTACCCCAGGACACCTTATTTGAAAATTTTTATTTGAGAGTTTTTTAAATAAAAATAACTAAGTTTTAACAGTAAAAAGAAAAAACTAATTTTCTAATAAAAAACTTTGTATTTGGTTTATTTTGCATTCTGAGCAATGAAATAGCTTTATTAAATTAGACAACAATTAGACAAGCAACAGTTTTATTAAATTATTTTTATACTGCTGTGTAATTTTGTTTTAGGCATGGATTGCTGGCTTCAAACATGTAGTTTAAAAAAAAAAAAGATGCCACATTTAAAAAGGAGGACAAACCAATATTTCACACTTCATCATCAGATGAGCTTATAAAAGAGCTTCCGCCTAAAGAAAGTATTTCTGAGCCGTTGACCTCAGAAACAGTATTAAAGCTATTAAAATTAGGTGTTAGAATACGACAGAACTTTTGCAACAACCTAATACTTTAGATGCATTCAAAATATTGATATATTAGAATTTTTCAAACATTGTTATCAAAACAAGACAGAACCGAGATATTCGGGGAAAGCAATCCCAATAAAAAACGAAAATATGATGAAAATTACTTAAATATGGGATTCTCTGAAACAGATGATGATCGGCCTCTCTGTGTGATTTGTGGTAAAGTTTTAAATAACAGCTCAATGTTCCCGGCTAAGTTGCGCCATCATTTCGAGGGTAATCATCCCGAATTAAAAGATAAACCATTTGATTTTCTTAAGAGAAAATGCAACGAAATTTTGGCTTCAAAGAAAAGTATGCTACAGTTGTGAAAACAAATAATGAAAAAGCGCTGGAAGCTACCTACTTAATAAGTTATAAAGTAGCTCAAGCTGGCAAAGCCCATACCATTGCAGGAACTCTTATTAAACCTTGTGCAATTGATATTGCCAGATGTTTGTTTGATGATAAAGCTGCCAATTTAGTTTCCAATATTCCATTCTCAAATAACAGTGTTGTTCGACGAATTAGCGATATGGCAGATGACGTAAAAGAAACTCTTATCAATCGTCTTAAATTTAATGAATTTGCCCTACAAATGGATGAATCGACAGACGCCGCTGGATTGGCGATTTTATTAGTTATGTCGTTATGTTTACTTACTGAGCTATCAGGTGGATCTACTTCTTTGCAGACCACTAGAATCCAATACATCAGGTGATGATATATTTAAGCTTTTGGATGAATTTTTAATATCAAATGAAATACCATGGGAAAACTGCAAAGATATATGCACTGATGGTGCGAAAGCAATGGTAGGTCACAATGTTGGAGCTATTGCTAAAATTAAGGATAAATCAAAGGAATGTAGCAGTAGTCATTGTGTTCTTCATAGGCACGCGCTAGCCTCAAGAAAAATGCCTCTTGAACTTATGACAGTTCTGAATGATGCCATAAAAATAATAAACTTTATAAAATCAAGACCACTTAAAAGTAGACTTTTCAAACTAATTTGCGAAGATATGGGAAGCCTGCATCAGTCCTTGCTGCTGCATACTGAAGTAAGATGGTTATCCCGAGGAAAAGCGTTGACACGTTTGCTGGAGCTGCGTGCAGAGGTTGAAGCCTTTTTGACAGATCACAACTCTCAACTAGCAACAGTTTTAAATGATGAAGATTGGTCGTGTAAATTGCCGTATTTGGCGGACATTTTTAGTAAAATGAACGAAATGAATTTATCGTTGCAAGGAGAAAGTGTTACTGTTTTTGATGCAAACTCCAAAGTCAGTGGCGTAGCCAGGGTGGGGGTCCAGATGCTCTGGATACCACTAATTTTGTGAAGTTTTCTTTGACTTATCTAATCGGAGAAATTTTTGCGATAATCATGGCGAAGAAAACTTTACATAATTACTGGTATCTAGAGCATTTGGACCCCCTTCCTGGCTACGCCAGTGTCCAAAGTGTCTGCATTTAAGAGGAAACTTACTTTCTGGTCGGAGTGTGTAGAAAAGGCAGATATAAATTGCTTTCCTCTTACTAAAATGTTCTTTAATGAGCAAAAAAAAAAATTCAGAAATGTATTCAAGATCATCTCGAAGCTCTGATGGATTAATTTGAGCATTATTTTCCAGCTGCTCAAAATAAGATGCTGGACGATGTTATATGGGTACTGAATCCATTCAGTGTAAAAAAAAAACCGCACAGCTTAAGCTCAGAGGAATACGAAAATCTCATTAATTTAATATCTCAAAGAGACATAGAAATCTGTTTTCAAAACGAACGTATAACAGAATTTTGGTTTCATTTGACAGAGGAATACAAACTCTTGTCAGACAGAGCAAAATTAATTTTACTCCCATTCTTAACGACTTATCTGTGTGAAGCTGGATTCTCCGCTTACACAAGTTTGAAAACAAAGTACAGAAGAGGTTAAATGCAGAGCCAAACATTCGCTTGCAACTGTCAAAAATTGCACCAAATATAAAAAAAAACTGTGCAAAAGAATTCAACCACATTTTTCACACTAAACTGTTATACGTTATTGCTCGTCGCACTTTGTGCAGAATAAAAAAAATTCTATAAGCATTTAATATTTGTATATATTGTATATTGCATTATTTTTATTTTTGGAATTTTAATTTCCTTAGACTGTTTATTTTATTTTTATTAGATTTTAGTTATTTAAATCATCCATCCTATTTTTCGAAATTGTATTTAATTTTTAAAACAATGTCGCTTGAAACTTTTTTCATAATATCTTGTATTATTTAAAGCCCCTCACTAGATTCATTTTACATTTGTGTATATTGTGTATATATATATATATATATATTTTTTTTTTCGTTTTATAACTTTGATTTCTTTAATCTGTTTATGTTATTTGTATATCTTTAGTTATTTAAATTTTCAATACTGTTTTTCATAGCAAAACTATGTTTGTCGCTTAAAATTTTTTATATAACATCTTGTATCATTTAAAGCTCCTCATTAGATTCATTTTACATTTGTGTATATTGTGTATACATATTTCTTTTTTTTTTATATAACTTTAATTTCTTTAATCTGTTTGTGTTATTTGTACATTTAAATTTTCTATTCTATTTTTCATAGTAAAACAATGTTTGTCGATTAAAACGCCTCTTTTTTGTAACGTCTTGTATCATTTAATAAACCCCTGATTAGATTCATTTAATATTTGTATACGTTATGCATATATAGTTTTTTTTAATTCCTTTAATCTGTTTATTTTATTTTTATTAATTCTTAGTTATTTAAATTTTCTATGCTGTTTTACATAATTGTGCTTAATTTTAAAAGCAATGTATGTTGTTGAATTTTTTTAACATCTTGTATCACTTAAAAGCCATTCTTTAAAATTTAGTTTTTAATTGGTCTCGGCATTGGCTAAGATTCTTATGTTATGATGCCACATTTTCCTATCAGAAAAAAGGATGTAGCAATTAATAAATATATATTGGTTCTTTACATTTGTCATCACAGTAACAATCTAAACTTTTGCACAGCTCCACCCCTTGTTTAGATATTTCGTCAATGAGTACCCGCCCTGATATAAATTTAACTCCACCCATTTGTTATTAGAGTTATCCCAATTTGTTAGTAAAGATTTTTTACTAGTTGCAGTTATTTTAACTTGTTTAGTATTTAACGATATATCTATTTTGAGGGAAAAACAATGGCGAAAGAAATTTTCTTTCAAAACTATAATTAATAGTTAAATACTTCAAATAAATCATCCAAAAAAATGAAAGATGCTGCACCTGACAATACAGGTTATAGATTTTGTCCGGCCCACATAAACAGTAAAACGAGGATCTGTTTCTAAATGTATTTTTAAAAAATAGTTCAAAAGAAGAAGTTCAAAGGCGATTCGCTTTCGTTGCATGTTTTGAAGTACTAGAAACGGAAAGAAGAACGAAAAAAAGAATTCGTAATCGTATGATTCTATTGAGAGTGGGTGGGACTAGCGAAAACGTGTTATATAATTACTCATGAGTGACTGGGCCTTCGCATTTTCTTTCTTTTCGTGAGTAGCCTATTGGGAATATACAGAAGTCTCTCTTTGTAAACGAAAGCTGTACAACTTACCTTTTTTTTCTGTGTGTGTGTGTCGTTTTCGCCATAAATAATAGTAGTTTCACATAAGCCCCAATGCAATGCATGACACAGACAGGGTTGCCATTTGGATCTTTAATTCCGAGTTCGTACTGGAAATCACGAAATAATATTTTTTATCTTAAAAATGGATGTCATTAACTCCTTAACAGTATTGTTCGAACGTCGCTCGGGTAAGAAGAGTTTGTTTTGTTCATTAGTAAAAACTTTCAAAAACCACAAATTTTTAACTATAATTTTTGCTGTATTAGGCGGACATATCTCGATAATACAAGGCAGATATTTTTAAACAAAAAAAGTGGTTTGTAGTCCTTATTTTTAATTTATTGTGTCCAATAATAGTAATATTAAATAAAACTGTTAAGGCAGTGGTTCCCAACGGGGGGCGTACGCCCCACAGGGGGGCAATTTGACTTTTCAGGGGGGCAATTTAACTTTTCAAGGGGGCAATTCGGAATTACTGTGAACCCATACCTTCTGAATTGTTTTTTCTAATAGTAATGTTGTAGACTGAAAATAAAAGTTACACATTCAAATTTCAAAAACGAAATTAAAAAAAGTAAGTTTTTTATTCAGTTTCTAAAAAGTAACCATTCAAAAGTTTTAAATACAATACTACCAGAATAATTATAGAAAAAACTTTTTAAGATATTTAGATACTTTTATATATTTAAAAATTCTTTACAATTTTTCTGATTTATAAGAATTTTAGAATTTTAAACAACTTTTTCGATAATTTATTGAATGAGTTGCACTGCAATATGTCACATGAAAATCAATTTTACACATGAAACTATTCAAGTGTATATTTAGCAATTACTTGACGACCTTCCTTTACAGAATCTTTTAACACGTTTTATTCTGATTAGAAATTGTTGTGTAATTTAATCGCAGAAATTATGTGATTAAATAAGACAAAAATGTTTTATTCAAAATTATTGATTTTTCTAATCCAGGCTTCTGAGTACTCTATGCATCACGCATACGTGGCGACCATGTGCCAATAAACTACGAGGAGTATCAGATGATTATAAAAATATTTGCTTCATCTATTAACTTCGGCACGTTTCAGGTTCAATGTTAAATGCTTTTTACTCTATCAGGAGTAAATTCTTTAAAAATTTTATAAGAATTATATGTTGTAGGGGGAGGGGGGCATCATCATTTTAGAGATGTTTTGGTGGGGCACGGCTAAAAAAAGGTTGGGAATCACTGTGTTAAGGGGTTAAATAATAGAAAATTTGATTTTCAAAATTTCTAGTATGAATTCAGAATTTCTATATCAAGAAAAGGGCCAAACTGAGAACCTTTGCCCTATGTTGGGAACTACTGGTTCGGACTCTTATCCAGCAGATCTTTCTCTGTTCCATAAGCATAAAAAAAAACATTAATTTGTAAGCCATAGAGTACCGTGGAGTTAAGGGCTCCGCCTTAAAAATTCATCCCATAAAGGGCTCCGCGAGCTCAAAAGTTTGGGAACCACTGCTGTAAGGTATTAGCCATTATTGTGCCAATATTACTTACTTTTAAATATATTAACGAATTATCAACTGTACTTTTTTATTTTTTTTATGTAAAAAAACTTTAAGTTCAAGTGTGTTTTAATTACTTTATATGAATTAAACCCGTTTCATCTATAATAATAAAATTAGATGTTTGTGTACTGTTTTCTGAAGAGATCGTTGCTTGCAGAGCTGCAATATTTAGCAGTAACGTACCTGCATGTATGAAATTATGCCGGAATCCAGTTGTAAGATTTTTTTATTAGTCTAATTTATGTTATTTGTATGAGATATTTAGAATTTATTTACGTTTTGAGGGGGTTTTTTAATTAATAAAAGACATCTGGTTACCATATTTTAGCCCCAATGTAGTAAACATTGTCCTCTTTTTAATAAAATTTATTTGAAATTTGTACAGCGATTTTTGAAGGCTTCGTGATTTTTTTTATGCGAAATTTAGCCATTTTTGCGCGTTTCGCGGCGATTTTTTTTTTACATTCGTAAAATAAACCCGGTTTATTTAGAAATATTTACGTCTAAAAATAAAAATCACAATAATTCAAGTTTCGTTTGATTCGAGACCGTGGCGTATGTAATCCGTTCGGGTTATGCTGTGTCTCCGTGTACCCCAACTCCAGGTTCTTTTCATTTGAGGTTTATTTCGAAACTAGCTGGATGTGCCATTCCCCAAATTTTCTTCTATCTAATACATGTTAATACTTCAAAAAGAATAAATTTTTTCACTTTGCATTTTAGAATTTAAAAAATGTAGCATAGCAGCACAACTTGTTATATGATTTACACGGGAACCTTATCAGAACCAACTTATGTCCAAGTCTACCAGAATACGAAGTTAGATGAAATTATGCGTATTAGTTCTTGAGATATACTCTATCGCTACACTCTAAAAAAATCTGCAGCAAAGTAACCGGTCATTCGACCGTTTTCTTTTCTGTAAAAACGGTGGAATGACCGTACTTAACCGTACATAACCATAATGTAACGCTATTTTGACCATAATATTGTTCATATTAGGGTCAGAATACTGTTAAATTACGGTTATGTCACCTTTTTCTATAAATACGGTTGAATGGACGGTTACTCTGCTGCAAATGTTTTACAGTGTAAAATCGTATAAATGATGTAAAATGCAGAATAGCAGCGTTACCTGTTGGCGATTTACACCAACACCTAAGCAGCAACAGCTTATGTCAATGTCTAACTGAATCCGAAGTTTGATGAAATTCCGTGCAATTTTTCTTGGGATAGAGCTATTGCGAAAATCGTGCAAAAGGCAGCATAGCAGCGCTACCTTTTGGGCGATATACCGAAATTCTAAGCAGTACCAATTTACATGAAGGTCTAACTGAATCTAGAGTTTTGTTATATTCCGTACATTACTCCTTCAGCTATGGCTGTTTCTATAATCATGTAAATCCCGAAAAATGCATCATAGCAGTGCCACTTGTTTGGAGATTTACAACAAAACCTAATAATCAACAACATACGTTAACGTATAACGGAATCTGAAGTTTGATGAAAATCCGTGGATTAGTTCTTGAATGGAGCTATACCGGAAATCTTAAAAAAATGCAGCATAGCATCACCACCTATTAGGCGATTTACACCAAAAGCTAATCAGCATCAATTTATATCAAGGTCTAACTGGATCTAAAATTTTATTAAATTCCGTGCATTAGTTCTTGAGTTAGAGCGCTCACAAAATTTTAGACACATACAGACAGACTCACAGACAGACATTTTCTAAAAACAGTCAAATTCTCTTCAGTACCTTTTAAAACGTATAAATCCGTAAAAAACCGGAAGTCCAAATTTTTCTCGAATTCAATGCATTATTTTTGTAAACATAGAGATTAGAGAGTATATTATAAAGTAAAAATAATCAGGGAAGCTGTCGAAGCTCCGCTACTATTCAAAAAAGAGAAAATGAAAAAATAAATGGTAAAAAATAAAATTTAACTTCAGAAGTACAATCTAAGCTTTGATTAATTTCTTCCCTGAAACTTTTCAAAGCTTTATTTAAGAAATATATAAAATAAAATATAAGATAAAGAAATGTATTTTTTTTTTACGAAAACTCTAATTTGTTTAACTGTAAAAGGCTGGTTATGACTTTAACTTTATATTTAAACTGTATTATTTTACTTTTCTCAAAGTTAAAAGAATTAAAAAAGATACGAATTTGTTAGTAACAGATTAAATATTTGAGTTAAAATATATTAGAATTTCTGTGTTTCTTAAAAGTGTAAAACATCTTTTTGTCTGACACAAAAAAGTGTGAACTAGTAAAAAAATATTAAATTACAAATAGCATTTAAAAAAATTTCCTCTCTTTATAAAAGTGCAATAATGTATTTTTAAATTGAGTCGCAGAAAAATGCAGAAGCGCATTTAATATTTCTTTAAAATTCGAGAGGAGTTTTTATATTATTTCCTATCTAATAATTATTTATTTAATAAAGATTTAAAGTCTTTATAGGCAATAAAATAAAGGGAAATCAATTTCGTTTGGAATGGAATGTTTTTTAATCACTCTATAGAATAATCATTTTATAGAACAAAAAATTATTTTTAAACATTAATATTTTGTCTGTTATCTTTCTTTTGGTATATTTTGCATTATCAATTGCTTCCACTTCTGTTCGGGGGATCGCACTGTTATTTTCCGTTTAATTTTCTAATTTCAATAAATAGTTTTCATTTCCTAATTTCAGTAACTTTTCTAATTTCTATAATTAATTTTGCTTTTAAACAATATTTTTTTGCAAATCGTAACTTTTGCATCTATTCTAAGAGATAAAAACATCTACGAGTGTGGTCTATTCAATTGCTTAGGTGTATAGCAATAACTCTGCCTTTCTTTCGAAAAAAAGAAAAACACTTGCTTTTTGTCAAAATTAAATTAGAATTTCTTAACAATATATTTCATCAGAAGCTTTAAGATTCGTCCATCTGTCACACGGGAAATGAATTCGACAATGCAGGAAATCTTATTGTTTTGATTCAATGAATCAAGATTCATGTAGACTAGTTGACCCGCCCGGCGCTGCCCGGGCAGACTGTCATTGAAAAACATAACAGTGGAGTAGACTTCCTAAAAAAGACTGAATAATATTTATTTATACTAAAAGCTTGTAAAAAAATAAATAAGAGCTAAAATTTCAAAAGTATAACAGTTACGTTTAAAAAATGAAACGGTGAGGGAAAATCATTACACTTACTTTTCCCTTTTTACTAAAAATCCCTTTTTAACTTTATATTACTAATTGTATTTTTCAAATTATAAATATTAAATGCTTACAAAAATCAATATTTCAAATGAAAATGAATAAAAATATATCTATTTAATTGTTAATGTTGACAAATTATAATTGCAATTTATGTGCACTATAATCAATAAATCATTGTTTGTTTCGCTTTTATTCTTGTAGATGGCAGCACCAACCAATGAGATGCGTTGCATTCGTTACCATTAAACAATTAACAAATAATCGCGTTTTCTGTGCCACGTACGATAGCGTAATATATCTATAGATTCCTGCACAAAAACTGGAGTGCTCCTCAAAAATGATGTTTCTGGAATTTATTGTGCTATCTTCTAAACAGAACCCACAGTGAGTTTTTTCCTAAAAAATCCTCACCCTAGTACTACATCAAATATTTCCCTAAAGTCAATTTTTTTGTTTTGTTCTGTTTTTATGCACCATTTAAAATAAATAATAAAAATACTTAAAAATTCCTAAGGAGTGCTTATTTAGTTTTAAAATGATTTAAATTAACAATTGCAGAATTCTGGCAAAACGTGAGCTTCATTTTTACGGATTTTCTTATTATAATGTAATTTTAGAATGATCTACATACATTTTTATTTTTTTTAAATTAAAACATTAATATATAATAAAATGCTTCATTTTCCGCTGATTATGTCAGGTGTGGTTTTTTTTTCAGGTAACATGGGTCAATTTTTGCGAAAAGTGTTTTTCTTTTTTTTTCAAATTCTCACTTAATTGGCTGTCATTTGGTAATAAAGTGATAAAATGAAAAATGCCCAACCTTAAAATGTTAATCAGAACAAGCTGTAAGAATTTAGCCTTGTTTATTTATTTTAATTCTTTATTAGACTTTATATAGAGAAAATTTCAAAAAATGAGTTTTTTTGTAGAGGACACCACAATAATTGCCTGCCCTTTCAATACGTGAGCGATAATTGTCACGTTGATAAACAATGTGTTTTTGTCTTATTCAAAACGTTTTTCTTTGTTATGTCGATTAACTTGAAGGGCACCGGTATATTATTATATACCACTTAATTTCAATCCCAAAATGCCACAATGACACCAGAATTTTATAATAAAATTTATAAGGTACATGAGGAAAAGATTTTACTTACTTTTAAAATAAATTCGTTCGTGAATTCTGGTGTCAATCAATCATTTCAATATTTTAGCTACAAGAGTTCTTTGCCCCTGAAGGGGTTAAATGGTTTACTTGTTGCTACTAACATTCCCCATTGATTCTCTGAAGTGCTTGATCATAATAACTTATTCATAATAGAGTACACTCTTTTTCTCCACACCACATTTACAACATCAAACTAATTCTCTGAATGATATGTTTTGGCCCTAACGAACCTAGTCCGTTATCCCTTATTTAAAAAAAATTTATACAGAAAATTGTTTCTTTTTGTCTTTGAAACAAGTACTTTCTATTACTGCCTTCGAATTTAACATATCATTTACTGACAAAGCATTCCTTAGATATAATACCTTGCATAAACACATTTTGCAGGGTTAGCAAAATAAATAAATCATCAACTTTAGAGGGCTGCAAAATCCGAACTACAGCATAGAATTCGATGAGACGTAAACCTCAGATTATTCAAGCAAAAAGATGAGGGGCTGTATCAAATATAGAATGAGAGACACTTCATTCTTATTATGTCAACTTTCATCAGCTAGTATATTTGGATACAACCCCTCATCTTTTTGCTTCCTTTTGGGAACAGCGAAATTCGAGCTTATTCTATCGACGATTACTATCAGAATTTTCAAGCTATGTTTTTGAGACTTTCATAAAAGTTGGTCTATACATTTAGCTAATATATTATGCACAGTATATTTTGATTGAATTCGCGCATGCGCAGTGAAGCAATATTTAGTAAACCTGCTCATTTCTCATACAATTTTTATTATTTTTTAATTCTGATTGCAGGGTATTGTGTACAATTTTGTTTGTCATATTATCCGAAAATAACTTGTTTTTATATTAAAGACTCTGCAAATTATAAGCAAAAAACTTGGTAAAAATTGGGACAGTTTTTATAAAAACCTGAATTTCTCTTCGAGTACACATGCTATCTTCATAAAAATGAACCCAAATTAGTACAATAAGCCACTTAATCATAATCTACAGTTTGAATGCTTTTGCTATATTAGTTTTTACAGGGTTGTCCAAAAGATATTCGTTTTTCTTCAATTTGTTGACGGCCCCTTATGGGGTTTCGGGAAAAAAATCTTCGCGGAAATATATGACGTTTATCATGTTGTTTACACTCCTGAAGTTTCAGGATAATTACTCATGTATCTAGATATTTAACAAAACGTCTAAAATCGCAAGTGACCGGTCATCATTGGAAATATAGTCTATATATATATCAGGGTTGCCAGTTTGGCCTTTTTTTTTATTTCCGAACTGTTCTATTGAAACCAGAAATTTTCTACAATGTTCTTTTGTTTATTTAATGACATACATTTTGTGGCTGTTTAAAATAAAAATTCTTTTTTCAAAATTTCCAGTACGAATTCGAAATTTTTGAATTAAACAAAAAAGGTTAAATTGGCAACATTGATATATATTACTCTTTTTATTATCCATTTATATTTTATTTTTTACATTTAGTATTTAAAATATTTTATGTTCCTCACAACCTATTGGCAATTCTGTCAACACTGGTATGACGCACCATTAAATCTATTGCTGTAGGTACTCGTATACAGTTGTAACTATAAACAAAACTTTGCTATTTATCGCCTGCCCCCGGTTAACGAAAACAATGCCTTAAAATTAATTAATTAGTTTATATTTAAGTTCTAAAAATATTAAAATGTTGTAATACCATCGGAAACACCCTTGTGTACATATTTTTCATAATTCTAGTCTATTACAAAGTGGGTGAAAATTTGATTATAAAAGTCCATCTTTACATGAACCAAAATAAGTTGAATAAGAGAGCGTAACAACACCCACCGGATCCCTCTGAAGTGGGTAATTTATTTCTTGCTATCACCGTACTCCCGAATATCCCGTTACTCCCGATTTATCGCATGCGCCCGACTAGAATAAAGTGCCTTAAAATTATTGTATTAATTTATAATTAATTTCTAAAAATATTAAAATTTTGTATCGTCAATCGATACACCTGTGTACAAACCTTGATATATATTACTCTTATATATATTACTAAAATATAATTCAATACACCTGTGTACAAATTTTTTATAATTCTAGCATATCACGAAATGAGTAAAAAGTCTATTATAAAATTCCATTTTTACATGAACAAAGATAAGTTAAAATTGAGAGTGTAAAATCCCTTCGGAGTCTTCTAAAGTGGGTACTTTATTTCTTGCAATCCCTGTACTCCCGAATAGAAATAAAATACTAATTGTATAATTTCTCAAAATTCATGCTATTAAAATGTTATTTAGTCAAATTTTCTCTTACATTTGTTTATTCATTTATTCAATTTTCTTTGGAGAATTCTTAAAAATAATTTTGATATCATTAGAAAATTTAGTCACGATACATTTTCGAGATATCACGTTCTACCATTCAACGTTAAGCAAATGTGAGAAGAATATTTAAGAAAGCCAGTTTCAAATTCTGAACATTAACACTTCCGATTACACATAACTCTCGAGAATCACTCGAGATATAACTTCAAAGAAGTCTAAATACTTACAAATATTCTCTAATTAACTGAGATTTGCATTCAGCTCATCGAATTTCTGAATTTAATCTTTACTATGCAACTCATATTATTTCTGTGTAGTAATTAAATCTCTTTGAGATTTCTAAGAAAATAAAACGACGTTAAATGACAACATATTGTGTGTATGTGAAGTGTTCATTCTCAACTTTAGAAAATATGTGAAGAATATTTATGAAAAAATATTTTTTTAAATCTAGATGTTAATGATTCTGTTTTACATCTTTTCAAGTGTTATTCCTTTTTAAAATTCAAAGCTTCCAGAACGTCTTAAATTTGATTAATGAAGATTTCCATGGAACTTTGAATATTTCTGAATAAGAGTTTCATAGTTTTGAAATTTCTAAGAATGTCCTCTAGAGACTTGGTTCTAACTTTTAGTTTCAGAAAAGTGCGTTAAGAATATTTAAAACACTCGTTTTAAAATGTTAGGCGCCTAATGTTACAATTTATTTATGTTTTCGAATTATGTAGATATTGAGTGATTAGTTCCCTTAAAAACATTACTGGATTTAATAATATAATAACGACATTAAAATACGTAATTTACAAACTACTATTAGTTCCAGAATTTTTATCTCTTATTAAGAAAACATAACATGAGTTAAACATTATAATTAAACAAAAGTATAAAAGCTTATTTATCACAAATATAGAAACAATCTGAAACATATAAAAATATATTATTGTATGCTATCCGAATTATCTATATACGAGCGTGGTTAGAAAAGTAAAGTTAACAAGTCCTTTTAACGGGCACAAATTTCCTTTGGGAATTAAATTTTCTGTCTATACAGCTGGGACGATCACAGCATTCAAATGATGCCGATAAAGGAGATAGTTGTGCAGAAACGCGCGAAAGTCTCAGTGAAAAGATAGAGGCGTTAACGGAAACGTGTTCGACCATTGAAGTAAAAAGTGTCATTATAGTTTTGTATATAAAGAAAATATACACAGGTGACATTAATCGACAACTGGTGGAAGTGTACGGGGCGTAATTTGGTACAGCATGATTTAGTGAGGTAATGGAGCATCCACGACACAGCCGAGACCTCGCACCAAGTGATTTCTATCTATTCGGATCGTTGAAAAAGCACATAGAAGGTAGGCATTTCAGAACCGATGACGAAGATCAGCAAGTCGTCTTGATGTAGCTCCACAACTTTGACGCTGTTTCCTTCTATGACAGTTTCGATACGTTGGTATACCAATGGAGCAGATGCTTTGACAACCATTGTGACTATATGGAGAAGTGTGTACCCGTGCCTTACTATGTTGTGTATCTCTTTGAATTTGTGAACAAAGTTTCTTTTTCTCAGAGGGCTTTTTACCTTACTTTTTTAACCACACCTCCTACGATAAACATGACTTATTTCCTATTTCAGTGTTAATTTACACATTTGCACCCGAAGCATGTAAATCAGAAATTTCTTTTTTATTCAAAAATTCTGAATTCATAAAAGAAATTATGAATAATAATTTTTTCTTTATTTAAGGACAGACGTTTAATGAGAACACACTGAGATTACTTTACTACACGTAAAGTAGAAATTCTTCTTTTGGAAGTCCATATAAATTATTTTCTAAAAAAAACAAAAGAAAGATCATTTAAAATTACTTAAAGGTGTTTTATTATATAATATACATTGTACAACTAAAGTATCAAAACCCGGGTTTTGATATTTTAGTTGTACAATGTATATTTTAATAAAACATCTGCAAGTTCTTTTAACCCATTCGCTGCCAGTCACGCGCCTGTGCGTGGTTGGCAGTGAATCTCTAAATCTAAAATTATAAATTCGTACCAGAAATTACGAAAGAAGAATTTTTATTTCATGTAATCGCAAAATGCCTGTAATTAAATAAATTAAATATTGCTGTTAGTGTTTTCTGGTGTGAATTTGAATTTTCCAAATAAAATACAATTCGATAATTTTAACTCGGCAGCGAATGTGTTAAATGATTTTTTGTTTGTTTTTTACGAAATTATTTTTATGACTCGTCACAATATAACGTCTTGGTAAATTAAGGGTTCAAGAAATTTGTTATTATAGTTTATATTATTTTCACTTAGTATTTCCAGTAAATATTGGAAATTTCTGAATAAAAAATAAATTCCTGAAATGCACACATATATACGCTTCGGAATCAAAGCTGTTAACCCCTTTTCGACGAGCGTCCTTTACAGAATTTTTAATCTTTTACCACCGGTTTTTCAAAACAGATATTTTCGCCTAACAGAATCGCAGAAATGCTAAGATTCAATAAGGCAAAGCTTGGAATAAAAAATAACTGGTGGAAATAATCGAGGATTCTGAGCATCTTATGCGTCACGTATAAGTTTCGCTCAACCCCAGGGGTTTAATAGCGATAGAAAAAAATGTTTAAAGGGTTCGTACACTTTTAACACAATTTTTAATAGAATTTTTCGCCTTATTTAAATGCACGAAAGTATTACAAATCCTACAATTAAACGAGTCGTCTGCAATGTCTGCTATTTAAATATTAAATAGAAAAATTCTATTAAAAATTATGTTAAAAGCGTACGAACCCTGGTTTATTTAATAATGTTAAAAATGTTTTATGTTCCTTTACGACTTATTATCTGTATGTTAATATACATATGTTAAATATTACGAAATATGTCATTATTATCATGAGATTCCTTTTCAGAGATATAGAGAAACTTCAGGTATTACGGAATAGTCAGATAATATGGCATACCAAGGTTGGTAAAGTGTTGCCACCAAGTAGCAATAGCATAAATTACTTAAGAACGTTTCCAGAATGCCCACTCCCCCTAAAACACGCAGTTAGTCGGTCAGCGTCAGGGCGCGTTGCTTGAATAAATGAATGGCTCCATGTAAAAAGGGCTTCAGTCGACTAAACCAGTTTTGAGAAATTTGAAAAAAACATTGCTGTTTTAAAAATATCAAACCAATTAAAAAGGTTTGTTTCCTTTATAGACAAAAATTATACTAATCAAACACCGCTGAGAAAAAAAATTGTTTAAATCTACCCTATAACAGCAAAAATCCGTGGTTAACTCAATTTTGGCAATTTGCTGACTGAAGCCCTTCGTGCATGAAGCGATTCAAATATTTGTTGTTCGTTTTTGGAAAGTTAGAGGAGACAGTTTTTCATAATTGGTTATTCGTTATTAGGAGTAATATTTTTACATTTAAATTTTGAATCTTGTGCACTGAAATACTAACAGTTTATGATGTAATACTTGTTTTTTAACTCGCGATTCACACCAATAAACATTAAACATAAATTAAATTTATCCCAAAACGGCGGTGTCGTGTTGTATGGAATACCAATATCTCGTGAACCTCATTGGTTATGGTGGCGCAAAGACGGATCCTTATATTTCTGATTTGTGCAAATGTGAGTTATGGACTGAAGTATGTTGGCTGACTACCTATAATACCAATATCTCCTAAGCCTCCATGATTATGGTGACGCAAAGACGGATCCTTATCTTTGTGATTTGTGCAAATTTGAGTTATGGACTGAAGTATGTTGGCTGACTACCTATAATACCAATATCTCCTAAGCCTCCATGATTATGGTGACGCAAAGACGGATCCTTATCTTTGTGATTTGTGCAAATTTGAGTTATGGACTGAAGTATGTTGGCTGACTACCTATAATACCAATATCTCCTAAGCCTCCATGATTATGGTGACGCAAAGACGGATCCTTATCTTTGTGATTTGTGCAAATTTGAGTTATGGACTGAAGTATGTTGGCTGACTACCTATAATACCAATATCTCCTAAGCCTCCATGATTATGGTGACGCAAAGACGGATCCTTATCTTTGTGATTTGTGCAAATTTGAGTTATGGACTGAAGTATGTTGGCTGACTACCTATAATACCAATATCTCCTAAGCCTCCATGATTATGGTGACGCAAAGACGGATCCTTATCTTTGTGATTTGTGCAAATTTGAGTTATGGACTGAAGTATGTTGGCTGACTACCTATAATACCAATATCTCCTAAGCCTCCATGATTATGGTGACGCAAAGACGGATCCTTATCTTTGTGATTTGTGCAAATTTGAGTTATGGACTGAAGTATGTTGGCTGACTACCTATAATACCAATATCTCCTAAGCCTCCATGATTATGGTGACGCAAAGACGGATCCTTATCTTTGTGATTTGTGCAAATTTGAGTTATGGACTGAAGTATGTTGGCTGACTACCTATAATACCAATATCTCCTAAGCCTCCATGATTATGGTGACGCAAAGACGGATCCTTATCTTTGTGATTTGTGCAAATTTGAGTTATGGACTGAAGCAGTGTTGCCAGTGGGCTACTTTTTTAAAATTCAGATTGCTTGATTGGCACCAGTTTTTTGAAACGGTATATTTCGCTTTGCTTTCGCTCTATTTAGTCTGTCATTAAATAAGGCGAATATTACTTTCTCAAAAAACTGGTGTCAATCAAGAAAACAGAATTTAAAAAAAGTAGCCCACTGGCAACACTGAACTGAAGTATATTGGCTGACTACTTATAATACCAATATCTCGTAAACCTCCATGATTATGGTGGCGCAAAGACGGATCCTTATATTTGTGATTTGTGCAAATCTGAGTTATGAACTGAAGTATATTGGCTGACTACTTATAATAACAATATCTCGTAAACCTCCATGATTATGGTGGTGCAAAGATAGATCCTTATATTTGTGATTTGTGTAAATCTGAAGTACGAACTGAAGTATATTCTCTGATTACCTATAGACACTACATTTTCATCATGCTCTCTTAATACCATAATCCGTTTTTTGCCAAATTCGTTTTCTTCATTTTTAACACCCTATTCCATATAGCCCTACTATCGCACAATACTCACAAAATACGTTTGTTATTATTATTATTTGTTCGCAAGTGATAATATTTCATAAAATATTTTTCATCTATAAAAACTGTTCGCAGATACTTGAAGTTTGTAATTGTATTCGGTTTTGGGGTTTTAAACAATACTGGGATGCTGTATTGCCCCAAATGTATATAGTATACCCTAATGCAGAAAGTTCTTCTACTGTATGATATTGTCTTTGAAATACATGAGAATAAATTAACAAGTTCACGTTAGTTGAACATAAAATTGTAGTAATAAGAATAAAGGCTAATCAGTGCTTCATGTCTTAGCAGTTAGGTTGGATTTTAGCACATTGACGGACAGTAGGAACAAGTGAAGTTCGAAAATTGACACTATATGTTTTTGTAATTTTTAGAATATTAGAAGTATAGTTTTATTCTTTCTGCTTAAATAAACTTAATTTTAATTCATTCAGCACCTTTAATTAGGTTCCACTACTCCCTTCACAACCACGTCAGCGTGGCTAGTGGTCAGGGAAAAATACAGTAAAAAAAAGTGATAAACACCAGTACATTCTTATACAAAAATTTATGTTGATTATTCGATCAAATAATCAATTTGAATTTTTCTAAAAGAATATACTGGTAATTATCTTTTTTTTTTTTTACCGTAGTTTTCCCTGACCACTAGCCACCCTGCACGTGCATACTGAAGCTGCAACTCTTATAACAGGTGGAAAACGAACTTCAACCTAAAAAATTGTTTCCAAAACATGACACTGGGCTTCTACTTGTACGCCGGTAAATGCACATTTTTGCTGCTATAGCCGTAGTGTATAAAAACGACCGTTTCGTTTTGGACGGCTATTGCCGTCATGCCACATAGCTTTCGCTTTGACGGCTTTAGACGCAAGTGTCTGTCAACGTGTTAAAACACGTTTTTCTATTTGACGGTTTTGGTATTTATCCCATTCGCCGCCAACCACGAGTATACTCGGGGGTTTTCAATCTAAAATTACGAATTCGAACCGGAAATTTCGGAAAACCGGAAGAAGAACTTTAATTTTATGTAATCATGAAATGTCTGTAATTAAATAAAGTAAACATTGCTATTAGTATTTTCTGGTATGAATTCAAACTTTCTAAATAAAATAAAATTCCGGTAATTTTAACCCGGCAGTGAGCGCGTTAAGGAATTTAAAAATTTGCAATTAGTTTTAAATAGACTTCTCTATAAGTGTTAACTTATCTAAGAATTTGCAAATTTCAGTTCTGCCATTGATTGCAAATTTAATTACTTAGCATACTCGATTAGTATCCAGCAACCATTAATTAGTTCACTTCTCTAGAAAAGTTTATTACTAAAATATATTTTGTAATTTTTTTAGCAGTGATAAAAACGTGTGCAGTCTCTCAGTTATATAAAACCAAGTTTGGCTAATATCTATTTTATAAATATTAGACAAAATTTAAAAATGAAATAAACTTTAAAAAAGCTAAGTATTTTAAAACCTTTTGAAGCGACAAAGATTGTTTTTTGAGCCACACAGAGTTAATAAATATAAGAAATAAAAAATAAAATAGAGATCCATACGATTAACTTTCACATATCAATTAGAAAAATAGTCTAATGAATAATCTGGAATTCTAAAGTTTCATTACAATTAACTAATATAATTTAAAAATAATAATAAATCTAGAATCTGATATTCGGATAATTCTCCAGAAAATCTAATTACAGATAATTAGTTTTAAAAGACATTCAGCCAGATAAGAGTATTAAATGTATGAAATAAATAGAGCCTTTTTTAATATTTATTTGAGATAAATGAAGAAGAAAAAAAAATTTTGATTTTTTTTATAACAAGATTTTTATTAATAAAAAATATATATATTTTGAGTAATATACTGTAAAAATAAAAATAAAAATAAAAATAAAAACTTTTCTTAATCTACGAAAATATAATATAACCGCGTACGAAAATATACATTAACCTCTTCCGTGATACCCACGATTCCGAAAACAGTTCTTTATATTTAGAAACCTCAGAAACTTCAGTTGTTATATTTTCAAAATTTATAGAAATATGAGTTCTAATTTTTCAACTGGACGAAAACTGCCCGGAACAGGATTCGAACCAGTGATCTCTTGGTGAAGCTGTCAATGCCCTGCCAAATGATCTATCCCGGACGAGCCTGGAGGACCTATGTAATTCAACCAGCTAACCTTATTGATCATAGCATCTGGTCTGATATTTGAATTAGCTCAACAGAATCAATCACAGGCAACGGAACTCCAGTAAACACTGGATACGTAATTACACTAGATTAATTTTAACACAATTATTCTAATTGGTAAAGAAATCATATGAGTTGTATTTTTCCAACTGGGCGAAAAATGTCCAGACCAGGATTCGAACCAGTGATTTCTTGGCTGAAGCTGCCAGTACTCTGCCAACTGAGCTGTCGCGAACGAATCTGGAGGACTTAATTCAACCAGTTAACCTTATTGACCATATAATCTGGTCTGATATCTGAATCAGGTCAACAGAACAAATCGCAAGGTTATGGGCCTCCAATAAACACTGGATACGTAATTATACTAGATTAATTTTAAAACAATTATTGTAATTGGTAAAGAAATCTTGTGAGGCGAAAAATGTCCGGACCAGGATTAGAAAGATAAATCTCTTGGGTGAAGCTGACAGTTCTCTGCCAACTGAGCTATCATATTTCGAACGAATCTAAAGGACCTAATTCACCCTTTCATAATACGTGAAAAACTGCACAAAATTGCATATAGCCAGTTTTCTTCAAGATATATTGCAAATCACGCACAGTGTAATAATAAAAACCATATCTCATGTAATTATCTAATATGTGCATCATCATGAAATTTAAATTTTTTTTGTAAGAAATAGCCGACACAAATTCAGTTAGAATTAAAGATGAAAAAAAATGTCATTTATTAAAAATTTTTATAAAAAAAATAATTTTTCATTTTTCATTTTGAAAATGTTTGAGAATTGATATCTTCAAAGACTAAGCAAATGTTAAACTTTCAAGTAAATAAAGAAAAGCCTCAAGTAAATAGAAATAAGAGAAAGAAAAATAAATAAAAATCTTTATAATTTTTAAAATAACAAGAGAGACAAACTTTAAGTGAAACATATAAATATAAAGATATAGGTATAAATTTAACACATGTCTAATACATCATTTTTTTTAATTTCCAATAAGATATATTTTTTTCAGTACGCAGTTCACTTTTATATTTTGGATTTTGTGTTACAGATTGTCAGAAAAGCTGTTACAATATCTCATATTAATATATACAATATGGATTGATATTAACTGCATTGAATCCTGACACTCTAACATCACTGATAAACACTTTGAGGGTAATCCGTCGGTAATCAGTCCCTGATCCACCTGACTATAGATTTGTTGACATCGCTGCTGTGCTTGCTCTCTTGTGGTTTGCTACAGTTATCTTTGTTTGTCTGTCAAAGGTTTCTGTTTAACTTTGTTGAATTGACAGATTTACTAGGTCTCCTAATTTAGAACCTTTATCAGGTGACGAGACGCTCACCTGACTAGGCACCCCCAGAGGTATAATTCACAGGTAACATGGAGGGCTTTGCACCCACGACGGATTTTACATGCACCAGGCGCCTTTAGCGTACATAGATTTTGATATTTGTCGTCTCTGTTGACTTGTCACGCTCATGGTGGACTGTCGCTGTAGTGTTTATTGCTTTTTTTATGGGGCTGATTTCACTTTTCGTTTTTATTTGTCTCTGACAGGGTTTTGTGCCTTTTTTATGGGCTTACCCCTGTTGTGGGTTGTTTCTGTCTGTTATCATTCGTTGGATTTTGTCTCTTTCTTGATATATTGTTACCTCTAGTTTGTGCTAGAGTTGGTTGTTACATTTTGAAACCTGGTCTTCTTTCGAGAGTTTCACTGGTTATTATGTCATTATCGTGGGTTTTGTCACGTTGTAACTTTTGTTACTGGTGATTGCGATAGTCCGGAACCTTAACACCTTTCTGGGAGGACATTTGTTTATTAAAACGTGTTCATTCATTTTTACTTTCTTCTATCTTTACAAGAAGTAAGTATTGGATCCATGAAAATTTTCGACTTCCAGTTTTCGACGGATTTATACGTTTTAGAAGGTCCTGAACACGATTTGACTGTTTTTAGAAAATGTCTGTGTGTGAGTCTGTGACTCAGTCTGTCTGTCTGTCTGTCTGTATGCGACAAAACGTTTGTGGGCGCTCTATCTCAAGAACTAATGCACGACATTTAATAAAACTTTATATTCTGTTAGTCCTTGATATAAATTGGTGCTTATTAGTCTTTGGTGAAAATTTCCCAATAGGTGGCGCTGATATGCTGCATTTTTCGCGATTCCCGCAATAGCTCTATCTCAAGAACTAATGCACTTATTTTCATCAAACTTATGATTCTGTCAGATCTTGACATAAATAAACGCTACTTACGTTTTGGTGTAAATAACTCAACTGGTGGCGCTGCTACGCTACTTTTTTCATTGTTATCACGATAATTATATCTGAAGAACTAATGCACGATTTTCCTCTAACTTCAGATTCAGTTAGACCTTGACATAAGCTGTTGTTGATTAAGTTTTGGTCGAAATCTCCCAACAGGGGGCGATGCTATGCTACATGTTGCAGGATGTACCCAATTTTAGCAACAGTCCTATCTCAAGAACTAATGCACTGAATTTAATAAAACTTTAGATTCAGTTAGACCTTGATATAAATTGGTGCTGATTATTTTTAATTTATGCGAAACCTGTGTGAGAGAGAAGAAAGTTTCGAGATTGGAACATCCGATTAGTTTTTATTTTTAATATACGGACAGATACATAGAAAATATATCAAAGCAATGATATACAAAATATAGATGAATAAATTAACTCCAAATGACGACCATGACCAATTAGCTCAGAGCAACAAGATTGTCTTTCGAGCCAGGACATATCCATTTTCTACTCTATCTACAAGCTAATACATATATAGTTTACATAATATCTATACATTTCCAAATTATACAGTAAAAAAAGTAATTAAAACGATTGAATCCATTTGGACATTACACTGTTAACTAGTATTTTAAAAACACAAATTGCACAAATTGTGCTTATTAGTTGCTAAAATCAGTGTAAAAATTGTTTTAAACTCATAAAAGAGCTAAAATCCTACATGTTTCGGCTTTAAACTTAAAGCCATCATCGGGGAAGAGGAACAACACAAACGACTACTGATCTTTTAATTTTCGACACGAGAAAATTGAAATCAACAGTATGGAAAAATTTAAATAAAATAAGCGGGCGCTCTCTGTTGCCAAAGAGCGAAAAACAAAACAATGAATTAACAAGGGGTTAAAAATGTATCCCATAAACTAGGTATGTTGAAAGAAAAGTTATCATTAAGAATACAATCTTTTCTAATTTTAATTTCCAATGATTCCCTAATGGCGGCTTTAAATGGGTTATTGAACCTATGGATAATTCTTGCTTTATCGAAATTAATTACAGTATCATTATTTTTAGCGTAAAACCGGGAGAGTGCAGTGGATAACTTTCCAATTTTTATGTCGTTTTTATGCTCTTTTAACCTTTCCAAAAACTTTCTTTTAGTCAGACCAATGTAAAAAATTATACTATTATTATTTAAGCTAATGGGGATTTCATAAACACTGCCTTAAACATTTTTATTTAAAAAAGTGTTAAAAATTCCGCATAATTCATATTGTCCTATAACACATAACCGGCAATATAAAATATGAGACATGAATAAATCGTAAAACAACGGTACGGTACTATCTTTATCAATCATTTCATTATTTTTAAAATGATAAAAGTATTTAATTAAAATTTCTCTTTTTAGTCTTAGAATTAAAATGTTCTATTGCCAAATTTTATAAAATCCAATTTTTATAAAACTTTGAATTAATAATACCATCCCTCGCCTTAAACATCATATAAAAATGCATTCCGTCTGGCTAGATACAGAATCTAGTTTTCAAAAATTGAACTGAACTTCCAAAAGAAAAATTCACATTTTATATACATATGGATGTCAATTATTTCGATTGAAAATCTTCTCAATATTGAATATGATGTTCAATATATAACTGTATGAATTTAGGTACCATTCGTACTTTTATTAAAATTGACATTCTGCTGAATATGTCCCAATATTCATCGAAAAACACCCACAAAGAAGACATATTTTAGCTGCAATTTTCTTCGTATTTCTTATGCTAACAACATTTTGAAATTTTAAACAGAACTGCCTACACAGAGAAAGAATAAAGTATAAAGACGGGAGAATAATAACATATAACCAAACATAAAATCTCAGATATTATTAAGGTATTTCTTATACATTTTCTGAATAAATTCGTCTTGAATAAATTAAAGAATGCTTCAGTAAAATTTATTGAGTACGTGAGTTTCAAAACTTGCTTTATCCAAAATTTAAAAAATCGTGTTTTCTGTATCAATCTATTGTATTGGTAAATCTGCACCGAAAAAACACTCGAATCCGCAAAAAAATAAACTATTTTTAACGTGTATTTCTGGCATTGTAAAATCTTGGTGTACAGTGAAAAACAATGAAAGCAGTTACAGGTTTTTTGCAATTTCCCAAAATTTGATTTTCTGTGTAAGACGAGTTTTGAAACTCACATCCTGACTTTGAAAATGTAACTCTAAATGTTAACATATTTGTGCTAAAATGTAAATTTATCAAACAATGAAACCAGAAAAATAAATCAGTGCCTTCAAATTCCTATTACAGTAAAACCTCGGTTATCCGAAAAGCATGGGACCAAAGGATTTTCGATTGACCGGGGTTCCATAGGAATTTTCGGATAACCAGGCGGCTTCCTAATTTTACTATACCAGATGGCATTACTCATTTTTTTCACTTCCTCGTAGCCAGGTCACGCGTTCGTGCTTGCAGGTGCAGCAAGAGTCCGTATTCTATACGATAAACCCTTCCTTTTTGCATCGTATTTTAATTTCCTCTAAACTTTATTTACAGTGAGTAATGCTTAAAAGCGAAATGGGATTTTATAAGCATGAAGACCTCAACGCGTTGAAAAGAGTTGATATCGGTATTATTGATTATTTGATTTTTGATTTTCTATTCAATAATACCGAATCAATTATGGTATCAATACGTACTAATATTTCAATATATTGAAGTGCAGGAAGGCACAACAGCGTCAGATGTGTTATTGTTTAAAAGGTGGCATGATGACGTAGCACTGAAGTAATGCGAAGTTGAGAAACAAAAAAATCATACAACATATTGTGTAAAGAAATGAACTTTTGTGTGCGTCTATGCAATAAAATGCCTGCATTTACGCAATGGTCCAAATAAGTAAGTTGACGCTGTTTATTTATTTCATAAACAGCATGCTGGTTTAAAAACTTTTTTTAAAAATAATATTTTAAAAAAAAAAGAGTTTTACGGTCTTTTGGTTAAGCCGATTTTTGGATAACCGGGATTTGGATAATCGGGGTTCTACTGTATCTTAAAAGTTACTTTTTTAAAACAGAATATTTTAAAAATGTATCATATTTTTCAAATAGGAATTTTCGGCCTATTTAATCGAAGAACTTATCTCTTTCTTAGGATGTTCCACTAGGTAATAAGTTACCTCGCAACAAAATCTTTTATCGCCATTCTTTCCTGACCAGTATAAATTTTTTCACTTAATTTTTAATACTTCAACGTGTTTTCCACCGCAAACTTCCAGTTTACTGTTGTTCTACCCCGCCTTACGTCTACTTGTCGAGCTGTAATCTATAAGAACATTTTGTTGGCACTCATCTCTCATCCTACGAACATGCCCATAATATTTAAGTCTATTAAATTCGATCGCCTGTACGATATACTGTTTAATTTAGCTATAGATTAAGCTTGAAGTATTTAGTAGTTACTTTGTCGCTGCTAATTACTTGATCGAATATTTGCATCTGATAATTACATATTTCACTCATTTTGCCATACATGTAGGTTGCCTGTTTCGCCTGCTTTTTGTATTGAAAAATTCCGAATAATAATTTTTGCTTTGTTTAACCCCTTCAAGGACGATGGTTCATTTTTGGACCACTTAATTTTAATCGCTAAATGCTTTATTGGCCCCAGAATTTTATCAAGTACTTGAAGAAAAGATTTGACTTATTTTCGAATAAATTTGTTTCTAAATTCTTGTGTCAATAAATCATTTCAATATTTTACGAATAAAAGTACCTTGCCCTTGTAGGGGTTAATTACAGCCTTATCGCGATTACTTAAAGTAAAAATTCTTTTTTTTTTAATTTCCGGCATGAAATCGGAATTTCTTAATAAGAAATGACGCCAATCTGGCAACTCTGGCTTAAAAACCGTGACATCACGTATTTTTGAATTTATTAATTTCTTCCAGCTTTGACATTGCTGCTGCTATTCGCCAGAAGTACATTTCAGTAGAAAGGATTTTTATTTTATTTTTTTATTTATTTATTTATTTTTTTTTTGAGGATGATAATTAAAGTTCAAATTGAAGAATTCCAACGTTATATAAAGGTAAGATTGCAAATACATTTAGTAATAGTATCCTAAATCTCTGAGATCATAGTAAGCAGAATCTTCATATACAGTTAACACTAGAACTACCATGAGCCGTTATTTTGATGGTTACCAAATAAATACATCCCGATTCGAACCAGAAATATTTTTAAAAAATAAATTAAATAGAAAACTCACAGAAATATGTTAAATTAATGAGTTAATTAGTTTTAAATAAAAATTCTGGTGCGAAATAATTTTATAAAACTTGAGTAAAATTTCCGGTCGTCCTAGTGTTAACCCTTTCCGGCACAGTGGTCCCACTCCGGGCACAATTAATTTTAATTCCAAACTTACAAGTGACACCAATAATATTTTAATAACATTTTGTTTTTATAATGAAAGCTTAAAATAAGGAGTTCATATTTACTAAAAAAGTCGTTTGTAAATTCCGGTGTCAGTCAGTAATGTCTCATTTTACGAACAGACTTCGTATGTGCCGAAAAAGATTAAAGGAAAATGGTTAAGTGATTAATATCGTTTTTGTTGACGGAATCTCATAAAATTAATTAATCAGGGATGAGATTTCTCCGACTTTTTGCATATCAATATAATCTTAGAGAAAAGTTTATGTTAAATCGCAGTATGTTCCGATTAAATATAATAAAAACATTTTCTCTAAGATTATACTAGTATGCAAAAAGTCGGAGCAATCTCATCCCTAATTAATAGAAATCTGTTTCAAAAATTCCACGACAAAAACAAATAAAAAAGATGACACTTTAATATAGTGCAAGATATTGTTACGAGTATATTAATGCTACTCTAATGTTGTATATTATGCTGAGTCGTACTATATGTCATATTCATTGTAATAAAATTGACACAGCGCTGAGTCTGTCTCAATATCCCCTACTAAACACTCACACACACGAAAAAAATATTTCAGCCTCAGTACTTTTTCTTTTGTATTTCTTGGGCAAACAAGATATGAATTTGAAAATTTAATTCTATATTTCAAGTTAATTTTATCAAAATGTATACTTATTGAATATGTATACTTATTCAATATGCAGATAATGATACCAGATTGCTATATTAATGCTACTAAAATGTTTTATCTCATGCTGTGTTGTGCTATAGGTCATATTCATTGTAATAAAATTGACATACCACTTTGTATGTCCCAGTCCCAATATTCAATATTAACACCAAACCAAAAGATGTATTTCAGCATGAGTACTTCTTTGTTTTTATTTCTTGGGCGAAGAAGATAGGAATTTGAAGATGTAATTCTATATTTTAACTTAATTGTATCAAAATGTATATTGATTCAATATGCAGTTAATGATAGCAGATTGATATAGTAATGCGACTGTAATGGTCAATCTCATGCTGTGTTGAACTGTGTCTCATGCTGTGTGTCATATTCATTGTAATAAAATTGACATATACCACTTAGTATGTCCCAATGTTCAATAGTACCACCCATGTAAAAGAAATATTTCAGCATCAGTACTTCATTCTTTGTATTTCTTGGGCAAAGAAGATATGAAATTGAATTTGTAACTGTATATTTTAACTTAATTTTATCAAAATGTTCAATATACAAATAATGATACCAGACTGCTACAGTAATACAACTGTAATGTTTCATGTTATGCTCTGTTCTACTACATGTCATATTTATAGTAATAAATTTAACATCCCGTTAACAGGGATGAGAGCGCTCATACCAGAATGTCCGCTTTTACCACTAAATTTCAATAGTATTTTCAACCGATTAGAATTTCAGAAATTATGTCCTTAAATAAGGTTAAAAATACTATTAAATTTTAGTGGTGACAATCGGGCATTCGGGTGGGATCGCTCTCATCCCTGTATTAAGAATGTCCAAATATTCAATCCTAAACACACATAAGAAATAAATATTACAGCATTTGTACTGAAAATATTTAATTTATTAGTTAATTTTGTACGAATAATTAAAAGATGCTTGTTGAGAAAACGGGCTATATTTATGAATTTAAATTAATTATTTTATAAATTAAAATGTTGGATGTTAAGTCAACATTTTCCAACATTTAAAAAAATACGACTTCTCTTTCTTCTCTGTATGTTTATTAAACTGGAAATAAAACTTACATACATGTCTTATGCAAAATAAACGTTGTAACCTTTTCTGCGCACCGAGAGAAAGTTATATAAGGTATACTTGAAAATTCGTATGAATATTTAAAAGATGATTATTGAGAAAATGTTCTATATTTATGTATTTAAATAAACTCTTTTATGAATTAAAATGCTAGATGTAAAATCAAAATTTCATCAATTTTTCATACTTTCTAATATTTTGAAATGTTATAGTCTTAAATTTTCGAAAGAAAAAAGAATTTCACGACATCCAGACAGTATATTTTTATTTTCTTTCATAACTCTAGCAAACAAATTCGCTAGAAATTCTCAAAGGATTAACTAAACATCTAAGAAAAACAAGATGAAGGGAATATTTAGTATTAACTCAAAATACAAAATACAAGATGTTATTCAAATATATTTCAAAAAACTTTTTCAAAAAGTAAATGTATAACGTGTTTAATATTTCAGAATGTATATACATTTGAAAAATCAATAGATTATTTCCAACGAACAATAATGGATATTTTGTATTCATGTAAAATGCACAGAGGATCACGTTTCTTAAACAAAAGTAGTTTTTTCTTTCTGGTGTGTGTTTACTTGAAGCCGATTCCATATAGAAAGGAATCACAAATTTTTAGACTAGCGCACAACTAAATCTAAATTTCTTATTTCGACGTATAGTTGACAATGACAGTAATACTAAAATTTAAAATGGAAATATTACAGCACCAAAATTACGTTCTGATTATCTTATTTTCTGGATATTTAAATAAACACCAATTCCATGATTATATTTTAAACGAGATTCATTTGATTAAAAAGAAATTTTGTATTTAAATTAAATGAGACATAAATCACAAAGGTAGCGTAGAATATTTTATGAAGATTTTATTCATGATATTTTTTGAAGAGAAATCCAAAGTACTCATGGCTAATTACCGTGCACTGACACACTTGCCGGGCGGTTTGATGGGGTTTTTAACACGTTCGCTGCCGTGTTAAAATTACCGGAATTTTATTTTATTGAGAAAGTTCGAATTCATACCAGAAAATACTAATAGCAATATTTACTATATTTAATTACAGACATTTCATGATTACATAAATTAAAAATTCTTCTTTCGAAATTTCCGGTTTGAATTCGTAACTTGTGGTTGGCAGAGAATAGGTTAAATCTAAAATCAGTTTTCTTCAGTTGTACAATTTCTGCATAAACATTGCGTACCAGTATCTGAAACTTTACGTGCCAGACATTCTATGCATATCATAAATTGGGAAATTCTGTCATATAGCTTTTTCAAACATTTAAAAATAAGATGGGATCTTTGTTGAATTTCTGTAAGTTTATTAAACTGGAAATAAAGCACGACTGTCTTAAATATATAAGAAATGTTGTTATATTTGCTGCCCAATAACTGATACATAAAATTCCATACACGATATATTTTGAAATTCCGCATGAATATTTACCATGTGCTTGCACAGAAAAGGGGATTTATTTATGAATTTAAATGAACTCTTTTATGAACTAAAATGTTAGATGTAACGTCAGCATTTCATCAATTTTTTATAGAATTTATTTAATAGACAAATGTTAGTTTACATTTCCAAACATACATACCTACATACAATATTAAGACATGGATACAAATTTGGATCAATTAATCTACTCTCACTTAATTATATTCATTCATGCGACTGTTTTCCTTTTTAAATTATCTGTTCAATAATTCTAAATAAATTAAATATTATTTGACTGATGTACTTCACAAATTAATATTTTTACACAGAAAACTTTAATTTTTTTATTCTAAAAAATATTTTAATGATGCCTGTTGTGTCATGCAGTACAGAAAACATCCATACAAATTATTCAATTATCATTAGTGAATTTGCATAAACATAATAGTTGCTGTTAATTATTTTGCTACTGCAATTTAAATGCACATATTTTAATGAAAATGTAGTAATGGAAATGTCATTTTTGAAATAGAAACGAAATGTAGGCTAATAGAAAGAATGTAGAAAAATATAAATATTTGTAAGCTTTCTTTTTTTGAATAAAAATGGCATAATTATACATTATTCCGTTATATATATATTTTTTAAATGTTACAAATATTAAATTATATGCTAAAAGTTAAATCACACGAATGAATTGTGCTCTCTTATGAATTCATTATTGATAAAGATTTTGGAAACTTTGTTAAAAAACAGTTATCAGGTATCAAGAAACATAATGTTGTTAGATTCATTTAAATATCTTACGTTTACATAGATTAATTAGTCCTCTTGCGTTTACAGTCTCTTAAGTCTTTCTAAGTCCCATACTTAGGCTCTTATAGGTCTCTTGCATTTATAATCTCGACATTCTTATCAGGACTCTTTTTAGGTAAGGACATTTATCAAACAAATAATTTAAAAAGAAAACATAGTCCCATGAATACACATAATCAAAGCTGAGCAGAATAATTCTGTAATTTTATCTTATACAATGCCAATAGAGTCTCGAATGTCCAAGTGTTCGTTCAATTCAATGTACGGAAAACACACTCAATTTACACGGAATTAAACGGCTTTCGGTATTAACAAAATTAACTGTGTTATACGGCTTTAACTCTCTAATTCCCATGGTAGAATACGTTCTAGAAATTCTGTAATTCAGAAAATATGAATTAATCCCAGAAAATTTCAATAATAAAGTTATCTTTAATTAATGACGGAATGTTTGTTATTAAATGAAGCAAATATTGCTATTTTAAATTTCTAGAATGAATATGGGATATCTGAAATAAGAAATCTAATTAATTGGAAACAATGGTGCTGGCATATATGCTACCATGGGCATTAGAAGGTTAAACTATGTATAAAAGCAATATTTAAGCTCATTTATGTAATGCAAGGTTATTCATAATTTTACTCGAACTAATAACAGTGTTACAAATTGGCCATATTAACTGCATTGGCCATAATATCATCAGATACCTTACTATAAAAATTGCACATTATAAACATAGCCTTTATAGATCATCCAATAAAATCTCTGACAAAGTGCAAATTATGGATGATAATGTGTTGATGTTCTTCATCCTAAAGAAATACAGTAGTGTCTCGAAAATCCGAGCTGAGACCCATCCCTTCGAATCACTGAAAACTTGGATTATCTCCCTTACCCCCGCCAAACCTGTCTTATGATTATAGTTTCTCAAAAAAACTATAACTCTATCAATATAAATAAATATCGATCGATAATCTATCGATATAAATAATTAACTATAATCATAAGACAGGTTTGGCGGGGGTGAGGGAGATAATCCAAGTTTTCAGTGATTCGAAGGGATGGGTCTCAGCTCGGATTTTCGAGACTCTACTGTATTTCTTTAGGATGAAGAACATCAACACATTATCATCCATAATTTGCACTTTTTCAGAGATTTTATTGGCTGATCTATAAAGGCTATGTTTATAATGTGTAATTCTTAACTGTATAAACGAATTTCAATATCGGAGTGCGTCGACAAAATAACGGAAACTTTTATAAATTGGTTTTTGTAGGCAATATGGCCATGCAGGTGGCATAAAGCTATAGATATGAGATTATGAGTTGTTTGTCGAATTATGTGCACGATGAAAGTGGCATACTTACCAGTAAAAATACAAAAAAAAATAATTTGCGCTACATGTGCGGTTAAAACAAAATTAAAAACAGTAGTACCGTAAAAATTTCATATTTTTCAAAATTTTCTTCATAGTTATTTTATTATTATTTTTATAAATTTTTAATTAATAAATTTGGTTTTGTAATAGTTGTTGTTTTTTAAGCGTTTGGCATAAATCTGTTCATTTTATTTCACTTTTTATTTTCATTTTCATTTTATTTATGGGCATATTACCTGCATGTGGAAATAATACCTTCATCAACTTTCATTCTTAAAACAAACTGCTACAGGTACACATTTTGACTAGTTTAAATTTTTAATTTATATTTCTAGTGCTAAAAAGGGTTGTTATTCAATTAATATACAGTTTTTAAACCAGTTACTATTACCGTTTAAAAATGTCTAACTTTAGGGTAGCCACATTCCCTGCAGATACCTTAATATGAATTACTTACACTGCACTAATTTAATTTTCGAAAGGTATATATTTATATTCCTATACAAGAAATTAAAAAGACTTCGCTCGCGAATAATTTTATTTAAATATCGTAGTTACATAGCACTGAATTTAATTATTAAAGGTTAAATTTTAATTGATTCATTGATCCATCACTGTGCGGTGTACGGGTCAACACACCTTATGATGAATGTAAATAAAAGAACAACAAATTCAAATTCGTAAAATGAAATAAAAATATATTTCTTGAGTACAATTTTAGTCACTATTCATTTCTTCTGAGAAACGTTTTTAAGCATTGTTCAAGAACAATTCGAAATAAAATAGAACATACACAAAAGAAATTTCACGCTGTTTATGTTCAAACTGTAATTTGTTAAGTGCAAGAAATGGAATGCAACCATACATATATCTTTTCTTTAAGTATAAATTCTATTATTTATTTTTCTTTAGAGTTTAAAAAAAAATTAAGTTTGGATTTAAATATTCAAGTTAAGTGATTTTACATTTTATATAGTCCTTAAATGTGAAATGAATGTTTCTTTTTCTTATTTAAATGCCGAAATAATAAAAAAATATTAAATCGGAAAATTGTGTTAAAAATACCTGACTTAAAATTTATAGCATCTAGCAGTCTGTTATTTCAGTAAATACTGTAAAGACGTACCTGTCAACGTTGCGTTTTTAGGTGCGTTCATAATTATATAAATACGTAGCACCTACAGTCGTCGTCTGGTCCGTCTGTCTGTCCGTCTGTCCGCATATAACAGCGAAAAAACTACCCAACCGAATGGTTTGAAATTTAATTTATATAATCGTTGCAGACTTCTGTCGAGTCATTTCAAATTTTATGAAAATCGAATGAAAACTTAAAAAGATATTAATAAACGTTTTCTTTATTCTATTAAATCTTATCATACGTAATCTATATGATAAAAGCGCAAGTTACGTGACTGCGGAAAACAAATACGTGCTAACCATATCTTTTTCCATATGCCAAGCGGTCATTTTTATTCAAAATTAATTATTCGAATAAAATTGCGTAAAAGTTACATTTTTAGAAAGATCGTTCAAAAAAATGGTTTGCTTGAGTGATGAGTTACATTTAACCCTTTAACGGATGAAGCACTTCAATTGATAAAATGTTGGAATAAATGATTGACACCAGAAATTATAAACAAATTTATTTATATATAAAAGAAAAGCGATATTTTACATATTTAATAAATGAAAAACATTTCTTTTAAAATTCTGCTGTCATTGTTGAATTTCATAATTAAAATTTTGTGGTTTCATAGGGAAACCAATGAACATTAAAGGCTTAAAATGTACAGATTCTGGGATAACGTCCGTGAAAATTAGGTTAACAGCCGAATATCTCAATCCATTAAAGTAAATAAATAAAATATTCATTCATCGTGAGTCATAGAATTATTAACCATGGAGGTAATCATTCGCAAAGCAAGATCCCCATGGTGAATTTTACAGTTCTGTCTGGTGTCGAAAAAAAAAAACAATTCGCATCTGTAAACGTGGCATATGTAATAAGAAAAAAAAAGGGTATCCTCATTTCTTTCATAGCAGACGACATAATTAATTTCACTGAAATAATAACGATGATTTTCTTTTTAAATTGTAAAACTAGTTATAGCACGAAACGAACGCACCTCATTTGTCACGTTTAACATACAATTTCCAACTTGTTTAAAAATGAATTAAATATACTTTGCATTTACTATGTAAGTGTGTCTTTTTTCTATGTCATAAAAACTGGATTTCAATTTGATTTCATTTATGAAATAAAATTTATGGTTCAATTATGATTATTGCACTTGAAAAGAACCGAAAGGTTGGCAGCAAGTGTAAATGTAAGGGACTTATTAAGAGAATTAATAAGACTTAAAAGATTGTAAACGTAAGATGCATAATACGATGGTAATTAAAGATATTTCATATACTTAAGAGACGATAAACGTAAGAGACTTAATTAATCTATGTAAACATAGGAGACTTAAATAATTTATGTAAACGTAAGAGACTACACAAATCTCACAATTTTTATGTTTCTTGTTACCTGATAATGGCTTATTTAAAAAGATTCCAAAACTTTTTACAGCTAATTAAAGAAAACGCGAACGCATTTCATTCATGTCATGTAAATCTTAACTTATATTAACGTCTATTTTTAATATATATAACGTAATAATGATTAATCATGCTATTTTAATTAAATAGAAAATAAATATCTTCCAAATCTTTATATTTTTCTATGATCTTTCAAATATATACATTTCGTTTTTATTACGAATATGAGATTTCCATTATTATGTTCCATTAAAATATATGCATTTAAAATTCAGAAGCAAAATTATCAACAGAAATAATTATGTCTATGCAAATTCACTAATAATAATTATATTTCATATGGATGTTTTCCTTTGCTGTATGAAACAACAAACATCATCAAATTGTTTCTTTAAAATAAAAAATGTAAAATGTTTGGCTTATAAAGACTAATTTGTTAGATATACAGTACTCATTCAATATTTAATTAATTTAGACTTATCAAACAACTTAAAAAAACATGATTACATGAAAAAAGTAATTAATGTTGAGTAAATTAATTAAAACTATAGCATAATTTGTGCACATGATACTTAGAACATATTTTACACATAAACTAATATTGCCTAGAAGATATAGTACGGCAACCGACTTTTCCAGTAATGCTTTACAAAGTGCTAAAAAATTTAATCCTAAAATGTTTAAGGATGCTGAACGACAAATGCCGATTGCAACGACATCTGCTAGCTTTTCATCGATTGAAGCGTTTTCTCAATTCAATCTTATACAATGTTTACATTTGAACTACCAGATGTCGCTGCGATCGATATTTATTGCTCAGCATCGTTGGGACATTTCTCGGATTCAATTTTTTAGCACACTTGGAATAGTTAATTGCCACACCATATATTTTTGGTGCTGTAGCTAAACTAAACGAACGTGCTTTCTTCATACAAACATAATTTAAATGTTTTTAATGTTTTTAATGTTTAACTTTAAAAATCAATATATCGAGATATTGCTTAAACTTATTGTTTTCGTTTTAACTATTTATTACTTGGTAATACCTCAGAATTTAATACATCTTTTGATGAGAAAACAGTCTCCAGATACCTTGATACGTGTAATATAAAATAATATACTCTCGATTATTAATAAAACACTAATAGTATAATATCTCAAATCTAATCAAAGTCAAATGTTAATTAGTCATATTTTATCTTACACTCACTGTATTATTCATTTATTCAACATTTTGAGAATTCCAAGAAGTAATTTTATTGTAATTATGAAATTTAATGAGAATAAATTTTTGGGATAGCACGTTTTTCTCTTCGACTTTAGAAAAACGTGATAAAAATATTGAAGGAAGCCAGTTTCAAATTCGGTACATTAACGCACCTGTTTACATATATCTCTTAAGAATCATTTCCATTTGAACTTCAAATAAATCCAGACACTTACAAATCTAATTAATTGAGATTTATATTTAGCTCATCGAATTTTTTAATATAAGTATTATCGTACAACTCATCTTGTTTTCGGCTAGTAATTACATCTTTTTGAGTTTTCTAGGAAAATAGATCGCCGTTAAATGACATTGTATCGTTTCTATGTAAAGTGTTTATTCTCAACTTTTGAAAATGTGAGAAGAATATTTCTGAAAATATGAGTTTAAATTCTAGATTTTAATGATTCTATTTTAAATACGTCTCATGTGTCATTCCTTTTAAAACCTGAAAGAATCCAAAACTTCTTAAATTTGGTTATTTAAGACTTCCATGGAACTCTTAGTATTTCTGGATAACTTCATAATTTGGATAGTTCCGAGAGTATCCTTCAGGGAATACGCTCTAACTTCCAGTTTTGGAAAAGTGTGCGAAGAATATTTAAAGCACGTGTTTTAATATGTTAGACTCTTAATGTTACATCGCATTTCTAAATGAAAGCATTACTGTGTAAATCATCTTATTTCTGTGTAGTAATTAGATGTTTTTTAGGTTTCTGTGTAAATAGAATGTAAAAGTTTGTAACATATTTTCGTTTTGAGAAGTGTTTATCATCAACTTTGAAAATGTGATAAGAATATTTTATGGAATACTTTTTTAAATTCTAGATATTAATGGTTCCCTTTTAAACACTTCTTAAGGGTCATTTCTTTTTAAACTTCAATCAATCCAAGAAATTTGATACTGATGAAATGATTTTTCTAAGAAACTCTTAGCATTTCTGAGTAATAATTTCATAATTAAAAATTTTCTGAGACATTTTCAATTGACGAATAAGATTTTGCCTAGGGACATTCTTCTAATTTTCAGCTTCAAAAAAGTGTGTGAGGAATTTTTACAACACTGAACATGCCGGAAATTGTATTCAAGTTTTATATATAAAAAAATCATACCTCAATTTTTATCTAAAACTATTTAATTTTTTCATTCTATTTATTTCGCAGAAAAATTTCTGGTTTAAATTGAATTATCAACATTTGGTTCTGATATGTTGGTGTCTTTAGTGTTAAGCAGTGTTGCCAGAGGGCTACTTTTTAATAATTCAGATTGCTTGATTGGCACCACTATTTTGAAATAGCTTAATTCGTCCTCTCTTTACCCTATCCAATCTGTCATTAAATAAGCAGAAGTTTACTTTCTACAAAAACTGGTGTCAATCAAGAAAAGAGAATTAAAAAAAAGTAGCCACTGGCAACACTGGTGTTAAGAACGCTTATCTACAAATTCTAGACGCTAAAGCTTATATTTCTGCCCTAAAATAGTCCAGCATTTGTGTGAATTTGCTCAACACAAAGATTACGCATACTAGTTACATGGTATGATTTTAAAGTAGCCATTTTGCCGACTATAATTAGTTGTTGATTCTTTCAAATTTACTTTCAAATATATAATGTGAGTAATAATTTATAAAAAAACAAAAGAAATATTTATAACAATAACATTATTTTAAAAACGCAAAATATAATTATATATATATCGCCTTTTTTAACGCCTATATTTGCAATATTTGTCACATGTATTTAGAATAATATATATATATATATATATATATATAGTCGTGTAATACCAGTGGCGAATCTGGCTATTTAATCTGACATGTCCTTTCCCACAAATCCTTATTTCTAATTTAATAGAAAAAATTTCCTAGAAACCTTATTAAGAAAAATGTAATCGAATTTACTTTTGGGAAAGAACATGCCCAGTTTGGATAGGAGGATTAACTACACTCTTGCACTCATTTCAGCAAATGATCATAAAAATGAGTTTTTTGCACGAATTCCAATGAAAATTAATGAGGTAAAATATCACTGAGTACTATTTACAGTGAAGTTTGGGAAACTATGAAGAATTCGCGAATTAGATATTCCATCTGACCAGGAAACTGCGCCATAGTGTAATAGTGAAAAAAATCTAAGTAAGCAGCAATCAACACAGCATAGTGAAATGTGTTTTTTAACACATAAACCATTTGCCCTCGTCTCCTCGTTGTCGATATATAAAGTCTTAAAGTCTGCTAATTTATTTGTTTAATATAGGGATAAAAGGCGTGGTTCTGATTCAGAAATATTAATAATCAGATTAATATAAAATACAAAACATATATAGATATAGTAATATAAACAGGAAAGAAGCCCATAAAAAACTTCTAATGACAAATATGGTACTGAACCAAAAAATAATTGAAGCATAGAAAATAATGACACCAAGAACATTTCATGAACTTAATTCTAGTGCAATTATACAATGGTCCACCTACTGTGAAAAACAAAATTGCAAGGGCGTTTGAAATGATGTGGCGCAGTTTGTACAAAGTCAGACTTGTTACAATCATACCGAATTGTTTCGGAATATTGAAGCGCACTAAACTGGAAATGGACAAGTGACTGGAGTTTGATGATGTTGAAATCGTAATGACTCCTCCTTCCATCCTATCGACTCCGCCTTACATCCTTTAAATCAATAAAGTAGCAAATTTGAAAACTTTATAACTCGATAATGGGGAGACAAGGGCAGAAATTTATGCATCAGAAAACATGTTTCACTATGCTCTTTCGATTGCTGTTTATTTAGATTTTTTCATTATTATACTAATGGCGTGTTTTCTTGGCGAGAGAAATAAATTAACTAGTTTATGATAATGGCAAATTAAATGTTGCAATATTTAAACTGATAAATGGGTAAGAGTTTTAGGTCTTACTAAAAAAATGTGTTACAATAAAAACATGAAATCGTTTAAAATCTAGATTTATTTGTTAAAGCTAGTTTTAACGAAGCATTTAATTTAAATATTATCTTAACTAATTTGAAACGCATATACACTATATGGCCATTAATGACCGGCAACTTTCAATTTTAGACATTTTGTGGTATAGTTAAAAATGTACTTGTCAGATTCTTCTGGAATTTTAGGATTAAAAAGAACAGGTTTGACTTCATATTTATCAACGTCGATTTGATAAGGAGGACAATTAGGGGGCCAAAAAATAATTATAGAAAAAAAATAATACTTGGGATCACCCTGTAAAATAAAATGCACGAAATGATCTATCGCTGCAGAATATACATAGGCAGACATTGTACAATATGTGTATTCATTTGTGTAAGAATAGCATGTGTATTAATAGAGATATAGCGATTTTTTTAAAAATTAAACAAATTCTTGCATGTTTTTTGCTTATAACATACAGGGTTTTTAACCAAATTTAACTCCAGTTTCAGAAAATTGACAAAATATAGTAGAAACAATATAGTGCAATTGAAATGTAAATATATTAAATATTTAAGGAAATATGGGCAGTTGTATAAAATATTTTTTATCTGCGCATGCGCAAACGATAACAAGGAACTTTCTGCATAATTTAATAGTCAACTCTATGGAGCAACTTATTAAAAAAATCAGTCAAATATCGTATAAATTCAGAGAGATATCGGCGTTAGAGTGAGCTGTTTTTTAGCTTCTCACTAAAACGCGCTGAATGATAAGGGATTGTTCACAAATCGTCATGTTTAATTTTTATACTATATTTCATTTTTAGCACTTTCCAACCTAGTTGAAAAGTGCTTATGACTTCGGTTTGTCTGGCCGTCTGCCGTAAGCCGTCTGCCGTCTTGCCGTCTGTCCGTGCTCTAACTCCCGTAAATATGCTCGAATTGCTCTGCAATTTTTATATGTTATTGTCGTTATCTATAGCATGGTCCCTATTTCAACGGAAGTGTGTAGCACTTATAGTTTTTTTACAGGGACACTCAAAAGAATTCCGTTACATTGCGGTCTATGTTGAAAAATCATTTGCGGTTTATTTAAATAATGTTTCACTATTTTAAGCGCATTGTAATTTATATATATTACTAAGGTGCATTAGAAGAAGCTTAATATGGAACAGGGTGTGCATAGCACTTATAGTTACTTTACAGGGACAGTCAAAAGAATTCCGTTACATTACGTCTATGGAGAAAAATCGTCTGCGGTTTATTTAAATAATGTTTCACTATTTTAAACGCATTGAAGTTTATATAGATCACTAAGGTGCATTACAAGAGACTTACTACGGAATATTGTGTGTATAGCAGTCATCGTTCATTTACAGGGACACGCAAAAGAATTCTCTACTGTCTGTTAACAATAATTCCTGGAAGTGCGTTTTAAGTTATTGAACGCGATTTTAATTTTAACTTGCTTTTTGTCTATTACGTGCAGGGCCTGATTACCAACGGGGCACACTTCCACCAGTAAAAATTAATAGAAATTTTTTCCTTATTTCTGGCAATAATTTTACATGAATAGGGCGTTTTAATAAGACGAAAATGTCTCTTAAATTTTACTGGTGGAAGTGTGCCCCGTCGATAATCAGGCCCTGATTACGTGGTGTGTATAAATTCTGTAGATCCTATACAGGGCAGCACAAAAGTTCGCGAACACATTTCTGTTTATTGACAAACTCCAGACGGAGAATTTTAAACTGTGCTACGCGTTTCCTAACTGAACTAAAATTATCATCCTATGTAGTATATATACAAATCTATAGATCCTATACAGGGCTGAATAAAAGTATTCGGATATTTTTCCGAATATTGAATATGTTGGAAATTCCTGAAATTATGTTTTTAAATATGTTATGCGTTTTCTAAATTGTTTACTTAGATGTTAGCTTTTAGCTTATTAAACGGTATGATTTGTAAAATTATTTCGGAAGCGTTGGAAAGTGCTATATAATCTATGCTTGACGCATGATTTTTCGTTCTTGTTTATTGATACTTCAGTTCGCCTTGGAAAACTTTATTCCACCAGGTTATAATACTTTTGGAACGTATCCTTTGATTTTGATAATTCTTGTTTTGTTCGAATTAGCTCGTTAAGGTAAGAACTAAAGTATCATTAAAAATTGGATATAAAATAAAAAATGCCAATTTGCGGAAAACCCCTTATCATTCAGCGAGTTTTAGTGAGAAACTAAAACACAACTCACTCTAACGTCGATATCTCTCTGAATTTTTACGATATTTGACAGATTTTTTTTAATAAGTTGCTCCATAGAGTTGACTATTGAATTATGCGAAAAGTTTCTTGTTATCGTTCGCGCATGCGCAGATAAAAAATATTTTATACAACTGCCCATATTTCCTTAAATATTTAATATATTTACATTCCAATTGCACTATATTGTTTCTACTATATTTTGACAATTTTTCTGAAACTGGCGTTAAATTTGGTTAAAAACCCTGTATGTTATAAGCAAAAAACATGCAAGATTTTTTTAATTTTTTAAAAAAAATCGCTATATTTCTATTAATATACATGTTATTCTTACACAAATGAATACACATATTGTACAATGTCTGCCTATGTATATTCGGTGGCGATAGATCATTTCGTGCATTTTATTTTACAGGGTGATCCCAAGTATTATTATTCTTTCTATAATTTTTTGTTGGCCCCCTAATTGTCCTCCTTATCAAATCGACGTTGATAAATATGAAGTCAAACCTTTTCTTTTTAATCCTAAAATTCCAGAAGAATCTGACAAGCATATTTTTAAATATTCGACAAAATGTCTAAAATTGAAAGTTGCCGGTCATTAATGGCCATATAGTGTATATCTCTCCGGATATAATTAAATTCAGTTTCCAATAAACGTTTCCTTATTAAAGCCTGTAATCAATATTCATATGGACGACAAGTGTGGCTAAGTCACATGTAAATACTGACATTGCTGCATTTTTATATCGGATACACTGAAACGGTTTCAATACATTTTCAAAAATAAACACATTTTCTAAAGTATAATTTGTTCAGAAGGAAAGAACAACAAGAAAAAAAGCAATAGCACGTGATTTCGCCAATACAAAAATCATTTAAAAGCAAAGGTACTTTAACGTACCTTTTTCAAGAGTACTGAAGCGATATCAATAATTTACCTCCGATATTTATTCAACATGTGATGCTTTATATACCTTTATATAAATTATGTGTATGCCCGCCGGATACCACTAAAAATTTATAGTAATCAGTGCCTTATTTAATCATCGAATTTCTGCGATTCAACAAGTCGACTATTTTTTATAAAATTTAGTGGTATCTGGCGGGCCACAATTTCACAACCCTGTTATAAGCAAACAGGATAGTAAAACACTTAGCTGCACAAACTAAGCCATTCAGAAGCAAAATACGTCTGTTGCTAAAATGTTCTGGGCCCCAAGCGAAGTCCGGGTATTACGTTACATAATGCATTTGGGCCCCATGCTAGGGACTGGCTAGACGGGTGAAGGCTGGCTAGTCATCCAATAAAATTTAAAAAACATTTTTCGCCGTAAAAAGCAAAATGTGTTGTACATTTGTGAAACTCATATAGTTAGTAACGCCCGTACCTGCGAAGCAAAACGCGCAGCACAATACTTGCTAATTCATCGATTGCATGGGAGCAACCGAGCGACTTGAAACAAAGTAGCATATTTATATAATATATACAACATTTTGCAACTAGATTTATATAAAAAAATAAACTATATGTAGTTTACGGTGTAAAATTTTAAATTTGTTGTTTTGTTAAGAGTTTTTATATTATAATTGTTTTTATGCTATTACCCTGATAGGAAACTGCATAGCTACGCAATTTAAACTCACTTAGGGAAAACAAATTTCACTCAATTCATCAGAATAAGCTACTCCTATCGTAAAATTTCTATTTTTATTTTAAAAATTTTCATGATAAATGTTTTTGCTGATTAATTAAAATTTCAATGGGACTCTTGCCATTTCTGGATAACTTCATAATTTGGATATTTCTGAGAATATCGTCCGCAGATTGCATTCTATTTTTCTTTTTCAAAAGTGCGCTAAGAATATATAATGAATGCTTTTTAATATGTTAGAGCATTAATGTTTCATAACAGTTCTGTGCGATAGCATTTCTGTACACATCATCTTATTTCCGTTAAGTTATTACATTTTTTTTTTTAGATTTCAATCCAAAAAACGGGACAAGAATATTTATGGAAATGCATTTTTAAATTCAGATATCAACATTTCTCAATTTAATATCTCTCAAGTGTTATTTCTTTTTAAATTTCAAACAATCCAAAAAATTTAAATTCATTATTTTGCTTTTCCATCCAACTTTTGCTTTTACTAAATAATAATTTCATATTCTGTGTACTTTACAAAATTTCTGTAAACTTTACAATTTATTTACGAATACGAATTTTCCTATTGACGTCTATCTAACTTTCAGTTTCAGAATAGTGCGTGAGGAATATTTAAGAACGCTTAAATACAAATATTAGCCGCTGATGTTTCTATTTCTGCCCTACACCTACGGAGCATTTGAGTGAATTTGTCCTATACAAATATTACTTATCATAGTGATAATATCTTATGATATTAAAATACGCATTTTGCCAGTTAGAATTAGTTATCGATTCTTTTAGTTTTTCTTACATCTGCAATGTTAGTTAAAATGTGTAAAAAATTATACTTATTCATGGCAAAAAAATTCAATTTAAAGACTCAAAAAAAGAATGTGATGTATATAAAAGGATTGTTATAGGTCACAGTCGCGTAATACTCATTTTCTGAAATTCTTATTAAAAAGGTGTTTTCTGGACGCGTTCCAATTAAAACCAATGAGTTAAAATATCTCTGGATGCTATTTACAGTTAATTTTGTGAAATTATGAATTATGCTCATCCTTGATAATAAAAATGATAAAAATGTTTAGCTGGTATTTTTAAAGCAGGTTTTGTTTTTTTCGTTTTACAAATTATGATCTATTTTATTGTGAGTTGTTGCATGTCCGTCTATCTGCTAACAGTAAACTTTAAATAAAATCTCATAAGTTGTTCACGATTTCAGTTTCAGAGTCCTTCAGAGACAAAAAATTAATAAGTTTACGGTAATTGGAAGGAAACTGTTGAAATATTTAAACTGAAAGAGTGGATAACAGCTTTAGCCTTGCAACAAAGACTTCAGTCACATAACTGCCTTATAGTTTAGTTCTAAATAACTATTTATTATTTGTCCTTTTTAAAAATCTTAGATGAATTAAAATGTTTGCAATTAAATACAAGTACCTAATAATTTGCATATTTTTGCATTGATATAATATCTTTAGAGTTTCGTGTTTCATTTCATTTCATTTTAAAAAAAATAATAATAATTGTCCTAAAAATATATTTGGCAGTTGTTAATAATTACAATTAATGCTATTTTTTGCAATGTTATTTAATTATATTCGATATTATGCAACCATGAATTAGTATAAGTCAAAATGTTTAGAGAAGTACTCCTCCTCTATTTTTTAGCAATAATAAAAATGTCCTACATCCCCTTATTACAGAGTTTATCAAAATTTTTGTTTGGTTCCTCTGATTTACAAAATTTACCCGTGCATTATCTGTGCATAGTGAATTGAGTTAATACGTCACATTATGGAGAAATATAAAATATGTTTTACATATTTGTTTTCTGTTGCACTGTTGGTAAAAAGCCATTTCATTTAACAAAGCATATGTAGTCAAACCTCGGTATCTTGAATATTAGATGAAAAGAGAAAATTTTCAGATAAGCCATTTTAAAATTTTCTAGATTTAAAGGCAAAATGCATATGCAAAATAGAAATCATATGATAGGATATACGATATATATGCAAAATTCCATGCATGGAACAAACTCAAGTTAGAATAAGAAGCATTATCAATGATTATATTTATTAAAAAACTTTTAAACAAAAATTGCAACCATGATCAACGCTTAAATTTTGTTATTCAGTCAAATTAAAAATAATTCGTAATAATACTTACCATAATTTCCGGTCTATAATCCACGAATCAAAAAATTATGTTTCGACTCAGAAATGTTATTTAATAATTGAAGTGAAATATTTACAGCGATCTAGTGAGTTACATTATATAAAATAAAATTTGTGGGTTGAAACATAACTGTTTGATCTGCGGTTAAGGCCGGAAATTATGGTACGTTGAAACAATAAGAAGAGCAAAAAAGATTTGGAGTTAACTCCATTCAACATTGTGAGTGGACATTGTGAGTTACTCCAGAAGTTCAGGAAGTAAAAAATAAAATAAATAACGCAGAGATTTTTGCAAATTTATGAAACAATGGAACTAGCTAGATGCAAAGTTTTGACTTTATAACGCATTGTTAACATGAGACGTTATCACTGTGCCACTAACCCATGATTACATAGCGGAAAATTTTTATCACTTATACACAGCCACATTTTCTTGGCGATTTTTCTTATTGAATTCGACTCAAAATGGTTTAAAAATTGAATAAATACCTAAGCCGTTGGCCGTTTTTTACAGACATCGTCGCTACCATGTCAAACTTTCAAACTATCGAATATGAAAAAAATGCATTTTTCATCACTTTTAAAAATGGGCTGATTGTCATCACTAAATTTTACTAGAATTCTTTGTGTAATAAAAATACTAATAAAATTTCTGTGCAGAACAGGGTTACTAGTTTGGCTTCCGTTTTTATTCAGAGATCCCGTATTCATACCGGATTTTTTGAGAGAAAAAGTTTTATGTTAAGTAATCGCGAAATATGCTGTCATTATATAAAGCAAAAATTTCTATTTTAAATTTCTGGTATGTATTCCGAATTTCTGAGTGGTAAAGAAGACCAAACTGACAACCCTGAAACTGTGTGAACATTTAGTGGTGACAATCGGCTCATTTTTAAAAGTAATGAAAATTGCATTTTTTCACATTCATAGTTTGACATGATAGCTACGAATATACTGCTCTTGCGACAGTGGTGTATAATATATTCACCAAACGGATGCTCAATTGGATGTACCGCCTATAGTTCATAGACATTTCCTATGCTAGTATCGCACATGGTGTGAAATTTCTAAACTAAAAATTTTTCAATTAATTTCCCTGGTACAATTTTTTCCTCACATCGTCAGAATAAGCTTCCGCCATTGTCAAACTTATGTTTTAGTAAAAACTTTCACATGAGAGGTTTATTTTGTCGGCAGTGAGCCTGAAGGTATGTTGGGCAACACAATTTGAATTCACTTTCCCCGAACGGATTTCATTCAAATCCGCACAAATCGTTTGGGGACAGAATCTGTTTCATAAGAATATTTGCGGCAGAGTTTATTTGCGGAGATTCTTTTTTTTTACACGAGAATGCAAAACAAATAACAGTTCTCAGTTTAAAAAAAATACTAGATTTCAGTAAACAAATTTACAATATTTCGCCAGTGAATCAAAAGGATCTGTCTCAAATATTTTCGGTTTTCTGCCATTGAACACTCTGATATTGTTCTGATTCACTTTGGACATTTAAATAAAATACTATCTTTCAGCAAATCATATTTACACAAATACGTCATTTGTCTATGGACCTGAAGATTAAAAATTACGGAAAATTCAAAATTAAATATTACACTTTGGCTCTAAACCGTAATTTATCCACAAAAAGGCTGATTCTGATTTTCTAGTGAAAATAAAATTAATATTTTGATATTAATTGGCTAAAAGATACATTGCATGGGAATATGCTCGAACTTGTATTTTTACTCTTTTTTTGTAGCTGATTATGGCGTAACTTCTCAGAAGATTACAGAAGTAGTTTTCCGTCTAAAATTTAGAAAAGGAATTTTATCTCACAAATTAAAAATTTGTCATACAGCATAACGAAATGTTCGTATAAACTTATCTCAATATTCTTCACTGTAAAAAGCAAAACGTGTTATACATTTGCTACAGCGACATCGTACTTGAGAAGCAAACCTTGGCGTATTTCATTTGTGAATTTATCGATTGCATCTGAGCAACCGATTTACTTGAAGGATTTTGCAAAATTAGACAAGTCACAACGTTTTGCAAGTAGATTTTCATAAAAAAATATACCATACAACATTTCTGGTGTAAGATTTAAATTTTTTATTTTAATAAAAGTTTTTACATTATAAGAGTTCTTTTATACTACTATCCTAACGGAAAATTGCATAGCTCCACAATTTAAATTCGCTTATAATAAGCGAATTTCACTCATTTCTCCAGAATAAGCTTCAGCTATGGTAAAATTTATATTTTTATGAGAAAAATTTCATGATAGATTTTTTTTTTATTAATTAAAATAACAATGAAACTCTTGGTATTTCTGGATAAATTCATGATTTGGACAATTCTGTGAATATCGTTCACAGACTAACATTTTTTCTTTAACTTTCAGAAAGCGTGCTAAGAATATATAAATCATCCTTGTAATATGTCAGAAGAGCGTTAATATTTCATCGCATTTTTGAGTGAAAGCGTTACTGTGCACGTCATCTTATTTCTATTATATTGTTTTTTCATCTCTTTTTTTAAAACAATTTGAGTATAAATAGAACGTAAAACATGTTTTTTGTCAGGTATTTATTCGTCAATTAAAAAATATGTAAAAGAATATTTATGGAAATACATTTTTTAATTCATGTATCAAAACTTCTGTTTTAAATATCTCTCATGTGTTATCTCTTGTTAAATTTCAAACAATTCAAAAAAAATTTAATTGACTAATTGTTCAAAAGATTTAATTGACCAAAAGATATTCGTTCTTTTTCAATTTGTTTACAGTCCCCTATGGGGTTTCGGTTTCGGGAAAAAATCTTCGCGGAAATATATAACCTATACTATACTGTTTACACACCTTCAGTTTCAGGTTAATTCCTCATGTATTTTTCTAGATAGTTAAGAAAACGTCTAAAATCGCAAGTGACCGGTCACCTTTGGCAATATAGTGTAGATATTTGTGTGGGTGTATCTGTGTTGTATGTATGAAATTATGCACCTCGATGCATGTTTTTAGATTTTTTAAATAGATTTTTTTATGCGGTTTTTAGAATTTATTTGCGTTTTGCGGCAATTCTTTCGCATTAATAAAAGGAATCAGATTTCAATATATTTGCTCTAATGTAGTAAATACACCACTCTTTTCAATAAAATTTATTTCAAATTCGTACAGTGATTTTTCAATTAATAGTGAATTTTTTATGCGATTCTTAGCATTGATTCGCGTTTTGCGGCGAATTTTTTTATTAACATTCGTAAAAGAAACGCGTTTTATTTGGAAATATTTTCCGCTAAAAATTAAAACTACAATAATTCAAGTTTCATTAGATTCGAGACCGGAGTGGGTGTATGCTGGATCCCCGGGGACCCCCAATCAAAGGTTCTTTGGTTCGAGGTTCATTTCGAAAAACCAACCAGCGAATCGGGTGAAGCTCCGCTACTATGTAAATAAAAGGAAATGAAAAAAAAAATGTAAAAGTAAAATTCCCTTCAAGAGTACAATCTAATGTTTTATTACTAATTTATTCTCTGAAACTTTTGAAAGCATTACTTAAGAAATATATAAAAAGTAAAATATAAGATAAAGAAAAAAACAAATTTTTTCAGCAAACTCTAATTTGTTTAAATTTAAAAGGCTCACTATGATTTTTGCTTTAAATTTAAACTGTATTATTTTATGTTTCTCAGAGTGAAAAGCTTTAAAAAAGATATGAATTTGAGATTAAATATTTGAGTTAAAGAATATTACATTTTGTGCATTCCTTAAAATTGTAAAACATCGTTTGTCTGATGCGAAAAAGCGTGAAATAGTAAAACTATATTAGATCACAGATAGTATTAGAAGAAACAGTCCCCTCTTTAAAAAAGTGCTATAATTTACTTCTGAATTCAGTCACGAAAAAGGCAGAAACGCATCTAATATTTTCGAAATATAAGAGAGTTTTTATGTTATTTTTTAACTAAAAAATAGTTATTTGACAAAGATTTAAAACTATTACGGGCAATAAAATTATGGGAAACCAATTTAATGCTACTTTAAATAAATGCTACAGAGAACTGCGTTAAATAAATATGTTAAATCATTTTCAAAAACAAATTCTGGTGTGAAATGTTTTTAATCAACTCTGAGTAAAATTTCAATGAAGGTTGGGATACGAAATCGAAGGTTGGGATACGCTTCGTACGAATGGGTACGAAGATTAAGAAACATTATTTTTTCAATTTGGCGGTGTAAAAATGTAAACGAGTGTGCAGTAACAGCGACAGTTTTTTATCTTGTCCTTGCCACAGTTAATATGTCGTCATAATTACCCATGGACATGTTTCTTTTTTTTTATATATATATAATATATAGAGTATTTTTATGAATACAGGTGGGGGTGACGCTCTTTCTGCCAAGGTAAGGAATGCGTTTGAATGGCTAATGTGGTTGATAGCATTCACAATTGGCAGGAAGGAAATCCATTTGAGAACATTCTACGTTGCTTAGTCAAACAGATATGTGCGGGGATTATATAGTCATATGAACCCCGATTACTAAAGATTAAAAAGTTCTACTGATTTTTAGGTGTGGTTTTAGTATATTGCATATAGTTCTATCGTTCTTTAAAACAGTGTACTGTAAATGATAAAAATGAGCTCGCGCCGCCAGTCGCCCACGGGGGTGTCCGGCTCGCTTTCCGACCATCGCTCCCAAGTCTCTAAACGACTTATTTCGCACCAGAGGCTTTGTCTCGCCTCGGCGCTGCGATCGGCCTGGGGCCGCTCCCCACTGCGGACCCCCAAGCCAATTTACCAAGGTCGATGACATAGGTCGCCACGACAGTAACCCCACGTCTCGGAGGAAACTTCCGTAGGGACGAAACCTTGATGAACCGCCGAGGAACCCCGACGACTTCGTTCGCGAAACTCCATAAGGGGAGGCGGTCCCTAGGTCATATGTTGAGCTACCACGACGGCTCTTGCTTTACCACAACTCGAGGGGTGTGAAAACCTACAGAGGTAGTCACGTTCCCTCTTGCAGTGGATCACTGTGAATGATAAGAAAAATGAGTTGGTTCTTAGCAGTTCAAAATTTGACTGCACATTAAAAAAATATAATAGCGCAATAGCGTTCGTATCGTTTTTCGGTAATGCAGAAGGATATTCCAGGTAAAGGTACATTTTACTTTAACATACAAGATCAAATTCACCGATATATTTCGTTTGATTCAAGGTTCGTTTGGAGAAATCGACCAACGCAGCGGGCGTAGCCTGCTAGTTTTAAATAAAATCATGTAATTACACACCCCGGGTAACAGAGATTAAAATTGCTTGAAATACTGTTCAGTGTTGAATCATTTTTAACTGAAACCTCTAACTTACAAGCGTCTACACCGCGCCCCATCACAACGGCTCTTATTACAAACGCTCCTGAGAAATTCCCTTTGCTCCGAGAACTTCCCTTTTTGAAAGGAAAATACGGTAGCTTGCTCAGCTGTTTTCCCCTATTCCATATTTTGCGCACACTACACTACACGTGGTCTAAAGTTTAAAATTAAAAAAACGAGTTTAATTAAAGAATCCCGACGATAGTACAAATAAATCCAAAAGAAAAAATAAACTTATTTTATTCTAAGATTCCTCCGGATTTTTCAATTATTAAGGATTTTTAACTATTTTATAGCGTTTTAAAGCAAATTTTTAACATCCAAAAAACAATTTTTAACATTAAAAAAAATATCACTAGACACACGAAACTCGCTTTGCAGCAATCTCTAGAATGCACGAAATTCATTCAAGCCGCGGTCAATAACTTGTGTATGTACGCTTCGCGTACATTAACCGAAAAAAAACATCACTGGACGCATGAAACTCGCTGTACAGCATTCTCTAGAATGTACGAAATTCATTTATAACCAAATTTCATATTTGTTTCCATTTTGTTTCAAACTTTCCATTGCTTATATGTTGAAAAATGGAAACTTTACATTTTTCTTATTCAAATTATTTTTTATAACTCAAATAAATACTGAAAAATAAAATGGAAACTTTAAATTTTTTTTATTCAAATTATTTTTTATAACTCAAATAAATACTGAAAAATAAAATGGAAACTTTAAATTTTTTTTATTCAAATTATTTTTTATAACTCAAATAAATACTGAAAAATAAAACTTTCCGCCGCTGGGATTCGAACTCAAGATCACAGAACTGAAGAGAAATGACATACCACAGAGCTATACGCACTCATTTTGAGATGGCTTAGAACAGAATTTTAAAGTATCAGACAAGCACGCATGTGCGCAGATTGATCCGTTTTTTGAAATCGAGACTGCGCGCTGTGCTAGGTAATTTCTCGGAAGCATTTGTGATAAGAGCCGTTGTGATGGGGCGCGGTGTAGACGCTAGTCTCTAACAGTACGGCTGCCACTGGCGACTATTTTTTATTTCTATCTCGGACCACTTTCTCAAAACAAAAATCTTTCTCATACACTTTACCAACATGTGCTAGAGAAACGTACCACAAAATTTATTATTTTACATCAATGGTGCGAATTGAATATAAAAATAGTCGCCAGTAGCAGCCCTATATATTTATTTTACATTTAGTATATTTCCTTAGATTGCCCAACAACTATACCAAAATGCACTATCGTTTAGCCGCATGCCAACGGTCAATAGCAAAACATTTCATCATTTACAACAATCTTTGTCATTATGTTTATTTCTTTCTTTAACCCTTTAGCGGGCGGTGTCCACAAAAAAGGACACCTAATATTAATTCCAAAAGTGACAAACGGCACCAAGAATATTTAATTATTTTTTCCCTTTTATAAAGTATGGGAAAATAAGCAAGTTTTTATTGTTTAATGAATTCTGTTTTAAATTCTGGTGTCAGTCCATAATTTCATCATTTTAAAAACAGACTTACTTCGCGCCGGAAAGGGTTAAGAGCGAAGTTCAATTACATTTTCGTTAAGTTTCTCTTTAACATGAACTACTATTATTGATTAATTAGAACAAATGCCGAACAGTTGCCGAACAGTTGATGTCGGTTAAGGGGCTTCCGAGTTGCGATCAACTTTACGCCCAGTCTATTTGTGAGTAACCTGTCTTGTAAATATTGAGCCGTTGGGAAAAGTTAAATGTAGTATTAACTACATAAGAAAGAACAATTATAAATAGAAGAAAAATTAAACAATGGGAATAAAAAAGTAAAGCTATAGAGATTACGGAAAGAGTCTAATAAATGGAAAAAAGTAAAAGTATAGCTGTAGTTAAAATTAACTACTGAAAAAAGTTGAAAAAGTGTAAAATAGGGTTCGGAACATGTTCAAAAACAGTACATAAATGCCAGGTGGAAAAGGCAGGCAAAGCTAAGCTTTAACAAAAATAGCACTTAAAAAGAACAAATATATTTATTTTTAACAAAATTTTTTTATTTATATTTATATTTTATTATTATTTTGTATAGCATAGGAATAAGTATAAATAGGAAATTACAAATTTAAATAAAGTAAGAGAGAGAAATTTGCAGAATGGTGAGCACTAATACTCATAGTCAATAATAAGAACAAATTTAAGAACTTCATATTGTATAATTATATTTTTTGTAGATCTTTCCGGTATGAAATTTTGAATATTCTGAAAGTTTTGATAAGGAGAATCTGTATATGTTTCTGGATTAAGGAATCCTTTTTTATTGTTAACTTTCATTAATATTTGTACAGTTCACATGGATCATTAGCTGGCACTAAAACCAAATTCATAACTTTCAATTAAGCTTAACACGTTGAGTGCTATCATATCTACGAATTAAGCTTTTTAGAGGTAAACTAATATCTTTAGTGATATTTATTACACGTGCAAGTAGAATTTATAAAATATTTATAACGGTACCAATAATGTTTTTATTTAGTAATAACCAGAATTAACAATAAAAATGTATCTAATTTTTTTTTTTTTTTTAATGGAAAAGAAAAAATGATGAATTGGGTTGTTTTATTATAATGCTGATGAAATAAAATATTCAATTGTAACCAAAATATGATTTTTATTATTTCAATAACTCATACAAAATATAAGAACAGAAATTAATTTCAAAAATATAATAAAAATGTTTTACCTAGGTGCAATAGAGCAACGGTAATAAATTACTGGAAAATGTATATTATTGGAGTACCATCAAAATTAATATTCTTTACAATTTGATTTACATATGACCGCGGGCGATACACAACGGCACTCTAATAAAAATAATGTGTGAACGCCGGCAGAACACATGGCACTCAACGTGTGAAACACACATGGAGAGTGTGTCCGTTTCATAAAGAAAGTGTAAAAACATAGTATTCGCTCATTAACTCTTTGATTTTGTCCGAGGATGACTATGTTAACCGTAACTTTTTTTTGTAAGACAATTTTCAAAATTTCGCTTTGTGGTAGATTTTACTTCAATTTATCCTAATATGAGCATATACCAGCGTTTAAAAGGAGCAGTAAAAAAGTTCACGGAATTTCGTTGTAACTCTTTAATACCACAATATAATTAATTTATTTGTTTACACACAACGTCCTCTCCTCGACAAAATAAATCAAATCATGTCAAATCCAAAACAAAAGTGATGCTCATTGCGTTTTTCAACAACGAAGATCTGGTTGGTCCACCATGAATTTGTACTAGCTGGATAAACGGTTAACGGACCTTTGTAGGTGCAGGTTTTGAAAAGACTGAGGGAAGCAATTCGAAAAAAACATCCCGCCAAACGACAAGGAGGATGGTCACTGCATCACGACAATGTTCCCTCCCACCCAACGATTGTTGTTCAGACCTGGATCGTAGAAAAAAAAACATTCCACTCCTCAACCAGCCTCTCTACTCACCTAATTTAGCACCATCTGATTTCTGGTTCTTCTCACAGATAAAAATGGGCCTCAAAGGTAACCGCTTTTACAACATAGAAGACATCAAAACCAACGCGACGGCTTAACTTGGGAAGATACCAAAATAGGACTTTCATCGTTGTTTCCAGCAATGGCAAAAGCGGTGGAGCAAGTGTGTGTGTTCTGACGGAGCAGGTTTTGAAGGCAATTAAGTAAATGTGTACCTATATTATGGTAATAAAGAGTTACAACGAAATTCCGGGAACTTTTTGACTCACCCTCGTATTTTACAAAAAGTTGTACGAACGGAAGATTTTTTTTACTGTTTATTGTAAGAGCTTGAAGTAAATGTACTTCATATCTTGTAAGATGTTATGGATAATACTTAGCTAAATTCGATTAAAATACATTTTAATTAAGATGTATTTTAATCAAATTTAGCTCTATCAAGGAGAGTGCCAAGCTTGGTAATCATTGATTGATTATTTTTATGTATGTTGTAGGGTAGAAGTCCCTTAGCCTCAGGCAGGGATGAGATTTCTCCGCTTTTTTGCATACCAGTATAATCTTACAGAAAATGTAATTTTATTTAATCCGAACATTTTGCGGTTAAACAGAACAACGTTTTCTCTAAGATTATACTGGTATTCAAAAAAGCGGAGAAATCTCATCCCTGGCCTCAGGTTCAAAGGATTCTATACAACGCTCTTAGTTCTGGAGAAATAGGGAATTTAATATTATAACACAACTTATATACGGTAAATTCCGGCCTATAATCCGCGGATCAAACAAAAAATTTTTTGACTCCGAAATTTTATTTTATAAAACGTAACTTAAAAATCGCTCGAAATAATTGACTTCAATTATTGAAAAAAATTTACAATATACAGTGTTACAATATTATACCCCCTATTTCTCGAGAACTAAGTAGCGTTGTGTAAAATATGTTGAACCTGAGCTTGGGGGGCTTCTACTCTACAACATACATAAAAGTAATCAAAATCTGTGATACCAGAAGTTTTATTCGATCATTAAAGTCAAATATTTACAGCGATTTAGTAAGTTATATTTAAAAAAATAAAATTTTCGGGTCGAAACTTGATTGTTTGATCCGCGGATTATAGGCCGGAAATTACGGTATTTAAGTTGTGTTACAATATTGTACCCCTTATTTCTCGAGAACTAAGTAGCGTTGAATAAAATACGTTGCACCTGAGACTAAGGGGCTTCTACCCTACAACATACATAAAAAAAAAAATCTAAATCTGAAATTACCAAGATTAGCCCTCTCCTTGAAAGTGAAAGTTTTTTTTTTAAAGTGACGTCACAACAGGGGTATGGGGGGGGGATATAGAATAGGTCAAAAACCGCTAAATTTGTGTGACTTAAATAAGGGATGACCCCAAATACTTACATGTTTACCAAATATTACATGTTTTATCATATTATTCAACATTTCTGTATTTTAAAGTTTCACAAGAATAAATTTTGCTTAATGCACCTGTATTTCGCAATAAATAAAATTTATGACTATGAATAACTATGATAACATGATTGGCTATATCAATCCACAGTTAATCTTAAATGAATGTAAACTAAATATGGTTTATGGACAATTTCAATCATCTCAGTTTATTTAAACTGAAAGACAAAGGACGCATTCCTAAAATCGGTAATCTTTGAACTCGTGCAGTTAGTTTTCGCACCAATCGTCCGGAAAATCTCTCAGAGCACTGAGTACGTTTAAAAACTGTGTTTCTAAGCAAAAACCAATGCGTTTATATCTGTACCTAAATACACTGAAGAAAAAGTTTGTTTAGATCATGCTGCAGCGGCGGAGTGCAAATCGAATGAATTAAGATTCTGCACTGTAAAATTATTATTTCTGTATTTGTTTTAAAGCCGCTTTAAAAAGTTTTAAAAATAGCATGTGGAATTGGGATAATTCGCCGTTTGTATCTTTTATGGATACTTCTTTTATGTACAGTGTGTAGTAATATATAAATAATATAAAATAATATAAATTCAAAAATTAAATAATTATAAATATTTTATTTTCTTTTAACATGCGGAAAATATATCTTAACATATGGAAAATAGAAATTTGTGTGGGTTTATCTGTGTTGTTTTCTGAAGAGATCGTGTCTCGCATAGCTACAATATTGAGCAATAACGTATGTATGAAATTATACACCTCGATGCATGTTTTTAGATTTTTTATACAATTTTTAGAATTTATTCGCGTTTTGCGGCAATTCTTTCACATTAACCCATAGAAGCCTACTGATACCATATGGTGCCGGGATAGCTGCCCTCCATTTTGTTGTTTGTATACCAGTATATTTTAAAAAAATATTCACTTTATCTGATGACAGAAACTCCGTAATAAAAGGAGACTAAAGTTGCTACTTTTAAAAATTGGTATGAAATGTAATTTTTGCATTTTAAAGAGAAAAATAACTCCGGCTTTAATAGGTTAATAATAGGAATCAGATTTCAACATTTTTGCCCTAATATAGTAAATACTCTACTCTTTTCAACAATTTTTTTTAAAAATTCGTAGAGTGATTTTGGAATTATTTGTGGATTTTGTATGCGATTTTTAGCATTATTTCGTGTGTTGCGGCGATTTTTTTTATTTACATTCGTAAAAGAAACCTGTTTTATTTGGAAGTATTTTCATCTAAAAATAAAAATCACATTAATTCAAGTTTTGTTTGATTCGAGACCGGAGTGGGTGTATGCTGGATCCCCGGGGACCCCCAATCAAAGGTTCTTTGGTTCGAGGTTCATTTCCAAAAACCAACCAGCGAATCAGGTGAAGCTCCGCTACTATGTAAATAAAAGAAAATGAAAAAAAAATTGTAAAAAGTAAAATTCCCTTCATGAGTGCAATCTAAGGTTTTATTAATTTCTTCTCTGAAACTTTTGAAAGCATTACTTAAGAAATATATAAAATAAAATATAAGATAAAGAAAAAACAAATGTGTTCAGCAAAATCTAATTTTTTTAAATTTAAAAGGCTCACTATGATTTTAGCTTTAAATTTAAACTGTATTATTTTACGCTTCTCAGAGTGAAAAGTTTTAATAAAGATTTGACTTTGATAGTATGCGATTAAATATTTGAGTTAAAGGATATTACATTTTCTATATTCTTTAAAATTGTAAGACATCGTTTGTCTGATGCAAAAAAGCGTGAAACAGTAAAACTATGTTAAATCATATATAGTATTAAAAGAAAAATTTCCCTCTCTAAAAAAGTATTATAATTTACTTCTAAATTCAGTCACGAAAAAGGCAGAAACGCATCTAATATTTTTCAAAATATAAGAGAATTTTATGTCCTTTTTTAACTAAAAATCAGTTATTTAACAAAGACTTAAAACTATTATAGGCAATAAAATTATGGGAAAACAATTTCGTTCGGGATGCAATTTTTTTACTATATATTTTACCAAAATAACATTAATATTTTTCTATTAATATTCTCTTTCCTTAGGCCTATTTCTCATTATTAACTGCATCTAATTCTGTTCGGGGAATGGTATTTTTATTTCACGTTCAATTTTCTAATTTGAAAAATTAGGTTTTTTTTTTCTTATTTACAATAATTAGTTTTTTTTTCTAATTTCAATAAATCGTTGAACATTTTTAATTTCAATACTTAGTTTACCTTTTCTAAATTCAATACTTATTTTTCGTTTTCTAATTTCAATAAATTGTTTCCTATTCTAACTGCAATAAATAGTTATATAAATAAATGTAAAATAAATAGGTGTATACCTATGACTCCATCTTTCTTCGAATAATATAAAAACACTTGTCTTTTGTCAAAATTAAAACTAAATTTATTCAGAATATTTTCCATCTGAAACTATAAGATTCGCAATTCTCATACGCCAGAAGGAAATCTGGCAATGCAAGAAATCTGAACCAATGAACTCATCAAGTCAATGTTGGATTTGTGCACAAGATTTAAACTGCTCTTCAAAAATAAATATTTCTAGAATTTAACTGACTGATCTTCCAACATGTAGGCGATTATTGTAATGCTGAAAAACAACCGTGTTTTATTTTGTTAGGCTTATTCTGGGCGTTTTTCTGCCATGTTTTGTTTTAATGAATTACTTGTTGCTACTAACATTCACCGTTGATTCTCTGACACGCTTGATGCAGTTTATAGTAGAATACGTTATTTTAACACCACATATACATCATAGAATTAATGCTCTGAATGGTCCGTTTTGGCATTGATGTACCGTATCCATTATTGATTATCTAAATAAATTCGATATAGAAAATTCCCTTTTTTACACGTTCCAACTTAGTTGAAAAGTGTTTATGAACTAGGTTTGTCGGGCTGTCCGTGCTCTAACTCCCGTAAATATACTCGGATTGCCATGCAATTAATATATTTTATTGAGATTTACTATGAAATGTTTGGTGTTGAAAATGAAGTGTCTAACATTTATATACTCATTTTGGCATTAATAGTGATACTCAAAAGAATTCCGTTACATTACGGGCTATGGGGAAAAATCGTTCTCAGTGCATTTTAATGAGATTGCACTATTTCAAATATATTGAAATATATATATATCATTAAAGTGCCCTACAAACGACTTACTAAAGAACAGGGTGGTCATAGAATTCATCGTTCATTTACTGGGAGACACAAAAAAATTCGGTTACAGTACTGTTTATGAACAATAGTTGCTGGAAGTGCGTTTTCCGTTGTGTTACATGTTTTAAATTTAACTAATTTTTACACATTACTTAGTGTGTATAAACTGTATAGAACATATACAGGGCAGCACAAAAGATATCGAATACATTTCGGTTTATTAACGGAAATTGTTGAATAGGAATTTTTAACAGTGCTATCCGTTTCCTAAATTTTAGAATACTATGTAGTATACATACAAATCTATAAATCACATACAGGGCTCCACGAAAGAATTTGGATATTTCTCCGACTATTGATGGTATTTGCTGAAATTGGGTTTTCAAAAGTTTTGTTAAAATATTCGGCTATGATGTCATACACTCACACACAGTTTTTTTTATTTTTTAATCGGTTATAAAAGAATAAAAACTCGCCAAATTTTGGGGATTTTTTACTTTAATGGCAACCTAGCCATTGTATTAAGTTATTCGTTTGGCGCGGGCATGAAAATCCCGCCAACCAAAATGTTGCCAAACATCGCTGCGTGAGTGTAAAACATTTGTTCCAAATATTCTGAAGGTGTTGAAAAGTGTTTCGTAATCTATGCTTGACGTGCGATTTTTCGTTCTTGTTTACTTGTAAATACAATGTACTTTCTACTAATGCCTTCGAATTTAACATATAATTTAATGACAAAACATTCCTTAGATATAACTCTTTACATAAAAAATATACAGTTTTTGCAAAAATAAATAGATAAAAAAATCATCCACTTTAGAGGGCTTCAAAGGACGATCTACTGCCCCCAATTGAATGAGATATAAACTACAGATAATTCAAGCAATGCGCTAGTTACATGTTTACAAAAACTTTAATACAAAAATTAACCAATAAATTTGTCTGTGCAACTATGAAAAAATACATTCGTAGTTTTTAGTTTTTATTTATTTATTTATTTATTTTGTTTTTGCTTAGGCTTACAACATTTAGTTATACGGAAAATAGTTTTGAGATTAGATCACGTTGATAATGAATGCTGACAATAAATGTTGAGCATTTATTGCAAGCATGTTAAATATTAATGTGAAGGCATATTAGGCATTAAAACTTATAAGGCTACAGAACACTTATTTTAATAATACGTCCCATTTGCAAGGATTTTTGTAAGGACAATTTTTGTTTAACAAATGACAATGGCATCACTTTAATTAACTGTATTTTAAATTTGAACACAGCAGGAATGAAATACATAAAAAGAAAAAAACATTAAAGATAAAACAATATTTTAAAAACATTCAATGTTTCTCTTTAAAATCAAGATTAACTTCATGACTGAAATTCATCATGTTCCAAAACATGTCAGGTACGTTACGTAAATTTGGTGTGGACGACGATTATGGAAAAAACAACGCTTTGATTGTAGCTTACTAGAAATAAAGAATGACCGGGCTTGGTTGAAAAAATTATAATTTTTGCTGTGTTTTATGTAAGGTATGGCAACAGGAAAGAAAACAAATACGTAGAGATGTCAAAATCGTTTTGTCAGCGTGTAATCACATTTTACTAAAAATTAAACTATTAAATGGTAAAACCGTATTTAAAAGAATACTACACTTTATGTTTTTCATTTGTATATATATTTTTTTGTATAAAATTTTATTTTCAATAATATTATTTATATTTTCATTTGTATATATTTTTTTGTGTTTAAAAGATTCTTTTGTTGTAATTTCACAGCATATTGCCTATTGTGGCAACCATGGTTTGGCGCTGCATTAAATCCATTGTCGTAGTCGCTCGTATACATTTGTAACCATAAGTGTAAAAAATGGCGATTTATCGCGTGCGCCTGGCTAACAAAAAGGAACATTAAAATTAATGCATTAATTTATAATTAAGTTCTAAAAATATTAAAATATTGTAAAGTCATCGGAAACACACATTTGAACATAGTTTTTATAATACTAGGATATCAGAAAGTCAGTGAAAATTTAATTATAAAATTACATCTATACATGAACCAAGATAAGTGTGTAATAATGGTTAAAAACATCCTCCAGTGCCGTCTGAAATGGTTAATTTATTTCTTGCGACCACTTTACTGCCGAATAGTAATCAAATATTAATTCTATAATTTCTCAAATTTCATGCAAGTAAAATGTTATTTAGTCAAGTTTCCTGTTACATTCGTATATTGATTTATTCAATCTTTGGAGAATTCTTAGATGTAATTTGGATATCATTAGAAAATTTAATCATCATACATTTTCCAGATATCACGTTTTTCAATTCAGCGTTTCCAAAATGTGAAAAGAGTATTTAAGAAAACCAGTTTCAAATTATGAACATTAACACTTCTGATTACATATATCTCTCGAGAATCACTCTTTTTAAAGCTTCAAAGAACTCCGAACACTTATAAATCTAATTAATTAAGATTTACTTTCAGCTCATCGCGTTTTAGAATTTAAGCATTACTATGCAACTCTTCTTATTTCTGTGTAGTAATTACACCTTTTTGAGAATTCTAGGAAAATAGAACGCCTTTGAATAACAATATATTGTCCATATATGAAATGTTCATACTTCACTTTAGAAAATATGAGAAGAATATTTATGAAAATACATTTTTCTATTTTACATACTTTCAAGTATCGTTCCTTTTTAAACTTCAAACGATCCAAAACATCGTACAATTAATTACTTAAGATTTCCATAGAACTTTTGATATTTCATAAATTTAAATTTCTGTGAACGTTCTTTAGAGATTTGGTTCTAACTTTCAGTTTCACTAAAAAAGTGTGCGATTAATATTTAAAGCATTAGTTTTAAAATGTTGGACGCTGAATGAAATATTTTATTTATATTTTCATTATATGTAGATATTAATTGTTTATTTGCCTTAAAAAACATTATTTAATTTATTATTTTAATAACGACATTAAAATACGTTTTTTACAAACTATTTTTAGTTGTAGAATATTTGTCTCTTATTAAGGAAATATGATATGAATTAAATATCATACAGATATAAAGTATATAAGCTTATTTATCACAATATATAAATGTTCTCTATGAAATAGTAAATCAATAAGTTTAAGGTATTGGAAACTTATATTGGTGTAATTAAATGGAAAAGTGAATAAGTGTTTCATGCCTTGCAGTGATGTTCGATTTTAAAACAGTTGTTACTATTTGCACAGATTTTGTGTTTAAGGTATTTAAGATTTGCAATTAGATTTCATTTGTTTTTCTATAAATGTAATTAATCTAAAAAATTTCCAATTGATAGACTGGTATATTTTATTTCTGCCACTATCGCAATTTTATTTAATTTACATACTCGATAAATTATCAAGTGATCATTATTAAGTTACGTCTGGAGAAAGATTGATTATCTAAATATTTTTTGTAATTTAGCAGGGCTCGCAAATAGTCCGCTTTTTAAATACCGGTACTTTCTTAGAAAAAAATTATTTTTAGATTTTTCTTGCACGTGTGTCACTAATCCTTGTTAAGGAGGAAAAAAGGTTTGATTATTAGCTATGTATTAAATCATTCAACTCTTTCATTCTTCGTTAAATTAATTTTAATTCTACTTTAACTATTATAAAAATAGATTTAATTAAGATTAATGGGCTATATGTATATGCTTAAACTTAACATTGTGAGGAGCATGCATATTGGCACCTCTCTGCCTAAAAATATAATCTAGATCAGGGGTTCTCAAACTATGGTACGCGTACCAGTACTGGTACGTGAAGCTCTGGCTACTGGTACGCAAAAGTCTGATACAGGTATGTGAAATGAAATACAGCATATTATTATGAAGTCAAAATTATCACTCAGGAAATTTTCGAACGCTATTTTCTTTCTTTTTTTTTGTTACTAGATTTTAGAACAATATATTTATGTGAATGTACTTTTTCCTTCAATTCTTCATATGAAAAACAAATACAGGAAAGAACTAAACATCGAATCTGGCTTACGACTACAGCTAACTAATACTGAACCAGACATGAGGAATCTGTGCTTGATAGATTGAGCTTATACTTATTAATACTTATTATTAATACTTTTCTCATTAACAATACTAGAGAATTACTACTGCAATAAAGTTACTATGTATGAATCAGTAGGCCAATATGTCATAAGTATTGTGGTTGTTTTTCAACCAAAACACTGTATTTTGATATGGTATGTATTATTAAAATGTAATGATGATAACAATTATTTTTATTTGAATGTTAATATAAAGCAGTCAATCTAAGTACCAATTTAGTAAATTAATCATGAATTTTGAAGTACAGTTAAACCTGCTTAGACGGAATCATAAAAGACCTAGAAAATATTCTGTTTTAGACAGGCTCTGTTTTTTCAGTGTTTTTTTTATATTAGCTTTATGTTTGTTGCCTGGTGGTACACGGAAGTATGAACTTCGATTTAATGGTACGCCTGTCTAAAAGTTTGGGAACCCCTGATCTAGATGAAAAGAAATTGTATTAAAAACCGGTTTGTCAGATTATCAAAGTTCATGATGCAAAAGAAAAGTCCTTTGATTACGCACACATTGCTTCTTTGGGGAGAAACACTGAATTACCACCCATCGGAATCAATGTATGAGTTCAAAATGTTCAATCAATGTGTTCAAAACGTTTCTTTTCTTTCGGTAGAAATGATCTATTTTAAAGTGATTATATGGGTTTTTCTATAAGAAACAATTACGCGATCCTTTCCGTGACAATTCATAATACGCTAAAAACAGCAGTAAATTGGAGATAAACAGTTTCTTTAAAAGATTATGCATATCGTGCCGTATGTAATCATAAAAGTCCTTCCGGCCTGTACCGGGAGGAAAAGGTAGCTTTCCTATATCTTCGTTTTAAAATTTTAGCTAATGTTACACGAAAACAGCAAGTTAAAATGCAAATAAACGTTTACAAAACATTCGTTAATACTGAATTTGAATAAGAAATTCGCCAAATTATTGAGCAATAGCCAAATTGGCTTCATTTATGAAGACTTATTTTGGTCGCCAAATTTGGCGATATTTCGCCAAATGTCGTCAATTTTGCGAGAATTTGGCGCTAACGGATATGAATATATAGTTTTATGCGTATGATTGGGAAAATTATTAAAACAATGAAAGAAAATAATTTGCGAGTAATCGCGTTAATGTGCTGTTTTGTTTCAAAATGTCAGCCACCCTAGAATTTCAAACTGCTCTATCCCAGCCATTTTTTAAGATAGAGGTAAACCAAAAAATGCTCTGGAATCCTCGTATGAAGGCCTAACACTTAATTAAAAAATAAATTTGAATTTTTGATTTTTTTGTATATTTATTTGTGTTTTAAATTTTTAAGTGGCCGCCATCTTGAAACAAAATGGCGGACCAAGCTGGCCAACGAACTCGGTCGAGACATTGGTGAGCTTAATACACACAATTATTTTCATCAAAATTGATTTATAAATACGAGCGTTATCGTATGACATAAATCAGATATATATATATATATATATATATATATATATACGAGGGGCAGTCGGAAAATAAGTTTCCCCTGGCGACTGTGGACAGAGGTGTGTATGAAAGACAAAAAATGTAATGAGACATTAAAGATAAAACATATCTTTATTTTCCCACATAAGTACTAAGTGCATTGAAACATTTGTCATACCGCTTTATAAGCTTCAAAAAGCCCTCCAGGAAAAAAACAGGGCTTTCATACGGACGAAGCGTTGAATGGCTATGGGCGAAAGACGACACCGCGAACGTGCAAGACACCGATACACCATTGAGTAGAGGCCGACCACGATCAAGCAGATGGCACTGTTGCAGTGCCTTCGCAGATGGCGCTATTTTCGGTGTCTTGCACGTTCGCGTTCACCTGCCGCGATCAAGCAGATGGCGATGTTGCAGTGCCTGCGCAGATGGCGCTTTTGCAGTCAACAGCACCAAGTGCTTGATCGCGGTCGACCTCTACCGAATGGTATAACGGTGTCGTCTTTCGCCCATAGCCGTTTAACGCTTCGTCCGTATGCAAATATCTGATTTTTTCCTGGAGGGCTTTTTGAAGCTCATAAAGCGGTATGACAAATGTCTCAATGTACTTGGTACTTATGTGGAAAAATAAAATTATGTTCTATCTTTAATGTCGCATTACATTTTTTGTCTTTCATGCACACCTCTGTCTACAGTCGCCAGGAGAAACTTATTTTCTGCACCTCGTATATATATATATATATATATATATATAACAAGAGCTTGATGATCTTGAGGCACAATTTTGTAATGATTATAGTTGGTTAGCTATAAGAAAACATATTTTAATATTAAAAAGAAATATTTGAACCAATATTTCAAAGTATTTAAAAAGAATCAATATTCTCCACATTTTTGTGATATCTTTTATGATATTCTTCATTATAGAGCAAACACCTATTAAATACAAGTCTTTCTAATAAACCTAAATATAAAACTAATAATACACAACTAATTATAAATTTTTCCAATCATGTATTTAATAATATCAATTTACACAATGTCATAAACAACACTACTAATAATTTTCCAATAAAAAATTTTACTATTCACAAGACATATAAATATAATCGCACACTTGGACGTAAAATTTTTAATTACAATTCTTTTGCAAAACAATTGGTCTCTTCAAATAATTACCCTTGTTATTGTAATAATCCAAAATTTCAAAAGTACATAAATACAACACATGGTCATATTATTACTGGTGATCTTAATATTGTAGAACAACCTATTTTACAAAACTTAATGCATAATGGCACAAAATTTCGCCTTCCATACATGTGTAAAATCAAATCCATAATATTGCAGTTTATTCAAGATATTGATTTATTTATATATAAAATTGCTATTGATTACAATAAACCTATCGAGTACTTAAGTGAATGGAGATTTTCTGTAATAAATAAATTTAAAAATGAAATTATAAAAAATTATCAGAATATTACACATGCAGCTTTTAAAAACATAAATAAACATATATCAGAACTACAAAACAAATTTATAATTACTTATGTAGATAAATCTCCAAATAATTATGCTATTATTTGTAAAGAGTACTATAAAGTGTTAATTCACAATGCAATTAATACAAGTAATATTTTTAATAAAACTAAATTAAATATTGAAATTAATAATAGAAAATTATTAAATTATCACAAATTACTAAAAATCAAATGTAATAATTTAAATTATCCTTATCTTGTTATAATTCCAAAATTTCATAAAAATCCAATTAAATTTTGCACAGTTACCATCGGGTGTAACACATATAATAATAATGCAAGCAATTTACTTCTTAATATTTTAAAGCAGATATATGATATAACGATAAAACATAATAACCAACATTGCCTTAAAACAGTTTTCAGCTTATTAATAAAATACATAATATCAATCCGGTAAAATTCATAAAAACATTGGATTTTAATGATTTATTTAATAACATTGATATAAAAGACTTGCATAAAACAATGTGTATATTATTTAAAGAATTTAAATCTCAATTAAAATTAAAAGATCATATTTCTGTAAATCTTTTTAAAACTTTATTAAACTTTACATTGCATAATAATTACATTATATATGACAATATTATTTATAAACAATGCCAGGGAATACCGCAGGGTGGGACCGCTTCTAGTATTCTCTCTGACCTTTACTTATATTATTATGAAAGAAATATTGGTCCGAACAATGATTATGTATTTTATCGCTATATTGATGACATTATCATTTTTTATTTCAATGATAAAAATTGCACATCACCACTCAATTTTTATCCTAATCAGCTTACATTAAGCGAAAATGATTTGATTAATAATAATATAAATTTTCTTGACTTAAAAATTAATATTAATAATAATTATAAATTAATATTTGATATTTATGATAAAAGATTTGACTTTCCATTTAAAGTAAATATTTTTACCAATTTTGCTTCATGTTTACATAAATCAGTTTATAAAAATAAAATTATCAATTACCTTCATCGTATAAAATATCTATGGTCAGATATAAATAAAAACAAAAATATTAGATTTATACGAAATCAAGCAAAACTTTGTGGTTATCCTATTTTTTTTTGATAAATTCAATTATCCACTCTTTTAAATAACATTTATTACATCATATAAATATAAACATGTTATGTAATAATTTGTTTTGTTTTAGTGCGCGATAAAATATAGCAAATGATTTAGCAATTAAAACATATAAGGATTATTATTTAGATGGTTGCACATTGTTTACACTTTATATAGTCATGGTGAATGTGCGTCTGCCGATCACCTGTATATTAAGTGATACTAATGATCAGTTATAAAAGTCTATAAAATATGCATTGTATTAAAATAAATGTAAACATAACATATACAAAAACACAACTAATCAAAATTATGATATTTCATGATGTGCGGCATGTGGTCGTATTGGTATAAATGTAGACCTTGTGATGTTTAAGGAATTTTTGATAATTATTGTGAGTAAGATATTTTATCTGTTCTTTACAAATTTTTTATTTTCAATTTTACTATTTCCAATTGTTTTCTGGTAATACTACAGTATACCTGGATGAATATACTGATCTTAGCATAAATGCCAGTATATTTATGAAATACTGTATTATTTTAAAACACGTGTGGATACATCCAGGCTGATGATTACATCTACACGTGTTTTTTCATATCCATTTCTAATTTAAATCTCTTGTTATCCAATTTTCCATTATATTTAGTTCATATTTCATTTCAAAATACATTTGTATTCACTTGATATCAACTTCAAATTATTAACATTTTATGGTTTATTATATATTTTTTTTTTCTCTCTCTTTTTTTAAAAATATTTTTCATATTTTCAGTATTTTTGGCCAATTACCATTGAAGCAAATGCTATGGTAATATCATGATTGCACTTGTTAATTTATTAACTATGTGGTATTCTGTCTACAATTTATTACTAATTATCTCTTAGGAGATTTAATTAGAATGTTACAAGAACTTGATATGTTTTTTTGAAATTCAAAGATATTATAATTATATATATATATATATATATATATTTAAATTAACATTTGAACGGAGGGTGGTTTTGGGGTCTGGGGGTCATGATTGGTGAAAATATATCGAAATTTTCCAGAACTGTTTTCCTCCGAACGGCTTCAATAGGTAGCTTTATACTTTTTTGTATTGAAAGCTACCTAAAAATCATACCTCCTCTAATAATATAATATGTGAAACACACAGATTTGCATCGTTTTATAAGAGAATTCTAATTATAATATTAAAATATAAAAATGATGTAATTTTTAAAAAAATTAAAAATAATAATTTTTAATTCTTCATTATGAAAATGTTCGAAAACTGACATCATCAAGAAAGAATCAAATACTTATCTTATCATTTTTACAAAAAATCTTAAATAGCAAAAGAAAAAAAAAAGGGAAAAAAATAAAAAAAAATAGAAATCTTTACAATTTTTAAGACTAATACGCGAGACAAACTTTAAGTGCAAGATATAAAAAAATAAGATAGATAACTTTAACACGTTCCTAATCCTCTTTTTTTTTTCATTTCTAATATTATATTTTTCTAGTTCACAGTTCTACCTTTATATTTTTGCTTTTGCGTTCCGATCTGTCGGAAAAGATGTTACAATATCTCATATTAATATATACACCATGTGTTGTATTACAAGTATTGAATCCTGACACTCTAACATCACAAATAAACATTTTCTAGGGGATCCAAAGAGAGAAAAAAAAATAATAAAATAATTCACGCAGTATATATCTGAGAGAAACATTATGGTCTTTTAGAAAAAAAAAAAATTCAATAAAAATGACCAGGGTCTGCCACTGCAGGGGAAAACTACCCACACTTTTTTTCTGAAAGTAATCGTTTAACGTAGAACTTTGTTATAAATAAGAAAAAAATTACTCTTCGGAAAAAAGTGAAAAGCTGAATCTGCGTTAATTAGGCTGCAACCATAACCATTAAAAAATTCGAAAGAACTTTGGTAATACTTTGTGAAGGAATTGTTTAACTATAACAAATTAATATGTTAATTAATTAATTATTTAATTAAAATAATTAATTAATTAATTAATTAATTAATTAATTGTTTAAGTATAACACCTTGAAATTATATACTTTATTGTAATTGCTAAAAGGTGTAAAATAAAAAGATTACAAACAATAAAATAGATTTTATTAGACTGTTGAGATATGCTTTAGCTCAGTCTAAGCCATTATCAATACAAAAAATATATATATATAAATGCATGGTCTATGAAGTTTTTAATTATATTACTATATTGGCATGACAAGCAGGAAATTTAGTTACAGAAAAAGGGAGCATATAACTGATATTAAGTATAATAGAAAAAAAACCACAGCCCTGACAAGATTATATATATATTAAAAAAAAAAAAAAAAAAAAAAAACATGAAAATAAATTTCGATGAAAGTAAAATAATTTTCCCCTGCAATCTATACTATCAATCCATTATAAGATAAACCGTAGAGATTGTAACACGTAAAAATACATTATGCAATGATGCAGCATGATTTAATTTACCAAAATTGTGGCTCGAGTTACTCCATGGTTATAAATATGGAAATAAACATCCAAGTAAAAAGTAAAAATAACGTGCGTAATTTTTTTTTAATTGCGTGAAAAAATAAATGATTACGTTTCAAATAACTTCATAGACCGTGTATTTATAGAATATTTTTCTTTGTTTTGATAATGGCTCAGATTAAGCTGAAACATATGTCAACAGTCTAATAAAAACTTATTTTACTGTTTATAATATTTTTATCTTCTACCTTTAACAATTACAACGAAGGAATTGTTTATTAAAACTTGTTGATTCCTTTTTAATGAAATTTCCCACTTACACATTTTTCCTATTTTCATGTGAAATAAGTACGGCTTTTAAAATATTAAGAAAAATTAATTCATTACCTATCATAACAAAACAAACCCTATTGGCGTAAAAGAAATAATGATAATAATTTTATTATAAAATTTAAAGTATTTGCTAAAATCTATCTCATTATAGTGATTGACAAATAAAACATGATTTGGACACACATTGTATTAATTCTTCTTAACGAAGATGAAAAGATGAAAAGATTAGATGAAAAGATTAACGCCACGTGACGACCATAACCAATTAGATCGGAGCAACTAAAATATCTCGTAAATCTGTACCTAACGCTATTCTACACTATATACAGGCTAATATTTATATACATATACAGTTTGCATAATACATATACAATTTACATAAAATACATACAGGTCACAAATTGTACAGTGAACACAGTAAAATAAAACAATAATAACAAACTAAAACATTATAGATAACTATGCACGCAATTTCGCGGATGCAGAATTTTAGCGAAAATGGTGGCCTCTTACGACTGATTGGCATTTTGCTTGCTGGAAAAGGAAAAGAACAAACCAGAAAAATAACAAAATAAAATTGGTAAATATTAATCAAGACTAAAGTTGCAGCACGTTCGAACTCCCAATAAAGACTCATCTTTGGGCAATAAGAAAGGTCTCAGCTGTGAGCTTTGCTACAAAGACGTTGAAATAGAACCTATGATTTACAAATACGTGTCTTTTGCAACTTTTTGACAACTCACCGCAAGAAACGAAAGTGGCGCTCGTATATGCTAACAAAATTTACAAGTAGTGCAGGCATCCCCCTCGGTCCGTTTTTTTAATGCTACATATTTCTAGCAAAACACTTATTTTCAGATTTTCCATACATATTTTGTAGACAGTTACGCGGAACATAATATTTGTAGCAAATGTTGTTAAAACCAGGCACGAAAAAATTTCTTCAGCAATACTGGAAAAACATAAACAGCGGGGACCGTGTATAGTGTGCATGCATTAATATAGAAGCACTTTGATTGGGACATAAACATCCCACCGGACTATATTTTATTCTATTCGTATCACTTTTTGAAAAAGAATCTGCATCAAACAATTATACTAGGATTTTTTAAACAGAAATCTACGGCAAAGAAAAAATGTTGTAAATTGTGGTAACATTGAAAAAAAAAGAATAGTCGCCAGTTCTGTTCTCAATAAAAGAATTAATAGTAAAATTTATATCTCTGTGCGATTAAATACGATGAAAAATTCTGTTAAAAATTTCTAATAAAATTGTATGCACCCTGGGAAAAGGTTTGTTAAAAATTTCTTTTTTTCACGATTTACGATTTTACATGTAGCTCTATAAGTTGTGCTAAACTTTTCCCCTAACTCCTGATACATTTCTTTATTTAATATCAGAAAATCTGCAATTAAATAAAGCGCAAAAATTGTTATTAAAAAGTGTTAAAAATCCCACATAATTCATATTGTGCTATGGCACATATCTCGGCTGAAAATAGAAGCACGCAATATAAGATAAGACACATACATAAATCTTAAAACAAAGAAACGGTGTTACCTTTGTCAAGAATTTCATTATCTGCAAAAAAATAAAAATTAAAATATAAAATAAATTATATTCAATGGTTGGAGTATCATAGTTGAGATTTTTTCCAACAGAGCGAAAATATGTTGGGACCAGGACTCGAACCTATGTACTTTGGTTTGCCGTACCAACGCTCTCCCTACTGAGCTATCCCGAGGATATCCTGGGCTGGCATATTTCACTCTTATTTGTTGGACAAGGCTGCAAACTGCAGCGCTAATTTCATTCATCCGAGCTATAACTATAGCATTTACATGATGAATCTTGAAATAGCACGGGAACTCCTGTATACCATGTAATTAGGTCATAATGAACAGAGGAAAGTATATTCAACTAGGTAAATCATATTCAATGGTTGGAGTATCATAGTTGATATTTTTTCAACAGAGCGAAAATATGCTGGGACCTGGACTCACCCAGATTCGAGTTCTGGTCCCGGAATATTTTCGCTCTGTTGGAAAAAATCTCAACTATGAAACTGCAACCATTGAATGTGATTTACCTAGTTGAATATACTTTTCCCTGTTCATTAAAAATAAATAAAATTCCTCTTTTTAGTCTTAGAATTAAAATGTTCGATTCTATGTTAAAGTCTTAGATTAAAATGTTTGATTTTATAAAAGACGACTTTTATAAAACTTTAAATTCATAATACCCTCCCACGTCTCAAACATTATATAAAAATGCATTCTAGATATAGAATCTTTTTAAAAAAACTTAAAACTTCTAAAAGAAAAATTCACGTTTCATATGTATATGGATGTCAATTATCTCGATTGAAAGTCTCTTCTCTATTGAATATGACTTTAAAAATAAAACTGTATGAATGAGCCACTTTTATTAAAATTGACATTCTGCTGAATACGTACCAAGATTCATTGCTAAACGACCAAACAGAAGACCTATTTCAGCTTTATTTTTCTTCGTATTTCTTATGCTAAAAACAGTTTGAAATTTTAAATAGAACTGCCTACACAGAGAAAGAATAAAGTCTAAAGAAAAGAGAATAATAATGTCTAACCAAACAAAAAAATATCAGAAGTTATTGAAGTATTTTTGGAACATTATATTCTGAATATATTTGTCAATTAAAGCTTAGAATATTTCTATAAAATGTATTCAGGACGTGAGTTTCAAAACTCGCCTTATCAAAAATAAAAGAATCGATTGGTAAATCTATCTGCACCGAAAAAACACTTCAATTCGTAGAAAATCTAGTTTTAGCATGCTTTTCTGGCATTGTAAAATCTTGGTTTGCGGTGAAAATCAATGGAAGCAGTTACAGGTTTTTCACAATTTCCCAAAATTTTATTTTCTGAATAAGACGAGTTTTGAAATTGAAAACTTGTTGAATTGAAAAATTGAAATTATATTTTTCAAATAATAATTTTCGGCCTGTTTAATTGAGAAATATTTCTCAGGATTTTTCACTAGGTGAAACGTTATCTCGAACAAAAATGTTTCCTCAATTTGAAAATGTAATTCTATATTTATTAATATAAAACTTTATATTACTAACTTTTATATTAATAACTTTTTCTATATTTATTAATATAAAATTTAGCAAAAACTTTAACATATTTTTGCTAAAATGTAAGTTTAGCATACAAATTCTGATACCAGAAAAATAAATAAATGTCTTCAAAGTCCTATTGTTTAAAACTTCAAAGATTTATTTTTTAACCTTCCTACCCTGAATGGGTCTAATCTACCCGTTTGATTAATTGATTTCATTCGATTCGAACCAGGAAAATTTTCATAAAGTAAGTTAAATAAAAGGTCAACATAACCAAGAAAAAAATAAATATGTTAAATAGTTTAATTAAGAACTCTGGTGTGAAATGTTTTATCGAGTAAAATTTCAACAGGGTAGGAAGGTTAAAATAGAATATTTTAAAAATATGATTAAAAAATCATATTTTTCAAGTAATATTTTTCGGCATATTTAATCGAAAAATTTTCCCAGGATTTTCCACTACATAAGAAGTTATCTCGAACAAAAATCTTTTTTTTACCATTCTTTCCTGACCAATATAAATTTTCTCACTTTATAATACTTCTACGTGTCTTCCACCGCACTCTTCCAGTTCATCTTTGTTCTGCCCCACCTACGTCTACCTGCCGGGTTGTAATCTATAAGAACATTTTGCAGTCACTCATCTCTTATCCTACGAACATGTCCATACCATTTAAGTATATTAAGTTCGGTCGTCTGTAAGACATACTGTTTAACACAGGGTTACCAGTTTAGTTTTCTTTATTACTTACCCATAATACGTAGTATAGGATAAGTCTTGTAATCGTTTTGAAAATCGAAAAAAAAACAATTGGACGGATTTACACGTTTCAGCCACTGGAGATTTCGATAAGCATATTTTTAGGAAAAAAAATTGCCGTCCGTTTGTCTGTGGTCTGTGTGTGTGTGTGTGTCTGTAAACGCTCTATCTCCCGAACAAACTGAGATAGAGACTTAAAATTTGGCATGTACTAAATATGTAACAAAGGGAAGAAGCTTATTGAATTTCAGTAACCTATATTATCCGGAACTATTTTTTTTCGGACTCTCGAAATATTCGTTCAGATAAAAGGTATATAAAAATTTTCGAAATTGTTTATTTTAAGGAGTGAATATAAAAGACAATAAAAAAACATAAATTTTACATAAAGCATGAAGTCGATCGGATAATGAGTTGCCGAGATATTTGTAATCATATTTTCAACACTCTTCGATTTTTCGTGACCCTGTATTTCATCCAAATTTCAATTCAAAGATATGTTTTAATTGGAAATGAGACGCTGAAACAGACGCAATAAACCGCTAGTTAATATGATTAACATTTATGGAGTTATAAACAGGGGTGCAAAAATTGGTGCCTAGATTTTTGCACCCCTGGTTATGTTTCTTTTACTCAATTCAGTAATAGAACATTTAAAGTTTAAGACCTCATCAAGACACGATTTTATTCGAATTGCAATGCATTTTATAAGTAGTTTACACGTTTTATTTTCATATTTTATACTATGGATATCCATAATGGGTAAGTATTACGGTGGCCCCCAACCACTAGTTTATTCAGAAATTTCAAATAATAATTTTCGCTTTATTTAATTGCAGCAATGTCGTGATTACTTATAAAAATTCCGGTAGAAAATCGGAATTTCTTAATAAAAAATTACACTAATATGGCAATCCTAGCTCAACTTCCGTGATATCACTGAATTTATTAATTTATTCCAGCCTTGATATTCTTGATGCTATTCGCCGGAAGTCCATTTCAATACAGAAGAATTTTTCTATTTTGTGAATGATAACAAAAGTCCAAATCGATGAATTCCAACGTTATTTAAAGGGAAGTTTTAACACTAGTATTAAATTTATTACTAGTAATAATCAGTAGTATCCTAAAGCTCTCTAAACTTAGTAAGCAAAATACCATACACATGTAATTTAAGGAAAACTGTTAACCCTATCCGGCACAGACAAATTCTGTTCGTAAAATGAGAAATTACTGACTGACACCGGAATTTACAAACGACTTTTTCAGAAAATAAGAACTCCTTATTTTATGTTTTCATTTTAGAAACAAAATTTTATTAAAATATACTTGGTGCCGAATGCAAGATTTGAACTAAAATTAGGTGTGCCCTGAGTGGGACCACTGTGCCGGAAAGGGTTAAGTGACTAAATAGAATTATTGATGACGTACTCTAATAAAATAATTTATTAGAAATCTGTTTCGAAAATTGTTTGACAAATGTAAATAAAAAATATGAAATTTTAATATACTACAAGATATGGCTATAATAATGCAACTCTGATGTTTCATATAATGCTGAGTGGTACTATAGGTCCTATTCATTGTAATAATATTCACATTTCACTGAGTATGTCCCAATATGCAATACTAAACACCTACACAAAACAAATATTTCATAATCAGTACTTTTTCGTTTGTATTTCCTGTGCATACATACTTCAAAATACAATTTGAAAATGTAATTGTCTATTTTAACTTATTTTTTTCAAAATGTACTGTAAAGTTTCATGTGATGCTGTATTGTATAACATGTCATATTCATGGTAATAAAAGTGACATCCCACTGAGTATGGCCCAATGTTCAATACTACATGCACACAAGAAATAAATATTTCAGCATCAGAGCTGAAAATATTTATTTAATTAGTTAATTTCATGTGACTATTTAAAGGATACTTATTCAGGAAACGGTCTACATTTATGAATTTAAATTAAGTGTAAATTTATTTTGTGAATATAAAATATGAGGTGTAACGTCAACATTTTCAAACATTTTAAAAATGGGACTTCTTTTTCATCTCTGTAAGCTTTATCAAACTGTAAATAAAGCTTCGCATAAAGCCTCGTATATAAAGGAAGTGTCGTAACCTTTTCTGAGCTATAACACCCACAGAAAATGTTATATAAGATATATTTTGAAATTTCGCATGAATATTTAAAAGATGCTTATTGAAAAAATGTTCTTGATTTATGTATTTAAATAAACACTTTTATGAATTAAAATACTAGATTTAAAATCAATTTTTCATAATTTTTAAAGTTTTGAAATGTTATAAATAATTGTCTAAAATTGTCAAAACAAAAAAAAAATTTCACGACATCCAGATGATAGATTTATATTTTCTTTCATAACTCTAGCAAACATATTCGCTAGAAATTCACAAAGGATGAACTAGAGATCTACGAAAAGCAAGAAGCGAGTATTTAATATTAACGCAAAATATAAAATGAAATATGTTATTCAAATATATTTGAAAAAACCTTTTTTAGAAAATAAATGTATAAAGTGTTGAATATTTCACAGTGTATATACAATTGAAAATTTAGTAGAATATTTCCGACGAACAAAAATGGATATTTAGTATTCATGTGAAATGCACAGAGCATCACGTTCCTTAAACGAACAAGTGGTTGGAGGCCACCGTAATACTTACCCATCATGGATATGCATAATATTTAATATGAAAACAAAACATGAGTAAACTACAGTAGAACTAAAATTATCCGAACTCCGACTATCCGAATCGCTGATTATCCGCATCGCTTTCAGAAATTCAGAAAAAATATTAAGAAGGAAACGTACTGCGATTCGCACAATAATGATTCTGTCTCCGCGAAAAGATATAGAAGAATGAGATAGATATAGAGAATGGATGGTGTTTGATTCGTCAGACCCTCGGTTTCAAATTCTAAATGATGATAAAATTATTGAAAGTGTGAGAGAAGAAAATGTCGAGGAAAAAGATTAACTTAATGTCGATTTTGAAGCAGACACGAGACCATCAGCTAGTGAAGCATTTGCCGGCCTTGAAATTCCGTTGAAGTGGATGGAGCGTCAGCCCGAGTGTGACCACATGCAACATCTCACTGTCAAGCGGATGCACGACTTGACTTCCCGAAAACGGGTGAGGACTGTCAAATAGCTTACTTTAACCGAGATTTTCAGCAAGCAATGGCTTTCATTTACAGTTCGGTACGTACATACTGCACTAATGTACAACACTTTTAAGTAAGCTTACCATGTAAAAGTGTTGCCTTTCCATTTAATTAATTAAAAGCTCTTTTTCTTTAAAAATAGTTTTATTTCTCCCATTTTCAACATACATACAGTAATTAATTAAAATAGAACATTTTTTTCGAAAACAAAATCCAATTATCCGAATTTTTGATTATCCGAATGGGGTCTGGTCTCAATTGATTCGGATAATTGGAGTTCTACTGTATTTATAAAATGCATTGCAATTCAAATGAAATCATGACTTGATGACGTCATAAACATTAAATGCTCTATTACTGAATTGTTTAAAAGAAACAATAACTCCAAAAATGCTAATCCTATTAACTAACAGTTTACTGCGTTGCATTAAGTGTCTCATTTCTAATTAAAATATATCTTTGAATTGAAATTTGAATGAAATACAGGGTCACGAAATATCGAAGAGTGTGGGAAATAGGTTTCCAAATATCTCGTACACCATAAAATTCCATTCTCAGACGTTAAACTACAGTAAAACTTCCCTTTAACGAAGTCCTATTTAACGAAGTTTTCTACTTAACGAAATTTTCTGCAGAACTTTGACTTTGAACACCATTAGCATGTAAATTAATCTCCATATTACGAAAAATATATTCTATATAACGAAGTTAATTCCACTTTTGTACGTGTAAGTCAAACTAAGAGGTTGCTTGTGCGATGGATATATGCGAATTTATTTCAGCGGAATGTACGAAAATGAACATATTTAAATAATTTCCATTCTGCTTGGTGCTAAATAAAACATTTTTTTTTCACACTAAGAAAAACACTTGTTATCATTACTCTCTCAAGCAAACACTCCAGCGCTAACAGCTGGGAAAATTGAAAATCCCTTTTTTAGATTCAATAATATGGAAGAGCACTGTCGTAATGGCGTCAGATGCATTGAAGCAAAAAATATCAATTAGAATCAGACAGTTACCATTCTGAGCTTCCATTGCTCATAGACAATTGCTTTGTGCATCCACAAGAATGTGCTTCAAAATTCAAATCTAACGTCAAAGTTATTTTTGTTCCTGCTAATACAACTTCAAAACTTCAGCCATTAGTCTAAAGAATAATAAAAAATCTTGAAATACATGATCGAAAAAGACAGAAAAAAGAAAACATAGTGAAAACATTAGGTTGAGAACCTGTGTATCAGAACTGATGAAAGCTTGAGCCAAAGCTTGGGAATGTGACGTGATTTCATCGACCGTACACAACTGTTTTGTAAAAAAGACGGTTTCAGAGTTGAAACTGAATCAAACGCTTCTTAATCCAATACCTGTTTGTCATATTTGAAGAAAAAATTAATGAATTTAAGTTGATTTCTATTTAAAGAATTTTCTTCATAACGAATTTTTTAGGTGTAACGATGAGACTTCGTTAAATGGAAGTTTCACTGTATTTATAAAACACTTTATACATACCAAATGGCAAGAAAGTTGAAATTTATAATACAATAATAAACTGCACCATATCAAACCTATAATTATGACCTGGCCTCCAAGTTATCCAAGGAAAACAGATGTCCTTCTGACTCGCCTGAGAATTGGACATTCAAGGATCACTCATAAACACCTCTTACTTCGAGAGGATGCACCCATGTGTCCACATTGTCATTTTGATTACCTGACCATTTATCATGTTTTAACTGACTGTCCGGGCCTCCGGCATTTGTATAGGATATATTTTAATTCATCATCACCAATTTTGACAAACCTCATTGGGGAAACAATTCACTCTTTCATTTTTTAAAACATTCTGGCTTTTATTTTGAGATATAGTTTTTATATATCCTTCATGTTTTATTTAACAATGTTTTATACTTCTTTAACTTGACATCTGGATGGAGTAGTAACCCCATCCAGATCATCTTTCTAGGAGTATTATTTTATAATTGTTTTTTTTTAGAATTTTTAATTTTTGTTTTTTTTCACTGTATGACTATATCTGCCTGGGTACCCCCATCCAGATAATTTTCTCGTTAAACTTTCTTTCTGTTTTAGCTTTTGTTAGCATTATTTGCGGATTCTTTAATGATATTTTTTCTTTGGCGCAGCTTGTCCCTCATGGGACCTTGCGCCATTAAACCCTATACAACCAACCAACCAATCAAATATCTCGGCAAGTCATTATTCGATCGACTTCATTTTTTATGCAAAATTTATGTTTTTTTATTGTCTTTTGTATTCCCTCTTTAAAATAAAAAAATTCGAAAATTTTTATATACCTTTTATCAGAACGAATATTTGATGAGTCCGAAAAAATAATAGTTCCGGATAATCGAGGTTACTGAAATTCAATCAGATTCTTCACATTATTACATACTAAGTACATACCAAATTTCAAGTCTCTATCTCAATTTGTTCGGGAGATAGAGCGTTTAAAGGCACACACACAGACAGACGGACGGCAAATTTTTTTTTCTAAAAATATGTTTTTCAGAATCTCCAGTGTCTGAAACGTGTAAATCAGTATTTTTTTTTAAATTTTTAAAACGTTTGCAAAACTTACCCTATGCGACGTATGATGGGTAAGTAAAAACAGTTCTTTTTTCTTCTTTTCTTTTCTTTCTTTTCCTTTCCTTTCCTTTTTTTCTTTTTTTTTGTGCGTGTGTGTGTGTGTGTTTGCCCGAAACCGATTCCATATAGAAAGGATTCCCAAATTTTTAGACTGGTGTAGCGATAAATCTAAATTTGTTATTTTGGCGTATCATTGCCAATGACAGTGATGCTAACATTTAAAATGGAAAAATATCACAGCACTAAATGAATGCTTTGATTATCTTTTTTATGTATATTTAAATAAAAACTAACACTGTTATTATATTTTAAAAACTATTCGTTCAATAAATAATAAGAAATATTGTATTGAAATTAAATGAGACATAAACCAGAAAAGTTGCATAAAATATTTTATCAATATTTATTCATGATATTTTTAGAGGAGATATCTAAAGTATTCATGGCTAATTACTGCACATTGACTCACTTGCTCGGCGGTCTGAATTTTCTGCATAAGCTTTGCGTACCAGTATCTGGAACTTTACGTGTCACACCTTCTACGCGTATCATAGTTTGGGAAACTCTGTCATAAAGCTTTTTTCAAACATTTAAAAATAAAATTGGATTTCTCTTGTATTTCTGCATGTTTATTAACACATTCGGGAACATGGGTGCATATATGCACCCTCAAAAAGAGCATACAGAATTTGTTTTAGACACCAGTAAAAAAAAAAAAAAGTAATATTTGTTTTCGCTAATTAGAGCATTTTTTTGTGATTGTTTAAGTAAAGTTAGCTTTTTTAAAGAAAGTGATGCCAACCGAATAAAATTTGTGCAAAATCCGCTGGTTCCGAAGGGGTTAAACTGGAGATAAAGATCAAGTTCTTATATATAAAAGAAATATTGTAATATTTGCGGGTTTATAAACAGATAAAAATTTGAAATTCCGCATGAATATTTAAAAGGTTCTTGTAGAGAAAACGGGATTTCCCTTTTATGAATTAAAATGTTTGATGTAACGTCAACGTTTCATCCATTTTTTATAAGATTTATTTAGTTGGCACATGTTAGTCTACATTTCCAAACATACATACCTACACGCAGTATCAATTAATCTGCTCTGCCTTAATCATCATACATATAATTTCTCCTGTCAACATCCCTTTTTCAAAGAAAATACGAAACGCAGAAAGACGAATGAGATACCATATGAAAGGATTTCGAACGGGCTTCTGACATAGCACACTTACATTTTCCTAAAACATGTTTTTTGATTAAAATTTGCTGATAATTAAAAATTAAATCGGCATTGATTTCATGAAAGAAATAAAAGGTTTTCCTCAAGTTACTGTTGCCACAAAAATAAAATACCACATTATAGGATGCTCAGTAATTATTATAAAAAACACCGCATGAGTTTATTTTATATTTATGATTAAAAAGTGAAGTTGAAATTGAAACGTTTAGATTTATATTTCTACGTCCCATGTTTTTCCCAAAGCGGATGATGTCATCCTCTAATGCAGTTAAAATACGATTGTTATTTTTTTTCTCTCGCGTGTGCCTTTTGCAATCTTGGATCCGGTTTTACTCTAACTTTGATCGAATAAATTGTATGATATTCTGGCTTGACTATAAAAACCAATAAAAACTAAATGTTGTTTGCAGATATTTTTATCCTCACATTTTCTTTAGAAGTTTAAACCTGCATCTTATAAATATTATATATCGATAAAAAATGGTACTTCTCTATTATCCCGTCGACCACTTTTCATAACAAAAAACAATCGCCAAAGTACGGGAGAACGTTTTCATTGGAATATCAAAATAAATAAAAAAATAAAATATAAGAATTTAAGGACACAATTGTTATTTTAATTAATGAAATAACTAATAAATCAGTAAAACATAATGAAAAATACACGCAAATGTCGAATTAAAAATCACTTGATGACGTAACAGACACGTATAATGCTTCTGACATCAAGTAAATGGGACTGCATATTTTTATGTTAGCGTTTAATCTTACAGTTTGGCGATAATTTTTTGTTATGAAAAGTGGTCGACAGGATAATAGAGGAGTACCTAAAAAATATTAGATTTCAGTGCGAAATCCTCGCACGGGCCCTCTGGTATATATTATTTCTCCTGTCAACATCCTTTTTTCTAAGAAAATACGAAACGCAGAACGACAAATGAGATACCATATGAAAAAAATTTGAACAAGCTTCTGACATAGCGCGCTTATATTTTCCTAAAACATGTTTTTTGATTAAAAATTGCTAATAGTTAAAAATTAAATCGGCATTTTTTTTCATACATGAAATGAAAGGTTTTCTTCAAATTAGTGTTGCCACAAAAGTAAAATTCCGGATTATATCACTTTCAACAATGATTATAGAAAAATAAATAGCACAAAAAAGATAAAGTGTGACATCTCCGCAAAGGGTTATTTTATATTTATGATTAAAAAGCAAAATTGCAATTGCAATGCTTAGAAGAAAAAGACAACATGGACTGTCCCATGTTTTTTTTTTCGATACAGTTAAAATAGGATTGTTAATTCTTTTCTCACTCGTGCCTTTTGTAAGTTTAATGGAATAAATGAGCTCATATTCTGGCTTGAATAATTAATGTTAGGGAACAGGTATCGCAGACGCACCGGAGTTAGAGCAATTTTTTTGTGGTACTATTTTGGCGGGAAAACCTCATTTTCGAATACCTGTTAGGCCTAGCTTGCGAAAACATGTTAGGTTTATTTTATAACAAAATTGGGTACTTCTCTATTATCCCATCGACCACTTTTCATAACAAAAAACTATCGCCAAACTGTAACGCCAAATAAACGGGAGAGCGGTGCCATTGGAATATCAAAATAAGCAGATAAACAAAATATAAGAATTTAAGAACGCAATTGTTATTTTAATAAATGAAATAACTAATAAATCAATAAAACATAATGAAAAATACACGCAAATGTCGAATTAAAAAACATTTGGTGACATATCAAACACGTATAATGCTTCTGACATCAACAGGGATGAGATTTCTCCGCTTTTTCATACCAGTATAATCTTACAGAAAATGTTGTTTTATTTAATCGGAACATTCTGCGATTTAAGAGAATAACGTTTTCTCTAAAATTATACTGGTATGCAAAAAAGCGGAGAAATCTCATCCTTGGACATCAAGTAAATGGGACTGCATTTTTGGCGTGTAATCTTAAAGTTTGGCGAAATTTTTTTATTATGAAAAGTGGTTGTAGGGATAATAGAGGAATAATAGAGAAGTACCCAAAATTGTATTCTAATTTTACTTTAAAACACGCACATTTAATTTTATTATAGCACACAGTTTTATTCACACACATTATTTATTACTCATACATTAATTTTATTTATTATTGTTTTTATATTTTTTTATTTTTAATTTATTTAAATACACATTTCATTTTATTATAAAATACCAAGTTGCCAACAAAGCAAAAGTCACCAGGTTACCCCGCCAGACAAAAAATCGCCATTTTGGCTAAAAAAAAAAAAAAAAAAAAAAGAAAATGTTGCATTTGCGATATTTGTACGAATGTAGTTTACAGGTATTTTTATTCTTAATGTTTCTTTAGAAGTTTAAATCTATATAAAAACGAATACTACAATGCTACAAAATTTGGATTGCAGTGCGAAATCCGCGCACGGGACCCACTGGTTTTATATATTATTTCTGTTGTCAACATCCCTTTTTCTAAGCAAATAAAAAATTCAGAATGATAAATGAGATACCATATGAAAGGATTTTTAAGCGGCTTCTTACATAGTACTCTCACATTTCGTAAAAGCATGTATTTTGATTTAAAATTGCAACTAACCTATTAAAGCCTATTGGTACCATATTGTACCAGAATAGCGTCCAATCATTTTGCTGTTTGGTACCAGTATTTTTTAAGAGAACTATTCGTTTTATTTGATGACAGAAAGTCCCTGACAAAGTGGCACCAATGTTGCTATTGTGAAAAAATTGGTGCGAAATGCAATTTTTGCATTTTAAACAGAAAAATAATTCCGTTCTAGATGGGTTAATTAAAAATTAAATCAGCATTGTTTTCATAAATGAACTGACAGATATTTCTCAAATGAGTGTTGCCACAAAAATAAAATACCGCAACAATGGTTATAAAAAATGTTGAATAAAGATAAAGTGGGACATAGTTGCTGCACGGGTTTATTTTATATTTATGATTAAAAAGCAAAATTTATATTCAAATGTTCAATTTATTTTTCTTTATACCATGTTTTTTTTTTTTTCGAAACAGATGATGTCACCCTCAAATGCAGTTAAAATACGATATACATATATATATTTTCTATAACTTTCACGGAATAAATGAGATGATACACTGGCTTAACTAATGTTGTTGTTTTCAGATATTTTTAGTACATATTTTCTGTTCGAAATTTAAATCTGCATCGTATTAGACTGCAGTACGAAATCTTCCGGGTACACTGGTTAGATTTATTCATGCGACTGTTTCTCTTTTTAAATTATTTGTTTAATAATTCAAAACTAATTAAATATTATTTGAGTGGTGTACTTAAAAATAAATCTTTTGACACCAAAAACTTTACATTTTTTATTCTGAAAAAATAATTTAATGATGCCTATTGCGACTAAAGTCTACACCGCGCCGGTCGCAACGGCTCTTATCATAAATGCACTATTTAAAGGGAAAATATGGTTACTTGTTCAGTTGGATTCCCCTATTCGATATTTGGCGTACACATGATCGGACGATAGTTTGTTGCAGTTTCTTATTATTTTAATTGCGAGATTATATATATACAGTGGTGGTCAAAAGTTTGGACATTTTTTGAAAGTTTCATGTTTTTCAATTTTGTGGCCTTGTAGAATATATTAATTTTACTTAAATACAAACGTTTATATATCAAATTGAAGGTAATTTAATGTAGAATTTAATAATAAAAACAGTATTACAATATCTGCATTACAAAAAAAGTTATGCTCATTTTAGTAGAACAAACAAACACAATTCGTTTTGAATAAGGACGTGTTTTGTAATAAAAGCGTACTAGCCAATCACAAAAACTGTTCTGAGGACCAATCAAATGTCTGTAACTATAGTTTCGGTTATTTGGATGGTAAAAGAGTTATTGTTTTGGAAATATTTTGCGGAATGATGTACAATTAAATAGAGTACAATTAAATAGAGTACAATTAAATAGAGTATTGCTGTTTTTGAATATTTAAAGTCTTTTTTTTTAATTAAACTAATTTTAAACAATCTCATCAACAAGAAGAACTAATTGGACATCTACGAAAAAAAGCCGAATTGTCATATTGAGAGAAAATGGCCTCTCTTATGCTGAAATTGCAAGACAAGTTGGTGGTTCAGTGACTTGTTCTGGTGTACGAATGTTCTGTTTACGTTATGAAAAAACGAAATCAGTGGAAAATAAGGCCAAATCAGGCCGAAAAAAATGCACAAGTGCTACTGCCGATAGAAAAATTAAACGGCTATGCCTTCAAGATAGAAAAATTTCATCAGATGCCTTTAGATGTGAAATGAATGCAGCGGGTATTGCAGTAAGTTCAAGAACAATAAGAAAAAGTTTATCAGGATTTGGTCTACAAGCTAGAATTCCAAAGAAAAAACCATATTTAAATCAAAAGCAACGCGAAAAACGAGTTAAGGGGGCAAAAGAACACATTAAATGGTCAGAAAATAAATGGAAGCAAGTAATCTGGAGAGATGAGAGTAAAATATCGCTCTTTGGTAGTGATGGTAGAAAATACGTGAGACGTAGAGTAGGGGAAGCACTTCATCCTGATTGCATTGAAGCAACTACAAAAAACCCAACAAATGTCATGATTTGGGAATGTATGTCTGCAGATGGTGTGGGCCGAATTCAAGTGATTGATGGCATCCTGAATGCCAAAAAATACATCGAAACTGTCCTGGAACCAAAATTGATACCTTCCATGAGGGATCTCTTCCCTAACAACGCACCATTTATTTTTCAGCAGGATTCAGCTCCATGCCACACAGCAAAAGTATGTAAAGCATGGTTTCAAAATAAAGGCATAGATATATTACCATGGCCAGGATACAGACTGATCTCAATCAAATTGAAAATTTGTGGAGACGTTTGAGAATTCTTGTACGAAAAAAACGTCCATCCAATAAAAGACAACTTATTGAAGCTGTAATTGATTCTTGGCACCATGTGATTACGAAAGATGAAACTCCAAACACTCGTTCACTCGACGAAAAGACGCTGGGAAGCTGTCTTAAAAAATAAGGGTTATACTACTAAGTATTGATTGCGTAAGTATCACTTTAAAAAAATGCAAATCTAAGATAGATCTTACTATTAGTTGCCTAACTTTTTTTGTAATACAGATATTGTAATACTGGTTTTATTATTACATTCTACATTAAATTTCCTTCAATTTGATATATAAACGTTTGTATTTAAGTGAAAATTAATATATTCTGAAAGCACACAAATTTGAAAAACATGAAACTTTCAAAAAATGTCCACACTTTTAGCCTCTACTGTATATATATATATATTGTAGCTTACTATTTTTGTGCAATATGAAACATTCGAATGGAACTACATCTTTTGAATGTTTTGATTGTGGTAAATCCTTTACACTTAATAGCAGTTTAAAAAGACATATGAAAAACATTCATTCTACAAAGTATGATGATTTTTTTGTGCAACATGAAACATCTGAATGGAGCTACATCTTTTCCAGGGTTCGTACGGGTCCTGGAATTTTAAGATCAGGAAATTATTCGGTACCAATATTTTCTTATAGATAATCTCTTCTTAAATAAGGTTAAATTTCGCAGGTTTGAACTTGATGTATTTTTTTAGAAAAATATACTGGTATCGCACCTGGAAAAGTAACGGTACCCGTACGAACCCAGTTTTCAATGTTTTGATTGTGATATATAATTTACACTTAAAAGTATTTTTAAAAGATCTACGAAAAACATTCATCCTACAAAGTATGATGATTTCTTTGGACAAAATGAAACATTCGAATGGAACTACATCTTTTGAATGTTTTGATTGTGGTAAATCCTTTACACTTAGTAGTAGTTTAAAAAGACATATGAAAAACATTCATCCTACAAAGTTTGATGATTTCTTTTTGCAAAATGAAACATCTGAATGGAGCTACATCTTTTGAATGTTTTGATTGTGGTAAATCCTTTACACTTAACAGTATTTTAAAAAGACATATGAAAAACATTCATCCTACAAAGTATGATGATTTCTTTGGGCAAAATGAAACATTCGAATGGAACTACATCTTTTGAATGTTTTGATTGTGGTAAATCCTTTACACTTAATAATAGTTTAAAAAGACATGTGAAAAACAATCATCCTACAAAGTATGATGATTTCGTTATGCAAAGTAGAACAAAAAAGACCTTATAATGAATGTAATAATAACTTTAATACATTGCATCATTTAAATTGTCTAGCATACATTTAAATTGTCTTGAATATATTCAATCTAAAACACACTTTAAAAAAATTAACAAAGTAGTACAAACCTAATAAAAGATATAAATGTCAAATGTTTATGAGAAAAGTAAATCAGCAAATAGTAAATTTCGTATGGCTCCAGTGCAGGTCTCATAAACAGTAAATAAATGCAATCTTGAATGCACATTAAATTTTAAAATCAGACAATATACATGTGTGAAGGAAATAATACATAAAAATTTAAAAATAAATAAATAGTAAAGATTCTTTACCTTGTGCATTGTGTTGCTTATAATGCAATCTTAATATGCCCAAAAATATCCCACTATTTCTATGAAGTATTAAAATATATAAATTCTATTAAATTTAATGTCAAATGTGAGAGTCTCTTAAGATAAAAAGATTCTTAAGATAAAAATACAGGCCATTATAACACATTCCTTTCACACTGAGGTAAATTGACAAGGACAACAAAACATGCGAAGATGTGTGTATGGTCTCGTTGCATTTATAGAGTTATTATAATGAAAATGTAATCGACCCTTTTTAAAACAGTAATAGATATATGTTGTAGAGTTGTTGGAGCGGGGGCGGACTTTACAGATGATCTGATGGGGCATGGCACATAAAAAGTTGGAAATCACTGATCTAGGAAAAGAAGCATTTTAAGTATAAGAATATTTATTAATACTGTTGTTTTTAGGACATTGTATCTTGTGCCAACACTTAAAAGGACAACCTTAACTTTGAGCTTAAAGCATAACTTGAGCATAACTTTGAGCTTAACACTTAAAGGGACGCATCTGAAAAATATTCAGAGGGCGGGGACTTAGCATACATTTACAATAGTTTACAAATTTTATTACTGTTGTACCACCGATTAGATGGAAAGGTGAACATCCGGTTTAAAGGCGGAAATGGAAGAATCGACTAGATATTAGGGGTGACAACTAAAGCTTGATTACCGCAAGGGTAAACTCTCACCAGTTAAACGGAATAGAAATTTTCTGGATAGAAATTCTGCAAGATTAAGGCGCTAAAATCTGCCGAATAATTCTATTAAAAGTTACTGGTGGAAGTTTGCTTCTCCAGTAATTATATTTCTTATTTCTCCCTGTGAGGCGTCTGTATTTGGAATCGTCCTTATTTTACCCTTGATAATATTCCACACAATACGTGGTCGGACAGTACAACAAAACATTTTCAGCAGAACTTTTTTTAATAAATCAGAAATTTCGAATTTACACCAGGGCATCTTAGTAGTTATTTTTGCTTTGTTTAGTTTAGTATATTACGTGATTATGTAAAGCAAAAAATATTCTTTCAGAATTTTTGGTTAGAATTCCAAATTTCAGAATTAAAAGAAGGCCAAACTGACAGCTGTGATCTGGAATAGTCTGGTAAAATTTCGGCGCCAGAGGGAGTGAAATCCCACAATTTAAATAAAAATGCAAATAAATTTCTCAACTGTGGAACATGCTATCCTACGATTCCAGATAGTATATGAAAATGATGGCCGTCATGTGGAAAATGTTTTGTTGCAATAAAATATGTAAACTATCGTAAAGTATACTAAATGTGTAATTCATTCAAAACACCATCTGGTGGCGAAATTTTGAACTATTTTTTTTTCGCTTAAACAAATTCCCAACAATTTCCTTCATAAAATTTTACAACTTTCTGACCAATAATTTCATCTATAGACAACTTTAAAGTAGGGTCGTTTAATTATGGACACCCTGTATTTTTTAAAATTTACCAAACCTGAAATTCAGGTTGATTTCTTGATAGAAAGAATATGGCCCCAATTTTTTATATATGACTTTGACTTCTAGAGTTGATTTATCGAGGTTCCTGTGATCCTCACCACACGTCCCCGAAGCATAATGATATTAGGATATTAAGTGTAAGGAATTCTTTGCTAGTAGCCCGAAAATTAAATAAAGTTAAATTAGGAAAAATCAAGCATATAATGAAATTACATTTATATTGTACCTTATTAGTGGTGTGAGTTGAATAAAAGTGTGGTTCTTTTCATTTTCAGTTACATTTTATTTCTTTTATCGGACAAATTTGACCACAAAAGATTCCAATGAACTTATAAACCATTTTTTGCTCTATTTCATTGTTATTCATTGTTACAAAAATCAGACCGGCACGAAAATATAAAAAGCTCCGTATAAGATTACATTTAAAAGAATCCTGCCAATATTAATGTGATGAAATGACTAATCGGGAAAATTAAACCTTCAATTTTAGTATCGATTACTCACACTAGCATATTCTTAAATATATTTTATTTAAACAATACCGTTGTAATTTGCAAGATCTTTATTTAAAATGAGAATGGCTAGATATAGGACTGCCACTATTTCAAAACACTAATCTTCGTGTGAGATATCTACTAACCTTTGAGGTCGACAATTTTTGCTTAGAAGTAATTGTAGGAAAAAATCATGATTAAAAAAAATAGTCGTCTGTTGTAGTACTGGACATAAAAGTCACATACAGCGCTATTAGATTGGTTGGTTGATTATTTGTCACGGCCGATTATCTGCGTTAGGGATATATGCCGTTTTTTATATTTTATTTATAAAAATTATAAAGAAAGGATATACAACTCTCCGTTTAATCCTTTATATCCGGAATTAATTTTCCAGCTACTTTATAAGATGCTCAAAATCCTAGATTATTCCCACCAGTTATTTTTTTATTTTTTATTTTTGTAAAGTTTTCCTTACCTAATCATAGCATCTTTATGATTCAATTAGGCGAAAATTTCTCATTTGAAAAACCGGTGGTAACAGATTAAAAATTCTGTAAAAGACGCTCGTCGCGAAGGGGTTTAAGTGGTACTTATAAGTACCGTCAGGATAAAAAGGGTTAAAGCAGGGCTACACTAGATACCGGGCTTGCTCATTCATTATGATGACGTCACAAAAGGTGGCTGACTAGGAGGAAAGACATACAGCGATTGGCACAAAACGATGGGCGCGTTGCTTTGGACCAATCGCTGGTCGCGGTCAGCCACCATTTGTGACGTTTTGAGAGTGAATGAGCAAGCCCGGTATCTAGTGTTGCCTTGGTTAAAGATGGAAGTGAACAATAATGACATCATATGCGTCTGCGCGCTGTGCTGGGAATTTCTCGGTGTATTTGAAATAAGAGTAGTTGTGAGGGGCGTGGTGTACACGCTAGTCTGTTGTGTCATATAGTACAGGAAAACCTCCATGTGAAAAATATTCAACTTTCATTAGTGAATTTGCATAAACATAACAGTTGCTGTTTATATTTTGCTACTGCAATATATTTGCTCATATTTTTAATAAAAATATACTGATGGAAATGTCATATTTGAAATAGAAACGAGATGTCAGCTTACAGAAATAAAGTAGAAAAATATAAATATTTGGAAGCTATCTTTATTTTAATAAAAAGGGCATACTTATACATTATTCCATTATATATTTCAGAAAAAGTTACAAATATTAAAGTATATGCTAAAAGTTAAATCATGCGAATGAAATGCGCTCTTTTATGGATTCATTATGTACAAAAATTTTGAAATCTTTGTTAAAAAAATAATTATCAGATATCAAGAAACATAAAATTTGTTAGACTTATTTAAGACAATTTACGTTTACATAGAATTTATTTAAGCCTCTTGAGTTTATAATCTCTTAAAGCTTAATAAGTCTCTTATTAAGTCTCTTACATTTATAATCTCGTAATTCTTATCAAATCTCTTATTAAGTCTCTTACATTTATCAAACAAATAACTTAAAAATAAAACATAGTCTCACGAATACACATAGCTAAAGCTGAGTAGAATCATTCTGTAATATTAGTCAACAACAGGGTTCGTAAGCTATTATCATAATTTTTTAATAGAATTTCTCGTATTATTTAAATGCAGAAAATTATTGCAAATCCTGCGATTAAACGCGGTGTCTACAATTTCTTCTATTTAAATATTAAATAGAAAAATTCTATGAAAACAAATGTGGTAAAAGCGTACGAACACTGAATAAATACATTGCCAATAGTAGTCTCGAATGTCCAAGTTTTCGTTCAATGCCTTACGCCTAAAACGCACTTAACTTAAACAGAATTAAACGTCTTTCAGAATTAACAAAATTAACAGTGTTACGCGACTTTAAATTATGTATAAAATCATTATATTAAGCTTATTTGTGTTACGCAAGATGATACTTAATTGTGTGAAATTATAATCATTCAGCATATCTTCCGGAGGTAGGGGTATTCCAAGTTTTCAGTAATTCCAAGTGGTCTTAGCTCGGATTTTCGGAACTCCATTGTAATTCTTTAAGATAAAGAGCATCAACACATTATCGTCGTTAATATGCACTGTGTCAGAGATTTTATAGTCTCATCTAATAAGTCAATGTTTATAATGTGTAATTCTCACAATATATGAATTAACATTAAACAGCACAAATTTAATTTTAGAAAAATGTATTTTTATTTTCGTATAAGAATTAGATACGGGAAATTTAAAAGATAATTTCTTCGCCCACGAATTATTTTATTTAAATGTAGTGGTTGCATTGTACCGAATTTATTTATTAAAGGTTTAATTTAATTGATTCATATATGCATCGCTGCGCAGTGTAGAGTGAAACACGCAGCATACTAAATGTAAATAAAAGAAAAAGAAAATTGAACTCGTTAGGTATAATGAAAATATATTTCTTGAGTACAATCTTGGTCATTTCTTTTCAGAAACGATTTTAAGCATTGCTTAAGAACAATTCGAAGTAAAATAGAAAGTTCACAAAAGAATTTTTTCGCTCTTTCTGTTCAAACTGTAATTTCTTAATTGCAAGAAATTGAATGCAGCCCTACGTATATCTTCTTTTTAAGTATATAGTGTCTTATTACTTTTTGTTTAGACATAAAAATTTTCCAAAAAGTGTTGATTTAAATTTTCAAGTTAAGATATTTTACATTTTCTCTAGTCCTTATGTGAAATCCATGTTTTTTTTCTTTCTCTTAGAAATTCCGCAATAATAAGAAAATATTAAATCTCAAATTGTATTTACGTGATTTGTTTGTTATAACAACTAGAAGTCTGTTATTTCAGTAAATACTGTAAAGGTATAGCTGCCAACGTTACATATTGTTGTTAAATAAAATAAATATACTTTGTGTCTTTTTTCCAAGCAGAGGTGCCAAGCTCTCTCTAATCTTCCGCAATATGTGGGTTAATTTAACCCAGGTTTAATGCGTTTCGCACAAGAAATTTATTTACGAAATGAAATTAAATGTATTCATGTAGGAATCTGAAATTAATTAAATAAAGAATTTATCAAATAATTTTTCTGGTTCGAAACGTTCTTAAACTGTGTCAAATTAATCCACATATTACAAAGGACTGGTGAGAGCTTGGCACCTTTGTTTCTATGTGGTAGAACCTGGATTAAAATTTGATTTCATTTATGAAAGAAAATTTTTGATTCAATTATGACTATTTGACTTGAAAAGAACCGGAAGATTGGCAGTAAGTGTAAATGTAAGGGATTTATTATGAGACTTAATGAGAGTTAAGAGATTGTAAACGTAAGATACTTAATAAGACATAAGAGACTGTAAACGTAAGCGACTTAACCCTTTATATCCTGAATTAATTTTCCAGCTACTTTTTAGATGCTCAGAATCCTCGATTATTCCCACCATTTATTTTCTTTTGTAAAGTTTTCCTTATCTAATCCTAGCATTTTTGCGATTCAATTAGGTAAAATTTCTCATTTGAACAACCGGTGGTAACAGATTAAAAATTCTGTAAAAGACGCTCGTCGTGAAGCTGTTAAAGTGGTACTTATAAGTACCGCCAGGATAAAAAGGGTTAAATAATCTATGTAAACGTACGAGGCCTAAATAAATCTAACAATTTTTATGCTTCTTGTAACCTCATTATTGTTCATTTAACAAACATTTCGAATTGCTTCTTAGCCAATTAAACCATAAGCGAAGACATTTCATTCATGTCTGTTAAATCTTAACACATAATTTCTTATTTGTAACATTTATTTTGAATATATTTAATGGAATAATTTTTAACTATGCTCTTTTAATTTAGGTAGCTTCTAAATGTTTATATTTTACTATGTTCTTTCTATAAGCACATGTTTCGTTTTTATTACAAATACGATATTTCCATTATAATATTTCTATTAAAATATATGCATTTAAATTTAGTAACAAAATAAACAACATAAATAATTATGTCTAATCAAATTCACTAATTATAATTATGTTCTCATATGGATGTTTTCCTTTACTGTATGACGCAACAAGCACCTTCAATTTTTTTTATAATAAAAAATATAACATTTTCGGCGTATAAAAATTAATTTGCTAGGTTTTCCTTCATTGTATGACGCAACAAGCACCATCAGATTGTTTCTGTAGAATAAAAAATGTTACTTTTTCGGCGTATAAAAATTAATTTGCTAGGTTTTCCTTCACTGTATGACGCAACAAACACCATCAGATTGTTTCTTTAAAATAAAAAATATAAAATTTTCGGTGTATAAAAATTAATTTGTTAGGTTTTCCTTTATTGTATGATGCAACAAGCACAATCAAATTGTTACTTTAGAATAAAAAATATAACATTTTCCGGCGCATAAAAATTAATTTGTTACATTTTCTTTTTACTGTATGACGCAACAAACACCATCAAATTGTTTGTTTAGAATAAAAAATATAGCATTTTCCGGCGTATAAAAACTAATTTGTTAGGTTTCCCTTTACTGTATGACGCAACAAGCACCATCCAATTGTTTCTGTAGAATAAAAAATGTAAAATTTTCGGTGTATAAAAATTAATTTGTTAGGTTTTCCTTTACTGTATGATGCAACAAGCACAATCAAATTGTTACTTTAGAATAAAAAATATAACATTTTCGGCGTATAAAAATTAATTTGTTAGATATACAGTACTCAGTCAGTATTTAATTAATTCAGACTTATCAAACAACTTAAAAAACATAATTACATGAAAAAAGTAATTAAAGCTGAGTGGATAAATTAAAACTGTAGCAAAATTTGTACACACCATATCTAGAACGTAGTTTACAGCCTAAACTAATAGTGCCTAGAAAGAAAATACAGTGTGGCAACCGGCTACTCCAGTAATGCTTCATAAAGTACTACAAAATTCAATCCTATGAATGGTTAACGATGCTGAACGACAAATGCCGATTGTAGTGGTACTCTGCCAGCTCTTCAATGACCGAAACTTTTTCTCAATTCAGTCCTTATACAGTTTTTATATTTGAGCTGCCAGATGTTGCCGCGGTCGACATTTATTGTTCAGCATCGTTCGAAAATTATCGAAATTAATTTTTTATCTCTCGTGGAATAGCCAATTGCCACTCTATATCTTTTAGGAGCCGTAGTTAAACTACAGCGCCTAGAATACATAGTCCGGAAAACGGCTACAAAATAATACCAAAAAATTGAATCCGATAAATCTAGAACGATACTGAAAAGATAACGGGTCGATCGCAGTGACATCTTCTATCAGTGGCGTAGACAGGATGAAAGTCCAGATGGCTTGGATACCACTAGTTTTATAAAAATATTTTTGCCTTTTCTAATCGGAGAATTTTCTGCGATATTGAAGGAGAAATAAACTTTATAATATTACTGGTTTCTAGAGCATTTGGACCCCCCCCACCGTCTCTGGCTACGCCACTGTCTTCTAAATGTTTTCAACGCAAACATTCTATAAGAATCGAACTGAGAAAAATGTTTCAGCTAGTTTTAAATATTTTAAATAATTTAATTATACCATATTCCCTTTGACTTGGATAGTGATTTTCATAAGCTTTGAAAGTATGAATGATATTGATCATGGCCAAAAAACGTGATACGCATTCTTTTGTGTCTGGTTGCAGTACTCGATACAAGACAGCAAACTAGAAACTATCCCTGTTTAGCATACGAAAGGATGAATCTGTGCGAGAAGAGTGGAAAAGATTAATTCCCTGATAAGATAAAAAACTAACTTCAAAATCAGTTACATTTGAAATATACACCTACAAGAAGATTTTATTAACAGAAATTATGCTCATGTTGTCGATAGTGATACGTTACTTTTGCTAGAGGTAAATCTATTTTTAAAGCAGATGTCGTTGCGATCGCCCTACTACTGTATCGCATCGTTGCACGTTTATCGGCTATAATGTTTTAGCACTTTTTAAAGCATTGACAGTTTGGCTTTTTTTTTCATTATTCTGAAATTTTGCATTCATAGCAGAAATTCTCCATAACGTTCTTTTCGTTATTTAATGGCAGATATTTCGTGACTTCTTAAAGTAAAAATTCTTGTTTCAGAATTTCCGCTTTGAATTCGAAATTTTTGAATTAATAAACGGTAAAACCGTTTTTCACACTACGTATTCTAGGCGCTGTAATTAAACTAAACAAGTGTGTATTCGTCATACAAACATAATTTAAATGTTTCGAATGTTAATCAATCGAGATATTGCATTTAGTTATTGTTTTCTTTTAAAATATTTATTAGTTGGTAGTACCTCAAAATCTAACACATCATTTGATGAGAAAGCATTCTCAAGATACCATGATTTACTTAAAGTAATATAATACAGTTTCGTTTATTAATAATATACTAATAATATAATATCACAAAATTTCATCAAAGTCAAATGTTAATTAGTCATATTTTATCTTACACGTACACTTTTATTCTTTTATTCAACATTTTGTGAATTCCTAGAGGGAGTTTCATTGTCCTTATGAAATTTAATCGCAATACATTTTCAGAAAAAACGTGATAAGAATATTAAAGAAAGCCAGTTTCAAACTCGGTACATTAACACACCTGTTTACATATATCTGTTAAGAATCACTTCTATTTAAACTTCTAAGAAATACAAACGCTTACAAATCTAATTAATTAAGATTTATATTCAGCTCATCGAATTTCCGAATTTAAGCGTTACTAAGCAACTCATCACGTTTTTCGTTAGTAACTACATCTTTTTGAGATTTCTAGGAAAATAGATCGCCTTTAAATTACAATATATTATCGCTATGTGAAGTGTTTATTCTCAACTTTAGAACACATGAGAAACATATGTACGGAAATGACTTTCTAGATATTAGTGATTCTATTTTGCATACGTCCCAAGTGTCAATCTTTTGAAACTTGAAAGAATCCAAAACATCTTAAAGTTGGTTAATTAAGACTTTCATGGAACTCTTAGTATTTCTGAGTAACTTCATAATATGGATAATTCCGAGAGTATCCTTCAGGGACTAGGTTCTAACTTCCAAATTTGGAAAAGTATGTTAAGAATATTTAAAGCACGGGTTTTAATATGTTAGACGCCTAATTTTACATAGCATTTCTAAATGAAAGCATTACTGTGTAAATCATCTTATTTCTGTGTAGAATTAAATCTTTTTTAGATTTCTGTGTAAATAGAATGTTAGCTTGATAACATATTTTCGTTATGTCAAGTGTTTATCATCAACTTTGAAAATGTGACAAGAATATAAATGAAATACTTTTTAAATTCTAGATATGATTCTCTTTTAGAAGAAAAATGATTCTCTTTTAAAAACCTCCGGTAATTTATTTTTAAACTTGAAACGATTCAAGAAATTTTACACTGATTAATTGATTTTTCCAAGCAACTCTTAGAGTGTCTAAATAATAATTCATAATTTAAAATTTTCTGAGAAATTTACGTATAAGATTTTTCCTAGAGACGAACTTCTAACTCTTAGTTTCAGAACAGTGTGTGAAAAATAAACATTTAATTATTTAAGATGCCGGATTTTACTCAAGTTCTATAAATAATATTTTATACCTGAATTTTTTATTTAAAACTAATTAATTTTTTTATTTAATCTTATTTCAGAGTGTAATTTACATTTTATTTATTTCATGAAAACATTTCTGGTTCGATTCGAAATATCTACTTTTGATACTGATCAAAAAACTGTTTGCTGGTATAGTAAGTGTTCGGAACGCTTATTTATAAATGTTAGATGCCGAAGCTTCTATTTCTGCCCTAAAATTGTGTAATATTGGAACAGTGTTGTCACTAGGCTACTTTTTATTAATTCAGATTGTTTGATTCCCACCACTTTTGCAATTTAGTGCAATTGGCCCTCTTTTGCAGTTATTTGATTTGTCATTAAATACGTTGAATGCTTCTACTTCAAAGAAGTGTTGGCAATCATACAATCTGAATTTTTTAAAAAGGCGCTTATTCGCAACACTGCAATTGAATGAATTCGTTCTATACAAAGATTACTAATACTAGTGACTTGGTATGACTTGAAAGTAGACATTTTGCCGGCAATAATTAGTTATTGATTCTTTAAATTTTTTTAAATATATAATGTCAGTAATAATATAAAGAAAAGGAATATTTATAACAAGAAATATAGTTTTAAAAACGCGAATTTGATTGATACACAAACACACACATACATATATATAAATATATTTATACACATATGTATAAATATATATTGTACATATATATATATATATATATATTTGATGCATAGTCGTGTCTTATCGTGATTGTCCGCGTATTCCGCTAAAATTAAACTTTAATTAAAACATGATGATTTGTTAAAAATTCCAGCTTCAGGGTTAAATATCCTCTTTGCGATGATAAATTAACAAGTTAGTAGTAATTGAAGTAGTTTTGTAGTAATTGAAAATAAAATGTTGCAACATTTAAACAGAAACAGTGGATAACAAAAAAAAAGTGTTACACAAAAAAAACGTGAAATTGTTTAAAGCCTATATTTATTAGTTAAAGCTAGTTTTAACGAAGCATTTCATTTAAACATTATCTTAAATAATGAAACGTATATATATCTACGAATATAAATAAATAAACATTATCCTATTAAAGCCTCTAATTCCAAGTTATATAGGCAACAAGAACTGCTAAGTCACATGTAAAAAAATAAACTTGCTGAATTTTTATTTCGGATACACTGAGACGGTTTCAACACATTTCAAAAAATAAATTATGCAGTAGCTATACTACAATTTGAATTGTAGGAAATAACCAAAGATTTAAAAAAAATGCAACAGTACGTTATTTTGTCGATACAAAAATCATATGAAATTAAACGGACTTTAATGCACGTTTTTCACAAGTACTGTAGCGGCTTCAATAAATTACCAACGTGTGATGCTTCATATATCTTTATACATAATTATGTCTTTAATCCTTTTTATCCTGACGGTACTTATAAGTACCACTTTAACCCTTTCGCGACGAGCGTCCTTTACAGAAGTTTTAATCTTTTGCACCGGTTTTTCAAAACAGAAATTTTCGCCTAATTGAATCTCAGAAATACTGTCATTAAATAAGGCAAAGTTTACAATAAAAAGTTACTGGTGGGAATAATCGAGGATTCTCAGCACCTTATGCATCACGTATACGTGTCGCTCGTCCCCAAGGGAAAACACCTATATATTCGAAATATGACCGTTTTTCCTAACGGTATTCACAATGGCACAAAGAGTATATTTCTGACAGCAGGCAGGAGATGGCAAATTCAAGCACATATCCTCTTTCTTTGCATTGTAGGGATTTTACATCTGCTACGCTACATTCGAAATCCATTTTGCAATAGAATTGACATGCATGTTGTTCTTCATTTGAGTAATTTTAGTGGTTTATTACCGGTTATTTAGTACTATTATTTTCTATTGTTTTCTATACTCTACAGGTGAACATTTCCTATATTTTATTTGAAGTTTACTATTTGAAATTTACTATTTTATTTTATATCATAGGGTAAAAAATTTATGGTGGTTACAGTTGCATAATTAACCACTAAAACACTATAAAAATTATTTTCCTCTTTCCTATGTTTATTCTGCACCAAAACTTAACCAATCATGCAAAAATACAATTAAAAAGTAGTTGGAAAATTAATTCAGGATATAAAGGGTTAAATAACTTTTAGAACGCAACTGAAACTCATTTCACACGAACGATGTTTTCTGTAGCATTAAAAATAAGCTTATGTCATGGGGAATTTTATGTTTTGATAAAACAAATGTACGTGATAGGACATTTGATGCTATTAGCGCAGATGACATCAAAATGCATAGTTACGCAAATTAAACTCACTTCCTCAGATCTTCAAAATAAACGTCTGTCGGGTTCAATCTCATTTCATGTTTTTATGAAAGTTTTACTTGATAAGGGTTTTTCTGATAGTAGCGCCACAGGTGGGAAATTGTATAACTCCGCAAGTTAAACAAATTTCTCCTGAAGGAATTCTTCAGAATGCGCTTCTGCTACACGGTTCGTCCGCTTTTATCAGAATTTTTTAATAGAATTTTTTGCCTTATTTAAATGCAGAAAAGTATTACAAATTCTGCAATTAAACGAGGCGTCAACGATTTCTGCTATTTAAATATTAAATAGGAAAATTATATTAAAAATATCTTAATATACTTTAATATAATTTTTCGCCTTATTTAAATGCAGAAAAGTATTACAAATTCTGCAATTAAACGAAGCGTCAACGATTTCTGCTATTTAAATATTAAATAGGAAAATTATATTAAAAATATCTTAATACACTTTAATAGAATTTTTCGCCTTATTTAAATGCAGAAAAGTATTACAAATTCTACAATTAAACGAAGAGTCAGCAATTTCTGCTATTTAAATATTAAATTGAAAAATTCTATTAAAAATATCTTAATATATTTTAATAGAATTTTTCGCTTTATTTAAATGCAGAACAGTATTACAAATTTTGCAGTCTAACGAATTATCAACATCTTCTGCTATTTAAATATTAAATAGAAAAATTCTATTAAAAATATCTTAATATATTTTAATAGAATTTTTCCTCTTAATTAAATGCAGGAAAGTATTACAAATTCTGCAATTAAACGAAGCGTCAGCAGGTTCTGCTATTTAAATATTAAAAAGAAAATTCTATTAAAAAATTGTGGTAACAGCGTACGAACCCTGTGCTATAATGAAATATATATTTTTATAAAAAAAATTGTATCATAATATATTATTTGTTATTTTAATAGCAAAATCTGAAATAAAATTGCATAATTACGCAAATGTCAGTCATTTTATATGAACGAATTTCTTTCAAATCTTCAGACTAATCTTCTATTTTTTTTTCCAATTTATATCTTGATATAACTTTTACGCGATAAGTGTTTTATGTTAGTAGCGCCCTTAGTGGAAATTTCAATTAATAAGCAGTTTGATTTCGCTTCCCCAGAACGATTTTCACTCATTTTTTAAGAATAAAATTTTGCCACGATCTAAATAACATTTGTAGAAAAAGTATCTCATGGAAAAAGTACTCATTCTTATTCTATTATCGCGCCAGATGGGAATTGGCATAACTCCAAAATTTAAATTAATTTCCCAGCTACAATTTTCTCCCACACCGTCAGAATAATCTTCCACCATTGTCAAACTTATGTTGTAGTAAAGACTTTCAGATGAAATGTTAATTTTGTCTGCAGTGATCTTGGTGGAATGCTGCATGGCTACATAATTTGAGTTCACTTTCCACTAACAATTTTACTCAAATCGAAACCAATCAGTTGGTGACAGTATTTTTTTCATAAGATGATTTGCGGCAGAATTAATCTGAAGGGATTCTTTTTTCACGCAAGAACAGAATACAAATAACAGTTCTCAGTTTTAAATCAATTACTAGACAGTAAAGAAAACTAAGTAAACGAATTTATAATATTTCGACATTGAATCAAAACGCCTTTTCTATAAGATCTTATTGTATAATAATTTCTGTTTTCTTACATTCCACACACCAATGTTTTTCTGATTATTTCGGCAAATCACATTCCCTCAAAAGCGCCATTTGCCTATGGACCTGATTACGGAACATTAAAGTTAAAATACCGCACTTTGGCTCTAAACCGTAATCTGTCCTCAAAAAGACTTATTTTGATTTTCTAGTGAAAATAAAATTTAATTGGTTAAAAGGTACGTTACTTGGGGATATGCTCGAGCTTGCATTTTTACTCTTTTTTTGTAGCTTATTCTTGTGGAACTTTTCACAAAGTTACAGAAATAGGTTTCGTTCCAAAAATTTTTATTCGTCATACAGCATAATAAAATTATTGAATAAAACAAAACGTGTTCTAGATTTGCCACAATTCGGACAGTTAGTCGCGCCGTATCTGGGAAGCAAACCGTGGCGTATTTCATTAACTGATTGATCGATTGCACATGAGCAACCGACCTACTTGAATGTACTAATACCGATTAGCCACAACGCACTTTATAAATAGATTTATATAAGAAAATATGCAGTATGTTATTTACGGTGTAAGGTTTTAAGTTTTCTGTCTTGAAAAAAGTTTTTACTTTATAGTGCTCTTATGCTAATACCGTGTCAGGAAATTGTATATATACGAATTTAATCTCATTTATGAAAAACGAAATTCACTCAATTCTTCAGAATAAGATTCTGATAAAAAAAAACTTATATTTCTATGAAAAAAATTTCATGATAGATGCTTTTGTTGATTAATTCAGATTTCATTGGATCTCTTAGTACTTCGGGATAACTTCATAATTTGGATATTTCTGAGAATATTGTACAGAGACTACATTCTGTCTTTCAGTTTCAGAAAGTGTGCTAAGAATATATAAAACATGCGTATTAATATGTTAGTGCAGTAGTGCCAGTGGGCTACTTTTTTTTAATTCAGTTTGCTTCATTGACACCACTTTTTTGAAATGGTATAATTGGCCTTGTTTTCGCGATAACTAATCTGTCATTAAATAGGACAAATTTTACTTTCTCAAAAAACTGGTGTTAATCAAGAAAACTGAATTAAAAAAAGTAGCCCACTGGCAACACTGTGGTAGTGCAGAGCTTTCCTACCTTATTTCTTTCATGTACCCATTGATTAGGCTTTTTTATTTCGGAGTACACTCTTTTCTTATAAACACGCCCCCCTCACCCACATAAAGCAAACAAGCTTTTTTTTTAATTTTTTTTTTATTAATCATCTTTTTAGCATAGTTAAACAATAAATCGATGCAAATTACATTAACATTTCTAATATTTTATTTTTTATCTTGCGTTTTAAAATTGATATTACTTTTTCGTAATATTAACAAGACATCAAAAGACATCAGCATAGCATTAAGAAAATTTTAAATAACTTAAAATGAAATCTTATAACAATTTGGCATCATGATATTGAGGAGATTGCATTGGCGCCGTTGGGGATCAAACCAGGGATCTTATGAACAGTAAGCGAGAGTGTTATAGTCATGCAAACGGACAAACCAGTTACTTTCAGCTACTAACTCGCTTTAAACTGTTCGTATGAGATGAGATCGCTACACACTCCATGCCCAGTGAGGAAGGCGTCTTGTTGACGTCTGACAAGCGATATGCACTCGTAAGTGACGCTGTCGTACACATATGTGATGCGCGGGATGACAGGCTTTGTACCGTGAGCGTTTCACAGACTTTGCTTGCAGGGATGATTTATTTAGTGCTGCCATCTGTTAATTATGAGATGAGTTGATTGTTGTTGTTGAAGGTTGTTGCGTGTTTGTCCGGGTCACCATTGAGGAGACTGCATCGGCGCAGGTGGGGATCAAACCAGGTATCTCATGAACAGTAGGCGAGAGCGTTAGCGTCAAGGAAACGGCCAAACCAGATACTTTAAGCAAGTAACTCGCTTTAAACTGTTCATGTGAGATGAGATCGCTACAATATGAAAGTAAATCAAACATGGTTTTTAGTAGCCGACTTTTGTTCCTCTTCGTATAACTTTCTTTTCACAGACACAGTTTTCAGAATTTGAGAGTATTTACCTCCTATAAAGAGGACCAGAAACCACAATTAACTTTTTCAAATAACACATTACTATATGGAGAATTAATGTATAAAATATTCACATTTTAAAATGGCGAGTAAAATGTATTGTCGAAGCTTTCAAAAGAGGCTCCACCTGCATCCGACGTTTCTTGACAATTTTTTTCATCTACATACATTCAAGAAGCAGCTATGTTTATTTCAGCTGCAATTATCAGTAACTGTTGTTTTCCTGTCCCCCCATTTCATTAAAAGTCCCCAATTTCCTCGAAAATGATCAGACGTATGAATTTCGAACTAGTTTTATTCGATGCCTTACAGGAAAATACGTAAGAAACATCTCAAACAACACTAAATCATATAATTTTTTGTCTTTTTTAATTTTTTTCAAATTTATTTGCTCCCATTTATTTATTAGCATTATTCAACAAATTCTTTCATTTTTAACGCTAAACATAACGAGAATTTTACTCGAGTTTTATAAAATTATTTCACACCACAATTTTTATTTAAAATATTTAACTCTTTTAAGTAACTATTTCTGTGCGATTTATATTTTATTCATTTAACCCAGGGCTTCCCAACCTTTATTCTTTCACGAACCCCTTGCAAAGGCTTTTTATTTTGGAGTAACCCCATATATCATAAACACTCACCTACTCCTCTCTTCCCTTACGTATTATTAAAATGTTCATCTCCTTGCATACAAAATGCATATTTCAAGAAATATGCATTATTATATTTTCTATTCATTAAAGGAGCACTGATGTTTTCTATATTATTTAAAGTATCAGAAAGTACTATTAATCAGTATTTATCAGTTATGAGAAGATGCCTATAAACAGCTGCAGTCATTTTCTCAATTCTAAATAATCAGACAGTTTCGAAGAACTTGCAGTTCCCGAATCATCAGGTTTAATTTAAATCGGAGTTGCAGTACTCTTTATAGTTCCAGATTTCACCAGTTATCCATTTTAAATATAAAACCAAATCATTCAAATAATAAGTAAGCACTTCAAATTAACTACCCATTAAAATTAAGGAAGCTCTCCAAATAGTATACGTTAGTGATATAACTCCGCCTATTCGAAAACGAAAATAAGGGCCTGCTTTTCAATTAGTTTTAAAATAAAACAATAAAACCAGAAGATCTGGCGTAATTTATGCGTTTTGTAGTTATTATTAAAAATGGGAATAAATAAAGCGTGGGAATAGAGTTATACGAGACTAATTTTGTAATCCAAAACTATAAACTTTTTTTATGTATTTTCAGTTAAACCATTTCTGTGGTTTTCGCCATTACCGATATTATTTTCACGTATCCCCAGGGGTACGCGTACCCGAGGTTGTGAACCGCTGATTTAACCCATTCGCTGCCAACCACCACGAGTATACTTGTGGTTTTTCAATCTAAAAATACGAATTTGTACCGGAAACTTTGAAAGAAGAATTTTTATTTTATGTAATCACGATATGTTTGTAACTAACACTAGAACCGCGATGAGGGGGTCATTTTGACCATACCAAATGAAAAAATGTCGATTCGAACCAGAAATTACTTCATAAAATAAGTTAAATATACCCCGCCCAAAAATAAGTTAAATAAATAAGTTAAAAGTCTTTATAAAAAGTAAAGTGTGAAATATTTTTATGAAACTCGAGTAAAATTTCCCGCACTTCTATTGTTAAATAAGGTAAATATTGCTATTAGTATTTTCTGGTATGAATTCGAACTTTCCAAATAAAATAAAATTGCGGCAATTTTAACCTGGAAGTGAACGTGTTAACCCTTTAACGGATAAAGCACTTCAATTGTTAAGATGTTGAAATAAATGATTGACACCGGAAATTATGATCAAATTTATTTTTATATAAGAAAAAAGCGATACTTCACATATATAATAAATGAAAAACATTTCTATTAAAATTCTGCTGTAATTGTTGAGTTTCGTAATTAAAGTTTTGTGGTTTCGTGGGGAAAACAATGAACGTTAAAGGGTTAATGAAAAAATTTCTGTTTCGAGTAGAAATTTTTTAATTTGGTACCGGGGGAAATTACCGGTTGTTTGTATATTTGGTGTTACTTAAAAAACTTTTTAGTTGGTTTTAGCCCGTTTTTGTGATGTAATTTGAATAAAGTTATGGATTTTACAAGTTTTGAAATAAAATTCAATGTTTTTGGACAAATATGTGCTTAGAGCCTGATTTCCAGATTCACACCCCTTTCAATCTAGACATAGTTCCCCTAAGTTGTCATGTATTCACAGAAACAATGGTTATAACGCAATAGCTATAACTGGTATTGACATGTGGATGGTTCCATTCGATTCAGCGGAAAACATTACAGAATAATCGACACGAAAATATTTCATAAGGAAATATATTTTACTGTTCTGAGATAATCAAGAATTTAAGTTATAAAATATTGACGAAAAATTGTTATTACTCCGAAACTATTGCTCGTATAGACCTGCGATTTGTCTCATTCAGTTTTACTCAAAAGATTACATTTGTAACAGAAGTCAGAAAAGAATTTCTTAACACATGGGATGAAGCGCAGAATTTTAACGGAAAAACTACCGCGTCGTCCCACTATCTTCGCCTTGTCTAGTTTTCACTATACCATCAATCTCTTATAAGCAACCGATTTTCGTGAGCAATTGCTTCATCTTCTATACAACAATCAAATGGTAAGTAAGATTTTTATATATAAGTTTATCTATGTAAAGTTGATGGTGTGAGTTTTTTTTTCTCAGTCTATCAAATACAAAGAGTGAATAAATAAATTACCATCAAAGACGAAAAAAAAAAATTAAAACTAATTCTCACCACTACCAGAGTTGCCAAGTCTCCGGCTTTTTGGACACCAGTATTTTAGTACAGAAAATGTTGTTTTATGTAATCGGAACATTCGGCGATTTGAAAGAACAACATTTTCTCTAAGATAAAACTGGTGTTGAAAAAGCCGGAGACTTGGCAAGTCTGCACTACGTTTCTTCATCAAAACTAGTTTTGACTGAGCTTCTCATTAAGAGCTAGTACAATCTATATAGTTTAAATCAGTCAAAACAAGTTACAACTAAGCTTATTAAAAAAAGCAAATGTTAACTAGTCAAAACTAGAAACATCTAAAATATTTTCATCAAAACTGAAATTAACTAATAATAATACGAAAATTATTAACAATGATTAATAATTCAGTTATTAACGGGTTTTCATTAATTAAAGCAAGTTCAAAATAAAAGTGTTACAATAAAAACATTTTTTAAAACCTAGATTTATTTATAAAGAGCTATTTTTAACAAAGTATTTCATTTAAACATCTTAACTAATAAGAAACGCTTACATATCTCTAGAAACATCTAAAATATTTTCATCAAAACTGAAATTAACTAAGAATAATACGAAAATTATTAACAATGATTAATAATTCAGTTATTAACGGGTTTTCATTAATTAAATCCAGCTCAAAATAAAAGTGTTACAATAAAAAAAAAATAATAAACCTAGATTTATTTATTAAGAGCTATTTTTAATAAAGTATTTCATTTAAACATCTTAACTAATAAGAAACGCTTATATATCTCTCCGAATCAAATTTATCTTTCGTTAAAAATTTTCTTATATCCCTAGTTATATGGGCTGGTAATCAATAGTTATATGGGCCGATAATCTCTTGTTATATGGACGAAAAGATTTGCTAATTCACATGTAAAAAACTGACATTGCTCTATTTTTATTTCGCATACATTGAAACGGTTTCAATACCTTTAAAAAAATAAATTATGCAGTAGCTAAACTACAGCGCCTAGAATACATAGTGTGGAAAACGATTTTACCGTTTTTTATTCAAAATTTTCGAATTCAAACCTGAAATTCTGAAACAAGAATTTTTACTTTACGAAATCCCGAAATAGCTGCCATTAAGTAAGGAAAAAACATTATAGGAAATTTCTGGTGTGAATGCGAAATTTCGGAATTTAAAAAAAGCCAAACTGGTAATGCTTTAAAAAGTGCTAAAAAACTGTATCCAATAAATGTACAACGTTGCTGAAAATAGTAGGATGGGTTCGCAGCGCCATCTGCTAGCTCTTGACATTGTATTAGAATGTTTCGGCTGGTGGTAAGTATTTTAAATACTTAAATTATATCATTTTCTCCTCTGACTTAGTGATTTTTATAAGTTTTTTTTTAAATTATGAAAGCATGGCTAAAAAACGTGATACGCATTTTTTTTTTGTCTCTGGTTGCAACATTATCGTAGGCAGGGCCTGATTACCAACGGGGCACACTTCCGCCAGTAAAAAAGAATTGAAATAGTTCCTTTATTCATGGTGGTAATTTTGCATCAATAGGGCGTTTTAATAAGACGAAAATTTCTATTAAATTTTACTGGTGTAAGTGTGCCCCGTCGGTAATCATGCCCTGCCTACGATAATGTTGCAACCAGAGACAAAAAAAAATGCGTATCACGTTTTTTAGCCATGCTTTCATAATTAAAAAAAAAAACTTATAAAAATCACTAAGTCAGAGGAGAAAATGATATAATTTAAGTATTTAAAATACTTACCACCAGCCGAAACATTCTAATACAATGTCAAGAGCTAGCAGATGGCGCTGCGAACCCATCCTACTATTTTCAGCAACGTTGTACATTTATTGGATACAATTTTTTAGTACTATTTTGTAGCCGGTTTCCACACTATGTATTCTAGGCGCTGTAGCTAAACTGTAATTTGATCAGTAGGAAAGAACCAAAAATTAAAAAATGCAATAGTACGTGATTTTGTCAAAACAAAATTCGTAAACGGAGTTGATTTTAATGTATCTTTTTCACGAGTACTGAAGCGATTTCACTAATTTATATCCAATATGTATTCAACATGTGATGCTTCATATATCTTTATATATTATAATTATGTCTTTATCTAACATGTGGAACGTAATTTAAATTCAATTCCCACGAACAAATTTTTCTGTAATATTAAAGAAAAAATTTATGTCATTGTAAATTTTATGTTTTGATAAAACAAATGTACGTGATAAAACTTTGATGCTATTAGCACACATAATGGTAAACTGCATAGTTGCTCATTTAAACTCACTTTTTCAGATCTTCAGCATAAACGTCTGTCGGGTTCAAACTCATTTTCTTTTTTGATAAAAGGTTTACGTGATGAGGATTTTTATGATAGTAGCTGCACTGGTTGGAAATTGCAAAAATACACACTTTAAATAAATTTTCTGGAACGAATTTTTCAGAATGCGCTTCTGCTATAGGAAAATTTATATTTTTCTAAAAAATTCCGCATAATTTATTATAGTGAAGAAGAAGAGCTGAAAAAAGTTTCATAATTACTCGAATGTCAGTCATTTCCCATGAACTAATTTATTTCAAATGTTTAGACTAATCTTCTGTTGATTTAAAATTTATATCTTGATATAAGGTTTCTATGGCAAGCGTTTTATTTTAGCAAGGCTCTCAAATGGTCCGCCTTTTAAATGCCGGTATTTTCTAAGAAATATTTTATTTTTAGATTTTTCTCGCAGAAACCACCTTTAGAGATAATATTTGCGGAAATGTTGTGGAAACCTACCATGAAATTTTCAGTTAAAAAATATTGATATTCAGTTGACGGACCATTTTGGAGCACTGTTTAGTAGCATCCCTAGTGCGAAATGTCATTAATAAGCAGTTTAAATTTTACTTCCCCTAACGAATTTCGCCCAATTCTTCAGAATAAACTTATACGAATATCAAAATAATAATTGTAGAAAAAGACGTCTCATTGTATTGTAGGTACTTCGTATGCTTGTATTGCCCCTGGTGGAAATTTTCATAACTACGCAAATTAAATTAAATTCTCAGGCACAATATTCTCTCAGATCGTCATAATAAAATTCCGCTGTTATCAAACCTATGTTTTAGTAAAAGGTTTCCCGTGAGAGATTTATTTTGTCAGTAGTGATCATGGTAGAAAGTTGCATGGCAACACAATTTGAATTCAATTTCTACGAACAGATTTCACTCAAATCCATACCAATCGGTTGGTGACGGCATTTTTTTCATGCGATAGTTTGCGCAGAGTTGGTCTGGATGGATCCCTTTTTTACACGACTATACAATGCCAATAACAGTTAACAATTTTAAATCATTTACTATACTTCAGTAAACGAATTTATCATATCTCACCACTGAATCAAAAGCTCCTTTCTATAAGATCTTGTCGTACAATATTTTTTGTTTCCTTATATTCAACACTCTAATATTGTTTCGATTCATTAAGGATTCGAAATAAAACACTATCTTTCAGCAAATCATATTTACTCAAATACGTCATTTAGTTAAGGACCTGATTGCTGAAGATTAAAAATAAAATACCGCGCTTTGGCTCTAGCAATGAGAGAGCCAAGCTTTGTAATCACAGATTTTGATTATTTTTCTATATGTTGTAGGGTAGAAGCCCTTTAGTCTCAGTTTCAACGGATTTTATCTCGAGAAATAGGGGTTTAATATTATAACACAACTTATCCCTACAGTGCATGAATTTTTCTTTTAGAATTGTGTTTTCGTTATACTTATATTAAGAATTAGACACCAGAAATTTTAAGATAGAGTTTTAACTTATTTTAGTTATTTAGTAGCATCTATCTATATAAGTGTAGTGTTTGCGAAGAACTTGATTCAATTATTAGAAGGTAAATAAAAAGTGTTGCCAATTGGGTACACTATACATTTAACGCCTTCGCGACGAGCGTTCTTTACAGAATTTTTAATCTTATACCACCGGTTTTTCAAAACAGAAGTTTTCGCCTAATTGAATCACAGAAATGCTATCATTAAATAAGGCAAAGCTTACAATAAATTTAACTGGTGGGAATAATCCAGAATCTCAGCATCTTAAGCGTCACGTATACATGTCTCTCGTCCCCAAGGGGTTAATTGTCTATATTATTAATTTCCGTAAACGTCTGTGTGTGTGTGTGTGTCTGTACCCGGATAAACACTGCGAGCGCAGCGAGCAGCGAGGCGATTTTGGTATCAAAAAATTCGGAAAAATCCGGGCCTTCAGCAAGTACAGTTTCGAAGAAGTCGGCCCCTAATTAAGAACGTTATTAATTAAAAACCTCATCAAAATTAGCAAAACAAGAAAGAGTTTTATCGAAACCCGAAAAGAAAATTTCCGCAGACATCCAAATTATCGCTTTTTAACGCATCATCGAATAAAAAAAATCTACCGGAGGTATCGATCCGAAAATCGGGGTACACACACGGCCGATTTTTGGCGTTCCAAAAATTCAATTTTTTTGAAATTCGGACCGTAACTTTTCTTTATTTAGGCCAAAAACTGACCAGACATCCAACATTGACCCCAGACGGGAAAAAGGTTGCTGTAAAGGATGCCGGGTTGACACATCCGAGATCAAATCGCTCTATTCCTTTTTGAAACAAGTGGAAATAATTACTCTACATTCACGAAAATTTGCAAACATGTGTAATAAAAATCGCAAATTCAACAAAAAAAAAATCATAAAAATCGACCAATAACTTTTAAAGATATCAATTAAAACTCATTAATGAAAATGGAAAATGAATTTATTTCTATTTCAACTGGGTAGAAGTAAAATATTTGCAGGTGTTGTCATCATACATTTGGACGCCTTTCTGCCAAAAGAGATAAATTGATAAAAAGATGCATTTTAAAATGATTCCAGTTTTTATGGGCAATGTATATATTTTTTAAATATCGGATTTTCGAATCGGAAAAATATGCATCCTTACTCTGAGTGGGCTGGCATTTCAGGGATTCAAAAAATTTTCGAATTCCGACCATAATTTTTTATTTTAGCAAAATCCCGATTTTTGTATAGGAAAAAAAAAAAAAGAAGAAGAAGCTAAGGAATTAGCTATTTCTTTTCAAAATATCTCCCGTCGTATGGGTCCCATCGCGAAGCGGTATGGCTCAGTGGACTCGAAATCAATAGCGCTTACATATTTTAGTTACCAGTTCCACCACCAGGGGACGCTTCCATAAGTCTGGTTCTATGAGCCCTATTACGACGAGGTTTGGCTCTTTCGACTGGATTTCAATAGCTTTATAGATTTGGGTTATGTTCGTATAGAACAGATTGCTCCCCCTGGTGGTGGAAGGTGTAATTAAAGAATTTTGCCGCTAACTTGAGTTCTATGGATCACATCATGACGCGGTTTGGCTCATTCGACTCGGCATCGATAGAGCTTATCGATTTGAGTTTTTTTCACCACCAGGGTTCGCTTTCCTATCTCCGGTTCTATGGGCACGAAGACGACGGGGTATGGCTCATTCGACTCGACATCGAAAGCCTTAACGATTTCAGTTATGATCGTATAAACAGATTGCGCCACCTGGTGGTGGAAGGTGGAACTAACGTATACTGCAGCGCGTGCGCAGCACAACTGCTATATTGTGCCGCAGGCAGTGGGGACCCGAGCCGGAGGTTCCTTCAGTTAGAGGTTTATACTATTCTATGTGCAATTTAAGGGATTATCCGGTGCGTGCGTAGCACGACCTGTATACGGTACCGAAGGCAGCGGGGACCAGGGTCGGAGGTTCGTTCGGTTAGGGGTTTATACTACTCAATGTGCAAATTAAGGGATCATCCGGTGCCGAAGACAGCGGGGACCCGGGTCGGAGGTTCGTTCGGTTCGAGGGGGATGCGAGCCGGAGAATACAAAATATTCGAGGCACCAATGTAAATTAGGGGCCCGCTAGCGGGCGTAGCCTGCTAGTTAATTATAATAATTTCCGGCCTTAAATTCGCGGATCAAATAATTATGTTTCGTCCCGGAAATTTTATTTATAAAACGCAAGTTGAATCTCGCTGTAAATATTTGTCTTCAATTATTGAAAAAAATATCTGGGTCAAAACTAAAATACCGGAATTTCCGGCCTATAATCCGAGGACCAAACAATCCTGTTTCGATCCAGAAGTTTAAATTCAATAATTGTAGTCAAATACTCACAGCGATTTATTAAGATACATTTTATGAAATAAAATTTCCGGGTCGAAACATGATTGTTTGATTGGCGGATTATAAGCCGGAAATTACTGTATATGAGTTGTGTTATAATATTAGACACTCTATTTCTCGATAACTAAGTAGCATTGTATAAAATACGTGGAACTTAAGTTTCTACTCTACAACATACATAAATATAATCAAAATCTGTGATTACTAAGATTGGCCCTCTCCTTGTAAACCGTACCGAAAAGCCTGTCTTTGATTTTCTGAGGAAATTTTTGTGTTGTACATTTACCGCCACCACCGCCGTATCTGTAGAGCATTATGTCATTCCCTAAATCATCGATTGCATATTAGCAACCGATCTACTGGAATGTTTATTAATTTCTTGTTGAGCAGAATACTTAGTAACTAGATTTATATAAAACAATATGCTGTAAGTTATTTACGGTGTAAAATTTAAATTTTCTTGTCGATGAAAGTTTTTCACTATAAATGATTAAAGGCTAATTCCCCGGCACATCATCTTATTTCTGTGTAGTTATTACATTTTTTTTTAGATTTCAGTGTACAAAATGATAACAAGAATATTTATTTCAAATGAGTGTAACTAGTACGTAAAACCTATTTTTTGTAAGGTATTTATTCATCAACTTAAAAAAAATGTAATAAGAATGTTTATAGAAATACATTTTTAAATTCAGATATCAACACTTCTTTTTTTCATATATCTCACGTTTCATTTCTTTATAAAGTTCAAACAATTGAAAATTATTTTAATAATCGGCTTTTACAACCAACCTTTACACTTTAATGAATAAAAATTTCATAATTTGAAAATTTCTGCGAAATTTGCAATTTATTTACAAATACTATTTTCCCTACAGCGTTCTTCTAACTTTCAGACTCAGAAAAAGCGTGTGAGGAATATATAAGAACGCTTATTTACAAATGTTGGTTGACTCTTCTATTTCTTCCCTAAAATTCTACAGCATTTGAGTGAATTTGTCCTATACAAAAGTTAATGATGATAGTTACTAGTTATTACAATTAAAATAGACATTTTTCTGGCTAGAATTAGTTATCTCTTTCCTTTTAGTTTTTCTTAAAAATATATAATGTGAGTTAGAATGCGTACAAGTGTATAAATACTTATTTATGACAAAAAAATTAAATACGCAAACAATTTTAAGTATGTATAATGCATTTTATATGTCGTAGTCGTGTAATAACCATTTTCTAAAATGCTCATAAAAAAGTGTTTTGAGGATGTGTTCTACAGAATACTAATGAGGTAAAATATCACGAAATGCCAATTAGAGTAAAAATTTTGTGAAATTATTAACTTTGTTCTTCCTTACTTAAAAAATGCTACAAACGTTTATTTAGTATTTTCAAAGCAGTATATTTGACTATTACGACTTATTGCCTGTCCGTCAATCTGCTAACATTAAACGTTAATTAAAACCTGATAATTTGTTCAAAATTCCAGTTTTAGAGTTAGATATTCTCTCTGAGATAATAAATTAACAAGTTTACGGTAACTGGAAATAAAATGGTGCAATATTTAAACTAAAAAATTGGGAACAGTTTTCGGCCTTACATTTAAGACTTAAATCAAACATGTTTAAGTTTTAAATCGCTATTTACTATTTGAACTTTTTTTTTATCTTAGAGGAATGAAAAATTATGCAATTATTTATAAGCGTTAACGTACCTAATATTTTGCATATGGTTGCATTGATATAAAATTTTTAGCTTTCGAAGTTTCATTTCATTTTATTTTACAAATAAAAAAATTAATAATTGTCATGGGAAATTTATTTGGAAATTGAAAATAATTACAATTATTGTTTGCAATGTTATTTAATTGTCATACAGAATATAGAACAACAAAGAATGACTAAATGTTTTACTTAAATATTACCGAAGTACTCATTTTGTAATTTTATAGTAATTTTAATAATAAAGATTTCCCTATATCTCCATAGTAAAGAGTTTATCAAACCTTTTGACAGGATCATCTGACTTACCAAAATTTGCTATTGCATCATTTATGGACAGTGAATTAAGTTAATATGACACTTTATCAAGAAACATGAAATATGTTTTACATGGTTGTTTTCTGTTAAACTGTTTGTAAAAATCTATTCTACGGGACAAAACAAATGTAGTAAAACCTCAATATCTTGAAAATCAGATCCAGTGGCGTAGCCAGGGAGGGAGTCCAAATACGCTGAATACCAGTAATACTGTAAAGTTTTTCGCGGTTTCATTATCGCTGAATGTTCTCCAATTAGAGAAGACAAAGAAAACTGTATTAATTTAGTGGTATCCAGGGCATCTGGACCCCCCCCCCCCACTCTGGCTACGCCACTGATCAGATCAAAAGAGAAATTTTGGATATAAAGTATTTTAAACATTTCAAGATTTAACTCTTTCAGGACTAACAGATCTTAAAAGTACAAGTCAATTTAAAATGATTTTCTGTTTTCTTAGTAATTAATTTTGTTGTTATCTTCAGGTAGTAACGATGGTACAGAACCAGAGTTGGGCAAATTTGCAATCTGATTAATCTATAATCTGATTACAATATAATTGAATGTAACAGATTATAATTTTAATTACATGTAATCATAATCTAAATTTGAAATTTAATTAGGATTGTAATTGTAATTATAAATGCTATGATTATGATTACACAGAGTTGGGAAAATTCAAATCTGATTAATATGTAATCTGATTACATTATAATTGCATGTAACAGATTATAATTTCAGTTACATGCAATCATAATCTGAATTTGAAATTCAATTAGGATTGTAATTGTAATTATAAATGCTATGATTATGATTACACAGACATGGGAAAAATCTTATTAATCTGTAATCTGATTACAATATAATTGCATGTAACAGATTATAATTTCAATTACATGTAATCATAATCTGAATTTGAAATTTAATTAGGATTGTAAACATAACTATAATGCTATGATTATGATTATGGTGTAATTATAATTATAATTGAGAACTTATAGTTACAATTACGTGTAATTTCAATGGCACATTTTCAATATGTACCATAAAAGACAATTTTTATCAGACACAGTAGAAATTTGATACATCAAGAACGAAAAATCATGCATCCGGCATCGATTATAAAACACTTTCTGGCATGAACAGAATATTATTCAGAAATTTTAAATTTTATTAATTAATAGCCGCAACCCTAAATATGTACGATGAAAGACAGTTTTTATCACACACAATAAGAACGAAAAATTATGCAGCTGGCATTGATTATGAAACACTTTCACACATAAACAGAATATAAATCAGAAATTTTATATCGTTATTAATACCCGCAACACTAAATATGTACCACAGAAGACAATTTTCATAACACACAGTAGAAATATGATACAATAAGAACGAAAAACTATGCAGCTGGCATTGATTATGAAACACTTTCCCACATAAACAGAATATAAATCAGAAATTTTATATCGTTATTAATACCCGCAACACTAAATATGTACCACAGAAGACAATTTTCATAACACACAGTAGAAATATGATACAACAAGAACGAAAAATCATGCATCCGGCATATATTATGAAACATTTTCTACCAACCTAGTTGAAAAGTGTTTATGACTTCGGTTTGTCCGGCCGTCTGCCGTCTGGCCGTGCTCTAACTCCCGTAAATATGCTCGGATTGCCCTGCAATTTTTATATGTTATTGTCGTTATCTGTAGCATGTTCCCTATTTCATCTGAAGTGTGTAGCACTTACAATTTTTTTACAGGGACACTCAAAGGAATCCCGTTACATTACGGTCTATGGGGAAAAATCATTTGCGGTTTATTTTAATGATGTTCCACAATTCCAAACACAGTGTAATTGATATATATCACTACGGAACATTACAAGAAGCTTAATATGGAATATGGTGTGCATAGAACTTATAGTTACTTTACAGGGACAGTAAAAATAAATCTGCTACATTTCGTCTATGGAGAAAAATCGTTTGCGGTTTAATTAAATAATGTTTCACTATTTTAAACTCATTGAAATTTATATCTATCACTAAGGTGCATTACAAGAGGCTTACTACAGAATATTATGTGCTTAGCAGTCATCGTTCATTTACAGGGACACACAAAAGAATTCTCTACTGTCTGTTAACAATAATTCCTGGAAGTGCGTTTTAAGTTGCTGAACGCGATTTTGAATTTAACTCACTTTTTGTCTATTACTTGGTGTGTACAAATTCTGTAGATCCTATACAGGTCAGCACAAAAGTTCGCGAATACATTTCCGTTTATTGACAGAAACTCCAGAAGGAGAATTTTAAACTGTGCTACGCGTTTCCTAACTAAACTAAAATTTAGAATCCTATGTAGTATATATACAAATCGATGGATCATATTCAGGGCTGAATAAAAGTATTCGGATATTTTTCCGAATATTGTATATGTTGGAAATATTTGTTGGAAATTCCTGAAATTACGTTTCTTAAATATGTTATGCGTTTTCCAAATTGTTCACTTAGATGTTATCATTCGGTTTATTAAACGGTAATGATTTGTAAAATTATTTAGAAAGCGTTGGAAAGTGTTACTTAATCTATGCTTGACGCATGATTTTTCGTTCTTGTTAACATTTCATAATCGTTTAAAACTCATATATTTACTTTTTTGGGGGTAAAAACCCTATAAGAAAAAAACCCCTATCTCTTTGTAAAATTATGGAGTATTCACAATAACGAACAGGCTGAAATCGGTATATCAGACTCAGTACAGAATTTGGAAAATGCATATCATATTTGAAAACCCAATTGCAGTAAATACCATGAATAATTGAAAAAATATTAGATTTTTTTTCTGAAGCTCTGCATATTATCAATAGGTTTGTATATATACTACATAGCAGTATGCTAAAATTTAATTCGGTTATTAACACGGTTGAAAATTCCCATTCGGGAATTTCCGTCTATAAACGTCAGTGTACTGGAGAACATTTGTACAGTCCTGTATATGATTCATATAATTTATACAAACCATGCAATAAAAAAAAATACTTACATTTAAAACGCGTGCAACAACTGGAAAAAAAAGTATTTCTAGCAATTATTGTTCATAGTCAGTACTATAACCGAAATTTTTGTGTGTCTCTGTAAATGAACGGTGAATGCTATATACTCCATAATCTGTAGTAAACATCTTGTAATGCACCTCAGCGATATATAAGAAATTCAATATGTTTGAAATACTGTAACATCATTAAAATACACCGCAAACGATTTTTCCAAATAGGCTGTAATGTAAAACAATTCTTTTGAGTGTCTCTGTAAATTAAATGCTACCCCCCCCCCATACTTCATTTTCTATACCAATCATACCACAGTAAACCTCAATAACATATGTTAATTGCATGGAAATCCGAGTATATTTACGCGCATTAGAGTACTGATAGACAGACAAACTAAATTCATAAATACTTTTCAACTTTGTTGGAAAGTGTTAAAAATGCAATTAGAATTAGCTCGTAATAGATTGCAGTTTAATTTAAATACATTTTATAGAATTTAATTAAGATTTAGTTGCATTACATTTCACGTTAACCAATTTGTATTCTGAACAAACATAACTAACATTAACTTGTAACACATTGCAATTTAATCTAAATTATATTCTTAAGAATGTAATTAGAATCCACCTATAATCCATTACAGATTAATTGGATTATACAATTAAAAACGGAATCGGAATCCTCCTATAATGCATTACAGGTTAATTGGATTATACAATTAAAAACGTAATCGGAGTCCACCTATAATCCATTACAGGTTAATTGGATTATACAACTAAAAACGTAATCGGAATCATCTTGTAATCCATTGCAGTTTAATTGGATTATACAATTGAAAACTTAATCGGAATTGTCTTGTAATCTAATTACAAATTAATCTAATTACAGATTAATCAAATTATATTTTAAAAGAGAAAATGAGAATTGTCTTGTAATCCATTACACGGTAATCAGATTATGCGATAATCAGATTACATTCAAATTACTTTGTAATGCATTACATGATAATCGATTGCATAGTGAGGAGATTATAATGTATTTTAATCTGTAATTTGATTACTTTGTAATCAGATTCTGCCCAACACTGTACAGAACTATACATACTTTATTATAACTTAATTTATGTTTCAGCAATTGGTAATAAAACGAAAATAACGTTTGCTTAAAACTCTTTGCAGCGTTGGTGATTCTTTTATTTTAAACATACGTTTCATTCTTAAAATTTTAAATAGATGCTACATTTCCGAACCAACAAGTTTCAATAAAAAAATCATACATTGGAATTTTCGTAAGTCCATTTAATATTGTTTTAATTTAACACTTTCTAAATGCCTTCAAAATTATTTCTTAGCCTATTGCCATATTAATCGACCGCAAGATAACTATATTCGTTGAATTTCATTAAAGGATATGTTCGTTAACTTTCGGCAAACCTTAACGCTTGTGATTTGGATAGCTACTTTTAATTTTTAAACCTAAAAGTAATTCCTTACCCACCCAAAAAATCGGTTTTGAAAGTGTTAAAGGCAAAATGAATATGCAAAATAGAATTATAGGATAGGATATACGATTTGTAGGGAAAATTTCAGACACTGAACAAAACTAAAGTTAGAATAAAAATCATTATCAATGATTAATTATATTTAAAAGAAGTTAAACTAAAATTACTAGCTTTATCAACGATTAAATTTTGTTATTCAGTCAAATTAAATATAGCGCGTAATAATACTTGCCTTAAAACAACAACAAGACGTAAACCACTTGGAGAAACTCCATTCGTCTTTTCGAGAGAAATTACTCTAGAAATCCAGAAAGTGAAAAAAATTTTTGCAAATTTCTGTCCCAATGGGGAACTGGTTGGAACTATTGACTTTATTACGCTTTGGAAAAAAAAAAACGTTATCTCCATGCAACTAATCCATGATTAAATAACAGCAATTTTTATCACATACACTGCCAAATTTTCTTGGCGATTTTTCTTGCAGAATTCCTCGCAAAATGGTATTAAATTTGTTTAAACATTGAATAAATATAATGTATGATAATATAATATATGATACCTAATCCGTAGGCCGATTTTTCTGAATTTTATACAGTTCTTACCACAGTGGTCTATAACATATTCACCAAATGGATGACCAATTGGAAGAACAGCTTGAAAATTATCGTGTTTCTTCGCAACTACACATATATTACGATTACAATACTTTCCTTGAACTATGTGTTCGGAAAGTACTAAAGTGCTAAACAAGTCTGTTAAATCAGGTCTAACGGTCTATATCTAACCGTTAGTGTAATAATGAAAAAAATCTAAGTAAGCAGCAATCGAAAGCGGATAGAGTAATGTGTTTTTTTGACGCATAAATCATTTGCCCTCGTCTCCCCGTTATCGAGATATAAAGTTTTAAAATCTCTTAATGATGAATACTAAACTTCTTACTTGAGAAATATAATAATAGGTGTCATTTTGTGCATCTGTGCATCTTAAAACATTCAATCCAAATTTCATTAAATTCTAACCAACCATTTTTTAGAAATCGTGTGCGCAATGACCAAAATCGCCGTTTTGAAAGGAATGACTTTAAAGATCAAATTTCTCCTGGATCATATAAAAAGAGCTCAGACGGTTTTAGACATAACTCCTCTTCTAAAGTGAATTTTTGCATAGGATTTATTTTAAAATGCTCCTAAATATTCATATTTAATTACAAGCTAATAAAAAAAATCGCATTTTTGACACTTTAAAGGGTACCTGACCAATTAATATGATATTTAACCCCTTCGGGACCGGCAGCTTTTACACAAATTTTATTCGGTTGGCACCACTTTTTTTAAAAAAAAGCTACCTTTACTTAAACTGTCACAAAAAGGCTCTAATTAGAGAAAGCAAATATTACTTTTATTTTTTACTGGTGCCTTAAACAAATTCTGTATGCTCCTTTTGCGGGTGCATATATGCACCCATGGTCCCGAATGGGTTAAGCAGACTTAAGAGATGGTGAACGTAAGGGACGTAATACGATTTAACACATGGTAAAAGTAAGATATTTAAATAATCTATATAAACGTAAGAGTCTTAAATATATGTAAAAATTTTTATGTTTCTTAATACATGATAATTGTTTATTAAACAAAGATTATACTTTTTTATAGCTAATTAAACTAAAAGTGAACGTAATTTATTCGTCTCATTTAAATCTTTACACATAATTTATTATTTGTAACGTTTATTTTTAATATATTTAATGGAATAATTTTAAACTATGCTATTTTAATTAAATATAAAGATAGCTTTCAATTGTTTAGATTTTTCTGTGTAAGCATATATTTCGTTTTTATTTCAAATATGAGATTTCCATTATTATTTTTTAATTAAAGTATATGAATTTAAATTTCAGTAGCTAAATAATTATGTCCATGCAAATTCACTAATAATAAATAACTGTTTCTCATATGGATGTTTTCCTTTAATGTATGACGCAACAAGCATCATCAAATTGTTACTTTAGAATAAAAAATGTAAACTTTTTCACGTAAAAAAAATTAATTTGTTAGGTTAACAGAACTCAGTCAATATTTAATTAATTTAGACTTATCAAACAACTTACAAAATAAAAACATAGTGCCATGAAAAAAGTAATTAAGCCTGAGCGGATAAAATGAAATTGTAGCATAATTTGTGCATATCATACTTTGAACGTATTTTATAGCTAAACTAATAGCGCATGGAAGTTTAGCAACCGGCTATTCCAGTAATCCTAAAAAATTTAATCCTATAAATGTTTAAAGATACTGGACGACAAATGGCGATTGCAGTGACAACTGCTAGCTCTTCATCGACCGAAACGTTTTCTCAATTCAATTCCTTCTGCAACGTTTACATTTGAACTACCAGATGTCGCTGCGATCGACAATTATTGTTTAGCATCGTCGGAAATTTATCGGATTCATTTTTTTAGCTCTCTTGGAATAACCAATTGTCACACTATATCTTCTAGGCGATGAGCTAAACTAAGCGAACGTGTATTCGTCGTAAAAACATAGTTGAAATGTTTTTAAATTTAAAAATTCAATATATCGAGATATTGCTGAAACTTATTGTTTTCATTTTAACTATTTATTAGTTGGTAATACCTCAGAATTTAACATATCTTTTCATGAGAAAGCATTCTCGAGATACCTTTATTTATTTGATTAAAATAAAATAATATAGTCTGGATTATTAATAAAATACTAATAGTATAATATCACAAATTTCATCAAAGTCAAGTGTTAGTTAGTCGTATTTTTTCTTACACTCACTATTTTATTCATTTATTCAACATTTGGAGAATTCTCAGAAGTAACTTTATCGTCATTACGAAATTTAATCACAATACATTTTCGAGATATCACGTTTTTCAATTCAGCGTTAACAAAACGCGATAAGAATATTTAAGAAAGCCAGTTTCAAATTCGATGCATTAACAGACCTCTTTACCATATATCCCTTAAGAATCATTTCGATTTAAACTTCAAAGAAATCCAAATACTTACAAATCTAATTAATTGAGATTTATATTCAGCTCATCGAACTTATGAATTTAAGCATTACTATGCAACTCACCTTGTTTTCGTCTAGTAACTACATCGTTTTGAGATTTCTAGGAAAATAAATCGCCGTTAAATAACAAACTATTGTCGCTATGTGAAGTGTCTATTCTCACATCTACGGAAATAACTTTCTAGATATTAATGATTCTATTTTACATACGTCTCACGTGCCGTTCCTTTTTAAACTATAAAAAATCTAAAACATCTTAAAGTAGGTTAATTAAGATTTACATGATCCCTTAGTATTTCTGGATAACTTCATAATTTGGATAGTTCCCAGAGTATCCTCCAAGAACTACGTTCTAACTTCTAGTTTTATAAAAGTGTGCTAAAAATATTCAAAGCACACGTTTTAATACGTTAGACATCTAATGTTACATTGCTTTTCTGAATTGAAGTATTTTTGTGTAAAGCACATTATTTCTGCGTAGTAACTACATCTTTTTTTATATAGCTCTGTGTAAATAGAACGTACAAGTATGACAACATATTTTCGTTTTCTCAAGTATTTATCATCACTTTGAAAATGTGACTATTTATGAAAATACATTTTTAATTTTAGTTACCAACACTTCTGTTTTTAATAATACTCATGTGCCAATACTTTTTAAACTTGAGTCCCCTGAGTCGTGGGAATTTTAAATGGATTAATAGTTTTTTCCAAGCAATTATTAATATTTTCTTTTAAAAATTTAGTAATTTAAATTTTCCGAGATATTTACAATTTACAAATTCGATTTTTTTTCTAGAGACGATCTTCTGATTTTCAGTTTTAGAAAAGTGTGTGAGGAATATTTAACACTGAGCATGCCGGGAATTTTACTCAAGTTTAATAAAAATATTTCATACCAGATTTTTTATTTAAAACTACTTAACTTTTTAATTTAACTTATATCTGAGTAATTTGTATTTTATTTATTTCATAAAAAATTTCCAGTTTGATCGAAATAATCTACATTTGGTTCTGGTCAAATGATCGGTTGTTGTTGGTATATTTAGTATTCCGAACGCTTATTTACAAATGCTAGACGCTGAAGTTTCTATATCTACCCTAAAATTGTGCAGCATTTGAGTGAATTTGTCCTATACAAAGATTACTAATACTAGTTACTTGGTATGACTTTTATTTAGACCTTTTTGCCGGCTATAATTCGTTATTGGTTCTTTTAATTTTTCTTAATATATAATGTCAGTAATAAGGTATAACGAACAAAAGGTATTTGTAACAAAAAATATTTATAACATAAAATATAATTTCAAAAACGCAAAAACGAATTATATATATAATTGTTTTCAATATTATTTATTAATATTAATTATATTGTTTACTACATAATTATTCCTTTTTAATCTTTATATCTTAATAATACTTTAATCTATAGAATATTGCTCCTCTTTCTGGGGACAGATGGCAGCACTTCTCATATCTATATTTGTTGTTCTTAATTTCCGATGATTCAGCGGCACATATTTTTGCAGAGTGTGTGGGTAATGCATGGTGGGTCCTTTTTTGGCATCTCGTTCATTCATTCCTACAGTTTTTTTTTCTGATGAGTTGTGTGTACTATTTTTTTTGGTTTTTTAGCTATTGCTTATAGATACTTTTTATTGGGGTCCTTGTTTGTTTTAATATTTTTTTGATTTCATTTGATATGTTGTAAGTGGCATATTACTGTCATTCTTAGGCTTAGTGCTGACAATATTTGAGGAAATAGCATATCTTTACTATGAATAATACTTATGATGCTCCTATGACGAATCCATAAATGATTCACAGTACATCATTTTTTATTTTCATCTTATTAGGTTTAATTTTGTAGTAACATTTCATTTAAAATTTATGCTGTCTCTTCCTATATTTTTAGACATACAATTTCATTATCTATACATAATACATTTTTTTTGTCATAGTTGTGTAATACCAGTGGCGAATCTTACAATTTTAATTTTACCATGCTATTTAAAACACCAAGTTTTAGTCTTATTTAATAATAAAAACGTCCTAGAAAACTTATTAGAAAAAAATAATAAAATTGACTGGTGGGCAAAAACAAGACCAGTTTGGATAGGAGGATTAGCCTCTCTATAATACTCATTTCCTTAAATGAACATAAAAAAGGAGTTTTCTATACGAGTTCCAATCAAAATTAATAAGGAAAATAATCTTTGATTTGTTTTTTAATACTATTACGACTTATTGCATGTCCAGTAATCCGCTAACATTAAACTTGTTGAATCATGAAGAACTCGCTGTTTTTTTTCCACTTCTGTGACTTATAGATTGTCCGCCATTATTGTCCGCACATTACACTTTAATTAAAACCTGTCGATTTTTTCAAAATTCCAGTTTCAGAGTTAGATATTCCCTCTGATATAGTAAATTAACAAGTTTATGGTAATTGAAAATAAAATGCTGCAATATTCAAACTGATAAAGTGGGCAACAGTTTTAGGCTACAGAGCCTAGAATACATAGTGTGGAAAATGTTTTCACCGTTTTTTAATTCAGAATTTTCGAATTCCAACCGGAAATTCTGAATCAAAAATTTTTACTTTAAGAAGTGATAAAATATTTGCCATTAAGAACATTACAGGCAATTTCTGGTATGAATGCGAAATTTCGGAATTTAAAGAAAGCCAAACTGGTAATGCTTTAAAGAGTTCTAAAAATTGTAGCCGATAAACGTGCAACGATGCACTACAATAATAGGGCGATCGGCAACAACATCTGATTTAAAAACAGATTTACTTCTAGCAAAAACAGCCGTTTCATTATTGACAACATGGACATAATTTCTGTTAATAAAATCTTCTTGTAAGTGTATATTTCAGATGTAATTGATTTTGTAGTTAGTTTTTTATCATATGAGCAGAGGCATAGCGTCAAGGGGGGCACGGATCACTTTACTACCAGTATTTTTATATACTATATTTGCCCTTATTTAATTCATGCAGTTCAAGGATTAAATAAGGCTAAATGTAGTATATAATTATACTGGTAGTAAAATGATCGTGCCCCCCCTGACGCTACGCCACTGCATATGAGGGAATTAATCTTTTCCACTCTTCTAGCAGAGATTCATCCTTTAGAATGCTAAATAGGGATAGTTTCAAGTTTGCTGTCTTGTATTGAGTACTGCAACCAGGCACAAAATAATGCGTATCACGTTTTTTGGCCATGATCAATATCATTCATATTTTCAAAGCTTTTGAAAATCACTATCCAAGTCAAAGTAAATAGGGTATAATTTAATTATTTAAAATATTTACCACCAGCTGAACCGTTTTTTCAGTTCGATTCTTATACAATGTTTGCGTTGAAAAGAGATAGCAGACAGTGGCATAGCCAGTGAGAGATGTTAAAATGCTGTGGAAACCAGTAATATTATAAAGTTTTCTTCGCCTTATATTCGCCCACAATTATCTGATTAGATATAAAAATATTTTTATAAAATTAGTGGTATCCAAACCATCTGCACCTCCACCCTGTCTACGCCACTGCTAGAAGATGTCGCTGTGATTGACCCGTTATCTTTTCAGCATTGTTCTACGTTTTTTGATTCATTTTTTTAGTATTATTTTGTAGCCGTTTACCACACTATGTATTCTACGCGCTGTATTTAGGCCTTAAAAAGGTGTTACAATAAAAATATGAAGTTGTTTCTAACCTAGATTTATAAGTTAGAACTAGTTTTAACAAAGCATTTCATTTAAACATTCTCTTAACTAATGAAACGCATATATCTCTCCGGATATAGTTAAATTCAGTTTCCATTAAACATTTCTGTATTAAAGCCTGTAATCACTAGTTATATGGGCGACAAAAGTTGCTAAGTCACATGTAAAAATTGACATTTCTGTATTTTAATTTCGGATGCACTGAAACGGTTTCAATACATTTTCAAAAAAAAAAAAAAAAAAAAAAAAATAGGCAGTAGCTAAATTATTATTTGATGGAAAAAAATGCAATAGAAAGTGATTTTGCCAATACAAAAATCATATAGAAGTAAACGGACTTTAATGTTCCTTTTTCACGAGTAGTGAAGCGATATCAATAATTTACCTAAGATATTTATTCAACATGTAATACTTCATATACCTTTATATAAAATTAAGTCTGTAAGTAACTTCTCGGATGCAATTTAAACTTACTTCCCACGTCCGATGTTTTCTGAATTATTAAAAATAAGCTTATCTCATGGGGAATTTTATGTTTTGATAAAACAAATGTACGTGTTAGGACTTTTGATTCTATGAGCGAACATGATGGAAAAACAAATAGCTGTACAAATTAAGCCTTTCACGGGCATTTACTTCTATTGCTAAAATGTTGAAATGATTAACTAACACCAGGATTTACAAACAACTTTTATTTAGAAATAAGTAAAAACTTCTTCTTTTGTTTTCGACATGTATTATAACAGCAAATTTTAATTCGAAAATTCCCGTTCCATCGGGGGATAAAAATTTAGAGGTATATATAATACCCCAACCACCCTCCTAAGCGTTAAACTCACTTCCTCATAACGTTGCCAGTAGACGGATTTTTTTATTCAGATTAATGTATTCCAATGCGAGATAAAAAGCTAATTACACCATTTAAAAAAAGTGGTAGGAATCAAACACTCTGAAATGAAAGAAAGTAGCCTATTGGCAACACTGCTTCTTCAAATCTTCAGAATAAACGTCTGTCGAGTTTAAACTCATTTCATGTTTTAATAAATGCTTTACATGATAAGTGCTTTTATGATAGTAGCGTCACTGGAGGTAAATAACATAACTACGCAATTTAAATAAATTTCTCAAGAACGAATTCTTGAGAATGCGTTTCTGATGTAGAGATATTTCTATATTTGAAAAGAAAATTTTTATAATATGTTATTTTTCGATTTTCATAGCGAGATCTGTGACTTAATAGCATAGTTACGCAAATATCAGTCATTTCCCATAAATAAATGTTTTTCAAATCTTCAAACTAATCTTCTATTGTTTCAAATTTATATCTTGATATAAGTTTTACGTGTTATGTTTTTTTATGTTAGTAGCGCAACTAGAGGGTGGTTGGAAATTTCATTAACAGGCCGTTTAATTTTACTTCCCCAGAACGAATTTTGCTCCATTCTATAGAATAAACATATGAAAGATCAAAATAATATTTGTAGAAAAAATTTCTCATTGTTGGCAATGGTGCCCCTGGTCTGAAATTTCAAAACTACGCATTTTAAATTAATTTCTCAGGTACAATCTTCTTTCAGATCGTCAAAATAATCTTCCGCCATTGTCAAATTATTGTTTTTGTAAAACCTTTCTCGTGAGAGGTTTATTTTGCCAACAGTGATCCTGGTAGAATGTTGTATGGCAACACAATTTGAATTCCCTTTCCACGGACAGATTTCACACAAATCGATACCAATCAGTTGTTCAAAGTAATTTTCATAACACGATTTGCGGCAGAGGTTACCTGTAGTGATTCTTTTATTACACGAGCATACAATACAAATGACAATTATCAATTTCAAATATTTTGCTACATTTCAGTAAACGAGTTCATAATATTTCGCCAGTGAATCAAAATGCGCTTTCTATTATATCTTATCGTATAATATTTTCTGTTTTCTGAGATATAACACTCTGATGTAGTTTTGATTCACTATGGACTTTGAAGTAAAATATTATGTTTCGGCAAATCTTATTTGCTCAAATACGCAATTTGGCTAGAGATCTGATTACGGAAGATCAAAAATTAAATACCGCACTTTGGCTCTAAATCGTAATCTGTCACTCAAAACACTGATATCAACACTTAAAAAACAAAAACACTGATTTAGACTTTTCAGTGAAAATAAAATTAATATGAAATAAACTTTAATTGTTTAAAAGATACGTTGCATGGGAATGTACTCAAACTTATATTTTTACTCTTTTTTGTAACTTATTCTAGTGTAACTTCTCACAAGTTTACAGCAGTAGGTTTTCGTCCAAAATTTATAAAAGAAATTTTATCTTATAAATTAAAAAATCGCCATACAGTATAACGACATTATCGTATAAAATTATCCCAATATTTGCACCGTACAAAGCAAAATGTGCTGTATATTTGCTACGACTCGCCCAGTTATTAACGCCGAGTCGAATTTCATTCGCTAATTTACCGTTTGCGCAAGGGCAATCGATGTTCTTGAAGGACTTCAGAGTGTCCAAGTAATCCATAATAGTTTGTAACTACATTTTTATAAATACTTATACTATAAGCAATTTACGGTATGAAATTTTAAATTTTCCGATTTGATAAACTTTTTTATATTATAAGTGTACTACTTTCCTAATGGGAAATTGCATAGCTACGCAGTTTAAACTCAATAATAATAAAAAAAAGAATTTCACTCAATTCTTCAGAATACGCTTCTGCTATGGTAGATTTTATATTTTTATGAAAAACATTTCGTGATAAATGTTTTTGTTGATTAATTAAAGTCATAATTTAGATATTTCTGAAATCATCGTCCAAAGACTAATTTCTATTTTTCAGCTTCAGAAAGTGTATTACAGGGTTCGTACTCACTTACTACAAAATTTTAATACTCCATCTGTCCCAAATAAGTTGCTACATTTGAATACTTTTAAACTGATTATTGATACTGATGATTTTATGATTTTGTTTGAACATTTTTCAGGGATTTCAGGGTGCTATGCTATCAGTCACTAACATTTACTTACCCTCCGTCCCTCCTTAAATCAATAACAAATTATTTTTAAAAATCCAGCGTTTGCACGTTCTTAAGCCACGACTCATTTTGTAAGGATTCTACTACCAGTAATCGCATAAAACTATCTTCTAGCTAATGAATCGTGATTTCATTAGGAAGAAAATTATCTTTCTAGTTTACTGGTAGTAGAGTCCTTACAAAATGGGGCGTAGCTTTAAGAGCATGCGAAACCTGTAAAGCTTAGAAACAGTGGAAAATAAAAAATGAGAATGAAAATGCCAAGTTGTGATAATTTTAATCGCACATAAAGCAAGTTTAATTGATATTTAAGGAATTTCTTTAAGTGTTGTGGTAAAAATTGTCGTTACGCTCTTTATTATTCATTTCCTTATTATTAATTTACTTCTTTAGGGTAATTTCTAAATAGTTATTCATAATTACAATTGTCGTGACTTTTTTATTAGATCGAGTCACATTACTCCTTATTCTCATACCTTACATTCTAGTTCAATGCTTCAAATAACCAATCATAAAGTCCAAAGCAAGAGTTTATTATTTGGGGATTTATTCTGAGGGGTTCTTTGAACCCATTTTAATATTTTTATTTTTTTTCTCGCACTGAGTAAGGGGATCCAGGAATCCTCCAAACGACCGTATGTTATTTTTTGTACCATGTTTGTACTTATTTGTGCTTTAAAACGTTGTTAAATATATTATTTTATGTATTAAAATACGTAAAAGTGTTTGATTTATGCTTAATAAGATGTTAGTCTGTTGTCGAAGAAAGTTGGCTAACACTATCCTAAATATTAAAATCTTTAGTTGTGGCTTTCAAACGAAGAATTTATAGATAGTTCAATTTAAGATATTTATAATTACGTTTAATGTAACATTTCAGCCAAAAATGTTAAACTGTTGGGTTGATCGGAAAATCCGTGCCGGTTGGGAAAATCAATTGGTACAGGAAAACTTTGCCTTTTAATTATTAGGCATTTGCTATCGGAATTCATGTGTAATAATTATGGTAGAATTTTCCGGTACGATTTGATTTTCTCAACAGCTGAATAGTTTATCTTCTTTAAAAATATCTGAAGCTAAAGAAAAAACACTGTATATTTCTTAAAAGATAAATATGAGAGGAAAACTTTTAGTATATATATATATATATATATATATATATATATATATATATATATATATATAAAGAATATATGTATATAAGATTAACACGTACCTAATGCATTTTTTTTTCATTATTAAGAAGATATTTTTCTAGTACAGCATTCAACAATATGGTTTTGTTTTTGTCTCTTGGACTTCTAGAACAGCTGTTACAATATCGGACACCAACATATACAACATGGATTTCTATTAATTTATAGTATCCAAGCATTCTGAGGTCATTGATAACAACTTTCGAAGTGATCCATAACTGAGAATAAAATAATTTAGAAACAATTTATACCGTACATGTCCAAGAGAAAAAAAATTTCATGAATAAAAATTTCTTTTAAAAATAATAGTTTCTTTCCAATGATGATGATGACCCTTGAAAACTTTCTGAAAGAGATTTGCCAATACTTTCTGAAAGTACTGTTTATTAAAACGTGTTGATTCTTTTTTATGAAAAGGAAATACACACTTGAACCTATTTCTTATTTTCTGATAAAATCAGTAATGCTTCTGAAATATTAAGACAAATAAGTTCACCATATTTCACAGCATGAAAAAACAAACATACATATAGAAAATATAATAGTACTTCCATTTTAATATCTAAAGCCACTGTTAACCCTTTCCGGCACAGTGGTCCCACTCCGGGCACACCTAATTTTAATTCTAAACTTGCATTCGGCACCAAGAATATTTTAATAAAGTTTTGTTTCTATAATGAAAGTTTAAAAATAAAGAGTTCATAATTTCTTAAAATGTCGTTTGTAAATTCCGGTGTCAGTCAGCAATTTCTCATTTTACAAACAGACTTTGTCTGTGCCGGAAAGGGTTAAACAAGAAATTAAAATCATTCATCAATCATAGATTATGAAGCACTTTCCAAAACTCACGGTTGCTCACGGTTGCCAGTTTGAACTTTTTTTTTTATTCAAAAATTTGAAATCATACCAGAAAGTCATTATAGTAATTTTTATTTATATTTAATGACAAGAAAACTTTCGTAAAAACTTAAATTAAAATTTATTTTTTCAGAATTTCTGGTATAAATTTTGAAATTCGGAATTTAAAAAAGGCCAAACTGGCAACCCTGCCCGTGAAGCAAAACGCCTCTCTCACAAAACGAAATTTTATTATCGTTATACAAAATGCTCGCAAACGAAATTACTAGTGCTCATTTGCTGAGGTGATCTGTTAAACTGAGAATTGCTGCACTATTATCTTGAACCTAGACTTGAACCCGACGACTCTAGTCAACACTCTAACCAATAGGTAAGCACACAAGCCTGCTATCTATTGGATTAATAGTTTTTCATTACATTCTGCTTTAACCCTAGAACTACCGGAAATTTTATTCAACCTGGATTAAAAACATTTTGCACCAGAATTTTTACTTTACACAATTTAACTTAACTTTATACTATAGTTCTTAGCTGTTTATACTATACATACTAAAGTCGCCAGCATCACTAAATCTCTTTCCATTGCCCACTGAATATTAGGCCTGATCACTGACACAAAAATTGATGCAGTCGTATGCGGAAATTTTTCAGCGTGTGTACTATCCCTTGAAATTCAATACCAACAATTTCTAAAAGTTTTCTCCACATTATTTGTCTGAGATTCAATAAGTCAAAGAAAACTATTAGAAAATATTGGCGTGTAAAATTGGGTGACCGTACACAAGTTTTACAAAACCGGCATTCAGGCCTAGTATTCAGGGGGCTGTGCTCTTTCACCCCTCTTACGTAGACTTTCACTTTCTCTCCTAAACAAAATGCTCATTTATAACTCATGCGTACTCCCCGTTGTTACTTACGCATGTCCTATTTGGAGCTTCGCTTGCTAAACTAACATGGACTTCCTCTCACGGTCTCACAATAAGACTGTTCGTATAATCCGTAATGGATCTAGATATCTCCGTAACTCAACCATAAGAAATGACCTTACAACTGTTTCACTGGCTAACCGCATTAAATTCCTCTAAAAAAATTCTACAATAATTTGTATAATGTCCCCAACGAGATTGCATATGAATTACCTGATCACGAAATTCATAGTCCTAGCCAACGCAAAAGACCTTCGTATACAACCATTTTGCCAGAGTAGTCCTCTTGTGCTAATACTTTTTGTTTTTTGTTTTTATATTTAAATTTTTTAAAAAAATCTTATGTATTTCTTACTCATACTTATACTAATCTTAACTTAAATATATTTAAAAGTATAGCAATAAAAATTGCTTAAAAAAAACTGGGGTAGATTTACGCTCTTCTTTGCCTTATTGCGAACGATTCTCCTTTAGAAACAGCACAACATACTTTCTCATCATCTGTTCACTTATTTTCTACGAAATTATACTATTTTAATACAATCTGCTTCAGCCTACTAGATATTTTTCTCCTCATTTGACTCTTAAATTGCAAGTTAAATTTGATTGACTGCTTTACGCTAGCTAATCTTGAATGGCTATCTTACTTATTTCGGATTGGTTGATGAAGTTGACGGTGAAATCCACATCTTCTCTTTCATTTTTCAGCACATTTTAGCTACTTTTATACTCTTTTTTTACATGCTCCATTAGGATGTGATACACAAATACTCATATACAGGGAATGGAGCTGCTAGCAACTGGGAACCCCCCTTGAAACGAACTACTGTTTCGCTGTTTAAGTGGTTTATTTTTCCTTATACAAACTGTAATTTATCTATATTTTTATGCATGACTATGTAATCTGCCTTTTTTCTGTACAAATAGCTGTACGCTCTTTTCTGATTTCCCTTGCCTTTTTTGCGAAAGATTTTTCATTGGAAACAGTTAATCATATATTCTCTTCATCTTTTTTGCTTATTTTTCTGCATTATTCTTATATTTTTATGCTTTTTTACCCATTTTTCTATTTTTTTTCTCTTCTTGAAAAATTGTAAGCGAAGCCCCGCCTCTTCTACTGTCAGTTAAAATTGTTTGGCTACTTTACGCTAGCTAAATTTGATTGGCTGGTTATTTCTCTCCTGATTGGCTGATGAAGTTTTCAGTCGAATCACTTACTTTTCTTTCCTATTGTAGTGCAAATATACTACATTTATACTTTTTTTTTCTTGGCTCCTCTAAGATGTGTTGAACAACCACTCATATACAGGGAGTGGAGTTGATTACAACTGGAAATCCTATTGAAACACTCAACTGTTTCTGTTTCTGTTTCAGTGGTCTATATTTAATTTATTTTATGAAATAAATTCTGGTTCGAATAGTCATTTTGAATGTACATGTTAGGTCCATTGGACCCATCTGGTAGATCCATTGTTAATAAAGAATTTTTAAATTTACCCTTATTTTTCCCCCCTGGTATGGATTTAGTCAAAGTTTAACAGTCCATTTCAGGGTACTTTCTTTTTAAAAGGGCTTCGGCGCGATCGAAAAAACGACGGCATAGAATTTGGCCAGAAAAGCAAAGTTTACAAAAGTACTTTCTGATTACATTTTTGTTAAATGAATGGTTTACGATTATTCAGATAACATGGATGAAACAGACAGCCAAAAATGGATAATATATTGAATGCAATACAACGCTGTTATTTTTAGTGAATATATTCACAAGCAAAAAATATTAAAATATAAAGATAAAAATATCTTAATAAAAAAATCCCAAAAAGATAAAAATGTCTTACTACATCTATTTTGTTAGTAGCAGGCTCAAAACTTTCTAAACATAATTTTATTTTCTCTAAGTAATACATACTATATTTAAACATCTTATAAAAATATATTCGTACTTACACATTTATTAAATTTAAAGCTTACTTTAAAAACCCGAACTCTTTTGAAATTTCAATAGAAAAAATTACATTTTATATTCCTATGAATGCCATTTTTCCCCCGATTGAATGTCTTTCGTAAACTTTTGTACAAAGTAAAGTTCGGGAATTTGTCATATACCAAATGCTATGTTCTCTAAGTAAATTACATAAAATATATCTCTCAGTAAATCTTATAAAAATAGACTTTTGCATAGATTTAGAATTTACTTTCAAAAAATAGAAAACTCTACCGAAAATTGAGAAGACATATTGTCAATTTCTTTACATATAAATGCCCATTTTTCAGATTGAAAGTCTTGTCTATACTGCATTTACCGTTTACAAAATAAATTTACCACGGTTGCATCGTTCATCATTGTGCTACAATTGACACTCCACTGAATACATCCCGATTTTCAATGCTATACATTCAAACATAAGAAATATTTCAGCACCAGAATTCTTTCCTTTTTATTGTGCCAACAAACGTTTTGAAATCTTATAAAAACTCTATAAACAGAGAACAGATGAAGCTGAAACAACCGAGATATTTATTTTCTCAAACATAAATCCAAAATATGTTGAAATATTTCTGATACTGAAATAAAGCTGTATGAAGTAGAGCGTGAGAAATTTCATTAAATGTATGAGTTTAAAAACACATAGTATACTTTTTAACTAATTAATTCCCAAAGTTGCTCTTAAATTTATGTTAAACTACTGTTTTACAATTGTTCTCATACCGCAACTGAAAATATTACTAGATAATTAATAATATGTGCCACAGCGCAAGCTGAATACTACAAAGTAACGCCGTTGTTCTTAATCAACAAGATGAAATAGCATTTGTCAAAATATAAAAATATTTTAATAAAATTCTTTTTATAACGCACAAATTAAAATATTTTAATGAGCCATTTTTTTCTTATTTTTAAGCATTACATAAAAACACTTTTTTTTGCTTGCACACTCTTTTAAATTTTCAACATATTCACTGAACATGGCTGATAATAACATATGGAATACAAAATTACGCTGCTTCTTTCAATGAATAATAATATCTTACAAAATATATTTTATTACTCTCAAGCTCAAAACTTTCTAAACAAAATTTTATTTTTTCTAATTAAATAATATAAACAAATCTCTTTTAGCATCTTATAAAAATATATTCGCACTTGCACTGTTTTTAGACTTAAAGTGTACATTGAATAGCAACACACTACTCACATTTCAGAAGTAAACATTGAATGTCATTTTTGTTCGAATGAATGTCTTTCCTAAATTTTATACAAAGCAAAGTTTGGAAATATTTTATATGCCAAATGTTATTTCCTCAAAATAAGAAACATAAAGTCACTCAATAAATCTTATAAAAATAGATTCGTCCTGGTACATTTTTTAGATACAGAATTTACTTTGCAAAAAGAGAACGCTCTACTCAAAATCCAAAAGACATAGTCTCAGTTTATATGCATACTAGGGGGCCTACCCCCTGCGAGCTACGCTCGCCAACCCCCGCTCAGACTTCGAGGCCTCTAAAAACATGACAGCCTGCTTTATTTTAAAAATATTGGTAAATCTGTAATTGGGTTGCCATGCTTTTAACATTTTAATGGGACATTTTTCGATTATCATGGCCTCATACACAGCTGTTGCGACAACTGACGACTGTTTTCGGGATTGATAAGTAAAATCAATTACTACTTGAAAACCAGCTTGTATAAAATGGTTAGGTTTAAATTGTGACTACCTCTCGGACTTTTATAACAACAATCTCTATTCTATTCTTCCTTTGCGTTTAAGGATGAGAAAAATTCCATCTGCTTGTGAATAACATTAAGAACCACGGTATTGAAAAGTACTATGTTATAAACATTTTCAGTAACAGGTTTTAATTTTCTCTCTATTTTAGTGCACCATCATGCATATTTTCATGTTATTTTAAATATGTAAATTATTTTTTTAATTAATATGTATATACGAATTTTCTAATAATTATTTATCATACAAAATTAATTAAATATTTTGTGCATGCATGCCTGCATTTATTCGGCATCAATTGATGAGATATTTAAACAAATTTGCTATCCGCGGTAATTTTACACCATGTTCTGTCACTTGAATATTGTCCATAAGAAAATCGGGTACTTTTCCATTATAGGATCCTTTGCTTTTAGGTTTGGGAGTTTATTCGAGCTTCAAAAAGGGATAGATTCGTTAATATACATAGATTTGTTGCCAAAAGTTATGAAAATAAATCCAATGAACTTTTGGTGCTTTTCTATTATAGGGGTCTTGACGCTTTTTTAAAAAGCTTGGCGGAAAAAACCAAGCAGGGTAGAAAACCAAGCAGGATATTTTATTCTTCCGTTCAGTTATGCAATTATTATTTTATATATTAGTTTCAAATATCCGAATTAATGATTTTATAAATTCGTTTAGTTAAATTTTACAAAAAAATAACAAAATGATATCACTAAATAATAATTACTATTAATTCCTTTTCCCTACTTTCTTTTGCGTTTACCTAAATGACGTCATTTGGACGAATTTATTCAAAATATTTTCAGTTTATAAATTAAATTAAATGCTGACAGACGATTGAATCCTGACGATAGAAATGTGATTTTTTTTTTCAAATTTTCCTGAAAAACATAATTTAATCATAATCTTGTCTTCATTATCGATTGAAATAAAAGATAAATTCAATTTCAATTTGAAAATGACGAATAAAAAGAAATCAATAATCCCTATCGGGATCCTTTTCAATTTTTTTCCCTTTTTTGTCAAAAAAACTGAGTAATTAGTTGCCATCATTACAGAAATGTCATTAAAATTAGAAAAAAATTAATATCTCGAAAACTAATTCCAATTTCAAAATTCTATTACCAGTTTTGACATCCGCGGATTTTTATGAACAATTGGTATTAATTTCACCATCAAGCGTTTAATATTTTCTTAAAAATAGCCTTGAAACATAATCAGTCGTTTAATCAGTCGTTTCATAAAATCGTTTCATAAATTCGTTTCATAAAATCGTTTCACAAATTCGTTTCATTAGGATTTTATATATATAGGGTAGATAAAAATAAATTTGTCTGATAGAAAGTCTTGTCTACATTGCATTTAACGTTTGCAAAATGAATTTACCAATGTGGCATCCTTCATCATTGTGCGAAAATTGACACTCCACTGAATACGTCCCAATTTTCAATACTAAACATTCAAACAAAAAAAAAATACGCTTCAATAATTTTTCCTTTGTCTTTATTGCGCAAACAAGCATTTTAAAATATTATATAAACTGTATATAAAGAGACAGAATAAAGCAGCAACAATCGAGAGTGATATTTATTTTCACCAAAGTTGGTTGAAAGAAAAACCACGTATGTAGCAATACTAAATTTAATATTATTTCGTTACGCTTGCATGTATAAATTCATTTACGCAGCTAAAAATGTTTAATTGAAAATTGATAACATCGTAAAAGTTGATAATCCGGATAGACAAAACTGACTGATATATTATAAGAACTATTTAGATACTTTTCCGAAATTCAGTGGGAGCAAAAAAAAAAAAAAACTTTGTTCGAAAAATGTTCCTTTAAATCTAAAAAATGTAGTGGTTTTTGAGGTTTCTAAAGATAGAGAACATTTTTCGGAATCGTCAGTAACTCGGACGAAGTTATTGTATATTTTTGTACGTGGTTATATTGTACTTTTATAGATTAAGAAACATTTGTCATTTTTCATACTGTAGAAATAGGCTGTAAATCATATAGCCATCTTTTTCACAATGGTAATTCTTTTATGTCCACATTATTGAAGGTCATATATCATAACTAGCTTACCCCCCCCCCCCTGTTGTTGCCCGTGCCAACAACCTTAAATGTACCGGAAATCAGTGCTGAATGATTTTCTATTTTTAAACAAAATTAATGTTGGGGCCCAACTGACTTAGACAGTGTACACTGGGTATGCCATGCACATTCCCATATGCTATAGTTACTGTAAGCAAACCTGGAATTTCTCTGAAATGTTTAATGAAAATCCAAATGGCATTATTTTTTCCTTCACCCTTTTATCCATGCTTAGGACTGTCTAAATGAAAGGCAATTGCATTTAAAAGAAAAGATTTATTTTATGTTTTAGCTATTAACAAAAAGCCTTTCTTTTAGGCGGGTTAAAAAAATTACCTACGCTAACTACTGGCATTGCTCGTTTGGAACTGAATATCTTTACATAAACAATACATTTTAATATAAATACACATTATACACAATTAAATAAATCACAGTCTATCCTAGCAGACCCGCCCGGCATTGTCCAGGCCAGTTAAAAAGTACTATTTTTAAATATTTGTGTAAATAGAACGTAAAAGTATGACAACATATTTTCGTTATCTCAATTGTTTATCAACAACTGGGAAAATGTGACTATTTATGAAAATACATTTTTTAATTTAGTTATCAACTTTTCTGTTTTTAATAACACTCATGTGCCAATATTTTACTAGTTTCCAGGGCATTTGGACCCCCCCCCCTCTCTGGCAACGCCACTGTTGACTAGCTCTTTTCAACGCAAATATTGTATAAGAATTGAACTGAGAAAACGTTTCAGCCGGTGGTAAATATTTTATCTTATAATATATTATATCATATTTCCTTTGACTTGGATAGTGATTTTCAGAAGCTTTGGTTGGTTGGTTGGTTGATTGTATGACGGCCGATTATCTACACAAGGGATATAGGCCCTGGGGAGAGTGACCTCCGTGGGAGTCTTTCTAAGGGATCCTAACCCGTATTTACGGTAAGGTTCGAAGAAAACCACGGAAAACTCCGAACGGTTAGGTCAACGAGCGCAACAGGGGTTTGAACCCAACACCTCCCGTCTACCAGCTTTGAGATTTCATAAGCTTTGAAAATATGAATGATATCGATCATGGCCGAAAAACGTGATACGTATTCTTTTGTGCCTGGTTGCAGTACTCGATACAAGACAGCAAACTAGAAACTATCCCTATTTAGCATATCAAAGGATTAATTCCCTGATATGATAAACAAGAACGAAAAATCATGCGTCAAGCATAGATTATGTAACACTTTCCAATGCTTCCAAAATAATTTTACAAATCATACCGTTTAATAAGCTGAAAGATAACATCTAAGTAAACAATTTGGAAAACGCATAACATATTTAAAAACATAATTTCAGGAATTTCCAACATATACAATATTCCCAAAAATATCCGAATACTTTTATTCAGCCCTGTATATGATCTATAGAGTTATATATATACTACATAGGATGCTAAATTTTAGTTCAGTTAGGAAATGCGTAGCACAGTTTAAAAATCTCCTTCTGGAGTTTCTGTCAATAAACGGAAATGTGTTCGCGAACTTTTGTGCTTCCTTGTATATGATCTACGGAATTTATACACACCATATAATAGACAAAAAGTGAGTTAAATTTAAAATCGCGTTCAGTAACTTAAAACGCACTTCCAAGAATTATTGTTAACAGACAGTAGAGAATTCTTGTGTGTGTCCCTGTAAATGAACGATGACTGCTATACACACAATATTCTGTAGTAAGCCTCTTGTAATGCACCTCAGTGATATATATAAATTTCAATGCGTTTAAAATAGTGAAACATTATTTAAATAAACCGCAAACGATTTTTCTCCATAGACGTAATGTAATGGAATTCTTTTGACTGTCCTTGTAAATTAACTATAAGTGCTATGCACACCCTATTCCATAATAAGCTTCTTGTAATACACCGTAGTGATATATATCAATTACAATGTGTTTGAAATTGTGTAACATCATTAAAATAAACCGCAAATGATTTTTCCCCATTGACCGTAATGTAAGGGAATTCTTTTGAATGTCCCTGTAAAAAAAACTATAAGTGCTACACACTTAAGTTGAAATAGGGAACATGCTATAGACAACGACAATAACATATGTGAGGACTGCGCATGCCTTTTCTTGCTCTAGTAGCGCCCACTTCTGGAGAAACGAAAGAGCGCGGCAGTAGAACTCAGAATGTCAGCGAGTAAGAACGTCGGCTGTCATATTAGAAACCAGAATATGTTATGAAAATGGCCGTGAGTAAATGTTACCGGTCATGAATCTTGAAAAATATGATTAATCCTTTTTGTTTATTTAATGTACCTGTCCTTGTCATCTGTATCTGTCATCGTTAAATCGTTGTTTTATTAAACTTGTGTTCGTCGTTAGAAAGGCCTGTTTAATTAGAACACTCCCACATTCAGAAGAGTCTTCACACTGGTGTCAGAATTAATGGATGAATTACAGGCTATATTACTTGATTAGTGACTGAAAGATTTTAGTGAAATATTTAGGATAAATTTTATAGAGGTAAGGTATTTTTTTTAATTTAACCATGGCTGATCAACTGACTAAGCTTAAAACAACTAGAGGCGTAATAAAAGCATCTATTACCTCTATCGTTAAAAAGATTGAAGATGCATGGGTTTTAGAATCTCCGAATTTTGAGGAAATAGAAGAAAATTTAGCTCAGCTGGAACAGAAAGGTGTTGACCTTAAACGAGAAGATGCCCAAATTTTATCGTTAATTAATGATGAGGATGAAATCGAAAAGACGCAAAAGCCTCCATCGAATATCATAAAAAAATAACATTATGGAAATTTAGAATAAACATAAATTGAAAAATAGGAGCAAAAACGAAATTTCCCCCGTAACTCACGTCGATAATAAGCATGCAGAAGTAGTTTCGCAATCTGTTAAACTCCCTACCTTAAAGATTGAGAAATTTTACGGCGAAATAAGTAAATTCCAAAATTTTTGGAATTCATTCAAAATAGCAGTACATGATAATAATTCACTGTCAAATATTGAAAAAATGAGCTATTTACAAAGTTATTTAGGTGGTAGTGCATATAATTCTATTTCCGGGTTTGCGTTATCAGATAAAAATTATTTGGAAGCTATCCAAATTCTGAAACAACAATTTGGCCGAAAGGATCTCATTGTCACGGCACACATAAATACTTTATTATCTTTGAAACCCGTATTGAAAACAAATGACGTAGTCGCTCTACGAAAAATATTTGATACCATTCAATGCCAAATAAGAAGTCTCAAGGCTTTGGACATTGAATCAAATGGATTTTATAACCTGTTGATACCTCTAATTCTTAAATCCCTGCCAAATAATCTTTCGTTAGAATATAATAAGCAATGTATAAAAAATTCTAGTGACTCGCAATCAAGCATTTATGATTTGTTATTATTTATTCGTACCGAAATAGAGTCGAGAGAAAAACAAAATTATTTAACTGGTAATTTAGATAACCAAGTTCAAAACAGTCGTATAATAATGATTCGCCTGCATTTCGTAGATAAATGTTCGCCAGTGATAGAATTAATTCTGAAGTATCTCATATTTTAGCCACCTCTGAAACCTTTTGTATATTTTGTTCTTATAATAGTCATTCGACTGAGGAATGCAATAAATTACCCGTTGAGCAGAAAATAGCTAAATTAAGAGTTCAAGGGCGCTGTTTTTTATGCTTAAAAAGAGGTAAACACGTCGCTAAAGATTGTACTATAAAAGATAAAAAATGCACCAATTGCGGCAGATACCATAATGTTACGATATGTAGCTATTTATTTGGCAATGCCAATAAATTTGATAGGGAAGATAATTCGAATTCAAATGAAAAAGCATTCACTACTAGAGTCAAATTGGATGAGATATTTATTTTGAAATCACCGCGAAAAGAAACGAAATTAATTAAAACATTACCGACAGTAGATATCGAATGTGGTAATGAAATATTACATGGCGTAGTAGATTCTGGAACGCAAATTTCTATAATAAAGACTGATTGTGTACCCGAATACTTTAAAAATCCTTGTGGTACCATAACATTGCAATCTGCATTCGGACACCAATTGAAAGCTCCTTTAATAAATATCCCATTGAGTATTGCAGTTGATAAATTAAACCCCAAGATATATCCTAATATTATGATAACATGTGCTGTGGTTGATAATTTAATTAATGATTTATTACATTCTCTTGATACATATAATGAATTAAAGAATTTGAATAAATATAAGGAAAATGAAAAGGCATTAAATTGTAATGTTCACGCGATAAGTGACAATACGAAAGAAACCAACACTGTAGATCTGTCTGCTTCAATTTTAGACCATGTGTCAGTTGAAAATGTGAATGCAAACGAGAACATTGACCAAACGCCTGGCGACGACCCTGATACTTTTATAACTGATTCAGAAAAATTTAAATGTCAACAGAAAAACGGTCCTTCGTTAAATCAGTGTTCGACAGCTAACAAAAATGAATTTAATAGCTTTTTCGTTCATAAGAATTTCTTATATCCCTTGGATAAATTATTCGATGAGACGAAAAATAACCCTCACCCGCGTACTAGTACACAATCGATCCCGAAAGAAACTAATAATAACGAAAATGACATATGTACTGTTGCCGATTTAATCGTAATAGAGAGTGGAGATCAAATCGAAACGGAAATTCATTATAAGGAAGAAGATCCCCAAATTAGGCAAGCAGAAGAAATTTTACATAATTCAAAAGATTTAAAAGTAAAAAATTATTTACAGAGTGAACACGATATTATGAAGGATACTCCATAGTTAACAATGTAACTTCAATTTTCGAATTCTCAAACTATGCAGTCACGCCTGATGAAGAAACCGAATACGAAACCGCAAATTATGCTAAAAAGAATGCAAGTGCTTCTGATAAATATTTGATTGCATCAGCAGACATGAAGGAAGAAAATATAAGACGAAGCATAATTTCTGAAAATAAAGATTCAAAAGTTGCTATCACGACAACAGAAGAATCTTACTCTATTTTCAATAATACAATGCCAGAAACACTTGATGGAAGTCCTGAATACAGCCCGATTGAGTTCAGCGAGAAACAACCTTTTGTTAAAAATGAAAATTCTGACTAGATTATAGTCAATGGTTGTGTGAAATCTCATGAAATAGCAAACAAAGAACCTGATGTATTCCTTAAGTTAAATCATCCTGACAACATGATGTTAGAAAAATGCCAGAAGAAATCTGAGAAGATTGATGAGTTTACATAGACTAAGGAAGTGACGATCGACGAAAATAAAAATGAAACTGAAATTTCTAAAAATTATGATAAAGTGAAAATAAAGGAAACTGTGAGGAAGAAACAGTATACACGTGATGGCTTTCGCCGAATGAACAATACATTTAGTACAGGAAGACGGCGGAAACGAGAAAAAATAAAATTTCTAGGTCATGTGGTAGGATCCGGTATACATGCACCCGATCCCGACAAATTATCAGCGATACAAAACTTAGAAGTTCCCAAGTCAAAGAAAGATGTCAGAAGCATATTAGGTCTTTTATCTTATTACCGATCCTATGTTCCTTCATTCTCCGACATAGCTCATCCATTGATTGAACTTACCAAGAAACGTGCCCCTAATGAAGTCACCTGGTCTGAGGATTGTGACAAAGCCTTTTTTGAGTTGAAACAGGCGATCAGTAAATCACAAATCTGTTATTCCCCGAACTTTCAGAAACCATTTATTATACACGCAGATGCTTCTTCGTATGCGATAGGCGCTTGTCTATCTCAAAAAGATGAAAATGAACAAGAGCACCCCATTGCTTTTACAAGTAAAAAGCTCTCCAAATGCCAAGAGGGTTATGCTACCATCGAAAAGGAAGCTTATGCTGTTATCTTCGCCCTGAAAAAGTTCGAACACTATATTTATGGTTCGCAAGTAACTGTGGTGAGCGACCATAATCCTTTGAAATTTCTCACGGACTGTGCACCTCAAAGTGCGCGCCTTCAAAGATATGCCCTTGCACTTCAGCGTTTTCAAGCCCAAATAACGTACCGACGTGGGAAACTCCACGCGAATGCTGACTCTCTAAGTAGGCTACATGCCTCACATTGGACTTAAAGAAAAATAACTTTGAACATTCTTTTTTTTTTGTGTTACAAGTTTGAACTTAAAAACTTTATCCTAGAACTTTAAAATATTAGTATTAGTGTTATAGTGTATTCTATTTGTTTATTTTCTTTGATATTCCTTAAATGTTTGAATTTTTTGTATTAATATGCTTTACTTGTTTATTTAGATATTCACTAGATATTGATTTGTCTCAAAAGACTAAATCAAATTCTCGAAAGGGGGAGGTGTGAGGACTGCGCATGCCTTTTCTTGCTCTAGTTAAGCCACCTTCTGGAGAAACGAAAGAGCGCGGCAGTAGAACTCAGAATGTCAGCGAGTAAGAACGTCGGCTGTCATATTAGAAACCAGAATATGTTATGAAAATGGCCGTGAGTAAATGTTACCGGTCATGAATCTTGAAAAATATGATTAATCCTTTGTGTTTATTTAATGTACCTGTCCTTGTCATCTGTATCTGTCATCGTTACGTCGTTGTTTTATTAAACCTGTGTTCGGCGTTAGAAAGGCCTGTTTAATTAGAACACTCCCACATTCAGAAGAGTCTTCACACATATAAAAATTGCAGAGCAATCCGAGCATATTTACGGGAGTTAGAGCACGGACAGACAGACATACGGCAGACGGCAGACAAACCGAAGTCATAAACACTTTTCAACTAGGTTACAAAGTGTTAAAAACTAACTTTAAAACCACATACATCTGAAATATACATTTACAAGAAGATTTTATTAACATGTTCATATTGTCAATAGTGATCCGGCTAGAGGTAAATCTACTTTTAAAGCAGATTTTGTTGCGATCGCCTTATTAATGGACCCCATTGTTGCACGTTTATCGGCTACAATTTTTTAGCACTTTTTAAAGCATTACCAGTTTGGCTTTTTTTTTAATTCCGAAATTTCGCATTCACAGCAGAAATTCCCTATAATGTTCTTTTGGTTACTTAATGGCAGATATTTCGTCACTTCATAAGGTAAAAATTCTTGTTTTAGAATTTTTGGTTTGAATTCGAAAATTTTGAAGTAAAAAACGCTAAAACCGTTTTCCACACTATGTATTCTAGGCGCTGTACTATTAGTTAGTAATAACTACAGCTATACCATTTCACCTTCTTCCGAATATTTCGACTCTATACTTAATCTCTTTCGCTTTACTTTATCATTCCAAATTTATTGTCATCTCTTTTCTTAATTTTACATCTATCCTTTTTATTGTAATTGATACTTTGGCTCAATTTAATACAACACACTCTACTTACAGTATACTGGGCATGAAGTTGTTTGCAACTCGGAAATCGGCATAAACTGTTCGGAAACTGTTCGCGTAATTTAAATTTTATTTATTTCATAAAGAAATTTCTAGTTTGATCAAAATATCTACATTTGGTTCTGGTCAAGTAATTGGTTGTTGTTGGCATATTAATGTTTAGAACGCTTATTTACAAATATTAGACGCTGAAGCTTCTATATCTACAAATACGACTTTTTTCTAGAGACGATCTTCTGATTTTCAGTTTCAGAAAAGTGTGTGAAGAATATTTAACACTGAGCATGCCGGGAACATTACTCAAGTTTAATAAAAAATATATCATATCAGAATTTTTATTTAAAACTACTTAACTTATTTCTGTGTAATTTACATTTTATTTATTTCATAAAGATATTTCTAGTTTGATCGAAGTCCTCTACATTTGGTTGGGGTGAAATGATTGGTTATTGTTGGTATGTTTAGTGTTCAGACGCTTATTTACAAATATTAGACGCTGAAGCTTCTATATCTGCCCTGAAATTGAGCAGCATTTGAGTGAATTTCTCCTATACAAAGATTACTCATACTAGTTACTTGGTATGACTTTTACGTAGCCATTTTGCCAGCTATAATTCGTTATTGATTCTTTTAATTTTTTCTTAATATACCGGGTGATTATAATTAAAGTTACGATTTCAAAAATCGATAATTTTAAAACTACTGGTCAGAATGACTTGATATTTTAGCAGAACAATCGTGAGGCAATGGAATTTTGTTTGGCGAAGGAAAAAAATAGTTCCAAATTGTGCCGATACATGGCGTTGTCAGGGTAATGTCAGGGGAAAGACCAAAAATGTATTCTTGAACCCTTTCCGGCGCGGTGTAAATTTGTTTGCAAAATGATGAAATAATAGACTGACACCGGAATTTACAAACGAATCCATTAGTAAAAAGAAACTTGCTTATTTTCTGGTTCTTAATGAAAGGAAAATTTTAATTAAATATTCTTGGTGCCGTTTGTCAGTTTTAGAATTAAAATTGGGTGTCCTTTTTTTGTGACCACCGCCCGTTAAAGGGTTAAACATAGGAATGATGTTGCCAAAAGGAAAAAAATAGAGTTCAGAGATTTACTAAAAATTTATTAGCGAAAAGACAAGACTACGTGTTTACAGCGACGACAGCGATAATGACAAAAAAAGAAAAAAAAAGAGCTTCATGGAACAAACACCTTACTGATTATTAAGGCATAAGTTGCTCAATATGCCCTCCGCCTTGTTCCGCTACTAACTGGAAGCGCAAAACGGCATGCTCCACAACAGATCGGAGGGTATCTGTACTAATGCAATGGGTGTGTTGTGTGATGCTTGCCTTCAAGTCGGCTAGACTCTGAATCCGCCCGCTATAAACAACAATCTTCAAGTACCCCCCAAAGCCAGAAATCACACGGGTTTAAGTCGGGGGAACGTGGCGGCCACGTTGTTGGAAAATGGCGGCTTATGATCCTATCATCTCCGAAATTATCACTCAGTAGCTGCTTCACAGTAGTAGCAATGTGCGGAGGAGCGCCATCTTGCATGAATATTATGCGATCCACACACTGACGCTGTTGAAGTGCCGGAAGAACATGGTTACGCAAAAGTGCTTCATACCGCTTGCCAGTAACTGTGCAGGTAACGGGACCCGCAGGTGTGATCTCCTGGAAGAAAAATGGACCGACGATAAACGCTGCCGTTATTCCGCACCACACAGTGACCTTTTCAGACTGAAGAGGTAATGGCTGTAGCTGGGACGGATTCTCGGTCGCCCATATCCTGCAATTTTTCGTATTTACAGAACCTTGCAAATGAAAACAGAATGTTCCATGGCCATCCGTTGTCCACTTCCATCCGGGCAAGAAATTGTAGTGCAAAAGATTGACGTGCTTCCAGGTCAGCAGGTAGCAACTCCTGCACATGAGTTATCTTGTACGGATAACAGCGTAAGACGTTCCGTAGGACTTTACGCACCGTGCTGTTCGGCATATCCAGCATTCGGCCAATCCCCCTTGCACTGCTGATTCCAGCATCACTGTCAGTATGTTCCTGTAATGCTGTAGCCACATCTTCCACTGCCGCAGCTGAAACTGGTTTCCTTCCTCTACCCCGTTTAAGGTCAAATGAACCGGTCTCTTCGAATTTAGCAGTCATTTTTTGCAGACCATTTGTTGTTATTGGACCTTTTTTTATGGATTTTAATGTCCGAAACTTCCTAATAGCTGTAAGTGCACAGTCATCCCAACTAACACAGAACTTGCGGGCCACTGATGGCTACGTTAGCCTTGGCCCAAACTAGTAGATGAGGGGCCGCAATCGTTTGCCGTAACGGCAACTTAAAAAAACTGTCACGCCGGCCACAATGTGGCCGCAACAGAATTGGCCATAACTACATTAAGATGCCCATAATTGTGCCACAAGTGGTTAATCATAATTGACGGATAGCCTAAAACTGGCCACAGTTATACTTTAAGTGGCAATTATTAATGAAAACTAGCCACAGTTTGGCCATTAACGATCATCGTGAATAAAATCTAGCCAGAAGATCGCCACAGCCATGCCACCTGCGTTTGTTAAGAATAAAAGCTACCCCAAAGCTGGCCATAAATGTTAATTTATTGGTCATCATAAATGTAAACTAGCCTTAAGCCAGCCATCCACATACCATCAATGCTATTCATTAATGAATGCATGCCGAAAGCTAGCCACTTTGTTGCCATGAATGGGCATCATTAATGTATGCAAGCCGAAAGCTAGCCACTTCGTTGCCATCATTAATGAATGCAAGCCGAAAGCTAGCCACTTTGTTGCCATCAATGGTAATCATTAATGAATGCATGCCGAAAGCTAGCCACTTTGTTGCCATGAATGGGCATCATTAATGTATGCAAGCCGAAAGCTAGCCATTTCGTTGCCATCATTAATGAATGCAAGCCGAAAGCTAGCCACTTTGTTGCCATCAATGGTAATCATTAATGAATGCATGCCGAAAGCTAGCCACTTTGTTGCCATGAATGGGCATCATTAATGTATGCAAGCCGAAAGCTAGCCACTTCGTTGCCATCATTAATGAATGCAAGCCGAAATCTAGCCACTTTGTTGCCATCAATGGTAATCATTAATGAATGATAGTCCAAAGCTAGCCATATTCATGCCACTATTAGATATCATGAATGGAAGCTGGCCAGAATTATACTTTTTATGGTCCTCAAAAAAGTAAAGTTGAGCAAATCTCCATTTTTACTCCTTTGGCAGGGACAATTTTTTTTCTTTTTTTAAGTTATTTTAAACTTTAGAATCTAAATTTACTGGTCCATAATTTTTGTCTGAAAACTCTAAATATTTTATTCAAAATTTGAAAAAAAAAAAATAATAATAATAATCTATTGGAATATTTTTCTTAACAAGAGCTCATAACACCAACCTGACTTTTATGCAAACATGTTTCACTTTATTATATTTTTCAGTTAAAAACTGCAATGGTGTTATAAGCACCCCATATTAAAAAGGTCAAAATACAATAAAATCGAAAGTGCTTCATATCTTGTATAGAATACTTTCAATCTGGAAGCAATAATAATAATTTTTTTTTAAAAAAAGTGTCCCAATGGAGGCAAAAATTTGCCGTATCCACTCATGTCATTAGATCGGAATAAAAGGCCATATGGTTATGATTTATTTTTTAATGTTATTCTGAAAAAGTTGCAAAAGCCATAATTGTAATTAATAAAAAAAAAGTTGTAAAATAAGGTGTAACACAAGGTGTAAAATATATATTGAGCGTTAAATTACCAATGATGGTGAGAATACGAAAAAAAAACTAATTTTCTTCAATTTTTAATTAAATTATAGGTTTAAACATTCTATTCAAAGGAGTAAATTTTTAAGTAGTTTCAATTTATGTTTCTTCAAGCTAATTCACCAGGTGGATTGTCCAGCCAGAATTTCCATTGAAAATTGTTATCTAATGATTATATTCAACATCCCTTTTTCGAAGCAAATAAAAAATGTATAATGTTAAATGAGATACCATATGAAAGGATTTTCAAGCGACTTCTGACATAGTACACTCACATTTCTTTAAAACATGTATTTTGGTTAAAATTGCAAGTAATAAATTAAATAGGCATTGTTTTCAGAAATGAAAGTTTTTCCTCAAATTACTGTTGCCACAAAAATTAAATTCCACAACAATGATTATAAAAAAAATGTTCAATAAAGATAAAGTGGACATGGTTGCTGCATGGGTTTATTTTATATTTATGATAAAAAAGCAAAATTTAAATTCAAACGCTCAATTTTTTTTTTTTTCAAAACATTATGTCACTCTCTAATGTAGTTAAAATACAATTTATATATATATATATATATATATATATAGCTCTTGATATTTTCAGTCAGTTTTTACTGTAAAGTATGAAAGAATAAATTGGATTATATTCTGGCTTTATTTTTTTTTAGAAGTTTAAACATGCATCTAAAAAATATTAGGCTGCAGTGTGAAATCTTCACACAGGCCCACTAGTATATATTATTTCTGTTATCAACATCCCCTTTTCTCAGAAAATATGAAATGCACAACAATGAACGAGATGCCATAAGAAAGGATTTTGAACCAGCTTCTGACATAGTGCACTCACATCTCGATAAAACATATTTTTTGATTAAAAATTGCTGTAAATTAAAAATTAAATCTGCATTGTCTTCATAAAAGAAATGAAAGGCTTTCCTCAAATTAGTGTAGCCACAAAAATAAAATACCACATTATATAATGCTTAAAATGATTATAAAAAATAAATACTACAAAAAAGATAAAGTGGGACATAGTTGCTGCACGGGTTTATTTTATATTTATGACTAAAAAGCAAAATTGAAATGCTCAATTTATTTTTCTTTGTCCCATGTTTTTTTCCGAAACAGATGATGTCATCTCTAAAGCAGTTAATTAACTATAGATATATATATTTTTTTGTCTTTGCTATGCTCGATCAGTTTTTACTGTAACTGTGATGGAATAAACAAGATGATATTCTGGCTCGACTAATGTTGTTTGAAGATAGTTTCAGTCCTTAATTTTCCTTTACAAGTTTAAACCTGCATCTAAAGAGTATTAGATATTGCTAAAAAGTATTAGACTGCAGTGTGAAATCTTCGCACGGGTCCACTGGTGCTTTTATAATACAATTTCTTACCTGGATGTTTCTTCCAATTATCCAGCTTGAAAATAAAACAAAAACGCAGGAACTCTATTTTATAAAATTGGTAAAATGTTGACATTACTGATCATTGAAATTTAAGAATTTTTTTTAATGATGTAACTATATATATATGTAAATTAGGTCCGTTCAAAAAATGTCATTTCACTATCTTCATCTCTTTGGCATATAATATCAGAAAAATGTAGCAGTATTCCTATAAAGTAATGTTTTAGTCTGTTAAGGACTCTTCCCCCCTTTATACACATCATAGAACAAAATTTCAATGTATATATATTTTCAAAATATTACTAATTGACAGAAAGCCAATTGTCACTATTTTCCTTCTTATGTAATCTTAAAATTTCTCTTATTAAATAAGTTTAATATTTTTTCAAAATAGTAGTGGCAGTTGATCTTCTAGAACACAGCAAGTTCACCATTCATACACTAAATCTTTTTTTTTTTTTTTTTTTTTTTTTTTAATGGACTAAACATTACTCATAAATAATAATATATCATTGTTTTTACTTTTTAAAAATTAGCAAGTAATGAGTACTGAATATATATATATATTTTTTTTAATATATTACCAATAAAGAAATCTTTAAAATATTTTTCCTTCCAGCAGGAGGTATGTGACTTTTTGACTAACAAAATTTCAAACTGATTCATACAATATTATGTACATTAAAATTTTAATCTCAACTTCTAATGAGATTATGATGAAATTTTTATTAAAATTTTCAAAAGTTTTTATACAGCAAATTATTTTTAATACCTGATCTCCAAGCAATGCTAATTTATAATCAACCAACAAAAACAGTTTATCAGTTTTTAAAATATAGCCTACATAAAACACTTTTATTCAATTATATCTTAACCTGTAAAAAGAAGGGGGAATGTTCTCAGAATGAGAAAGAAGGGGAAAATATATAGTACATCTTTTTTAACAACATCACTTGCATAAATAAATATATATATTTAAAAACACTAGAACTGAATGCTTTTTTTTTCATATAAATTTTATTTTTCACAACAAATGTAAAACAAACCAACCAAAAAACATTTATTTATGTATTTACAAGATGCTCAAAATTTATCAGAAATATTTTACAAGAAAATTTAATCCTGTTACAATTAAATTTCTGATGTTTCTTAATTTAAGTTTATAAACAAGAGCTGAAAATCTACAGTCATCTTCACAGAGAACTTTTTTCTTTCCAGATTTTTATTCTTCTTCTGAAAAACAAAAAATAAATTTTACAAAACAAAATTAAAATGCCTTACTTTAAAAACACCACTTATTAATTAACCATTTATAAATATAATCGGAACAGAAATTATACAGTAGATTTCCGTTACAACGAACGCCACGGGACCACTAAAATATTTCGTTGTAACGATTTTTTCGTTGTAACGGAATTACTCCTATTTATCTAATGAATTACATGTCACGTAAATAAATTATGTAAGATGTATGTTAGAAAGTAATTATGTAAGAAAATGTACCTTTCATTATAGAGGATTTTAATGGAAGACTAGTTAAATTAACATAGAAAAAGTTAGTAAATTAAAATTCAATATTAAAATTACAAAATTACGGACTAACCTTTATTTAGTAATACATTATTGCAGAAAATCTGTAATTTTAATTTGTACAAAGGAATGTGTTAGTTTATTATAACAAAAACGTGTGCAACGAATGAATGTGAGAAAATACCTCCTCTAGAACATTCTTTTGATGAGAAACAAAAGCACGTATTTTCTCCAAGCATGAGAAAGCTTCCGAAGAGGTAACTTTTGAATCGTCGGTGACACCAATATCGTCATCACTATTTTCGTCATTTTGTTGGTCTAATGTAGTTTTAATGGTTAAAATGATATTTTCATCAGTCACTTCAGAGCATGTTTGAATATTGTCATCCACAGATAAGAAATCCTCCCAATCCACCTGATCAGAGATTGATGTTAATTTTCTGGTAGCCTTCCAAATTGTGTTTAACTCAGAAGTTTAACTCTGTGTTTAACTCATATCCAAATCTAAAACTTCTGATTAATTTTCTTCGGTGTCAGTTAATCGGGCATGTTTCCAACAGTTAGAAATTGTTTTCTGGCTAATTTCTTGCCACGAACCAGAGATCAATTCAATAGCTTCTTTGAGATTTATTTTTGGTCTTTTGCCATTCTCTAAGCCGCAAAGAATTTCTTTTAGCAAAAGAGCTCATTTGCGAGATTTTACAGCACGGATGATGCCATGGTCTAGACGTCTAGAGGCTGAAGAATAGAAGTGCAATTTGGCGGGAAGTACTCAAATTGGATGCAGTCTAATTTGGAGGAATTATCATGAGGCATGCAGTTATCAATCAGGAGAAGAATTTTCCGTTTTTTAGCTTTCATTTCTCTGTCAAATCGCACTAGCCAATCACTAAAGATATCTTGTGTCATACATGCCTTCTTATTGAATTTATAATCACAAGGCGAATGACAGTTCTTAAAGCAACGGGGCTTGCCAGAGTGACCAACAATTAATATTTTTCTGTTCTCGGTTCCAGATTTGTTACAAAAAAAAGTGCTGTAATTCGTTTCTTTGAAGTTTTCCCTCCAATGCATTTGTCGTCATTAAATGTTAATGTTTTTCTCGGTTCAAGTTGATAAAATATTCCAGCGTCGTCAGCATTAAAAATATCATCGGAGCTGTATGTCTTTATAAGGGCAGTTGCTTTTCCAGCTCTCCATTCATTTACAGCCTTTGTAGGTACATCACTTGCGTCGCCTCAAATTGATTTTATTACAATTCCATGGTGAGTACGAAAGCAATTGGGCCATCCAACACTGACTTGGAAATTTTCGATATCAAGCATTATTCCGAACTCTTGAGCTTTTTGCCTTATCAGAGGATCACATTGCGTGAACGAACATCGGCACAATCACTTGAACACGGCTTTATCGACATCTTGAAATTGGGACTGTCGCATTCGTTTTCTATGGGAACAAATGCTTGCAATTTGGAATTGTCTGTCAATATTTTCCTTATCTTTTAGAAATGTCGATAAACTCGATGGTGTTATTCCATATTTTTTGGCCACATCAGCTTTCCGCAATCCTTTATCAATCTCAGAAATTATAGCTTTCTTTTCTTCCAACGAAAATTGTTTTCGTTTCACACAAGCCATATTTTATCAATGAACGAAGCAAGAAACACACTGCAACAGGTATTGGCGTCAAAGATATCCCAGAACAAGCACAAACACTTCTTTCACAGTGAAGTGCACCTGCTGTTTGTCACGTGATCATTTTGAAGCGTATGGGCTAATGAAAAAAAAAGGAATTCGGAAACAGAAGTAAACAAACGAAAAAATAGCAAAGGAGAGAAAAATATGAAATAGCACCTGTCCCCAAAACAACGTTATTTTTTAACTTCGACGTGCTATTCGAAGTATATTTCATTTCTGTTAAGCAATTGAGAAAAAAGAAAAAAAAGCTCGATGATTTTTCGTTGTAACGGAATTGCTAGTAAAATGCACTTTGTTAAATCGGAATTCTTAATACATTGGGGTTAATGAAATTTGAAAAGGGGATTTGTCAAATTTCGTAGTAACGGGATTTTTCGTTGAAATGGAATTCGTTGTAACGGGAATCTACTGTAATTTAAAAAAACTATTTACAAAAAGCTTTGTAGTTCAAGTTATTTGTACAAAATGAAACTATTTTATTGCAGTATACCTATATTTGCTTTTAACAAAAACTCATGAAAGGGCAGCGTTGTCAAATGACACCTAATTCCTTTTTTTTTTCTAGGTGCGAAACTGCATTTCATGGTGGCAATTTTATGTTATATCATATTCTCTCATTTCTTTTTGCAACCATGTTAACAATAATATTGTTTCTATTTTTATGTGTTAAGAGCAGGGGGGGAGGGGGGGGGGGCTGTATATATTAAATACTTTATCTCTGTGTTAATCACTAAAACAAAATAAAAACAGGCTTTCTATAAATTCTTTTGAATAACTTCAAATATATAAATTCATATTCTTTACATATGATGTATGGGTGCTCTTTCTGTTCATTTCATAAAAGTCGAATTGCTCACTTTGTAAATGTTTCTAGAATTTGTATTGCTAGAAACCAGCAGTTCTTTAATTTCTTCACTTTATTTTTTCACATAACATTTCCTTCAAAATGGCTTTGTAAAGTAGGAAAATACATTGTGTACCTTATTTTTTCACATAACATTTCCTTCAAAATGGCTTTGTAAAGTAGGACAATACATTGTGTACCTCCAAGCTATAAATCTGATATTATCACTCATAAAACGATAGCATTTCAATTCTCACCGTAATTTAGTTCAAAATAAGGAAAAGCAATTTTTCAACTTTTCCCCGTCAAAGTTAAAAAAGTAAAATTTAAATTAGGTGGGATATAATATATCCCACCACGCCTCAAAGGGTTAAAAGACAATAAAGAAAAAATGAAGTTACTTTGACACAGGGTTGGGTTTCTTCCGGAAGAAACTGGAAAAAATGGAAAAAACTGGAAGAAACCAACAGAAAACAAAACAGATGCTCAAAATTAAAATATATTAACTATATAAAAGAATTAAATTCAAAACCTAATTATATGAAATTTAAATTGGAAACTAATTAATATTAAAAATATTATTTATGGAAAAATAAGTTATTTTTTAATAACAAACTTCAGGTTCAGCAGGTATTTACAGGTTATGTTTTTTACAACTTTAGAGGTAGGGGATATTTTTTTATTGTTTATATAATTTCTGTAAAAAAAAAAAAAAAACCTACCAATTCCTTATTTATCATATAAAAATGCAATATTTTAAAAACTATTGTGCAAAACTTAAAACAAACAAATTTGTAATTATGTATACTAGCATGCTGATTTAAAAGATAAATGTTCTGAAAATAAACTCTACAGGGATAAGAATTTTTTTCATCTTTTGCATTCATCCATTCTAAGTTGAGAAATTGATTGCAGCATCTTAAAGCTAAATTACTTCTGTTTTGTTATACAATGTTGCACTGTAGTAAGGAAAATGGAGATTTTAATGAAATCCTTCAATACAGTAATTACTGTATATTAGTTTCCTTAATAAAATGGGCGTAAATTCAAAGCACTGTCTTTTATTTAAAAGAGTTTCATTCTACAATAGGTAAATGATCCACATACTATTTACTACTGGTTACAGAAGTTTAAATTATATATATTAAAAAAAATGTGCCTCTTTTGAATTGAATTACCTTTAATTGATTTTGTGTATTTTGGATAAATTTATTTGGTACATTTCCATTATACCAACACCATTGTCGTCACCAAGTGCAATAATTGGCACAAAATGAAATTCATGTGAAAGGATTCAATTGGGAAAAAAAAAAAAAAAAAATGTTGGCACAAAATTGAGCATTTAAAAATATAACATTTGAAAATTACAGACTTTCACGAACTATTTTATTAAATCGACACGAATATAGACTTAAAATAAAAGAACAAATAAATATTATATGATAAATTAATAAAATTAACTCAATTTAAACTACAGGCATAGCATTGTAAATGTCTCTTAGCATTGCAGTAAGCATTTCACTTTTTGAATGAAGACGTTCATACTTTTTTTTTGTATCCAAAGTCCTGAAACAATTTTATTGCGGCGTCCTCATCATCTGGTAAATGCCTAATGGTAAAATCCACATTAGTGTCAACAATAAATATAAGTTACTACTTAATATTAAATATATTCTATTTGAAAAATAGCAAATTAAGATGTTTTGCGAGGTTACAGAGTAAATTAAGTAATAATAATAATTAAAAAGTGTCATGTTCAATAAATAGCAAATCACAATGTTTGGCACGGTTTGCAATAAAAATATTTACACGTTCAGGGTTTAAATAAATAGCACATTAGCATACATTTTGGCATGGTGTTAGAAAAGTCCCATTTATTTTATTCAGGTACACAATGATTGGAAAGCTTTAGACAGGTGTGTGATCTTGGCTAAAAAACTGGTGTAATTATCAATTTATCATACATAATTAAATTTTTATAAGTCTAATTAAATTGATGTAAGGTTATCTATTAGAAAATACATTTATTTTTATTGTATTTTACAAAGTTGTAACTTATATGGTAAATTCTTAAAGAAAAACAGTTTCTTCCATTTTTTCCACTTGGAAGAAACCTATTTCTTCAGGCCGGTTTTTTCCACTTTGGAAGAAACTTGCCAACCCTGCTTTGACACATCATAGACAATCTCTGACAAATAGATTTTTCCATTTTAATTTTGTTTTTTTAACAGTTAAAACTGTTTTGGCCAATAATTCAAAAATTTTTAGTAGCATTTGGGGACTCCTGAAAATCGGGGACCCTGGGCCCGTGCCCCGAATGCCCTGCCCATGACATATATATAAATTTCTCTATTTTTAGCCGCAATCGATTGACAAATTTAGCAATTTTTCTCATGCGATCTTGGAAGAATTTCGCTATTTTTTCCCATGACTGACTGAATAGTTTCGTGATTTTTCCCGCAGCTGACTGATGAATTTCAGAATATTTTCCTGCTACCAATTGCCGAATTGTGCAGGGAGGGAGGTTTTGCGACAAATAAGCAAATTTCCCAATTTTTTTCCTACAACAAACTGCCGAATTTTGAGATTTTTGAATTTTGTAATTTTTCTTGCGACCAAGTGACAAATTTTGTGATATTTTACTGTGACCAATAGACGAATCTTGCGATATTGTCTCATGACCGATAGATGATTTTTGTGATATTTTCCCGCTAAATTTTGGTGAAATTCGCGAAAGCAAATTCTTGCGAATCCACAATAATCAGGGCACATTTCCAGCTATATAAAAACGGGCAGGGCGCATTTACAACTATAAAAAAATGGGCAGGGTGCTGCGCCCTCTCGAAAACGTCTAGGGGAAACACTAATTACTCCAATACAAATATTGCCACAGTTATTTTATTCTAAAAACTTGATATTTGAGTAATTTTAATTTATTTTCAGCAGTGAAATTAACTCGAAATTATTGAATAACAAACATGTGAATTTTTACATTGCTAACTAAGCGTAACCAAGCTTCCAGGCTCGAACATATTTCACACTGTCAGTTTTACGCTTAGTTAGCAATGAAAAAAAAATCACCATTTTTATTACTTGATATTTGATTTAAAGGAAAATTTAAAAACATGGATTTGAACCTTCAGCTCCTCTCCAGAATCTTACATTTGCAAAATATTTTGGGCAAAACATAAGAATGTTTTAAAAATACCTTGAATTTAAATATCATTTTTTAAAGTTTCTTAAGAAAAAAGGGTCAAAGAAAGTATTAAAGAAGGTCCCTTTCTCCAAAGAATCTGCTTTATTTTTAATTTGTTAAAAATTATACATTACATATAATCAAAATCCAAATTAATTTATATGACAACATATTAAAAAAAAATCCTTAATTTAGAGGTCAGAAGATTAAATAATTTTATCACCACCTCCCTTCCTCTTCTACATACATAGCATAAATTAAAAAAAATTATTTAGCATAAATCTGTGTAATCTTAAGTATTGTCAAAGTTCATGAAAGTCAAAAACCCTGTTAACAAAAATTATTTGACACATTACTGCAAAACTTTAAAAAATACTCAATCTTTTTCTATTAAATTTTACATTTCAAAAATTTAAATTAATTTAATTTTTATTAAATGTAAGTCCAGATTAGATGCACTATATTTCCAGAGGTGTCACAATAATCACAAAACTGAATCATCACTCTTGAAACAAATATTAAAACATTTAAAGCAAACATTTTCTAAGCACATGAGCTGAAGCATCAAAATTTTGAGTAATTTGAAGGACCCATTGTACAAGATGTTTACATTTCATGAAACTCTGCTAAACTGTTTTAACAAACTGTAAAATAACAATTTTGAATAAAATAATTTTAATAAAAATGAACAATTCCTATGCAATATGTAATAGACGAAGATTTTTTTATAACTTTTTGAATACAGTTTTGGTAAAATATTACAATTTAACTAAATTTTAATATGAAAAAGTTTACAAAATGATTTTTTGGCCATTTAAAAGATATCGACAAATTTATCAGCCAATCGTGGTAAAAAATCTTAAAATTAGTCAATGGATTGTTGGGGAAAAAAAAAAAAAAATTTCGGTTAATGTACGCGAAGCGTACATACACAAGTTACTGACCGCGGCTGGAATGAATTTCGTGCATTCTACAGATTGCTGTACAGCGAGTTTCATGCGTCCAGTGATGTTTTTTTTCGGTTAATGTACGCGAAACGTACATATACAAGTTACTGACCGCGGCTTGAATGAATTTCGTGCATTCTACAGATTGCTGTACAGCGAGTTTCATGCGTCCAGTGATGTTTTTTTTTCAGTTAATGTACGCGAAGCGTACATACACAAGTTACTGACCGCGGCAGGAATGAATATCGTGCATTCTACAGATTGCTGTACAGCGAGTTTCATGCGTCCAGTGATGTTTTTTTTTTTCGGTTAATGTACGGCAAGCGTACATACACAAGTTACTGACCGCGGCTTGAATGAATTTCGTGCATTCTAGAGAATGCTGTACAGTGAGTTTCATGCGTCCAGTGATGTTTTTTTTCGGTTAATGTATGCCAAGCGTATATACACAAGTTACTGACCGTGGCTTGAATGAATTTCGTACATTCTACAGATTGCTGTACGGCGAGTTTCATGCGTCCAGTGATGTTTTTTTTCGGTTAATGTATGCGAAGCGTACATACACAAGTTACTGACCGCGGCTTGAATGAATTTCGTGCATTCTAGAGATTGCTGTACGGCGAGTTTCATGCGTTCAGTGATGTTTTTTTTTGGTTAATGTACGCGAAGCGTACATACACAAGTTACTGACCTCGGCTTAAATGAATTTCGTGCATTCTAGAGAATGCTGTACAGCGAGTTTCATGCGTCCAGTGATGTTTTTTTTCAGTTAATGTACGCGAAGCATAGTCAACCGCGTCTTGCATGTATTAGAAAAATGAAGAATATCGAAATTTTCCTCAATTATAACGTGTGTGGTGTGATGCAGAGAATTGACTATTTATAGAGTTTTTATGAGAATTTCTTTCATGAAGTAAACGTTGATTTTATTCCGTTTTGTGACAGTTTTCAATTTTAAGCCTTATTTTACTAGAAATTTTTTAATTGTTAAAGGTAATAAATTATTAAACTTGATAAATATTTCAAAAAAATTCATAGAAAAAAAAAGATAATTTGTAAAAATGGATACAGATGGAAGAAAAAAGCTATAAATATGTAAAAATAGAAAAAATTTGATAAAAGTATGTAAAAATGGAAATATCCGGAGGAAAAAAATAGCCGAAAATTTGTAAAAATGAAGTATCCGGAGGAAAAAATAGCTAAAAATTTGTAAATTGAAAAAGCTAGAGGGAATAGATAACTAAAAATTTTTTTTAAATGGAGAAATCTGGAGGAAAAATAGTTAAAAATTCATTAAAAAAAAAGGAAAAATCCTGGGGAAAAAATAGTTTAAAATGGAAAAATTGGAGGAAAACATAGCAAAAAAATTGGAAATTCGGAAAATATGGTGGCAAAAATAGCTAAAAATGTGGGAAAATATGGTGGCAAAAATAGCTAAAAATGTGTGAAAATTGTAAAATCTGGAGGAAAAGTAGCTAACAATTTGTAAAAATGGAAATATGATGAGGAAAGAATAGTTAAAAATTTATACAAATGAAAAATACAAAAGAAAGAAAATTAAAAATATGGAAAAATCTGGAGGAAAAAAATGGCTAAAAATTTGTAAAAATGGTAAAATCCGGAAGAAAAAATAGCTAAAAATTTGTAAAAATAAAAAATCCAAATGAAAAAAATAGATATTTTTTTAAAAAAAATTGAGAAATTTGGAGAAAAAATTGCTAAAAATTTTTTTAATTGAAAAATCCGGAGGAAAAAGTAGCTAAATTTTTTTTTAATTGAAAAATCCGGAGGAAAAAGTAGCTAAAAATTGTTTAAATTGAAAAATTCGGAGGAAAAAGTAGCTAAAAATTTTTAAAAATTGAAAAATTCGGTAGAAAAAGTAGCTAAAAAATTTTTTTAAGCGGAAAAATCCAGAGGAAAAAGTAGCTAAAAATTTTTAAAAACTGAAAAATCCGGAGGAAAAAATAGCTAAAAATTTTTAAAAACGGAAAAATCCGGAGGAAAAAATAGCTAAAAATTTCAAAAAATGCAAAAAAAACAAAGGGAAAAACATAGCTAAAAATTTATAAAAATGAAAAAAAAAGTAAAAACATAGCTAAATATTTATAAAAATGAAAAAAAAAAGTAAAAACATAGCTAAATATTTATAAAAATGAAAACAAAAGAAATAAAATAAAAACGTAGCTAAAATTTGTAAAAATGTAGAGGAAAAAATAGCTAAAAATTTGTAAAAATGAAAAATAGATGAAAAATAGCTAAAAACTTGTAAAAACGAAAAATCCAAATGAAAAAAGTAGGTTAAAATTGAAAAATCCGGAGGAAAAAATAGGGTAGAACTTTTTTTTATGGAAAAATCCGGAGGAAAAAATTTGTAAGAATAAAAATATCCGGAGGAATAAATAGTTCAAAATTTGGATAGAAAAATTGCTAAAAATGAAACAATACGGAGTGAAAAATAGCTAAATAGTTTTTTAAACGGAAACATCCGGCAGGAAAAATAGCTAAAAATTTGTAAAAATGGAAAAAATCGGAACGAAAAAATCGATAAAAGTTTATAAAAATTGAAATATCTGAAGGAAAATATCGGTAAAAGTTTGTAAAAATTGAAATATCTGAAGGAAAATATTGGTAAAAGTATGTAAAAATCGAAAAATGTGGCGGTAAAATTTACTAAAACTTTGTAAATATTCTTAAAACGAAATAAAATCAATGCTACGTTCACGGTGTACTTTGTGAAAGAATTTGCTTGACGATGTGTGTAAGTAATAAGTCGTCTGCCGAAAAGCTCGTGTTCTGATTGGGTAGAATTCGGAGGTTGCCGATTTCTTGTTTGGCGCGCGTCGTTCCTTGGCGTGCGTCAAAAAAATCGCCAAATCGGGGACCCTCGCTTATTCGAGGATTCTGCCGAAAAATATTTTAATAGCTTTTTTTTTTCTATAACTTTTAAGAGTAAAAAATAAGTACATTCTAGCTGTAAAAAAAGGTTAAAAAGTGTAAATTTTACACTTAAAGTGCAAAGGTTGGAAAGCTTTGTAAAGAGCTTTAACGTTTACCAACTGTATGCAGCTAAAATACAAGAGTGCACTTCTATTTTATGAATGTGTGAAATTAAATTTACTAATGTAAATTGATCAATACAGACAAAATTTGGAGCCTATTTAGGGGACCATCCCAAAATTCTTCCTAGTAAAGCAGGTCCCTTCACAATATACCTTTTAATAAACAGGATCTCTTCCCATTTTTTTTTTTAAATAACACAGGCAACTTAAAAAAAATTGAGTTTTAAAAAGGAAGAAGTCTTTAAAGACAAATTTGTTTTTGCATGTGGGGTAGCAATACTTTTAAATTCTGGAATTTTCTGAATTGACTATTTTATAAACAATCCATAAAAACATACTCTTCATTGTTAATTTTTATTTTATGTTTCAAAATGTGTAATTTGCAAACAAATTGAAAGGAAAACTTTAACAGAAGGACTTAAAGAAGTTATCAATAAACGTTTGGTTCAAATTTGAGTAACTAAATTTCATATTCATTACAAAATGTTATCTTTCACAAAAAAAAAAAAAAGAATAAATTTCACACAAATAACTTTTACTTTTTTCAAAATGGGCCCTAAGATAAAAGCCCTGCGTTACAAACTGAGTAAATTGACAACTTACCTTTGCTTGAATGCCAAACGAGTTTATGCTGCACAGTCATCTCTGCTGCCATCTCTGAACTGCGCCACCACAGTTTCCTGAAAAATATGAAAATAAATTGTAATAGGTTGCAATATTAAGCATTTATCATATTCAACTAGAAAATTAAAAAGAAAAAGTACAACTGATTAATGTATATAACTGATGTCAGTGAATCATTTTCTTCTTCTTTTAAATCAAAACTTATTTCAACATGCACACACACATAATTTGCATTAAATAAAATGGCATCTTATCTAAATATTGCTATGGGGAGGAAAAGAAAAAAAAAATTACTGAATCAGCCACACCAGCAGAAGTGCTGTGCACTTAGACTGTTTTAAATTTTTACACGCATATGCACTATAGCGCTTTTTACTGAAATTATGGTACTGAAAAAGAAAAACACTGCAGAACATAATATAAAAGATGGAGATAAATTATAGTTCCAGGAAAGTAATTAAGGAAGATAATTGATACAATGTTTGGTACTTTTCGGTTAGCTGGACACCAGTAATATATATACATGTATGTACTTGTACACATCATTGGCACCTGGCTAACCGAAAAGTACCCAATGTTTTATTTAACATAAAATTAAAAGTGTAATATCAGACAGGCTCTCTCCTCTTAATATTTTGGATGGGTGTAAAAAAAAAAAAAAAAAAAAAAAAATGTAACAGTATAGTATAACAGTGTGCAACTATTTTGGATTCCAAGAAAGAAATTGCATGCTTTGAGAGTATGTTGTCACAAACACAGAAAGAAAATTTCAGACTCGGGGGAGATGAGGTTAAAAAAAGGCTTAAAACAAGTTTTAAAAAGGAAGACGTCCTTAAAGACAAATTTGTTTTTGCATGAGGGGTAAGGGACGATGCAATACTTTGAAACAAAAAAAGGTACATTTCGGTTAGCCGGGCGCCAGTGATATATATCAACATATATAAATACATAATGTATATACCTATATATGTATATACATACATATATGTATATAAATATATGTATGTATATATATGTATATGCAGACATATGTGTATATACATAGATATGTGTATATATAATACATGTATATATATCACTGGCGCCCGGCTAACCGAAATGTACCCAAACAAATTATGTGCTTTCATTAGGAAAAAAAAACCCATTAAAAATTAATCTGGTTTGTTATTAAAAAAATATTTACAACATGAAAATATATTAAAAGCAACTGTTTATAAAAAGTTTGGGTCCTTTTCTGCTATACCAACACCATTGTCGCTAAGCATAATAATCGGCACAAAAGGAAATTCACATGAAACGAATCATTTGAAAACAAAAATAACATTGTTGGCACGAATTTAAGCACTTAAAAATAAAACGTTTGAAAATTGCAATACAAAATATGCACTTAAAATAAAAGAACAAATAAATATTACATAAGGTAATAAAATAAAACTCTATTTAAACTACAGGCTTGAAATTGTAAACGTCTCTTAGGATTGCTGTAAACATTTCATTTTTTGAATGAAGATGTTTATGAGTTTTTTTGATAAAAACTTTTTTTTTATGTATCTAAAGTCCTAAAACAATTTTATTGCCGCTTCTACATCATCAAGTAACAGCTTAATGGTAAAATTCATTTCAGTGTCAATAATAAATGCAAGTTATAATTTAATAAATATTTTCTATTTGAAAAGTAGCAAGTTAAGATGTTTTATGAGGTTACGATTAAATAATAATAATAAAAGATTCACGTTCAATAAATAGTCCAATCAGAATGTTTGGTACAGTTTGCAATAAAAAATTCTTTACACGGTTAGGGTAGAAATAAATGGCAGATTAGCGTATATTTTGGCATGTGTTGGTATAACAGAAAAGTACCAAGTTGTGTTCCTATTACACGACTCTGATAAGTGGAATTTAAAAATTAAATCAGATTACTTAGCTTTTCGGCTAAACCAAAACATTTTGGGCACTATTGCCATGACTAATTAAAAATCACATTAATGAATTAAAAAGAAATTACCTACTTTATTAAAATCTTAAAAATAAAGTGAAATTTTGCAAATGGTCATTAATTAGTACATAAAATTCGAAGTTTTCTATTACTATCAAAATAAAAATATGCCAGTATCATCAGAAAATACAGAATATACATATATTAGTTAATTAAAACCAGATCTTAACATATGAAGTATAATTTCACTGAAAGACACTGGAGCTGTAAAATATTACTTTCCGCTTCCTGACTGGTTTAAGATTGTCAGCAATAAAGCAAATTATAAAACAGGCAACGGAGAATTATGAAAAAAATAAAAGCTGAATTTTTATTGGTTAATTTTTTTATAAACCAAAAACTTCCGAGATTGTTCATTACGGACACATTTTACTCTGATATATATATATAATTACAATCAACTTATTAATAGCATATTCAGGGCAGATGTAAGATCAGTAAAGAACTTTTTTTTTTATTCACTTCTGTAGAATTAAGTCGCATAATAAGCAAAGCAATGCAGTTAATTTTACACAATTGCTGATGCTTTTTCTCAGCTTTCTTTATCTTGAACTTAAATCTGTCCCTGAGAATGATGAAAACTAATTTTTAACTAACTCTTGGAATAATATAGAAAAATAATCTTACCTAATTAGTAAATCTAAATATCCAAAAACCAGTGAATGACGAGACTTAGACATAGACGACGCCACGATGCAGGAAAGGGAAATGTAAACAACGCTGCGATGTGCGATGACGCTGCCAAAAAGACATAAAAATCCCTACGAGACCGCAGAAAAAAAGCTATATTTCAATAGATTTATTTTTTCAAGTTTTTTTTTTTTATCTTCAAAATTTCTCATACAACATTAAATAATTTTAAAAGTGGAAATTTTTCAATGCTGATTATTACAAAGCGGAAAAGATTTAAAAATATATTTACAAAAATCCCCACTGGGAAAAAAAATGTGTTGGAAAAGGGAAATCTTGTTTCATCTTTCCCTGCATTACTCCCGGCTTGCCGTGTGAAAGGAGTGGGAGGGGGGGATCGGTATTTGGTATTATTGCTTATTTAAGCTAGTTAAGATTTTTTTTTTCTTTTAAATCTAAATTTTGGAGTGTTTCAAAAAATGAAAATAACTTATTTTTTGGAACTGATTTATAGATAATATACAGATAATATAAAATCACCGCCCCCCCCCCCTCCAAGAAAAAAAAGAATTTTTTTTTTTTTTTTTTTTTTTTTTTTTTTTTTTTTTTCGTTTAACAGTAACTGCTTTTTGGTAAAGTGGCATTTATTTCTTTTGACAAATATTTTTTCATTGAAATTGAAATTTAAATTCCCATTTATCATTAATTTTTTTAATGTGTTTATATAATATGTATGTCTAAAGATTGCAATATTCATTTTCATTCTAGGTGCTCACAAAAAATATTCATTTAAAGATATTAATGCATACTTTAAAAGCAAAAACATTAACAGTTTTTATGATTTTTTTTTCCCATAAAAACTCTTTAAATTAAAGAAGGGTACTTTTTGTGTATTTTTTATTGCATAAAATATTTAAATGCAGCATATTTTATCGTTTCACATAAATCCAGGTTTAAAATAACGAAAATCATCTTATAAAATGTGAAGTAAAGATACTTTTTATTTCTTATAATAAAAATGTCGAGAAGATTATACTGGGCCACTGACTTTTAAACAATGATAGATTTGTATATCTTGGCCGCAAACGTACTTTCATTCGCTATTGGGCACTGAAATTGCATTAAGTTTCCCCGCCATTTGCCCGTTAACGATTTGGCGATAGACATCCGGTGTGCGGGCGCTTCAGTTAAAATACATTAATGGCTGGATACAAATTGCCGCAAACTTTTTTGGCCACAACGTTTACAACAGGTGGCCAAAAATCTCGTGTTTGCTGGGATCGTTCTTATAAAAAAGCTTCAAGAGCAGAGCGCGATCCTTCATAGTCAGAGTCATGATGAAGCATTCAGGCAAAGAGCTGCTGCTCTGCATTTTTATGGTTGCTATGTCTGCGGTGCGCATGTCACGTATTAGTAATTTGCATATCTTCAGACAATGTGAACCCAGACAGCGCCATCTATGGGCACATTTTGAAACTTTTTTTTCCTTCGCCAAACAAAATTCCATTGCCTCACGATTGTTCTGCTAAAATATCAAGTCAATCTGACCAGTAGTTTTAATTAAAATTATCGATTTTTGAAATCGTAACTTTAATTATAATCACCCGGTATAATGTCAGTAATAATGCATAAAAAACAAAAAGATATTTAACAAAAAATATAATTTTAAAATCGCAAAAACGAATTATATATATAATTTTCTTCAATATCATTTATTACTATTAATTATATTGTTTACTACATTATCATTTCCCTTTAATCTTCATATCTTAATAATAATTTTATCTGTAGAATATTGCTCCTCTTTCTGGGGACAGATGGCAGCACTTCTCCTATCTATATTTGTTGTTTTTAATTTCCTATGATTCAGCTTCACAGAATTTTGCAGAATGTTTGGGTAATGCATGGTGGGTTCTTTTTTTGGATCTCGTTGAATCATTCCTACATTTTTTATTTTTTTTTTGCTGCTGAGGTGTGTGTACTATTTTTGGGTTTTTTAGCTATTGCTTATAGATAATTACTTTTTTATATATATTTCTTTGGTTTCATTTTATATGTTATAAGGGGCATAATACTGTCATTCTTAGGCTTAACGCTGACAATATTTGAGGAAATAGCATATCTTTACTATGAATTATACTTATGATGCTCCTCTGACGAATCCATAAGCTATTTATAGTATATATCATTTTATATTTTTATCTTATTAGGTTTAATTTTGTAGTATCATTTCATTTGAATTTTATACTGTCTCTTCCTATATTTCCACACATATAATTTCATTATGTAACTATATATAATGCATTTTATAGGTCATAGTCGTCTAATACCAAGTGGCGAATATTGCTATTTAATCTAACCATGCTCTTTTAAACCAACTTTTAATCTTATTTAGAAAACTTCATAGAAAACTTATTAGAAAAATAAAATAATATTTACTGGTGGGAAAGAGCAAGACCTGTTTGGATTAGAGGATTAGCCTCTCTCTAATACTCATTTCCTTAAATGTTCATAAAATTTTATCATAAAAAAAGAAGTTTTCCGGACGAGTTACAATGAAAATTAATAAGGAAAAGTGCCTTTGATTTTTTTTTTTTCAAAATTCCAGTTTTAAAGTTAGATTCTCTCTGAGATAACAAATTAATAAGTTTGTGGTAATTGAAAGTAAAATGCTGCAACATTTAAACTGATAAAGTGGGCAACAGTTTTAGGCCTTACAAAAAAAAAAAGTGTTACAATAAACAAAAAATTGTTTAAAATATACATTTATAAGCTAAAGCTAGTTTTAACAAAGAACTTCATTTAAACATTCTCCTAACTAATGAAACGCATATATCTTTCCGGATATAGTTAAATTCATTTTCGAATAAACATTTCATTATTAAAGCATGTAATCACTATTCATATAGGAGACAAAAGTTGCTAAGTCACATGTAAAAACAGACATTGCTGAATTTTTATTTCGGATACACTGAAACGGTTTTAATATATTAAAAAAATTATGCAGTAGCTAAACTATAATTTGATTTTTAAAAATGCAATAGAACGTGATTTTACCAATATTAAAATCACTTAGAAGTAAACGGACTTTAATGTACCTTTTTCACGAGTACTGAAGCGATATCAATAATTTACTTCCGATATTTAGTCAATATGTAACGTTTCATATATCTTTATATACAATTATGTCTATAAGTAACTTTTCGGACGCAATTTAAACTCACTTCCCGCGTACGATGTTTTCTGAATTATTAAAATTAAGCTTATATCATGGGGAATTTTATGTTTTGATAAAACATATGTACGTCATGGGACTTTTGATGATATGAGCGAACATGATGGAAAAAAATATAGCTGCACAAATTAAACCTTTCAGGGGCAAAGTACTTCTATTGCTAAAATGTTGAAATGATTGACTAACACCTGGATTTACAAACAAATTTTATTTAGAAATAAATAAAAGCTATTTCTTTTTTTTTTCCCACGTTATAAAAGCAAATTTTGATTTCAAAATTCCCGTTCCATTAGGGCAGCGATTCCCAACTTGGGGTTCGTGGCGGATCTGTTGGGGGTACGTAAAAAATAATGCTGGTAATGACGGCAATCGCTAAAATGGTTTAACTGAAAACACATAAAGAAAGTTTATACTTTTTGGATTACAATGTTAGTCTCATGTGTAATTCCAATGTGTTACTCTCAAAATGAAGGGAAATGCCCACTAGATATAATAATTTATTGAAAATTTAATGTCACAAGCTCCGCAAATTTATTTGTATTGTATGAGTAAATATATTTATTCCCATCTTCACGAAAACTGCCATTGACAATTATACAATATTACTGTCCCACCACATTTATCTTATTCTTCCGTTTTTTAATAATAATTGCAGAAAGTTGTAATTACGTCAGAGATTTTACTTTTATTGATTTATTTTGAAACGTGTTGAAAAGCTTATCTTATGTTCATTTTCGAATAGGCGGCGGTATGTCACTAACTTATATTAACAGGAAAGCTTCCCTCTTTTTAATGAGTATTTACTAATGAGTATATTACTAATTTTAAAAAAGCATGTCTGCGTCACAAATATTACATACAGATAATAAATATTACATACAGATAGGACACTTCCATAAGCTGAATGGTAACCGAATCGCAACTTCAGAGCCCCTAGTGGCAACAGTCGCAAACGTTCCGAGCGTGTCGCCACAGTTAGGTATTACTTATCTTATTTGTATAGTATATTTTTTTCTCTTATAAATGCGTCGCCGCAGTTTGTTATGTTTGTTATTGTTTAAAACATCAAACATATTTTATTTTATCATACAAATGCTTACAAATATACATATTTAAACGATTTTCTTACAGCTTTACACATTTTTCTTAATAATTTAAACTGAGAAACTTTCAAATAGTTAAATGACTCTATACTTGTAAAATTTGTTTATGTTATCGTAATACTTATGAAAAGTACGTAAAACCACTTTTATCTCATCAAAAACAACTCGTTGTAAATGATCCCGCCAAGCCACAAACCTAAAACGTCAGTCACAAAAAGAAGTGATATCACATAAAAAGAAGCGATATAGAAGTGCATACTCCGAGTCCCGTGTAAAAATCTATCACCACTCATAATGTTTCCAAAGGACTCGGAGTGAGGTATAGTATGTGAAAACTGCTTGGCAACTTGCAGGCTTTTAAAATATATGCAGTATATCAATTTTGAAAATCGAAAAAAATAAATTTTTAATTTTTGTTACATCATTTTTTAAATATTTTTGTATGCGAAAGAACTGACAGAACGGATTTTTCCCCAGATCTATGCGATTCCGCTTACGCTAGAATTACTGCAATATATCTCAATTTAGTTAACGTTTATTATAAGGTACAATGTTATTAATATGCGTATGATCATCATCATCATCATATATATATATATATATATACATATTACAAACTCAAAATCTTTACATGTTTACTTAAAAAATCCTCTTCGTAAGAGTGGTGTTTCTAGTTTAAATAATGGTAAATAAAATCAACAAATTGATTTTTCAAGCTCATAAATAAGAAAGGACATGCAAACACAGAAGCTTCAACTTTTTACAATTTTATGGGAGCAAAATAAATAAATAAATTAAATTAAATTAAATTAAATTAAATTAAATTAAATTAATATAGTCATACTAGGGGGCCTACCCCCTGCGAGCTACGCTCGCCAACCCCCGCTCAGACTTCGAGGCCTCTAAAAACGTGACAGCGTGCTTCGTATTAAAAATATTGGTAAATCTGTAATTGGGTTGCCATGCTTTTAACGTTGTAATGGTGCATTTTTTTATTATCATGGCCTCATACACAGCTGTTGCGACAACTGACGACTGTTTTAGGTATTGATAAGTAAAATCAATTACACCTTGAAAACCAGCTTGTATAAAATGGTTAGGTTTAAATTGTGGCTACCTCTCGCACTTTTATAACAACGATCTGTATTCTATTCTTCCTTTGCGTTTAAGGATGAGAAAAATTCCATCTGCTTCTGAATAACATTAAGAACCGCGGTATTGAAAAGTACTATGTTATAGACATTTTCAGTAACAGGTTTTAATTTTCTCTCTATTTTAGTGCACCATCATGCATATTTTCATGTTATTTTAAATATGTAAATTATTTATTTTAATTAATATGTATATACGAATTTTCTAATAATTATTTATCATACAAAATTAATTAAATATTTTGTGCATGCATGCCTGCATTTATTCGGCATCAATTGATGAGATATTTAAGCAAATTTGCTATCCGCGATAATTTTACACCATGTTATGTCACTTGAATATTGTCCATAAGAAAATCGGGTACTTTTCCAGTATAGGATCCTTTGCTTTTAGGTTTGTCGTAATTAGAGTTTCAAAAACGAATAGATTCGTTAATATACATATATTTGTTGCCAAAAGTTATGAAAACAAACCCAATGAACTTTTGGTGATTTTCTATAATAGGGGTCTTGACGCTTTTTTAAAAAGCTTGTCGCAATTCGAGCATCAGAAAGTGATATTTGGTGCCAAATGACATAAACAGCCATGGAAACAAATTCGACGATTTTTTTTGTTTATATGCGTATTTTAATTATACGTATATTATTATTGTTTTTTCTATACAAATTACTTCTGATTATATATAAAATAGCATAAATGACATTTTACGCTAAACAAATTGTATAAATATTGAAAAAATGCTTCTGTATACGAAATGACAAAGTAAATAAGTTGACAGAAAGTATGTTGCCAAATTTCCTTTTCCGCCAAGGCTATTTTCTCTGTTTCGTCAAGGCCCCATATACGGGAAAAGCACCGAACTTTTATGCTTGTTTATACATGTATTTATATGTATATATACAATTTATTTATAATTGTCTTTCAATTTACCTCTTTTTTTACATAAAAATAGATAAATGGCTTCTTTATATTAAATAAATTGTATAAACATAAATGACGTCATTTGGACGAATTTATTCAAAATATTTTCAGTTTATAAATTAAATTAAATGCTGACAGACAATTGAATCCTGACGATAGAAATGTGATTTTTTTTTTCAAATTTTCGTGAAAAACATAATTTAATCACAATCTTGTCTTCATTATCGATTGAAATAAAAGATAAATTCAATTTCAATTTGAAAATGACGAATAAAAATAAATCAATAATCCCTATCGGGATCCTTTTTTATTTTTTTCTCTTTTTTGTCACAAAAAAAAACTGAGTAATTAGTTGCCATCATTACAGAAATGTCATTAAAATTAGAAAAAAATTAATATCTCGAAAACTAATTCCAATTTCAAAATTCTATTACCAGTTTTGACATCCGCGGATTTTTATGGACAATTGGTATTAATTTCACCATCAAGCGTTTAATATTTTATTAAAAATAGCCCTGAAACACAATCAGTCGTTTAATCAGTCGTTTCATAAAATCGTTTCATAAATTCGTTTCATAAAATCGTTTCACAAATTCGTTTCATTAGGATTTTATATATATAGGGTAGATGTAATTGCAGGAAACGCAAACATTATAAAAGCCTGCAGGTCGCCAAGCAGTTTTCACATACTGTACCTCACTCCGAGTCCTTTGGAAACATTATGAGTGGTGATAGATTTTTACACGGGACTCGGAGTATGCACTTCTATATCGCTTCTTTTTATGTGATATCACTTCTTTTTGTGACTGACGTTTTAGGTTTGTGGCTTGGCGGGATCATTTACAACGAGTTGTTTTTGATGAGATATCACTCCTTTTTGTAAGGTATTTAATTTCAATTATACGGATTCCATTTTTATTCAGAAAAGAAAAGATAAAAGGGGCAAAAAAAATAATAGTGATGCTATAAACAGAATTATACATCAGAATTATACAATTTATTAAGTGACTTATTCCAATGTACATGTCGCTACCATAACAACTGGGAAAGTTTTATATTAATTTCCTTACATTGTATTCATCAGATTATTTATGACATATTTATTTTCCTTTTTCTTTTGTTTATATCACTCTTCCGTTTATATACATTCAAAAACAAAAAATTACACAATTTTACAGTAGTTTACAAACTAATTAAAATGCTACAGTTTCAGAAAAATGTGGAAAAATAAGAAGCACTTTTTTTCGGTCAACTACAACGATAAGTTTATGGAGCATATTTTACCGAGAATAAGCAACATTTTTCCCCTACGAACCTATTTCTATTAGTATAAAAATTTACAGGGATTTTTATACTAACATATTAAATATATTATTTTTGAAAATTACTGAGCACCTTAGAAGTTTTTTATTTGTTTAAATTTTTTAACTCAACGTTTCGAGAATTTGAAATATATAAAATTCGCAACGTTTGCAAAAGTATAAAAACTATTAAAGTGATTTCTGTTCATATAGTCTGTTCATTCCAATTCGGTGATCCTAAAATATAGGTCCCCAATCTCCGGCAGTCCATGAATTAATTAGGACATATGTATGCAACTGTTAAAATGTTCTCAAAGTTGACAATAGAGGCAATAAGTATAGCTTGGCAAATATGAAACACGGCATTGCTTTATCATGGCTTTGTTTCGAGAGGAGTTCGTTCTCCGAACATAAAAATCTCACGCGAAAGTGTTCGTTAACCGATTTGTTCGTAAACCGAACAGTTCGTTACCGACCACCTATTGTATACGAAATTTAGCATTTTAAGTTCGTCATAGCCGGAGATTCGATGAACGGCAAATATTTAAACGCAAAACTTGTAATCTTGGGGTATCAACATTTTTACATTCTATTACTCAGCGCATGAACGTAAAGTTGGAATTTTGTAATCGCTATTTCAATCAATTCCTAATACGCTAGAATTATATATTTATAAATAAACACAGTTTTTTTAATCGATGAAAATACTATATATTAATAGATTTAGAGCTTAACATCGACGAGATTTCAGACGGACAAAATGATCTTATATTAAATTTTAAAGCAAGATAATGAAACCTTACAGAGATTGAAACAGTGTAAAATCATTAAAATACATCTCACTCAGTAAATATACATCGGTTGTAGTGTAATCAAGATCTTCTAAGAGACTCTGTAAACGAAACGTATATGCTTCAATGCCGCTTTACAATAGAGAGGATGTAGTAACATATTTGAATATCTTGTGTATATAGCGAATTTGACAAAAGTTATGCAATTTACTATTGCTTTTCCTCTGTGTTAAGTACAGGAATCATGTACTTCAACGTAAAAATTCGCTAATTACACAACTTTTTAGTCTTATTAAAAAATCTTTTGGGTTCCCTGTAAACGAACAGTAAATTCTACAATTCTGTTTTACAATAGGAAGCTAACTTAGGTCGTTGGTAGTTAGACCTTTAATATTTTGTTTGCTTCATCTTAAGTATAGGAATAAATCACTTTAAAGTGGTATACATAAAAAACTAATTAATATTTTTACACGAAATATTAAACATTTGAACTACTTATAAAAACAATTCAAATTCTGCAAACCGCGTAAAAATCGGATAATTACACAACTCTTTAGCCCTATATCAAAAGATCTTTTGTGAGACCCTGTAAACGAACCTTAAATGTTAAGATTTTTTATAATAGGAAGCTTACTTGGGTCGAGTGTAACAACATATCTTAATATCATGTGTATACGACCATTCCTAAAAGAGTTGGGTCATTTATTATTTTTTTGCTCTATGTTAAGTATAGGAATCAATAACTTTAAACTGATATAAATCAAAAACTAATTAATATTTTTACATGAAACTTACAAAGGTTTAAACTACTCATAAAAACGATTCAAATAACGTAAACCGCATAAAAATCCGATAGTTACACATTGCTGTAGCCCTGTCAACACTTTTTTGCTCTATGTTAAGTATAGGAATCAATAACTTTAAACTGATATAAATCAAAAACTAATTAATATTTTTACATGAAACTTACAAAGGTCCGAACTACTCATAAAAACGATTCAAATAACGTAAACCGCATAAAAATCCGATAATTACACATTGCTGTAGCCCTGTCAACAGTTTTTTGCTCTATGTTAAGTATAGGAATCAACAACTTTAAACTGATATAAATCAAAAACTAATTAATATTTTTACATGAAACTTACAAAGGTCCTAACTAATCATAAAAACGATTCAAATAACGTAAACCGTGTAAAAATCCGATAATTACACATTGCTGTAGCCCTGTCAACAGTTTTTGGCCAGAACAAGATTTAAAAAGTGCAAAAAACAGCACTTTTAAAATCGCATTTACTGAAAAACTATTCGTCGGATTTTGCTTTACTTTTGAATTCTTCGTCCCGTGGCACGCCCCATTCCATAGAATCAAGAATTTTGTTTCTATCACAAATAGAACGCGAGATATAGATGTGCCAAAAACCCGTTTTGTCCCGTCCGCAAAATATAAACTAGACAGAGTTAAAAAAAAAAAAAATGTAAAATAGTTTGGCATCCATTGGCGGAAATTCCTTTCATTTACGGTTCAATGCATTGCTGTTTCTTATGCTTGGCGAGAAACTCTGTCGAGTTTCTATGATATTTCTTAACGATGTATATGTGGTTATTTAAAAAATAAATAAATATAGCATATTTAGAAATACTATTTAGTATATAATTTTAAACAAATCAGTATTAAACAACGTTATTTTAATACTATTTTAAATAATTTTTATTTATAAATTCCATCTAGTGAAACATTTTAAACAGCGTTATTTAATACGATTTTAAATATTTTTTATTTAAAAAGTAATAAATATAGCATATTTAAAAATTCCATTTAGTACCACATTTTAAACAACGTAAACGGACATGATTGTGCTTGACAAAATACCATATTTTTTGACATTTTGCAATAATTAATTGCAAAGAAAACAGCCCTGAAAAGAGCACTTGGAAATAAATGTGCATTAATTATATTCAAGAAAAATAGCTCTGAAAAGAGCTTTTATGAAAATGAAATACTGTAAAATGAAATACTAAAATAGCTGTCGTGTCGATATTAAATAATCAAAACTGCCAACAGGTAAATGTGACCGTGAGAATCTGACAGTTTATAGATCGCGCGTGTGTGTGTTAGTTCTTGACTGTTCTCAGTAGTGGCGCTTGTATCGTGCCGGTTCGGGTTTTTGCTCCGCTGTCAAATCTGTATGACTATATTTAATCTGTGGTTTGCGTTACATGAGTGAGGGGCGGAAGTGGGGACGTATTTCTGATAAAAGGGGCTACTCCGAAATGAATAGTCTAAGCAAGGGATTGGGGTACGTGAAACAGAAAAGTTTGGGAAGCACTGCATTAGGGAATAAACATTTCGTGGGAAATATAACAACCCACCGCCCTCCTACGGGTTAAACTCACTTCCTCATAGAGTTGCCAGTAGACTAATTTTTTTATTCACATTATTTATTCCTATGCGAGAATAAAGACAATTACACCATTTAAAAATAGTGGTAGGAATCAAACAATCTGAATTTTAAAAAAGTAGCCTACTGGTAACACCGTTTTCTCAGATCTTCAGGATAAACATCTGTCGCGTTCAAACTCATCTCATGTTTTGATAAAAGTTTTACATGATAAGTGTTTTTATAATACTAGCGTCACTGGTGGGAAATACCATAACTACGCAATTTAAATAAATTTCTCAAGAACAAATTCTTAAGAAAGCGTTTCTGCTGTAGAGAAATTTCTATTAAAAAAAAATTCTCATAATATGTTATTTTTTTATTTTCATATCGAAAGCTGGAATAAAATAGCATAATTAGGCAAATGTCAGTACAGTAGAACCTTGATTATCCGAAAATCGGCTAAAACCGAAAGATCTTAAAACTCTTTTTTTTTATATGAAAAATTTTATTTTTAAACAAGCATGCTGTTTATGAAATAAATAAACAGCGGCAACTTTCATAGACGCATTACATTTCTTTACAAAATAGGTTGTGATTTTTTTTGTTTTTCAACTTCGCACTTCTTCAATGCTACCTTATCACGCCACCTTTTAAACTGAATTTCTTTTTCAACTCCTTGAGCTCTTCGTGCATATAAAAACTCGTTTGTATTAGTTTTTGTTAATGATTGTGTTTTTAATTTTATCGTAAATAAAGTTTAGAGGAAATTAAAACACGTGAAAATAGGAAGGGGATATCGAATAGAATACGGACTTTTGCAGCACCTGCAAGCACTAACCCTTTTTCTGACTCTGAGGAAGTGAGAAGGGTGAGTAGTGTCATGTGGTAGATAAAAATTAGGAAGCCTCCCGGTTATCCGAAAATTCTTATGGAACCCCGGTTAACCGAAAATCCTTTGGTCCCATGCCTTTCGGATAACCGGGGTTTCACTGTATTTCCCATAAATGAATTTCTTTCAAATATTCAGACTAATATTCAATTGTTTTCAAATTTATATCTTGATATAAGTTTTATGTGGTAAGTGTTTTATGTTAGTAGCGCCATTAGTTGGAAATTTCATTAACAGGCAGTTTGATTTTTCGAATTTCGCTCCATTCTTTAGAATAAACATATGGCAAGATCAAAATAATATGTGTAGAAAACATTTGTCATGGTAGGTACTTGTAATGCTAGTATCCCCTTGGAGTGAAATTTCAAAACTACACATTTTAAATTAATTTCTTAGGTACAATTTTCTCTCAGATAGTCAGAATAATCTTCCGCCATTGTCAAACTTATGTTTTAGTAAAACCTTTCATGTGAGAGGTTTATTTTGTCAGCAGTGATCTAGGTAGAATGTTGCATGGCAACACAATTTGAATTCACTTTTCACGAACAGATTTCACTGAAATCGATACCAATCGGTTGTTCACAGTAATTTTCATAAGATGATTTGCGGCAGAAGTTACCAGTAGGGATTCTTTTTTTACACGAGTGTACAATACAAATACAGGGACCTCTCACTTATACGCGATACAAGAAAATTATTTTTCAATACTAATTTTTTTTTTTTTTTTTTTTTTTTACGTTACTTTTTACGTTACGTTTTTTTTTTACGCCTTATTAAATCGCAGAATTTAAAAATCGAATTTACTGTTTTAAAATAGTAGTATGAAAAAGTAATTACTGAACATCGTGTATAAGTAAGAGCTCACTGTAACAGTTATCAATTTTTAATCATTTGGTACATTTAATTAATCGAATTCATAATATTTCGCCAGTGAATCAAGAAACACTTCCTATTCGATCGTATCGTATAATATTTTCTGTTTTCTTACATTCAACAATCTGATGTTGTTTTGATTCACTATGGGCTTTTAAATAAAATACTATCTTTCGGAAAATCATATTTGCTCAAATACACCATTTGGCTAGGGACCGGATAACGGTAGATCAAAAATAAAATACCGCACTTTGGCTCTAAATCGTAATCTGTCACTCAAAACACTGATATCAACACTTAAAAAACAAAAACACTGATTTAGACTTTTCAGTGAAAATAAAATTAATATGAAATAAACTTCAATTGGTTAAAAGAAACGTTGCATAGGAATATGCACGAACTTGCATTTTTACTATTTTTGTAGTTTATTCTGGTTGAACTTCTGACAAGTTTACAGAAGTAGGTTTTCTTTCAAAATTTATAAAAGAAATTTTATCTTACAAATTAAAAAATCGTCATACAGTATAACGACATTATCGTAGAAAATTATCCCAATATTTGCACCGTACAAAGCAATATTTGCATAGCAATTTGTTGCATATTTGCCGCGACTCGCACTGTTAACAACGCCGTACCTATGAAACATACCGAGAAGTACTGTTTGTCGATCACAAGAATAGCTCTCGCCGAGAAGTCTGCGCCTGTCTGTTGCCGTGGAAACAAGACTCGCTCCATTTTCGACAGGGGAAACCAGAAGATAGGCATTCACATTAGTTTACTGAATGCTTTTATTATTATTGCTTTTTTTTGTAATTCTTTTAATCTAGTGAAAGAAAACTGTTTCATATATTATTTATAATTTGTATGATAATATTTAGATTTTACAAATGAAAATAAAATATGAATCAATATGAATTAATCATGAAATTTATTACAGTAAAAATGAAATGAAATTAACTTAAACAATTGTTTAAAAATTAATATTTTCTTAACCATTAATAATTATCAATGACTTTAAATTATTAATACAATGACCGAACTTCAGTGATTATTATAGATTTCAGTATGTATTTTCAAACAATTTGCAAGGACGGAAAATTTGTTTTATCATTAAAAATATAAAAAATAATAATACCTTCTAAACTTTTAGAATTTATTCAAGCATGTGAAAGTTCTCTGAATCACTCTCAGCAGTCTCGGTTTCTTCTGAATCACTCTCAGCAGTCTCGGTTTCTTCTGAATCACTCTCAGCAGTCTCGGTTTCTTCTGAATCAGAGTCGTCGGTATTAATGTTAAATGACAGTTCGTCTAATAGATCCTCTAACAGTCCATCTTTTTCCCAGTAATTATTTTCAACGTTTTCGACGTGTTTGCAATGCGCTGCCCATTCTGCCGAAGTAACCTCAGTGATAGCTGTTTGAAGTAAAGATTTTAGATTGTCCAAACTTAAATCACCAGTAACATTTCGTTCTTTTACTTTTCTTTTTACAGAGGACCACACAAATTCTATTGCGTTTAGATCACAATGATAAGGGGGGAGTCGTAGAACTTCATGTCCATCTTTTTCTATTAAATTATCAATTTTATAGACGATTTTCTTTGGACGATTACTGTCTATAAGAGAGAATAGTTCCGCTTTCCGCATTTGTTCGTCGCAGTATATTTTGTTGTTTTTCAGCCAGTCAATCATAACTTTTTCTGAAGAATACTTTGTAGGAGTGCGGTTTTCAACAGTTGTATGATACGGAGCATTATCCATACATACGACACTGTTTCGTTGCAAATTTGGAAGAAGTTTTTCCAACACCCATTTTTTGAAGTTTTCATAGTTCATTTGCCCGTGATAGTCACCGCTTCTTGTCGATGCTTTATATACTAGTTGAATATCCGTAAGAAAACCTGTTGATGATCCAGCATGAACAACTATAAGTCTATTTTTCGCATTAACATTTGCTGTCACTCCCAAAACTGTGTCGTCTTGCCAACATTTCTTAAATGTCAAGTTGCTATCAACCCAAGTTTCATCAATATAGACAATCGGTCGTCCAGTTTTCATATGACGTATCATTTCTCTCAAATATTTGTGTCTCCAAAAAACAATATCTGGCCTTTCCATGAGAACTTTTCTTTTATTCACGCACTTTTTCCATCGAAAATTCATTGAATGTAAGACTTTGCACAATGTGTCTCTTTTCCACGAAAATCCAATTTTTTCTTTCAACACGGGTAATAATTTTCTGAGAGATGGTACTTTTCTTTCTCTTATATAAAAATCTTGAATCGTTTGACGTATAACGCACTTGTCAAAGTCATCTATTTCGCAGTTCCGCTCACTAGGTCTTTTACGATGTTTACCAGGTGATATTAAATCTGTCGATGAGCCCAATGCAGAAACTTCATTTCTTATTTTTGTTTATTGTAGCTTCAGAAACTCCACTTGCTCGGGAAGCTCGTTTCAGAGCTTGTGGGAGCGGAATTAAAACATCTTTAGATGAAGCTTCACTCGAACAAAATTCCGCAACATTATATATGATTTTACGTGCTTGCGATTTCAAGACTTCACCTTTTCTAAACTGAAAGGGCATCTTTCCAGTTTTACAAATTAGCAAAATTATTTAATCAAATGGGAACAAATAATTTTAAAAAAGCAAAAGCAAAATTAAATCAAAAATAAGGTAACGCAACTGCTGTGGATCCGAGAAGACGAATGACGTGATCTAACCTTTTATTCCGCCAATTCCTCACACGCGTATTCCCCATTTGAAATGGACAGGTCTTGTTACTATAGCGACCGCCACTAACCAGACTTTATGGCGGGAGCTATTCTTGTGGTCGACTAACAGTATTACATTCGTCAATTCATCGATTACATAAGAGCAATCGATCTTCTTGAACGAGTTTTGGGAATTTATAATTGATAAAACTGCTTGAAACTAGATTTTTATAAATACATATACTACAAGAAATTTACGGTGTGAAACTTAAACTTTTCCGCTTTGATAAACTTTTTTATATTACAAGTGTATTACTATCCTGATGGGAAATTACATAGCTACGCTGTTTAAACTCAATAATAATAATAATAATAATAAAACAATTTCACTCAAATCTTCAGAATGCGCTTCTGCTATGGTAAAATTTTAAAGTTTCAATGGAACTCTTAGTATTTCTGAATAACATCATAATTTGGATATTTCTGAGAATTTCGTCCAGAGACTACATTCTATCTTTCAGCTTCATAAAGTGTATTACAGGGTTCGTAATCCGTTACCATAAAATTTTAATAGAATTATTTGCATTTTTTTAATGCAGAAAGTATTACAAATCCTTCCATGAAACGAGGCGTCTATAATTTCAGTTATTTAAATATTAAATAGAAATGTTCTGTTAAAAAGCGTACGAACCCTGTATTAAGAATATATAAAATATGTGTTTTAATAAGTTGTAGCAGTAATGTTACATCACATTTCTGAGTGAACGCATTAATTTTCATATCGTTTTATTTATGTGTAGTTATTACATATTTTTTTTTATATATTTGAGTGGAAATAGAACGTAAAACACTTTATTTCAGTTATTTATTTACCACATTAAATTAATGGCTTTCACGTCCTCACATACGCAGACATTTACGTACACTTATTAGACAAATGTTTTTTTGCCTCCTGAGGGGTGACGGAGGCAAATTTCAATTATCTTTTTACAGAATATTGTATTGTCGCCGGAAATATGTCACACTACCAAAAGTTAGGTCAATTGAGAGCACAGGTAGTGTGATACAATTGGAGGTACTTACGTATTATCCGTGCCAGTTTTAAGCCAACTGCGCCAAGCATGGAGCCAATATTACTAATTATAGTAACCCTTATATATTTTTTTCTTGCTACATGGTACATGCCTGGGAATAATCTATAATATTATTCTTTCTTATCTACTATGCTATTTACCATTTATTAATTTTACTAAAATAATGTTATTTACTATTTTTAACAATGTTATAAATTTAATAAACATATATTACATTTTATTTATTTTATATTAATTACCATTTTTAACTATGTTATTTGATAATGTTAAATTACTGCGTTTGAAAACATGATTGACAACGATAAACAAGATTGGTACTTGGCAACCATTTTTGGCGATCAATCTCCTGGCACGGATAAAACGTAAGTACCCAATTGGATTGCAAGATTTAAGCCGAACAGACTGACAAAGCACGTTAAATATAAGCTGGTAATAAGACGCATCATGAATGATTAATTTTAATTAAAAACAGTTTAATCTAGAATTACAAGCTTGATCAGCGCTCTTTTTATTATTCAGTAAAATTAAGAATAATTCATAATATTACTTACTTTAAAAAAAACCAAGAACTCAAAATATTTGGAATAACTCCATTCTACTTTTCCAGTAGAGTTACTTTAAAAATCCGGAAAGGGACAAACAAAAAATGGGTAAGTCGCCCAAAGGGTTTTGTTTAATATTCCTTTCAAACACATTTTCCTTTCAAACACTTTCAAACACTTTATAATCACTTGCTGACGTCATATCTATTGCTTTCTTTATTACTCATTTTGATACTCTCTTTGTATTATTCTCAAACATTTGAAAAAGTCCGTTAAACTTCCAATATGACGTCAGATTAATTTTCTTTTTAATTCTCTAATGACATCCTATTAACCTGCTTTCTGTACTTACACATACTCATACTTCTTGTATTATTGAGAAATGTTCGAAAATTTCCGTTTTATTACCAATATGAAGTCATATTAATATTTTTTTTCAATTGGTTAAATTTTTTATTTAATTTTCATTTTTCACGTGATATCTTTGAATAGAAAATTAATTATTGCAGAAAGACTTTTATTGTGGATTTTTAATTGTTGGCAACTGCTATAACGAAAAAGGTTTAAATTTAATAGGAAAAGGCTGTCAGATTTTTTTTTTATCTCTCTATGTCAAAGTAATACGATTTTTTTTTTAATTTTAGGATTTTCAGCTTCATAGTAGATATTCAGCTATAAGTACACAAAATTTCAACTCTGTAAGTTATACAGTTTCTGAGAACCGGCTCTGTGATGGACAAACAACGTAGCGGGACGAATAGGGTTTCGTGAGACGAACGAAACACTAAAAAGAAGGGTCTTTTTGGTAATTTTCTGACACAATACAACTGGTTGCATTCGAACTCTTGACTTTATTACGTTTTGGAAACAGGAGACGTTATCACTGCGCAATTAACCCATGATTACATATACTGCCACATTTGCCACATTTTCTTGGCGATTTTTTTGTTATTGAATTCGTCGCAAAATTAAATTAGTTTAAAAACTGAATAAATACCTAAACCTTTAGTCGATTTTTACGAAAGTTTAAACTGTTCTTACCACAGAGGTATATAACATAATCGCCAAATGGATGCTCAATCGGAAGTACTACATGTGAATTACCGTGTTCCCTCACAATTACACAAAAATCATGAGTACAATACTTTGCTTGAACTATGGGTTCGGAAAGTACTAAAGTGTTAAAGAAATCTACCTTGTTAAAAAAAGTCTGTTAAATTAGGTCTAACGGTCTACATCTAACTGTTAGTGTAATAATGAAAAACTAATAACTAAGTACTACATGTGAATTACCGTGTTCCCTCACAATTACACAAAAATCATGAGTACAATACTTTGCTTGAACTATGGGTTCGGAAAGTACTAAAGTGTTAAAGAAATCTGCTTGTTAAAAAAAGTCTGTTAAATTAGGTCTAACGGTCTACATCTAACTGTTAGTGTAATAATGAAAAACTAATAACTAAGTACTACATGTGAATTATCGTGTTCCCTAACAATTACACAAAAATCATGAATACAATACTTTGCTTGAACTATGGGTTCGGAAAGTACTAAAGTGTTAAACAAATCTGCCTCATAAATAATACGCTTTTTTATCTTCGGTTGGTTGTATAAAATCCCCGCAGAAGTCATTAAATAAATCAAGGTAGGGATCATTGCAATTGTAAGTCGAGTGTTTAAAATCGATGGATCAGAGATTATACGACATGTAGATAATGAACTTAATTATTAAACGTCGCCAAATGCTAAAAACTTAATTTTAAAGGATTTTATTGATTTAATGAATGATAATTAGCTGGGTTTAAGGGTTTTTTTTTTTACATGACATATATTAGTACGATAGAGATTATTAATACAGAAAACTTTATTTAATAGATTATTTGTTAAATTTGCGGGAATGGGGAGGAGTGAGGACGACTTATATTAAATTTAACTTTAAACGACTTTTTATTAAATATCACATTTATTTTACTTGATCGCGTGCCATCTGCGGCGGCCTTTTCATTAATTGACCCTCCTTTTTAATAAATTCAAATCTACTGCTCTGATTTCATCAGAACTAATTACATTTAACAAATTTACCATTTTTAGCTTCATCCTTAACGTTTAATCGATGTTTTATATAGATAATATTGCTATTTTAGAGTAACAGTGTTCGTATAAGTTAAATTTATGTTCCTAATTAAAGTACAGATCCCGTATTTAGTTAATGCATACCAACAGTCAAATTTAGTGATTTGTTGTTGAGCACTTGACTGCGCGCCTTCTCGCGGGTAATTATTTAATTGCGCTTAATTATTACCCTTTTTAAAAAATAAGGAAAAACATTTTATCACAAATATCAACAAATTTTTTTATTCTATTTGTTCCCTTATTCCAAAGATATCGCTATGTCGTCTGCTGCCATAGCAACATGATAAATTAAATTTTATAAAAAAATGCACAGTAGTAGAAAACAATTTTTTAAATCTAATAGTTATTGAACAACTCATCACTTTAACAGCGGAATTCTTATTCCTTTCTTAAATATTTTAAAATTGTTTGTTGTCATTGCGTTTTATGCTAAGTTTCGTTTTATATTCGATTATGTCTCTTTGATGTGAATTTTTTACGTACTACTACTTTTTACTATGGATTTTTGGTTGTGTAAATACTCATTTTTAATAAACATAACAAATTTTTATATTCATAAACTTTAGTTTGGTTGTACTGATTTTTATTTTTAATTTTGGTTTTAGAATTATATTCATGAACTCCCGTGCTTAGAACGGGTTAAACAGCTAGTTTTCTCATAAAATCAGTAATGCTTCTGAAATATTAGCACAAGTAAGTGCAACATGTTTTACAGCATGAAAATACAAGCATACATAAAGAAAATATAATAGTACTTTCAGTTTAATAACTAAAGTCTCGGTTAAACAAGAAATCAAAATCATTCATCAAGCATTGTTAATGAAACATTTTCCAAAACAATCAAAATACTGTAACATCCGTTTAAAAAGGTGAAAGATGATGTCTAAGCAAACAATTTGGAAAACGCATAACACATTTGAAAGCCCATTCCAGAAATTCTCATCTAAAGTCCTAAAAATATCCGAATTATTTTGTGCAGTCTTGCATATCATCTATAAATTTTTATGTATAGCACATAGTTTGCAAAAGTTTAGTTTAGTTGGGAAACACATAGCACACACTTGAAAATACAACAATTTCTATCAATAGGAGGAAACATACTTGAATTATTTTGTGCATCCCTGTACACGATCTATGTACTTTGTACACATAATGTCAGATGCAAAACAATAGTAATATTTAAAAACGTATAACGCAAAGGAAATCGCAATTTCTATTATTATCGTCTATGAACTGTTCTGTATCCGAATTCTTTTGTGTGTCTCTGCAAATAAACGATAAATGGTATGCACTCTTATTCTATAGTAGGAATCTTGTAGTGCACGTAAATAATATATATCAATTTAAATTGTGATATTTTTTTCTGAAAACAGACTTCCAGAATATTTCGATTATAGACAGTACCGCAACCGAAATATTTTGTGTGAATAAATGAAATAATGCTGTAAACGAGAAAAAGGTGTAAAAGGAAATATTAATTTTTACGTTTACAGTTGACTATTTCAAACACCTGCATTTTTAGATACATGATCTAGTGATTTATGTTTTTAAGTTTATTTTCAAAAATTTGCGAGAGTATTTCTGTTTATCGTTATATATCTTGAAAAGGGCGCCGTATGACTGCTGAAACATATGTCGATCATTAAAAGGTTCTTATATAAGCATTTTGTGTTTCTCTTTGTATCACTTAAGCACTTTATCTATATTTTAATTATAATTACTAACCTTATTATGTGATTATGTAACATTTGAACTGTTTCTGTTTCAGTGGTCTACATTTAATTTATTTTAAGAAACAAATTCTGGTTCGAATAGTCATTTTGAAGGTACATGTTATGTCTATTGGACCCATCTGGTAGGCGGAGGGTTAATACAGAACTTTCAAATTGACTCTTATTTTTCTTCCTGTTATGGATTTAGTCAAAGTTTAACAGTTCATTTCAGGGTACTTTCTTTTTAGAAGGCCTTTGGCGAGATTGAAAAAATGTCGACCTAGAATTTGGCGAGAAAAGCAAAATTTACAAAAGTACTTTCTGGTTACATTTTTGTTAACTTAATGATTTACGATTATTCAGATAACACGGATGAAACCATCAGCAAACAATGGATAATATATTGAATACAAAACAACGCTGTTATTTTTAGTCAATATATTCACTACCAAAAAATATTAAAATATAAAGATAAAAATATTTTAATAAAAATATCCCAAAATGATAAAAATATCTTACTAAATGAATTTTATTAGTTACAAGCTCAAAACTTTCTAAACAAAATTTTATTTTCTCTAAGTAATATAAACTATCTTTAAACATCTTATAAAAATATATTCGTACTTGCACATTTATTAGATTTAAAGCTTACTTTGAAAACCAAAACTGTTCTGAAATTTTAGTACAAAACATAACATTTTATATTCCTATGAATGTCATTTTTTTCGAATGAATGTCTTTCCTAAATTTTATACAAAGTACAATTTGGAAATATTTCATATATCAATTGCTATTTTCTCTAAATAAGTAACATAAAATCTCTCAGTAAATCTTATAAAAATAGACTCCTGCATAGATTTAGTATTTACTTTGAAAAAATAGAAAACTCTACCGAAAATTGAGAAGAAATATTGTCAATTTTTTTGCATATAAATGTCCATTTTCCGATTGAAAGTCTTGTATATACTGCATTTACCGTTTACACAATATATTTACCAAGGTGGCATCGTTCTTCATTGTGCTAGAATTGACACTCCACTGAATACGTCCCGATATGCAATGCTATACATTCAAACATAAGAAATATTTCAGAACCAGAAATTCTTTCCTTTTTTGTGCCAACAAACGTTTTGAAATCTTATGAAAACTGTATAAACAGAGAAGAGATGAAGCTAAAACAACCGAGACATTTATTTTCTCAAATATAAATTCAAAATATGTTGAAATATTTCAGAGACTGAAGTAAAGCTATATGAAGTATAGCGTGAGAAATTTCATTAAATGTATGAGTTTAAAAACACGTAGTATACTTTTTAACTAATTAATTCCTAAAGATGCTCTTAAATTTATGTTAACCTGCTGTATTACAATTGTTCTCATACCGCGACTGAAAATATTACTAGATAATTAATAATATGTACCACAACGCAGGCTGAATACTACAAAGTAATGCTATTGTTCTTAATCAACAAGATGAAATAGCATTTGTCAAAATATAAAAATATTTTAATTAAAATTCTTTTTATAACGCACAAATTAAAATATTTTAATGAGCCATTTTTCCTTCTCTTTAAGCATTACATAAAAACACCCTTTTTTTTCTTTTCTTGCACATTCTTTTAAATTTTCAACATACTCACTGAACATGGCTGATAATAACATGTGGAATACAAAATTACGCTGCTTCTTTCAATGAAAAACAATATCTTACTAAATATATTTTATTACTCTCAAGTTAAAAACTTTCTAAACAAAATTTGATCCTCTCTAATTAAATAATATAAACAAATATTATTCAACATCTTACAAAAATATACTTGCACTGTTTTTATATTTAATGTTTACTTTGAAAAGCAAAATTCTACTGATATTTCAGAAGAAAAACTAACATTTTATATGCCTATGAATGGCCTTCTTGTTTTCGAATGAATGTCTTTCTTAATTTTTTTACAAAGCAAAGTTGGGAAATATTTTACATGTCAAATGTTATTTTCTCAAAATAAGAAACATAAAATCACTCAATAAATCTTATAAAAATAAATTCGTTCTGGTACATATCTTAGATTTTGAATTTACTTTGCAAAAATATAACATTCTACTCAAAATCCAAAAGACATATTATCAGTTTATATGCATACAAATGTAAATTTTTCTGATTGAAAGTCTTGTCTACATTGCATTTAATTTACCAGTGTGGCATCCTTCATCTTTGTGCGAAAATTGACACTTCACTGAATACGTACCAATATTCAATAATAAGCATTCAAAGAGAAAAAAATATTTGCGAATCAATAGCTTTTCCTTTGTCTTTATTGTGCAAACAAGCGGTTGAAATATTATATAAACTGTATAAAGAGAGACAGACTAAAACAGAAACAGTCGAGACTGAAATTTATTTTGACCAAATATAAATCTAAAAATTTATTGAAATATTTATGAGACTCATTACATAAATATATATGAAGTAGAGTTTGAAACATTTCTTTAAATTTGTGTAATTTAAAAGCACATACTATATTTTTTACTATGTAATTCACGAAAGTTTTCTTAAATGTACAGGGTGTCCCAAAAGTCCTTGACACATAGGTCCTAGGGGTAGTGTCCTCCGGGGGGATCTTTCTAAGGGATCCTAACCCGTTTTTACGACAAGATTCGAAGAAAACTCCGAACTGTTAGGCCGACAGGGGCTTGAACCCAGCACCTCCCCTCTACCAGCTTTGAGAGCAGAACCTCTCAGCTACTGGTGTGGCCATTATCGAGAGAAGGTATTCATTACTGTATTTCATTACTCGATTGTATTCAGTCGTGTAAGCGAGCTTTTTACTCCGATTCGTAAATATGAACAATAAATCTCTACATAGAGGATGTGAATTATCATTTACTACACAGCTTGTAGTAAGTGTCATCCTCAGTTAATTCATTACTTTCCAGCGAAATTTCAGCTGTACTGAAAAACTTAAATCTCTGTATAGTTAATCAGCTATGCCTTCTTGCTGTTAAGTAGTTACAAAGATGTATTAGTATAGAAGTTGGTGAAGTTTTGGGGCCATTAAATTTTTTAATTAAATGAGTCTCAAAAAATTTTATTGTTTGGTACTATTAAGGTGACCCATTTAAGGTAACCTGCAACTTTCAAAAATCTCTATATAGAGGATGTGAATTGTAATTTACTACACAGTTTGTAGTAAGTGACATCCTTTGTTAATTCATTAATTTCCAGCATAAATTCAGCTCTACTGAAAAATTTAAATCACTGTATTGATAATTAGCTATACCTTCTTGCTGTTAACCCCTTGGGGACGAGCGACACGTATACGTGACGCATAAGATGCTCAGAATCCTCGATTATTCCCAACAGTTATTTTTTATTGTAAGATTTGCCTCGTTAAATCTTAGCATTTCTGCGATTCAATTAGGTGAAAATTTCTGTTTTGAAAAACCGGTGGTGAAAGATTAAAAATTCTGTAAAAGACACTCGTCGCGAAGGGGTTAAGTAATTACAAAGATGTATTAGTATAGAAGTTGGTGAAGTTTAGTGGCCATTAAATTTCTTAATTAAATGATACTCAAAAAATATTATTGTTTGGTACTATTAAGGTGACCCATTTAAGGTAACCTGCAACTTTCAAAAATCTGCCAAAAGTCCAACGAAATACTAAGGTATTACTTTTTATATTATCAACCTTTTAAATGAATGTCATGCTTTATTTTGATGTAAAGTTGCAAAATGTTCCAGACGACTTCGACCATTAGTGTAAAGTTATTTCCTTCTTTATTTAATTCGTACTATTAAAAACTTTTCTTTATTTGGTTATTTGTACAGTGAGTCTCATAAATATAAAGACACTGATATTTTCGAAATAACATTTTAATAATTCAGTATTCGAAAGTATGTTTATGCATGTAACAAAAAGCATGTACCAAAAAAAAAATTTTAGAGTGAATTAAATTAGAATTAAATAATTTCAACTCGAAAATTGATAAATGGAAACAAATTTGCTGTCTCATAAATATAAAGATATTTTACATACTTTTGAATTATCGTCCAATAATAGATCCATTTTTATTAATGACAGCAAATATTCTAGCTGGCATGTTGTTTATTAAGTTGTGTAAGTATTCTAGCTTATATATAAACTAACTTCGTTCGATTTCTTTTTTGAACTGAAGGACGTTTGAAAACTGTCTTTCAGATGCATGAACACTGCGAATGAGAATGTTCCAACGAATTTCAAGTGGATTTAAGTCAGGCCTACGAGCAGGCCATACCATAGTATGAACATTGTTATCAACAAACCATTTTTTTGTGAGTCTTAGTGTGTGAATCGGTGCATTATCCTGTTGGTACAAATAATTCCGACCACCAAGAGCTTCAGCAATTAGCAACAAGTGACTATCGAGCACTTCTATGTACTCTTTAGATGTCTATTTACCTTCCAGAAAAGCAATATATGTAGTTTCATTATTAGAGAAGGCACCCTAAATCATCACAGAACCTCCCTTTTATACCTACTAAAGCAGGTATAACATGGAGCAGTAGATGTTTATTTACCATGGCGTCAGTGCTTATTAGTATAACGGAGCATAGTAAACAGGGTCATTTAGAGATGAAAAATACGTAGTAAATCCAGGAGAAAGAATAATTCCATAGTTAGATGCACATATATTTATTTTACGAGAAGGCAATATCGATAGTTAAAGAAGCAAAGGGGAGGTACCTACACAAACAATGACAAGTTTTGTACCGCTTTCCTGGTCAAGACAAACGGCCGAAGTGAGTATCTTCTAAAAGTTACATGTACGGGTGTTGGCGCGGAAAGCATGATAAAATCGCCAGTACTTGGCGAGGGAGTTTTTGGAGACAACGGTCGGACGCGTATGGGAAAAAACGATAACTGCTAGATTCTGTCTATGATAATGCATTCATTTGAGGATGGGGGGAAGGGTTGTAAAGATTCTTTTATGGAGACAGAAAAGGAAAAAGAAAGAAAGTAATTTTGGGATTGGCGTTTGATTTTGCTAAAAGACAGCTGCAATTAACGGTTACATATGACTCGAATCTAATAACAGGGTGTGAAGGATATGAGCTTGCATATTATAGTTTACATGTGGGCGAGAGATATTTTAATTAATTCTTTTGAGAGCGGATGAGAAGTGCAAATGCTTGCATAAAAAATATCGGTTATACGTTACATTATTTTAATATGTAGAGCACAGCTGCATATATATTTTGTCTAACTTTTAAGACAGATGCACTTTTGATTTCATGAGAAGGAAACGGTTGAATTAGAAATATGTGAACATTAGTAACTTATTTTTAGCATAACCGCAAATTAAGGACAGAGAGGTTTCTGATATATGAGAGTGACTTGCATTTTAGAATGAAGAAAGTAGATTCGTTATCTAAATTAAATCAGAAATAGATTTTAGTTAACATATTGAATTTCTTTGGGGGGGGGGGGGGGGAATTACAGACATTTAAAATCTATAAACTATAATTGTTTATTTTAAATTATTTATAATTATTTATTTATTTGGGGGGGAATAAATGAATCTTTATGAATTTATTTTTTTTTTAATTCTATTTTGGGGGGGGGGGGGGAGGAGAAGCATGCAATCAATACATGTATGCTAGATGTTGGAAGAGGAATGGAAAAGCTTATGTTAACTTGTTAAAATTTTGAGGGGGGGGGGGTTTGAACTGAAAGCAAGATATATGACAAACGTCTTTGTCATAGCAGGGTTCGAGGTTCACGTCTTAAATCGTGCCAGTAGGAATTCCAACCACCTGGGCCATCCAAGTTAAATCTTTTTCATCTGAAAAAATGACTTGCATCCATTTCGTCTTTCCAATGCATATGATCTTTAGCTCAGAGTAACCTCCGTTCTTTGTGTTCTTTTTTCAGTAAAAGAAATCTGCACATATGGAAGGAAACACAATATTTTTGCTTTCTTTTATACGACGATGTACTATGTTTTTTGAGACCATACCACTAACTCGTTGAGAAACTTGTCGGAGTGACATGTTTTGCGACGAAACAAGTCGCATGATCTTCCGATCGAGTCTTTCACTAGTCTTTCACGGTCTGCCAGATCGTTTTCTAGAATTTAAACTGTAAGTTTTTGGTAAAACTTTATAAACTGCAGCTCTGCTTTTCCCAGTTTTTGTACATATTTGAGAAACTGCTAAGCTATCAGCTTTAAATCCACGTATTTTTCAAATCTCGTCTTTAGTAATTTCAATGTTCCGCGGCATCTTTGAACAAGACAAACAAATTTGCTCGTTTGGGTAAGTTAAAGCGTGTTTCTGCGCGTGCGCATTATTTCTGCATGTGCGCATTCGAAAAAAAAAATTTCATGTGAAGCAGCTTCAAATTTGTCTGTATATTTATGAGACAGCGTATTTTTTTTTATTATTATTATTCGAGTGGAAATTATTTTATTTAAATTTAAATCCCGATAACAGATACATTTCATTGTTCTTAATATATGGTGTAAAAATTAATTTTTTATATTGAAATAATAAAATGTCATTTCAAAAACATCTGTGTCTTTATATTTATGAGACGCACTGTACTAACAAGGAGAGTACCAAGCTTGGTAATCACAGATTTTGTTTATTTTTATATATGTTGTAGGGTAGAAGCTCCTTAGTCTCAAGTTCAATGGATTTTATACAACGCTCCTTAGTTCTCGAGAAATGGGGGGTCTAATATTATAACAAAACTTAAATACTTACTTTGTAGGGAACTAACTGCGTTGGTCGTAGCTCAGTTGGTACGGCATCTGCTCGTTGTTCCGAGGACCCGGGATCGATGCCGGAACGCGCTATGCTTGTTTTTTTCCTTTTTCTTTTATAAATATACTTGTAATTATAATTTAATATCAATAAAAAAATTGTTAACATAATTAAATTTTAATTTAGCATTTTGATTTTTTTAAAATCCCTTTTAAAATGTATTCTATATATGCTTTATCAATGTAACGATATTGAACAATTGTGTCAATTCGTGATCGTAAAGAAACATAATTTATAAATTGCCTTAACAAGTGAAGTCAATGCGATGATAATACTACTCTGTTTTTAAAGTAAGGAGCATAATTATATTAAAATTTAGCATAAGAATTAAATTACATCATTATGTTTTTTTATTATAACTAGAGGGCGGCACAAGAGTCATTGGTTCTTTCTTTCTTTTTTTTTTAGTTTGCCGCAGTTAAGTTGTTTTTGTTTTGAATCTTTATCACACCAGTGCGCATCATTCTATATCAGCTTATAATCGTATAAAAATGGAAGAAGCAGGTTGTAGTTCGCAAGAAGATCAATCTGAAGTGTCGGGATTTGATGAAAATCAGAAAAGTGATGTCACAAATGCGTTGAAGTACCGTAAAATTTTATTGCAAAGCAATGGATTTTTAACAAATAATCCAGCATCTGAAATATCTTCGTTTTCTATTGCGATGGGAGAAGAATTCTATAATTTGATAGTAAATATGCTAATTTTGCAACGATTTTTGAATTTTTACTAGTCAATAATAGATCCAATTTTTTTAAAGCTCTTTAAATGATGAAAAATGTTTAATAATGGTTTAAAAATCAAAAACGCTAAATTAAAATTTAATTATGTTAACAAATTTTTTTATTGAGATTATTAAATTATAATTACAAGTATATTTATTTTAAAAAATGAGAAAAACAAATGTAGCGCGTTCCGGCATCGAACCCGGGCCCTCGGAACAACGAGCAGACGCCATACCAACTGAGCTACAACCAACGTAGTTATTTTGTTACAAAGTAAGTATTTAAGTTGTGGTATAATATTAGACCCCCCATTTCTCGAGAACCAAGGAGCGTTGTATAAAATCCATTGAACCTGAGACTAAGGGGCTTCTACCCTACAACATATATAAAAATAAACAAAATCTGTGATTACCAAGCTTGGCACTCTCCTTGTAAGATACCTTGTTGTCCGACAAATTTCTTTTCTTTGCTCTCGAGCCAGTCTCAAATCGCGTTTGCTTAAAAATTGATGTCAGTTTCAAAACATTTTAAGGGCTATTATTCTATAGCAGCTTATAATCGTATAAAAATGGAAGAAGCAGGTTGTAGTTCGCAAGAAGATAATAATTAGTGATGTTATTAAGTTTGCTTATGTACAATTCTTTCAATGCTAAAAGCGAAGTGAAGTTTGCAATATTTGTTTAAAATTTTCGATTTTTGTGTGAAGTGAAATTTTGCCTTTTTTTTTGCTCTTTATTTTAGTACTATATTTTTTAATTAAAGTTATCAGCAGTTTTCTTTTTTGATATTTATAGAAAAAAAATATAATTTGAAATATATATATATATATATATATATATATATATATATATATCTACATAAATTTCAAAAATATAACTCAACATTTATATTTGTATAGATGTAATTTTTTTTTATATAAAATCTTAAATTTATGGAAATTAGAAAATAAATTTATGTTAATATGGCGTTCAAAAAATAAATTTATCAAGGCGGTACCTTTCATTATTTGCTAAAATTGACACTTCACCGAATACGTTTCAATATTCAATACTAAACATTCAAACAGAAGAAATATTTAACCCTTGAAGGGCACCGGTATATTATATATACCACTTAATTTTAATCCCAAAATGCACCAGAAGTTTATAATCAAATTTTAAATTTATAAGGTACATGAGGAAAAGCTTTTGCTTATTTTAAAATAAATTCGTTCGTGAATCCTGGTGTCAATCAATCATTTCAATATTTTATCTCCAAGAGTACTTTGCCCCTGAAGGGGTTAAACGTTAGTTTTTTTTTTTTTTTTTTTTTTTTTTTTTTTTTTTTTTTTTTTTTTTATAAAAATACTTTTGATGTTGGCTCATTTATTAAATTTTAAATTTACTTTGAAATGGCTTTGAAAGAAAACCTCACTAAAATTTAAAAATGAATATAGCGAGTTCATATGCGAACAGCTGTCATTTTTTAGATTCCTTTCTTAAGTTATCTATGATTTTCAAAGCTTAAATTTACCAATATGGTACGTTTATCATTGTGCTAAAATTGACACTACACTGAATACGCCCTATTATTCAGTAGTAAACATTCAAGCAGAAAAAAAATATTTCTGCGTCAGGAATTAAAATACTTTTCGTGTTGGCACATTCATTAGATTTTCAATTTACTTTGAAATTGCTTTGAAAGAAAACTGCGCAGAAATTGTAAAATGAAATTGCACAGTTCACATGTAAAATACTGTCATTTTTTCGATGTAAAGTCTTTCATATGACATTCAAAGAATAAATTTACCTATGTGGTACCGTTCATCACTGGGCTAAAATTGACACTCCACTGAATATGTCCTAATATTCATCACTAAACATTCAAACATAATAAATATTTAGGCGTCAGTGCATTTTTGTTATATAAATATTTTTCGGGCTGGATCATTTATTAGACTTTGGATTTGCTTTGAATAATTTGAAATAATGCTCCACAGAAATTTCAAAATGGACACACATTTGGCAGGTAAACGCCTGTCATTTTCCCATGCAAAGTTTTTCTTACATTACATATCACATTCAAGAATACATTTCCCAATGTGGTACCGTTCATCATTGTGCTAAAATTGACACTACACTGAATACGTCCTAATATACAATAATAAACATTCAAACAGAATAAATATTTCATTGTCAGTGCTTTCTCTTTTGTATTTCTTATGCAAACAGTCGTTTTGAAATGTTTTCTATAAAGAACTGTATAAGCAGAAAACGGAAAATCAGAATATGGAACGATATTGTTTTCCCTAAATGTAAATATAACAATATATTGAATAATTCTGAAATTCCTTTATCTAAATTAAACACCATGGAATAAGTACACTGGTGTAGAAAGTAAATAACTATAATGGCCTGTTAAAAAAAAAACAAAAAAAAACATGCTTTCTTATTTTATTTTTTTTTTTTTTTTTGTCTTATGGCACTTTATAGGAAATAGTAGACTATGTCAATGGAAGAAGATTATCGAAAATTAATGGATTTAAATGGGAATATCGTCAAATAACCCAGATATCGGGCAAGTTGGCTTCATATCTGGCAACTTACTTTGTCGCCAAATGTGGCGATATTTAGCCACGTTGGCCCAAATTTGGCGCTATTGTGGTAACCCTGCCATTAGTACTTTTCAACAAATACTCATTGTATTCATACGTATTCGTTAACCCCTTTATTTTCGCGCCCGTGATTTTCACGGGCAGTGTAGAGTACTTTTTTTTAAATTCAGATTGTTTGACTCCCACCAGTTTTTTTAAAATAGTGTAATTGGCTTTATTTTCGCATCATTTTATCTGCCGTAAACTACGGTGAATATTTCTACATCAAAAAAGGGGTGGGAACCAAATAATCTGAATTGTTAAAAAAAAGTAGCCTGCACTTATCAGGGGGCGGCGCTTAAGGCGTTAAGACACAGAATTCTCGCATGATGGCTTTTCTACAAATGTGAATTTGTTCTATAACATATTGTTTTTTTTTTTTTGCCTTAAAAAACTAATTGCATATTTTATTTAGAAACCTTATAATTATTAGATTTTTGTAATAAAGAACATAGATATTTTTTGATGGTTTTTTTCGAATATTAAGCGACCCTGAAGGGGTTAACCCATTAACGACGACTTATTTTACACTTCTTTTAATATTTCAATACCAGTTGACACCAGTTTTCCCATACTGTTATTTTAACTGATTGAATCTCTGATTGTTTCACATGAGAAAATATGATTTTTTTTTTTTTTACTAAGATACTGGTGTTCCTATTTAAAACTTTCATATCACTTAAATGGCAAGTTTTCGTACCAACCGGCATTAATGAGTTAATACATATACTCATTCATATATATTTCATAGAAATGCTGACTTCGTCTCAATATTCTATTTTAAACATTCAAACAGAAGAAATATTTCAGCGTCAGTGCTTTTTCCTCTGCATTTCTTGTGCAAATAATCGTTGTAAAATGTTCTAAAGAACTGTCTAAACATATAATAAATAAAGCAGTAAGTACAGATACTGATATGATTTTACACATACATAAACGTTATTGAAAAAATTCAGAAAATCTTTATTTTTTTTTAAGTTATAAAAAAAAGTTCAATTTTTAATAATTTTTTTTAATTTTTAAAATAATATAATGATAATGTACTTTCTAGCTATATTTATGAAAATTTATTTTATGAAAATGCTTCATTTTCGATATAAAGTAAAAAAAAATACCTTAACCCTTCTTTGCATGAGTTTTTTCTTTTACAATTGTTTTTTATATATATATGAAATATTAGACACCAGAAATTTTAAGATAGATTTTTAACTTTGTTCAGCAACACAGTTCACGGGAAATTTACTGGATTAATATTTCTATATAAATATAGTGGTGGCGAAGAAGTTGATTTATTTATTAAAAGTTAAATAAAAAGTGATGGAAATTTACATCACTATGCAATTAAGGGTTAAAGAATAAGTTATCAAACAGTTCCCAAGTTGAAACTCACACCAGTATATTATAATAGAAATTTTCATCTTATTTAAACGCCATAATCATGCAAAATTACTGTCATGAATAAAGGAAATTTTTCTGTTCTTTTTTACTGGTGGAAATTTACCCCGTTTTCATTCAGGCCCGGGTTGCATACATATTTACTGCAATATTTTTACAAACTTTTTCACCTTATATTATCTCCGAGAAATATTGCAAATTCTACCATTAAATGAGATGATTCCAAGTAATACGTTTGAAACATTAAATAGTAATTTTCTAGTATGAAATAGTTGCGCCAGTCTCCTTGGAAATTCCAAGGAGTGTACGCACCTTGAGTTCTCAAACTATATGTCACAACCCACTTAGTGTTGCCGGAGATGTTTTGGTGGATTGCTTAATGATCGGATTTTCAAACATATAAAATCAATATATTCTGAAATAATGGTACAGACTACTTGGAATTTCCAAAAAGTGTACACAACATGAGTTCCCACTTGACGGTCGTGCCCCACTTATATGTCGAGGGGAAAGTTTTTGGTAGTTTTGGACTCACCTAGTGAAAGGATCAGATATTCAAAACTGTAAAATCAATTTAATCTGATATATGTAGTTGCGCCAGTCTCCTTGGAAATTCCGAGGAGTGTACGCACCTTGAATTCTCAAACTATATGTCACAACCCACCTAGTGTTGCTGGAGATGTTTTGGTGGATTGCTTAATGATCTGATTTTCAAAAATATAAAATCAATATATTCTGAAATAATGGTACAGCCTCCTTGGCAATTCCAAGAAGCGTAAGCAACTTGCGTGATGGGTCGCGACCCAGCTATATGCTGCAGGCGACGTTTTGGTACATCGTGGAACAATCAGATTTTCTAAAATGTAAAATCAATTTAATAAGAAATAACGCTGCCCGACTCCTGGAAAATTTCAAGAGGTTTCCGCGTTTTGAGTTCCCAAACTATAAGTCAGGTCTTGCCTATGCGTCGCGGACAAGTGATGTTTCAAATTAATTTGAAATATTGGTACCAGACTCCTTGTAAATTCAAAAAAGTATACGTAGCTTGGGTTCCCAAAGTATGAGTCGGGACACACCAACGTGTCGCGGGCGATGTTTTGGTAGATCTCAGAATGATCGAATTTTCAAAAATCTTAAATCAGTTTACTTTGAAATAATGGTGTCCGACTACGTCCAAATTCCAAGAAGTATACGCAGCTTAGGTTACCAAATCGTAGTTTACGACTCACCTATGTATCGCGGGCGATGTTTTGGTGGAATGCTTAACGATCGTGTTTTCCAAAATGTAAAATCAATATACTCTGAAATAGTTAGTATCAGATCCTTGGAAATTTCAAGAAGTGTACGTATCGTGGTATCCCAAACTATGTGTCACAGGCCGTCTATGTGTATCGGGCACTGCTTTCGTGGATCTCGGAATGATCGGATTTTTAAAAATGTAAAATTAATTTAATCTGAAATAATAGTGCCAGATTAAATCGAATCTGTCTATCCAGATCGAACAATAACATATAAACAATAACGCAGTACATTATTAGATTGTTACTATTATTTGTATTTTTATTGTATTATTTTAATGTGTACCATGAATCTATTAGAAAAAAAATTACAAATGTACATTTACTGAGTGAAGTTTACAGTGCTAATATTTTTTTAATTTTCTCAATCTATTAAATGCTAGACGTGTGTAAGTTACCATCAAAGATCGAAATAATTTAAAACCAGTTGTCACTGAGCTTCTTCATCAAATCTATTTGTAACTTAGTTCCCTATATAGCTATTATATTTTATATAGCTTAAATTAGTCAAAACTAGTTGTAATCCTTTTAAAGAAATTATATAATCACTGGTCAAAACAAATATATACTATATTGTGTTAATTAAAACTGGAATAAAGTAACAATAATGAGAAATTTATTATCAATTATTAAAGGTTTATACTAATTAAAACCACTTCTAATATAAATGTTACAATAAAAACACGAAATAGGTTAAAAGATAAATTTATTAGTTAGAGCTACTTTTAACAAAGAAAAATATGATTTTTATTCATTTTTAAGTGCAAAATACAATCGTTACAGCAAAAGTTTTAGGCAAACTTTTTAAAGAAAAGTTAAACACCTTATATCTTATTAAAATATTTCTCGTAATATTTCTGGATATTACTGTATATTACAATTTTACACACCTTTTTCGACTATTTATTAAATGAGCCTTGTAATTCTATTAAATGTGCAATATGCATAGCTATCAACTGCTACGATTTAGCATCATCAATAATCCCGTAGAACAATCTTCGTCTTGTTTAATCGCATATTTCGTTGATTACAAAAAGCGGACATTTCTCTTCAGAATTACCGTTGCCTAAAAATCGTAGCATTTGGCAGCTATGGCATAATGGCAATGTCTCGTGAAGCAATCTTCACACGTAAAACAATTTAAATATTTTAATAAAAGTGATTATTTCGAGCGATCAGATTTTCCAAAATAAGATTTTCCAATTTAGCCTCAAAAAAGATTTTAAATATCTGAACTAGCTACTACCAACCTTATAAAATGAATAAATTTCCAAATGGATATCAGATGAGAAATTAGGTTAATAGTAAATTCCTTATTGTACGAGGGGTGATCCAAAAAAAAAGTATACAAGCAAAGGAAAAAGTATTTATTAACAATAGAAACAAGATACAAATGGCAATCAAGAGACACATCTGGCCTTTACTTTCCCACATAGTCGCCAAACCTGTTTAGGCATTTGTCAGAACGTTCGACCAACTTATTTATCCCGTCTTGGTAGTAATCATGGCCCTGCTCATTGAGCCATTTCTCGGCAGCTGTTTTCACTGCATCGTCTGAGGTGAACCGTGTGCCGGATAAGTTTTGCTTCAACGCTGGAAAAAGGAAATAGTCACTTGGAGCCAAATCGGGGCTGTATGGGGGTGATTCCAGACCTCCCACTTGAACCTTTGCAGCAATTCCTGAGTCTGGCGAGCTGTATGGGGCCTGGCATTGTCATGCAGAAGAATGACGCCTTTGAATTTCGGATGTGGCCACATTCTTGGCCCATAAGAATCGAATTACGGCTCGCACCTCTATGGGAGACCACTTTTCTAGACGTCGTGCCATTACTGTCGCTCTTAAGTATCTGCGTACTGACGCTACTTACTCGTAGAACCGCTGTAGGACAACTAGCGCCATCTGTCAACCACCCTGGGTGGAAATATTCGCTCCACAATTATTACGTTTCAAATGCTTCTGCTTGTAAACTTTTTTTGGATCAACCTACGTATGTTTGAGGCCTGTTATGGTGCAGGCCTCATTGACAAGTATATACATGACGCCATCTGGTGAAAATTAAAGCAAAACACATACTAACAGAAAAGTGTGTTATGATGGGAAATAGAATTGGCTGCTCAAAATTGATAAAATTGAGAATCTATAAATGCTTTTTTGAGTGTTGTGTTACTCATATAGAGGAATCTAAATAAAAAAAAAAATATTTCACATGTTCCTAATAAGATATAATCAGTAAGATTAAACAATTATAAAATGTATTAATCTGTCAAATTTAAAAGAACAGTATGTAATTTTCACTGTATTTAATCTGGGAAAATCGATGATTAGTTAAGCTAAAAATTACTGTGCGTAAATAGTGGTGCTCAATTCAAGAATTCTGTGCAGACTAAAGGCAGGCTAATGGCAAAGTGGTTAACAATGACAAAGCACTTCATCTTTTTTTTTTTGGCTAATTAAACAGGCAAAACTTTTGTCACTATGATATCAAAATAACTCTATAAATTAAACGAAGCAATACATCGTCAACTTCATTTTTAAATGGGTTTTATTATTATTTGCTAACTCGTCTGAATTTTAAAAAAAGTATTTTACGATCTATAATTTTATTTCCTAAAATGTCTGGAAGGGCGCCTCACATTTGGCATTAAATTTTATAAAATTACTGCATTTTCTAATTAGTACCTTATTAAAAACACAGGGAATATTTTTACACAAAGCTTTCTCTGTGAATTATAGAATACAGAAAAATAATTTTTTGATTATCATCTTTATGAATTTTAAGTAGCAGTTTTCATATTTCATCATAACAAACTTCTCTATCAGCAAGTTCATCCTTCTCCATTATCGCCAATTGGCCGTCACATATATACTTGTGTATGAGACATGCACCATAATCACCAGAAATTTACGAGAAAATTATTTCCTCCTGTGATATTCATTTGGGTATTTATCGAATTTATAAGGTTTGTAGTAGTTAGTTTTGATATTTAAAATATTTTTTTAAGCTGAATGTGCTCAAAACAGTCGCTTTCAGATAACTTTTAAATTAATTTCGTGTGTAAAAGTTTCTTCTTGTGACATATTGCACAGCGAATTTCAAGGCTCATTCAATAAATATTCGAAAAAGTTGTGTAAAATTCTAAAATATGTCATGAATCCCAGAAAAATTACAGAAACAAATTAAATATAATAAAACACATCCGCTTTTATTAAAAATGATTTTATAATCTTCATATAGTTTTTCTGGTTTAATGTTTTATTTTGATGTTTGAATGAAATAGTTTTAAAATTTCATTTAAAATTATTTTCTTTTCTTTTTGAAATTTGCATGTATAATTTTTAAATGACATACAACATTACTTTTCAAAAAAAAAAGAGAAAAGGAAGTAGGTAGAAATGGTTTAATAGTTAATCTGTAAATGCACCCCTTTAAATTTCAAATTACACTTTTGTGAGGCGTATGTCACATGTTGGAAAATAGTGATGTAGAGGGATCCTTTTTTACACGACTCTACAATAAAAAATTTGTTGCCAGTTAAAATATTATCAATTTTAAATAATTTACCGTATTTCAGTAAACGATTTTATCATATTTCGCCAGTGAATCAAAAGAGTATTTCTATAGGATAAAGGAAAACGCCTTTCGTTTTATGGTATAATTTTTTCTCTTTCCTCACATTCCACACTCTGGTGTTGAAGTTCTAGCAGCAATGTTCTATTTATATAAGATATGAACTTTTATATAAAAGACTCTCTTTAGACAAATCATATTTGCTCAAATACGGCATTTGACAATGGACCTGATTACGGAGGATTTACAATAAACTTTGGCTCTAAACTGTAATCTATCCACTAAAAAACTGATTTTATTTATGGTGAACATAAAATTTATATCAAATTTATTAGGTCATCCGGAAAGTTTTTTGATATACAGTAAAGTCTAGAAAATCCGAGGTAATCGGGGCTGACACTACCTCGGATTACTGAAAACTCAGATTTTCCGAAAAAGTAGAAAATTCTTGCCAATTATACTTTTACTCAATTAGGATGACAAGGAATGTACGTGTCTTTATTCCTTTTGTAATAATATACATAATACTTTAATATTAAAAAAAAAGTTTCAATTTTTTGCTGCTTTAACACGTTACTTCTCTTTTTAGATGCAATATCTAGCCAACGCTTAAAAAGCATAACGTCAGGAGGGGTGGCTTCATTTTGCTTTTCTGCATATTTTAAAGCCAGTTCTAAAGATGCAGAACCTTCATTATGAAAGATTGTTTTTTTCAAATGGCAGAGAGTTGTTTTCATCTGTATCATTACATTCCTCTTCATCTTTTATCATTTTTACAATAGTCGATTTAGAAATGTGAAAAAAGCTGACTTTGAACAAACGACAGAGCAACTTAAAATGCAACTGGTCACGGAGTACACCCCCTAGCGTGAAGAAACTGCTTTTATTTATTTTGAAATAAATGTGTTTGTAAATTCTGGTGACATTCAATCATTTCAACAGTATCGCAAGAGAAATATACCGCAGAACTTTCCGGATGACTCAATAATTTAATTGGCATTGAAAGATATGTTGCATCGGAAGTATGTATACATTTTTTTTTCTTTTTAAAGGTCATTCCTTTTTAACTTATAAAAGGTTACAGCAGTAGGTTTTCTTTCCAAAATTTATAAATCAAACTTTACCTCGCACATTAAAAAATCTTCATAAGACATGATGAAATTTTCGTATAAAATTTTCCCAACATTTGCAACCGGAAAAAGAAAAAAGTGTATATATTTATCATAATCATCCTAAACTTGACAACGCTGCAATAACGTACCATAAAATGAAATAATTATTTTACTAAATTATCGATTGCTTATACGCAATCAATCTTACTTGAATTAGGAATACTTGATGACCCTTCAGCTCAAACTTAAGTAATTAGATTTATATATATAAACGTACTGATTTATATTTACGGTGTCAGTTTTAAATTTTCCGTTTTGATGATTTTTTTACATTATAAGTTAGATTTCTCATTCTCAACTGATCAAAATCAACTTCCTCCATAGTCGAATTTATGTTTTGGTAAAACATGTCACATAATACGGTTTTTTTTGTGTGTGTGTCAGCAGCGTTCCTGGTAGAAAATTACCTATCTACGTAATTTAAACTCACTTCCCACAAACTTCAGAATACGCTTCCGCCTCGACCAATTTTATATATTGATAAGCGTTTTCATGGAATAACTGCTTGTATGGTAATAACGCTCGTGGTGGGAAATTATGTAAGTACGAAATTTAATTTCCCACGAACTAATTTAGCTCAGATCTTCGGAATAAGCTTACTGCAAATTCAAATTAATTTTTTGCTAAAAACTTTCAGGTGATAAAAGTAGAGGAAAAGTGGGGCTCCGACACCGGGTGGCGGAGCTGTGGAGCTGGTGCAAGGTGCAGCACCGGCTCCACAGCTCCACCACTCGAAGTGCAGCTCAGCTCCACCACCCGAAGTGCAGCACCTGCCCACGTGCCCAGCGCTCCAAGTGCCCTCCACCACCTAAAATAAGGATTTCTACTATAAGATAAGGGGATTAATGTTAATTAATTTTAATTGGGGAACTTAGAAATTTTTCGAAGCAATTTTTTTTCAACTAGAGTAGGGTATTCCATATATATGTTAAAGTATATTTGAGGTGAATTTTAAAAGTCAATAATGGTTTAATTAAAAATAATAATTAAAAAGGGTCATTCATTAATTTTAATTGGGGAACTTAGAAATTTTTCGAAGCAATTTTTTTTTCAACGGGAGTACGCAGTTTTAATAGGAGTGTATGCAGTAGAAGTGAATGAATAATTAAAATTAATAATTAAAAAGGGTCATTAATTCTAATTGGGGAACTAAGAAATTTTTCGAAACAATTTTTTTTTCAACTGGAGTAGGGTATTTCATATACATGAATTTGAGGTGAATTTTAAAAGTTAATAATGGTTTAATTAAAAAGGGTCATTCATTAATTTTAATTGCGAGACAATTTTTTTTCGTGTAGAAATATCTATTGCAGTACAAGGTGAATTTTAACGAATCACAAATGTAATTAATTTTAATTGGGAAACTTAGAAATTTTTCGAAGCATTTTTTTTTTTTTTTTTCGCGGAGAAATATCTATTACAGTACAAGGTGAATTTTAACGAATTACAAATTTAATTAATTTTAATTGGGGAACTTAGAAATTTTTCGAAGCAATTTTTTTTCGCGTAGAAATATCTATTACAGTACAAGGTGAATTTTAACGAATTACAAATGTAATTAATTTTAATTGGGGAACTTGAGAATTTTCACGAGATTTTTTTTTATCAACTTTAGTACGCAGTTTGAATATTAGTGTATGCTGTAGAAGCAAATGAATAATTAAAAATGGTCATTAATTAATTTTAATTGGCGGACATCAACATTTTTTGGGCAAACAGGCGCGTTTTAATGAATTCGATATAGGTTGTGGTAAAAAATATAGGGTCCCGTATGAATTATACTGTACTCAATTTAATAGCTCCCCCTCCCCCTCCCCTCCCTTTTTTACCCAGAGGGGTCCTTCAATTGAAGTTAGGCTAACAATACAGATTGGTATAAAAAGAAGAATTTTAACGTATATATAAAACTGTAAATAAACAAGTATGAAAAATCATGCGTAGCGACATAATTCATGAATCACTTTCCAACATCATTGAAATGTTATGTGAACAAAATATAATTTTACCAGCTAGTGCATAGTTAATTAAAATAGTGAACAGATCCCCTTTTTAATAAAAAGGACCCTTCACAAAAATCCAATTATGCATAAGGACCCTTCCTAAAATCAGATAATTTACACTTTACCCTGTTTTATTCAATTCAAGTTAGGCTAAAAGTACAGCTTACACATCGATAGGTTCAAAATATAGAAATCCTTCCAAAGAAACTAGACAAAGTTAAAGATTTAAACCCTGCTCATAAAATAATGCGACTACCCAGCGCCCTTCACAAATAATATAACCCTATTCCTATTCGAATCCCAGCGGACTTCACAACATAAATCCAATAGATTCATGTTATTTTATGGCGACAGAAATACGAGAGACCTTTCATAAAAATCCAAGATCACTGTTTAAATGTAAAGGCCCCTTCGCAATGTACCCTGTACAAATATTTTAAGAAATAGACTGCTATTCTCAAATGAATACGAATTCATGCAATGTAAAAATAGGATTTACACGAATGCATTTTTAGTAAAACTTTCGAAATATAGATTTTAGAAAAAAAAATTACATATTTCATCAAATTTATCATACAAATCTGTAAAATAGGGTAGAGCGTTTCATGAAAAATAATTGAATTTCAAGTGATTATGCTTTAAAATACATATTTATAACTGAAACTAAGAAATGAATGTTACCCCATCAACAGACGGATTGCTGAATCATAATGAGTCATTCATATTATCAGATAAGCGAAGATCTTGCTTTGACACGGTGAATCACTCACGATAAGGAATACGGCTATTGGACCTTTTTTCAAATTTAATCAGTTTCTGAGACATTTTGGGTAGGTAAATGAATGAAATGAGCTAGTTAAAACTGTAAATGTATGCGAATTATATCATATATAGTTATTAATCTGTTAAGTTTTAAAAGGCTTCATTGTGTATTCATTGAAAAATAAGAACTAAGAAATATCCCTTAAGAATTTTGAGGATAAGAGACGGGTTTAAATGAATTTGATACAGGTTAGGGTAAAAAAAATACAGGGTCCCCTATAAGATATATGAATTTTAAATAATATAAAATTAAATTACATTCGTTTATGCTTTTTTGTATAGAAAAATTATACTAAATTGGGTTTTTACTATTCTAACTTAAAAACTTCTTTTGAGGAATGAATAGAATAACTAAGCTTTGTTTTTATAAAATATATATTGTACTATTTAGTAAGTGCATTATTTTAAAAAAATTTGTTTTTAATATTGAAATATATATATATATATATATAAATGTATCTTACCTAAATATTTAAACCATAATGTACTGGTCTTAACCCAAACTCGACTGCATGCATGTCTTAAAAGAACTAAACGGTATAACGTGTTCGCTTATCTCTTAAAACCACGGAGTATTGTGACGTCATTGATAAGGCATATGGTAGAATACAGAATGAATAGGTATTATAAGACAGAAAAATAAAATAATCATAAATCATAAATTTTGCATACTTCATACAAACACTTACAGTATGAGAAATGATTGCTACTATTAACCATATGAGAAAATGAATCATTAGCTAATCTTATTAGTGTATGTCATATTTAACTAACAGGCTTGAACATGCGGGAATTTTGACTAGAATTATTTACTGAATGTAAAAAAAAATGATTTATATTTAGATCTAATATTTATATCGTTTAACATTTTAAAATCCTATTAAAAGTATATACATTAGTATGCTTGTGAAAGGTCTATTATTAAGACGAAACATTGTGTGATGTGTCTTGTTTTAGGGTTAAAAGTTTCGTGAAGGGATTTGTTTGAATGACCCTGTTTCGAAATGACTTAAGAACGCACAATTTATTCCTAAACATAACCATAACTACAAATAGTATAGTTTGTATGCATCATGAAAATACATGAATATATTTATATATTATACTATAGTTTTCGAAATATTTTTTCAAAGTAAGATTCATATAATAAAGCGAGATTGATACCGTTAATGTATACGAATTCCTTCCTGTTAAACTTTATAGCTTCAACTCGATTCCTTATATATGCTTCATTGTGTATTCAATGAAAAATAATAACTAAGAAATAAAATAAAAAATAGTAATTAAGAGGTAGCCTTAAGAATTTTTGCGATAAGAGATTGGTTTTAATTAAATAGGTAATTCGATACAATCGAATCTAATTCGATACAAGTCATACTAAAATAGAAATTACACTAAAAATACAGAGTACCCCACAATATATATGAATTTTAATCCACTAAATTTAATCGCACCTTCCCCAATTTCCATAGAAATGGCTTCAATATAATTTAGGCTAACAATATACAATTCAAAAAATACATAGTGACCACAAGAAGGATAGGAATTCGATATATATTACTACTTAAGTAAAATATAATTTCTCTTATCGCATAAAATATATAAAAATGTCCTGTAAAAATATATTAACAACATGAACTATTAACACATGAGTTAAAACATATTGGTTATACGAAACATAAATATATATATTTATTTATGTAATGATAAATTTATTATGTATGATAAATTTATAGATATATAAATTTATCATTACCTAAAAATTTCAAGCACGATTTACTGCACTTCATATAAATTCAACTAGATTCTTCACCACGTGGTTTGATGACATCACTGATCGCGATAACATTCTAGATAAGATTCACTGATAAAAACACATTTCAATTCATTTCTTCTAAAGCAAGTATACAAGTTGATTGTAAGGTCTAGGTATGTAGATATATAGTAGGTTAGTAGTAATATATTTTAAAGTACTTTTTATTATACGTTAAAAGAAATAGCTATTTTTTCTTTACGTAGGGTAGACAAAATTAAAACAAAATATTAAACTTAATCTTTAGTAATACAAAGACTTACACCTACAGAAATGTATACATTCTTTTAGTTATTTTCATGCAGACTTTAAGATATATCATATATGTTCTTTCTTTTATCATGATACATATGGATTTTTTAAATGTATGTCACGTGACTATCTAAAGCGAGATTGATACTTAAAACCATTTATATATGTGAATTCTTTCGTATAGCCTTGTATAGATGCTACTCACCAAATATATATATATATATATACTAAAATCAGTAAAGTTTTAAAATGCTTCAATGATTATTCAATGAAAAACACTAACTATGAAATATTAATTAAGATATATGCAAATGTTTGAACTTAAAAATTTTTTGAGATAAGAGATAGGTTTTAATTAAATAGGTTAATGAATCTAATTCGATACAAGTATTGTTAAAACAGAGATTATAGTTAAAATACACATTAATTGTACAGCATTACACTGTATTACACAATGCGCTACCTCACCTATATTATCACATAAATACCTTCGATAAAATTTAGACTAACAGTACACACCTAAAAAATATATACAGAGTACGCAGAAAATGATAGGAATGAATGAAAAATTTTAACATAAATTATAAAATAGGATCTACAATAAGTGACAATAAATAAATATGAAGGAAAAATTATGAGTCATGGTATACTTTATGAAACACTTTCCAATGCTATGGGACTATCGTTAAGAATTTGAAATAAGTGAATTAGATTTAATAATTCATACTGGAAATGTATTTTTAAAAAAAATTAGTAGCTTCGCCTACTTTTAAATCATTCAAGACATATGATGAAGATTTAACCGCTGTAAAACGACTAAAAACTAGCATTTTAATGAACCGACCCAACTACGCTGGATTTTCTATTTTAGAATTATCTAAATTAGTTATATATGATTTTCATTACAATTTTATAAAGAAAACATACAAAGATCGTGCAGTTTTACTCTTTACGGCTATAGATTCCTTAACTTATCATATTAAAACCAATAATATTTATAAGAATATGGAGCACCATCATGATTTTTTCGACTTTTCTGAATACTCGAAATCCCATCGTCTAAACCGCACAAGTTTCGAACCCACAAACATATAATCAGACTTGTCATTTTATAACCACGACGCTAACCACAGGGCTAAGTGAGCCCCCGCTTATTTTATAGTCACCATGCTAACTATTGGGCTTAGTGAGCCCCCAGGCTAATTTATACCCACCACGCTAACTATTGGGCTTAGTGAGCCCCCGCTTATTTTATAACCACCACGCTAACCACAGGGCTAAGTGAGACCCCGCTTATTTTATAGTCACCAGGCTAACTATTGGGCTTAGTGAGCCCCCGCTTATTTTATAACCACCACGCTAAACACAGGACTAATTGAGGCCCCGCTTATTTTATAGTCAGCACGTTAACTACTGGGCTGAGTGACCCCCTGGCTGTTTTATACCTACCATGATAACTACTGGGCTGATTAAGCCCCAGGTATTTTATAGCCATTACGCTAACTACTGGACTGAGTGAGCCCCAGGTTATTTAGTCACATGAATATGATTTCCAAGGTATATGTCCTAACTTGATTTAGACCATTACCTATGGTAAGATAAAGCTCGGAAGTAAATTGATAAACTCTATACATTTCCCTCGAAAACTCACTTGTATTTTATTAAATATCTGTAGAAATCAGCATAGTATGTTAAAATTATATACATTCTCATTAGTTTATGAATCTACTAACTTATAATATCTATATGGTAACTTGGATGATTAGTATTCACACTTAAACATTTCTTTTGTAGATTTAATATGATAAACACTAACATGAGACTGACTAAACGTTTACCATTTTCATTTCAACTTAGTTTTAGGAAATTTATCTATATAGCTTTAAATTTTACTGTTTAGTAAGTCTATTATTTCAAAGTATTATTTTTTAGTTCTAATATTCAAAACATATTCATATCGTTTTACATAGTAGGTATCAAATTAATTTAAAGTCATATTAAAAATATATATACAAATACTATTCTTACCTAACACGCTAGCTAGCTAAGCACCCAACCGTCTCACACCAAGACTCTGAGAAAAGTGAATGCTTGTTCAAGGCCTTATCAGCTAATATAATCACTGATAAGATTTGATCACGTGACATGTGACGTCACTGATTAAGTGATATCATGTGACCATGTGGTATCATTCAATATGTCACCAGTGACGTCAGAGATCACGTGATCAAATCTTATCAGTGATTATATTAGCTGATAAGGCCTTGAACAAGCATTCACTTTTCTCAGAGTCTTGGTGTGAGACGGTTGGGTGCTTAGCTAGCTGGCGTGTTAGGTAAGAATAGTATTTTTATATGTATTTTAATATGACTTTAAATTAATTTGATACCTACTATGTAAAACGATATGAATATGTTTTGAATATTAGAACTAAAAAATAATACTTTGAAATAATAGACTTACTAAACAGTAAAATTTAAAGCTATGTAGATAAATTTCCTAAAACTAAGTTGAAATGAAAATATTAAAAATTTAGTCAGTCTCATGTTAGTGTTTATCATATTAAATCTACAAAAGAAATGTTTAAGTGTGAATACTAATAATCCAAGTTACCATATAGATATTATAAGTTAGTAGATTCATAAACTAATGAGAATGTATATAATTTTAATATACTATGCTGATTTCTACAGATATTTAATAAAATACAAGTGAGTTTTCGTGGGAAATGTATAGAGTTTATCAATTTACTTCCGAGCTTTATCTTACCATAGGTATTGGTCTAAATCAAGTTAGGACATATACCTTGGAAATCATATTCATGTGACTAAATAACCTGGGGCTCACTCAGTCCAGTAGTTAGCGTAAAGGCTATAAAATACCTGGGGCTTAATCAGCCCAGTAGTTATCATGGTAGGTATAAAACAGCCTGGGGGTCACTCAGCCCAGTAGTTAGCGTGGTGACTATAAAATAAGCGGGGCCTCACTTAGTCCTGTGGTTAGCGTGGTGGTTATAAAATAAGCGGGGGCTCACTAAGCCCAATAGTTAGCGTAGTGGGTATAAATTAGCCTGGGGGGGGGGGGCCTCACTAAGCCCAATAGTTAGCCTGGTGACTATAAAATAAGCGGGGGCTCACTTAGCCCTGCGGTTAGCGTGGTGGTTATAAAATGGCAAGTCTGATTATATGTTTGTGGGTTCGAAACGTGCGGTTTAGACGATGCGATTTCGAGTATTCAGAAAAGTCGAAAAAATCATGATGGTGCTCCATATCCTTATAAATATTATTGGTTTTAATATGATAAGTTAAGGAATCTATATCCGTAAAGAGTAAAACTGCACGATCTTTGTATGTTTTCTTTATAAAATTGTAATGAAAATCATACATAACTAATTTATATAATTCTAAAATAGAAAATCCAGCATAGTTGGGTCGGTTCATTAAAATGCTAGTTTTTAGTCGTTCTACAGCGGTTAAATCTTCCAGCGGTTACCACCAGCTTCTACAGCGGTTAAAGTATACCATGACTCATGATTTTTCCTTCATATTTATTTACTGTCACTTATTGTAGATCCTATTTTATAATTTACGTTAAAATTTGTCATTCAATCCTATCATTTTCTGCGTACTCTGTATATATTTTTTAGGTGTGTATTGTTAGTCTAAATTTTATCGAAGGTATTTCTGTGATAATATACGTGAGGTAGCGCATTGTGTAATACAGTGTAATTCTGTATAATTAATGTGTATTTTAACTATAATCTCTGTTTTAACAAGACTTGTATCGAATTAGATTCATTACCTATTTAATTAAAACCTATCTCTTATCCCAAAAAATTTTTAAGTTCAAACACTTGCATATATCTTAATTAATATTTCATAGTTAGTATTTTTCATTGAATAATCATTGAAGCATTTTAAAACTTTACAGATTTTAGTATATATATATATATATATATATATATATATATATATATATATGTATATTTATATTTGGTGAGTGGCATCTATACAGGGCTATACGAAAGAATTCACATATATTAATGGTTTTAAGTATCAATCTCGCTTTAGATAGTTACGTGACATACATTTAAAAAATCCATATGTATCATGATAAAAGAAAGAACATATATGATATATCTTAAAGTCTGCATGAAAATAACTAAAAGAATGTATACGTTTCTGTAGGTGTAAGTCTTTGTATTACTAAAGATTAAATTTAATATTTTATGAATTAATTTTGTCTACCCTACGTAAAGAAAAAATAGCTATTTCTTTTAACATATAATAAAAAGTACTTTAAAAATATATTACTACTAACCTACTATATATCTACATACCTAGACCTTACAATCAACTTGTATACTTGCTTTAGAAGAAATGAATTGAAATGTGTTTTTGTCAGTGAATCTTATCTAGACTGTTATCGCGATCAGTGATGTCATCAAACCACGTGGTGAAGAATCTAGTTGAATTTAGATGAAGTCCAGTAAATCGTACTTGAAATTTTTAGGTAATGATAAATTTATATATATATATAAATATATATATATATATATATATATATATATATATATGTTTTGTATAACCAATATGTTTTAACTCATGTGTTAATAGTTCATGTCTTGTTAATATATTTTTACAGTACTTTTTAATATATTTTATGCGATAAGAGAAATTATATTTTACTTAAGTAGTAGTGTATATCGAATTCCTATCCTTCTTGTGGTCACTATGTATTTTTTGAATTGTATATTATTAGCCTAAATTATATTGAAGCCATTTCTATGGAAATAGGGGAGGGTGCGATTAAATTTAGTGGTATAATTTATATATATTGTGGGGTACTCTGTATTTTTAGTGTAATTTCTATTTTAGTATGACTTGTATCGAATTAGATTCATTAACCTATTTAATTAAAACCAATCTCTTATAGCAAAAATTCTTAAGGCTATCTCTTAATTACTATTTTTTATTTTATTTCTTAGTTATTATTTTTCATTGAATACACAATGAAGCATATATAATGAATCGATTTGAAGCTATAAAGTGTAACAGGAAGGAATTCGTATACATTAACGGTATCAATCTCGCTCTATTATATGAATCTAACTTTGAAAACATATTTCGAAAACTATAGTATAATATATAAATATATTCATGTATTTTCATGATGCATACAAACTATACTATTTGTAGTTATGGTTATGTTTAGGAATAAATTGTGCGTTCTTAAGTCATTTCGAAACAGGGTCCTTCAAACAAATCCCTTCACGAAACTTTTAACCCTAAAACAAGACACATCACACAATGTTTCGTCTTAAAAATAGACCTTTCACAAGCATACTAATGTATATACTTTTAATAGGATTTTAAAATGTTAAACGATATAAATATTAGATCTAAATATAAATCTTTTTTTTTTTACATTCAGTGAATAATTCTAGTCAAAATTCACGCATGTTCAAGCCTGTTAGTTAAATATGACATACACTAATAAGATTAGCTAATGATTCATTTTCTCATATGGTTAATAGTAGCAATCATTTCTCATACTGTAAGTGTTTGTATGAAGTATGCAAAATTTATGATTTATGATTATTTTATTTTTCTGTCTTATAATACCTATTCATTCTGTATTCTACCATATGCCTTATCAATGATGTCACAATACTCCGTGGTTTTAAGAGATAAGCGAACACGTTATACCGTTTAGTTCTTTTAAGACATGCATGCAGTCGAGTTTGGGTTAAGTCTAGTACATTATGGTTTAAATATTTAGGTAAGATACATTTATATATATATTTTTTTTTCAATATTAAAAACAAAAATTTTTAAATAATGCACTTACTAAATAGTACAATATATATTTTATAAAAATAAAGCTTAGTTATTCTATTCATTCCCCAAAAGAAGTTTTTATGTTAGAATAGTAAAAACCCAATTTAGTATAATTTTTCTATACAAAAAAGCATAAGCGAATGTAATTTAATTTTATATTATTTAAAATTCATATATCTTATACGGGACCCTGTATTTTTTTTACCCTAACCTGTATCAAATTCATTTAAACCCGTCTCTTATCCTCAAAATTCTTAAGGGATATTACTTAGTTCTTATTTTTCAATGAATGCACAATGAAGCCTTTTAAAACTTAACAGATTAATAACTATATATGAAATAATTCGCATACATTTACAGTTTTAAATAGCTCATTTTATTCATTTACCTACCCAAAATGTCTCAGAAACTGATTAAATTTGAGAAAAGGTCCAATAGCCGTATTCCTTATCGCGAGTGATTCACCGTGTCAAAGCAAGATCTTCGCTTATCTGATAATATGACTCATTATGATTCAGCGATATGCATGTTGAGGGGGTAACACTCAAATCTTAGTTGCAGTTATAAATATGTATTTTAAAGCATAATCATTCGAAAATTCAATTATTTTTCATGAAACGCTCTACCCTATTTTACAGATTTGTATGATAAATTTGGTGAAATATGTAATTTTCTTTTCTAAAATCTATATTTTGAACGTTATAGTAAATATGCATTCGTGTAAAACCTATTTTTACATTGCATGAATTCGTATTCATTTGAGAATAGCAGTCTATTTCTTAAAATATTTTTACAGGGTACATTGCGAAGGGGCCTTTTCATTTAAACAGCGAACTTGGATTTTTATTAAAGGTCTCTCGTATTTCTGTCGCCATAAAATAACATGAATCTATTGGATTTATTTTGTGAAGGACGCTGGGATTCGAATAGGAATAGGGTTATAGTATTTGTGAAGGGCGCTGGGTAGTCGCATTATTTCATGAGCAGGGCTTAAATCTTTAACTTTGTATTGTTTCTTTGGAAGGTTTTCTATATTTTGAACCTATCGATGTGTAAGCTGTACTTTTAGCCTAACTTGAATTGAATAAAACAGGGTAAAGTGTAAATTATCTGATTTTAGGAAGAGTCCTTATGCATAGTTGGATTTTTGTGAAGGGTTCCTTTTTATTAAAAAAGGGATCTGTTCACTATTTTAATTAACTATGCACTAGCTGGTAAAATTATATTTTGTTCACATAACATTTCAATGATGTTGGAAAGTGATTCATGAATTATGTCGCTACGCATGATTTTTCATACTTGTTTATTTACACTTTTATAAATACGTTAAAATTCTTCTTTTTATACCAATCTGTATTGTTAGCCTAACTTCAATTGAAGGACCCCTCTGGGTAAAAAAGGGAGGGGGAGGAGGAGGGGGAGCTATTCAATTGTGTACAGTATAATTCATACGGGACCCTATATTTTTTACCACAACCTATATCGAATTCATTAAAACGCGCCTGTTTTCCCGAAAAATGTTGAAGTCCGCCAATTAAAATTAATTAATGACCCTTTTTAATTACTAGCATCTACCATTCTACTGCGCATGCAAACTGCGTACTCTCGTTGAGGGAAAAAAAATCTCGCCAAAATTTCTTAAGTTCTCCAATTAAAATTAATTAATGAACATTTTTAATTATTCATTCGCTTCTACAGCATACACTCATATTCAAACTGCGTACTATAGTTGATAAAAGAAATCTCGTGAAAAATCTCAAGTTCCCCAATTAAAATTAATTAAATTTATAATTCGTTAAAATTCACCTTGTACTGTAATAGATATTTCTACGCGAAAAAAAAATTGCTTCGAATAATTTCTAAGTTCCCCAATTAAAATTAATTACATTTGTAATTCGTTAAAATTCACCTTGTACTGCAATAGATATTTCTACACGAAAAAAAAATTGCTTCGAAAAATTTCTAAGTCTCGCAATTAAAATTAATGAATGACCCTTTTTAATTAAACCATTATTAACTTTTAAAATTCACCTCAAATATAGTCTAACATGTATATGAAATACCCTGCTCTAGTTGAAAAAAAAAATTTGCTTCGAAAAATGTCTAAGTTCCCCAATTAGAATTAATGACCCTTTTTAATTATTCATTCACTTCTACTGCATACACTCCTATTCAAACTGCTTACTCTCGTTAAAAAAAAATTGCTTCGAAAAATTTCTAATTTCCCCAATTAAAATTAATGAATGACCCTTTTTAATTATTATTTTTAATAAACCATTATTGACTTTTAAAATTCACCTCATAAAATACTCTAACATATATATGGAATACCCTACTCTAGTTGAAAAAAAGTTGCTTCGAAAAATTTCTAAGTTCCCCAATTAAAATTAATTAACATTAATCCCCTTATCTTATAGTAGAAATCCTTATCTTAGGTGGTGGAGGGCACTTCGAGCGGTGGGCACATGGGCAGGTTCTGCACTTCGGGTGGTGGAGCTGAGCTGCACTTCGAGTGGTGGAGCTGAGCTGCACTTCGACTGGTGGAGCTGAGCTGCACTTCGACTGGTGGAGCTGTGGAGCCTGTGCTACACCTTGCACCAGCTCCACAGCTCCGCCACCCGGGGTCGGAGCCCCACTTTTCCGCTACTGATAAATGTTTTTGTCAGAAAAGCTCTTACTGGAAAACTACATAACTACGGAAATTAAACTCACTTCCTACGAAAGCCTTTCGCTCAAATCTTCAGAATAAGCTTCTGTAGGGTTCACATTTATGTTTTGATAAAAGTTTTACGTAATAAGGGCTGTTATGCTAGTAACGCCGTTGTTGGTGGAAAATTGTATAACTACGCAATTTAAACTCATTTTTCAGTAACGAATTTCAATCAACTTTTCAAATTGCGTTTCATACATTGTCAAATTTACATTGGAAAAAACATTCACGTGATAGGTGTTTTGTGTCCACAGCGCCACTGGTGAAAAAATTCAGAACTATGCAGCTCACTTTCCCCGAACGCTCTTCTCTCAAATCTTTGAGAATAAGATTCTCCCGCGGTTTTCTGGTTGTTTGTCTGTTCGTTCGAGGGAACTAATTACCGAATCAATTTTTAAAAAATTGTGAGACAATGGTGATGACTGTCTCTGCTCCAACATAAGCTATATTTTATGTTGGTAACACTACTCCCAAAAGGGGTAAAAAACACTTTTTACATGTTGTTGTTTTTTTATCAAATTTCCATTATTTTTTTATTTTTTTATTTCCTGTCAAACGATAAATCTTTAGTTTAACTATTGCCAAAATTTTTACATGGCTTCACTAGATCTCAAGGAAAAGGAAAGTCAATGTCAACTGTTTCACATCTGATTTCGAAACTATTGTCGGCCCTTGAAATAAGTTAACACATTTTTCCTGCAAATAACTATCAACAGCTTAGGTACTTTGGTAATATAGGAAATAATTAATAAAACAAATGAAATGAAACGATAAAAAAAATCTTTTTTATTTAAGGGGAACACAATATAAAATATTTTAGTAATAATTTTTATGTTTTAGATAAAAAAATTTTCAATATCTTATTTGCTACTCTTAATTAATTTTTTTGTGAAATCAGATATAAGAATTCATTTCACCTTTTTAATGTACGGCAAATTTTTATGGCACTTCGAAGTACAAAAAAAATGCTCCATATTTTCTTGCAGATGCAACGTAAGTAGTAAAAAATAAATAAATGAATGAAACTTAATACATTAAGAACGAATACCCCTTATCTTGATTAAAATGCACTCGAATTCGCCGTGTTTTTCGGGCCTATTAAATGACCAAAGCTCGCTGTTGATGTCTTTAATTTTGTCCGGTCACATCTTCAATGATCGGGGCTACGGCTACCATCCTGGTCGGTAACTGAAGTAAAGGGAACTCCTATTCCGCGCACGCGCGCCGTCTTTTTGGTGACGTAACGGCGACACGAGATCCTCAAATGGTCACACAGAAATGCGAAAATAACCAATTGATTGGAAATTATGACTTATTTGAAATTACGTTAAAATAAATACGCTTAGGGAGACATCTAGAATAGTGCAAATAGTGGTGAGAGAATACTTTTCGCAAATAGTTGTGTGTCCACTGCAGTATACGCAATTTTTAATTACTTTCCGAACACATAGTGTAAGAATAGTATCGTAGTCACAATGTATGGATGTATGCGTATGAGTGAACACGATAGCTCCTAAACAGCAATTTCGATTGTGTTCCCGTCTTGAGAATATGTTATGGATCACCGTCGCAAGAACTGTGTAGATTTGTGTACAAATCGACCAAAGGATTGACTATATGTTTTTATCTGAAAAATGTTAATAATGATCGAACTAAAATTGTTTACGAAGTCTGATAAATTATGTTAAAAAACTATTCTCGGTATAATATATATATATATGTGTGTGTGTGTGTCTAATGCTCAAATTAAATTTAAAAAAAGTTATATATACTATATATAACTATTATATGTAACTATATTATATATAACTATTATATTTACGCATGAGGGTATTACCTTATCATACTTTTATACTGTATTAAAATATATATATCTATAAAATATTTATAACTTTTAGAGAAACTTGAGTTCTTAATTGTATATTCAATTGGTTAAAAATATCAAACTCAAATATTAATCTTCTTATTAACAACTTAGACTGACATATTATTTTTAATTATGTAATAATGCTATAAGTAAAATGCAGATTTCTGTTTCATGTCAATTCTATTTAATTTTCTAAATGCTAAAGTAAAATTTTAAAATGTTTTGTATGAATAAAATAATCTTTTGTACACGTATAAAGTTCTCTAGGGCTCTATGTTCATCTTTATCGTGATTTTATGCTACTTGGAAGCGAAATATAACCATGAAATATTTACGACTTTTCGAAGAGAGGCTATAAAATATCTTTTGTTCAAAGAATTCTCGTCGGAAGATTTTTAACGTGATATGGTATTTTAGAAAGCATTCTTTAAAGAATTCACTTACTAAATAATATATTTTTACGCAATATAAATTGACGTAGAATACCACTGGTTGTATAATAATGTATATATGGCTATATAAAGTACCTAAAAATATTAAAGTGCAGTTTTATTTTGTATATATTTTTGTTGTTTATGTAAGCTTAATTTGTATAGAATATAAAATATAAGGTCATTATGCTTAAGTGAGATGTTATTCTTCATAGGTTTGTAACATTTAGGAATAGGTCATTGTGCTTAAATTATACATGTTTCATCATAGTCTTGTCCAATTTGGGGAATATTTGGCAATTTATTAAATAAACATATATAATATATACTATATATATATATATATTATTAAGCAGATAAAGATTGAATACAGTGTTTTTAATTCAAAACTAACTTGTTTATAGAAGTTTAGTCATTATCTGTAATATAAGAAAATAATATATAACTGTCGCATTTATGTCATTTTTGTCGCACTTACAGCAGTTAAAACCTAAATGAGACGTCCAAAGTTCCCAAATGTGACGTACCATTTTATGCATGTCTGTTCATCTTAAAATATTATTTTATTTGCTGTCAAATTTTTAGTACTTAATAAAAAGTTGAAATACATAAAATTGAAAAATGAACTCTTATTAATGAATTATTTAATATGATAATTACTTAGAAACTTAAAATTTTTTAAAAAAAAAATCTTTGAGATACATCATACTGAAAACATCATAATAAAATAACGAATACTTCAACATTCATACTTTAAAGACTGTTAAATTTGACCATGTAATAAACAAGGTACATCTAACGAATGACCAATACAATATAACTTTTACCAAAGCAATGTTTATTACTGCATATTTTAAGCAAACAATTTGCTTTTCAGTTTGATGTTAATTCTTTTTTGCTTTTCATCTTCAGTGTAGGTTGCAATATTTTCTTTTAACTTTTGGAAAGTATGATCAAGATCACATTGAGGTTTAGGCTCATATCTGCTGTTTTATACTTTTAGTTCCGAAACGTTTTAGCGACTGACTTCGAGATTTTGCTGAATTCTGGTTTCGTAGTGCTGTTTTTGCTTTGTTAAGCTTTATTTGTTCTCTCTTTTTAATTTACTGTCGCTCTTTTCGCTTGTTCACTTCATTGCCCTCTTACATCTTTTTCATATATGCTTCAGTTGTTAAGCATTCGGCAAATTTTGATCCTATCGCTTTTCGATTTTTCACTGGATATTGATTTGTTCGTGAAACTGTTTTTAACAAACATATTTCAAAAGAATAAGATGAATTAGCTTCAGGAAGATATATTTTTGTGTGTGATTCTGTTTACACTCACAGTGATGGAACACTGGCGCAGCAGATAATCAATCTATATCGTTGAATTTAAATTGTTCTCTTTGTCTTATTTAAGGACAGGGTTTCAAAGATTTGTTAAAGTGAAGAATACTAATAAAATTTAGTTGTGAGAATCGCCCAGCTGCTGCGCCACTGTTCCATCACTGCACCCAAGACTTTTCTTGAACAGAACCTGACTGTCAGAGTTGCCAAGTCTCCGGCTTTTTGGACACCAGTATTTTAATACAAGAAATGTTGTTTTACATAAGCGGAACATTCTGCGATTTAAACGAACATCATTTTCTCTAAGATAATACTGGTATGCAAAAAGCCAGAGACTTGGCAAGTCTGCTGACCGGTTTTTGCTAGTTATTTACTTAAAATACGCATTCATTGTTTACAAAAATTCAAACTCTTTATCACTTATATTCCTATTTAATGATAAATTTGTTTAGGCAGATACATACGACATTAATAGAGAAATTGTATTACTATCTTCATGGGGCTGGATTTGAAGGCTTTGGCTAGCAGAACAGTCAACATTACTTGTTTAATTATCATTAGCCATCGTTTTAAATTTCTGTCAAATGATCGCTATATCATCGTTAAAATCATCGTTAACATCATAAACCATCATTAACATCAAAATCAGGAAAAATGTTGTCCTCTTTAGTATGAAGATCATCCTTTATTGTTGATTCAGTAACATGAAAATCATCGATAAAAATCTGTTTATTGGCTAGAAACATACCAATACACAAATCAGCGCTAACAGCTAAACTCTCATCCGTCAAGTCAGTGGTGGCTATGTCTAGTCTAGAAGTATTCAATTAATTTAATTCTTCTTTCTGTATTTGTAATTTTTATACCGCTTAAAGGCATTGGTTTCGAAAGATGATTCTAGAACAGCACACAGATTGAATGGGAAAATGTCAGATTTTTTAATATCCATTTTAAATTTAAGTGTTTTCAATCTACACAAAATTTATCAGAGCTTCAATTATATAAGAATATCGAATAACACATCGATGATACATGTCTTTATTCTTTGCTGAGATATACGTCGCTATTTTTATAATATTTTGTATTAAGTTCTTAAAGACATGTATTTTTCTATTTTGGTCATTTGAAACACATATTTAAGTACCCGGTCAAAGACAAATACTAGTGAATTATCCTGTGGACATTCCCAATTTATCAATTCAACAAAATTTAATTAATCAGTATTTCTGCTTTAAACATCACTTTAATACAATATATTAAAAAACCTCATAAACGTACCTCAATAAATCTCCTAAAAACCTCTCTGTTTTTGACGGATCCAATACGTTGAAAAAAAAACATTCACCAAAATGCGTAGACTATTCTAGTACATTTTTAATTAAAAACGTGTCGATTTTTCCACTTTCGCTCCAGTTAGATGAAACAGACGTTCGAGGATTTGACATCGATAGGGTTATTTAAGCTTCAAAGTTAAAAAAACAAAACCGTGATCTCTGTTTCGAGAATATTAGCTGCATTTGCAGTTATAGGGGCGTTTGATAATGAACGATATATATTGTAATGGGGAGGGAGCGCTTTTAACCACCTTACCGACGAACGGCACACATACATGCCGTATAAAGTGCACAAAATGCTTAAATTTCAACATCAGTATTTTAGTAAAGAAAATTTTTGTCTTCTTTAATCGTAGAACAGGTGAATAATCAATGGCATTCAAGGCAGTGGCGTAGCGAAAGGGGGGGGGAGGGGCTTAATCATTTTACTACCAATATTTTTATATACTACATTTGGTCTTATTTAATTCATAACGTTAAAATATTAAATAAGGCCAAATGTAGTATATAATTATACTGGTTGTAAATTGATCGAGCCCCCCCCCCTCCCCTTTACGCTACGCCACTGATTCAAGGGGCATCCTAGGTGCTTGGAACTCAACGGCCAGGATATGAGTAGTAAGACATCTTACCAAGAAACCACGCCGTTAGGGTAATAATTAAGAAAATCTAAATAAGCAGCAATTGAAAGAGCATAGTGAAACGTGTTTTTCGATGCATAAATCATTTTCTCTCGTCTCACCGTTATCGAGATATAAAGTCTTAAAATTTGCTAATTTAGTGATTTAATAGGATGGATGGAGGAGTTATTATGTTTTCAACGTAACAACATCATCAAACTTCAGTCACTTGTCCATGTCACTTGCCCTTGTCACTTGTCCATGTCACTTGTCCAGTTTAGTGTGCAGCAATACTCAGACGTGATTCGGTATGCTTGGTACAAGTCTGGATAAGTGCAAACTGGGCCACTTCCATTTGAAACGCCCTTGCAATTTTGTTTTTCGCAGGAGACGGACCATTGTAATTAATTACACTAGAGGCTAGAATTAAGTTCATGATACCGTATTATTGCTCATTTTACAGTCAGAATACAGTTAAATTACGATTATGCAATCGTTTTCTACAAAAACGGTCAAATGACTGGACAGTTTGTCGCAAATTTTTAACAGCAGTGGCGTAGCGTCAGGAGGAGAACGATCATTTTACTACCATTATAATTATATACTACATTTGGCCTTATTTAATTTTTGAACGGTATGAATTAAATACGACCAAAGATAGTGCATAAAAATACTGGTTGTAAAGTGATCCTGCCCCCCTTGACACAACGCCTCTGTTTAACAGTGCAGGACTATTGATCATTTCAGCTATTAAATAAGACAAACTTACGGTATGAAAATTATGGTACCCAAAGATTTAAAGAAGCGTACTTGAGTCTCATACCAAAGGAGTTAAAGAGTACGTTTTAAATGCAGTGAAATGCTCCGCGTTTTGTTCCCCAAGTTTGGATGTTTTATTATACAATATTTGTATACGATTCTTGCGTTAAGATGTTCTATGCAAAAATATTGTTGCATTTATGGGTCATCACATTTAGACACATTGACCTTAATGGTAAAATATTTTTCAATTTGTTCATATAGAAAGACTCAAACTTTGAACAAAGAAATATTGCAATTTTAGCACGCGAGGCATAAATTATATTAGTTAATCCAACCTTCAGAAAGTGCCGCTTGTAAGAAAAACGTTATTATTTATATTTTGCGCACTTATAACGGAATTTTGAGATATTTTTATCATTTTTATAGTAAATTGGTGCTGTATGAAGGGGAACATATAGGTATGAAATATATACGATTTTTCGCGGAAAACGTTTAAAATGCTTTTTTTAAATTAAGACGTTCTATACTACGGACATAAAGAGAGTACTTTTAGAAAAGGAATTTCCACACTACGGACATAAAAAAAGGATTTTTAAAAAGTGGTCTTCCATACTACGATATAACGAGCAGATTTTCAACTGGAAGATTTTCAATGAAAGGCCTTTTCATTCTATGGATAATACAAGAATTTTTTTCAAAAAGAGATCTTTCCATACTTCGGATATACTGAGAGAATTTTAAACAAGAGGATTTTCAATGAAAGGTCTTTTAATTCTACGGATATAACGAGAAGAAATTATTACATATACATTTTTTCAATAAGAGGTCTTTCCATACTACGGACAGAACTAGAGCAGGGGTTCCCAAACTTTAATACCGGCGTACCACTAAACCGAAGTTCATACTTCCGCGCTCAACCAGGCATTAACACTAGAACTACCTGAAATTTTACTCAAGTTTTTTAAAATTATTTCGCACCAGAAATTTTATTTAAAACTACTTAACTTATTCATTTAACGTATTTCTTTCAGTTTTATATTTAATTTATTTTAAAAAGAAATTTCTGGTTCGTATAGGATTATATTCATTTGGTAACCGTCAAAATGACGGTTCCTTGTAGTTCTGGTGTTAACCGAAATGCTAATATGGGTAAAACTGTGAAAGTGGAACTTCCCATATTTTGTTCGATTCAAATCACCATTTTAAATAACGTTACTGTATTAAAAACCGATTTCCATAAAACAGAAAGAAACGTACACATTTGGTACAGAAGTGACAAATTTCAATTGACAGACAAAAATAAATAATGAATTATATATATATTTTTAAAAACTTCAACAGTGAAATAACCAATACAAGAAAAAAAAAATTAACTCCTCCTATTTGAACAAGCTCCTCCTACTTTCACGGATTCAGACTCTACCTTAAGACAATACAATTTAAAAAGCATGTTTAAAACAGTTTTCTTGCTAATTAAAACTGTTTCGTTGATAAATTTGTAAATTAGGTCTTTATTTACAAATTTAATTTTTTCCCGTATAAATGTAATAATTGGATGTGTTTAATTCTGGAAAACTGGTTGTATCATAAACAGCGTGTGCGGATGCAGACACTTTGCTATAATAAAAATTTCTTGTAACAACAACAACAACACAAAATAAAAGAGTTTACAGTCTCCAATTTTTATTCGAAAATTTCCAAAGTGATAAATTCATACCGTTTTTGATTTTATAATATTATTCTGGTACTTCATTTTACGTACCAGCATCGAACTTTCGTACCAGTAGACAGAGCTTTGGGTACCAATACTGGTACCATAGTTTGAGAACCCCTGAACTAGAGGATTTTCCATAAAAAATGGTCAGCACACTCCTTGTATTTTCCAAGGAGTCTGGCACCACTATTAATGATAAGAAAAATTCTATTTAATTTTTAAACACAGTATTCATAACCCTCTCGTTAATTCACAGAATTTTCAGTTCTTTTCTACAGTTGAATAAGGTGAATAAAACTGTTATAAAAATATGGTAGAAATGTGCCAACCTTGATAAAAGATTTTTTCCTACTACAGATATTGCAAGATAATTTTCAACACGAGGACTTTTCACACTACAGATATAATGAAAAGATTTTCAACAAGACGCCTTTTCGTAATACGAATTATAGATGTACATACCAGATGTTACATATTATGCATCAGTAATAAACATTTATCAGAAGATTTACACTTCACAAATAACTAAATTATGCCTAGCATTCTTCAATTAAATGAACCAGAATTTTTCTTTTGAAAAGTTTCTCAAGTCGAATATAATAATAAAGCATAATGTAATTTAGCTCTCAATTTTTTAAATACTTTGCAGTGTCAACTAGCTTAAATAACTACACAGAAACTATACGACAGTTTTCTTATTTTTGATTTTCATCCCTACAAAAAGATTTTCAACAAGAAGACTACCCATCGGTATATAACGAGAGGTATTTTCGTACTACGAATATTGCAAGGTAATTTTCAACACGAGGACTTTCAACACTACAGATATAACGAGAGGTCTTTTCGTACTACGGATATTGCAAGGTAATTTTCAAAACGAGAACTCGTCCGCACGACAGATGTATAACGAGTGGATTTTAAACAAGACGCCTTTTCGTAATACGAATCAGACATACACGTACATGGCATAACATAACAGATGTTACATATTATTCTTCAGTAATAAACATTTATCAGAAGATTTACACTTCAAATCATAACTAAATGATGCCTAGCATTCTTAATTAAAATGAACCAGACTCTTTTTTTAGAAACATTTCTCAAGACGAATATAACAGTGAAGCATAATATAATTTAACTCTCAACTTTTGCAGTACTTTGCGGTATCAACTAGTTTAAATAACTTCACAGAAACTATAAGGCAGTTTTCTTATTTTTGATTTTCATCACTACAAAAATAAGATAATTTGATTTTATGGTTTTACATCAATTGTTAATTTGGTTTCCATAACGTTACATAATACAAGGATTTTTTTAATAATTGACATGTATTTGTGTTTCAATGTTTAAAATGATTACCTTATTTAAAAACTCTATTGAATATCAGAATGATTTGTTAGAATTTATACACATTCATATATTTTTTTACATTTTTATTTTTCTTATATTTTCAATACACACTCAAAATCAATTTATCACAGTTTTTCTCGTTGCCATTGTATTAAAGCTGAAATATCTATTGCACACTGGCAATATTCTATATCAAACAAACTCTGACGTGAAAAATAAATTCAGTTTTCAATATTTTCCCTTTTGTATTTCTCGTAGAAATATCCGGTCGAAAACTTATAAAGAACTATCTAAACAGAAACAGAAAGAAAAAAGGAAACAGAATGTGATTCTTACCTTCAAATTTAAATTCTAAAATGTTATTGAAAAATATGCGAAATACTTTTTTTGCAGATTTTTTTTCTGCATATAGACTTGTCTCTAACTTTTCTTATACATACAAAGTTTTTCATATTTCTATGGCTGTATTGGATGTAAGAAGTATTTCTTTAAAAAAATTACTCTTGAAGGGATTGTTTATTACGTTATATTAGTATATAGTTTTTACACGCCAGTTGGCATATTTTTGTGAGAGACGATTGGCACAATAAAGTGTTTGTGAAACCCACTTAAAGTTATCTCTATTCAGTGTAAATCCTATTGTGACAATATGTTTTATTTTAACGCGCAGTAGACGTTTATATGTTAAATTTTTTCGCGTGTCCCTGTACTCATTACTGGGGGGGGGGGGAGGCTCGAAAGCCAAAGCACCGCGACCAGAGGTCTATTGTACTATCCCCCCAGGTCTCCTAATTTTGAACCAATTCCAGTTGAGAGACCTGCATCTGGATTGGCACCCCCAGAGGTAGCGCTTATACAGAACTTGGAGGACTTTGGGGCCACGAACAGATTTAACGTGCCCCAGCTCCCATTAACGTACACGGTCCCACAGCAGAGGCAGACGAGAGAGGATAGACGATGCACCCTCCCAAGCAGTGACCGTGGTCGATGCTGCTTAGCTTTCGGCGATCTTACGAGAGCCGAGCTTTACCGTCCGCGCCACTACGGGACGCGTGTCCCTGTAAAAAACTGTATAACATAAAACAGGCGTGTCCACCCTGAAAATTGTTAGGCACCAGTTTTTACAAATAAATATTTTCGCCTTATTTTATCACGTAATTTCACTCATTATTCAAGGCGAATAATTCTGTTCAAAAAGTAGTGACATCTCTTACGCTCGCGGGCCGTAGGTTGGACACCCCTGCCATAAAACATATTTAACCCTTTCCGGCACAGACAAAGTCTGTTCGTAAAATGAGAAATTGCTGACTGACACCGGTATTTACAAACGACTTTTTTAGAAAATATGAACACCTTATTTTAAACTTTCATTATAGAAACAAAATTTTATTAAAATATTCTTGGTGCCGAATGCAAGTTTGGAATTAAAATTAGGTGTGCCCGGAGTAGGACCACTGTGCCGGAAAGGGTTAAACAAGTTGGAAATTGTACGTCAAACGTGACAAATGAGGTTCGTTCGCACTATAGCTAGTTATATAAATATTCAGATCTTGATGATTTTAAATTCTGTGAAATGAATTATATCATCTGCAGATTAATTTCTGTAATAAAATAAGTATCACGGTCGCTTGACAATTAAACCTCATAAGCTCCTATAACAAGAAAGCACCGATTTTAAAAAAAAAATTTCAAATAAATGTTTTTATTAATATTTTCTAAAGTTTTGATTCGATTTTCATAAAATTTGAAAAGTCACGACAAAATTCTGCAAAAATAATATATCTTAAATTTCAAACCATTCGGTTGGGTAGTTTTTGCGTTGTTATATGCGGACGGACGGACCAGACGACGACAATAGGTGCTACGTATTTATATAATTATAAACGCACCTACAAATGAGGGGGTTAGAATGAGAGTGGTGCAAGTCAAAATTTGTTTTAATCTAGATAACCATATTTTCACTGAACGTATATTAATTTCTGTTCAGTGAGGCAGTCAAATAAGTCATAGTTCACTTAGGTAGTCGTTAGAGGACAAAACAAGTTAGACCGCTTAATACAATGGTAATACGACAAGTTTCACAAAACCCTTCATTTTTCAAATTGCTAAATATTGACTTACTCCACTGTCATTATAAACACTTAAAATATTAAGTAGCACTATGTACCTTAACCGTTTGAGTGCTGAAAATTCGGCCTAAAATCCGCGGAAAAAACAATTGTGTTTCAACCCAGAAATTTTATCTATAAAATGTAACTCACTAGATCGCTGTAAATACTTCAACTGTTGAATAAAAATTAAATGATTTCAATTATTGAATAAAATTTCTGGGTTGAAACAAAATTTCTTTGATCCGCAGATACATTGCGGCCTTATTGCGCTTCATAGCACTCAAACGGTTAAGACCATATTTTCAAAGATGCCAAGCTCTCACTATTCGTCCGTAATATGCGGATTAATTTGACTCAATTTAACAACGTTTCGAACAAGAAATATAATTTTACCAATCTTTAATTAATATCAAATAGCTACATGGATTATATTTAATTTCATTTCTTAGAGCAATTTCTGGTACGAAACGTATTAAACCTTGGTTAAATTAACACACGTATTACGGAAGATAAGCGAGAGCTTGGCACCTCTGTATCTATAATTCGTGGTGATTGGCCAAATTTTATTAAAGTTACAGACTTTGAACTTAAACAGAAAAACAAGAAAACAGATGAGAAGATAATCATACTAATTTTAAAAGTTAATCAAATTTGAACTAGACCGCCTGCAGAATGAGCCCGTTCAAAATTAAATTATAATTAATTAATTAATTAAAATCGCAGCATCCATTCAAAAAGTTATATGTGGGAATAAATAAAAATAATATATAATTATAAAAACATTTAAAATTCTATATACTTATTTCTTAGGGAGTGTCAATTATAAGCGGCTTATAACGAAGGAGATTATGCAATTCGTTACACTCACACACACGCATATATATATATATATATATGTGTGTGTATATATACAGGGTACGTCAGAAACATGTATATACACTTTGAACTGTTATGAAAATTTATTTTAATATCTACAAATTAAATATCTAAAAAATAATGTTACGTTTCTTCAACAGGTGGCAGCAGAGTCGTCGATCTAGGTGCGCAACCCAGTTAGAGGAACAGTAAAAGATGAGGTGTACCGCCGTAAACCACGTAACCTGGAGAAACTTTGGGATGAGATTCAAGCGATGTGCGCAGACATCCCATTGGACACTTTGCTGTGAAGTATGGAATCGGTCGTGACTCGTACTCTCAGAAATGTTTTAATGTTGAAGGCCACCATTTTGAACATTTATTGTAACCACCATTTGGAACATTCAGCTTTACATGAAAGTACACTCATTTACTTTATCCATCATTTGGAACATTCAGCTTGTCATGAAAGTACACTTAGTTTTCAAATTGGACTATAGCCCTTCTTCTCCGTGAAATTTAACCTTGTAGGTTGGAAAATAAATTTTCTATAAAGTGAGTATATTTTTTTCTGACGCGCCCTTTATATGTATATATATATATATATATATATAAACAATGATATTTTCTTTTACTGCATTTTCTAAACATTGTACAATGCAATTTGTTAAAAATCTGTATCTCAATTTCCTCTTTTTTTCATGGTTTTAAAATAATTTTCAAGCATACATATTTTACATCTGTGTAACCCAATTACGTAAGATCCCGTTTGCACTTAATATGATGAAATAACTCAGCATTTGTTTGTTTCCTTGAAATATTCTATGCGTAAATTTCCAAACGAAACTTAAACTACACAAACAAATAAAACAATAATTAAAACACTAATTTACTAGATACGTACTCAAACTACGAGCTATGCTGGAATAATCAGAAATACGTAGGCAGTTAAAAGTAGTGAAATGTTTCGCGATTGTCAATTGGCATGTAATACCAAAAGCAAAACTGCTTTCCGATGTAGTTGGTTTGCAATTAAAAAAAATGTACTAAATGTAAAAATTCCATAAGAGTTTTCAATTAAAAACGATATTATCTATGTTTTGTGCGTATATCGTTTGGACCTGTTTACCGAATAAGCTCGGGAAGTCCGTGCTTACCCAAAGAAATACTAAGCCCCCCCCCCCCCCAAATTTACTTTTCAAAATAACCTTTTTGAGAAAAAAAAATCAATAAGGGTAAAAAATGCATTTTTTCCCTACGAAACTTTTATCTAAATATCATGAAGCTCGCTCGCTCTTTCTAAATTCCTGTTTACTTTAAATTCTGATGGTAAAATTTGAAATTGTTGCTGCGTACCAAAAATGAATTTAGTAAATAAGAGAGCAATTGATAGAGGTTGGCCCCCAGAGTAATGTCATACTTTCCCTACTTTTATGACTTAAGCGGGCCCTGTATATGTGTCATCTTTAACCCATTTACCCCAGATTGGATTGCCTAAAATTAATAATAGAAAGTCTTTGTCTCTATGTCTGTCTCTTTGTTCGTTTGTTGGCAATGGCTAGGGAAGCCAATTTTACGTAGAGGTCAGAAGATTTGCATGAGGATAGAAAAAGATAGGTTTGAATGCACCTGAGGCTCTTTTGTTTTATAATTAGTCATGATATTAATTCAAAACCCTAATGAATAACCGGCAATTTTTGGCAGTTTGCCAGGATTAAGAAGGCTACGGCGCACGTCTAGTTTATCCGTTACTTTTCAAGCACAGACGTACTAAAAGCTTTGTTATTTTTTTGTTTGTTTGTTTGTTTTCTTTTTGCATTTTGAAATCGCAAATGCCGGGTTGTAACAATATCGGTTGTAACAATATATTTTGTTTTTTCATAATAAATACAGGAATATTTACTATTTCAAAACCAATATTTTTTAAACTGCCATTCCTGCTTCCCGGATGAAAATTCAAATATATATATATATATATATATATATATATATATATATATATATATATATATATATAATACTTTTGTAAATAATAACCATTAAACCACATAAATAATCGACAGTTGATAAACCGATAATTACAATATAATACATAAATATCTAAAAATTTAAGACTCTCAAAATTAAAATGAGTGGAAAAAATACTTAAAAATATGTAGAGAAAAAATCCGAAATGCAGAAAGTGAAAATTATTACAAGAGTAATTGGAAACTTATATAGTGAACATTTTTTCATTGGCAATAGTCCACTAATATAAGTAAAATGTAATTGATATATATATACTATATATGTTACGGCCAATATGATTAATCCGATCATTATTAATAATAACCGGTTATTATTAATAATAACCGGCCTTTATGTCCGGTCATTATTAATAATGACCGGATTAATCATATTGACCGTAATATATATATACTACATTTCATATATTGCATTTCATAAAATTTACATTCCTATTAAATTTAATATTCAATTTCTATTAAATTATATATATATATTGTATTTTCATTTGACATTTGAAATGTACTACCAAACGGATGATTATGCATGGTCACATGTCAATTTTCGAATTCCATTTTAATGTCATTTGATAGCTAAATTCCATTTTTCATCCAAATTATGATTAGGTTATATTTATTTTATTTATCTGGCATCTTTTACCATTTTATATATTTATTTATTTTTTGCTTTTTTCTCTAAAACTATTATGTATGTATTGTTACTTGCCATCTCCAAATTAGAATTTCGGTAATTTGTTGTTTGAATTTGTTAATTATTTATTAACTTAAAAGTAGTAATATATACACTAAATAATTGCCATCTTTAAATTGAAGATTTGGTCAGTTTTTGACAATAGAACTTGTTTGATATATTTTCATTTCAAAGGTAATTATATATATATATACATTATTAATAATAACCGGTTGTTATTAATAATGACCGGATTAATCATATTGACCCTAACATATATATATAAAACATATATATATATATATATATATATATATATATATATATATATATATATATATATATATATATATATATATATATATATATATACGTGTGTGTGTGTGTGTGTGTCAATTACATTTTACTTAGATTACATCCTTCACAAAAATATGAAAAGTTGTACACATGAAATAAAATCTCTCTTTATGCGAAAGGATGAAAACTTTTGTGTATAAAAAAAAAATCCGATATTTGGATAAAAAACATCAGAACTATTTCCAAAAAGATAAATAGGTATTTTTCTATCTAATATGGAAATTAAAATAATGATAACAACAGCTTTGCGCATTTGAAATTATGGAAGATTATCAAAGGCATTTTTCTGACTTGGTTTTTCCAACTTCTGGAAATTTTATAATAGTCGAAAGAAATAACAAAAAATATAATTGTGGTGAAAAAAACATCATCACGTAGAAGGGGAAAAAATGTCTTATTTTGTATCTTTTGAAAAAACTTTTCTCTTATGTGAAAGAAATGAAGATCTGATTTTCTATTATTTTCTATTTTTCTCTTCAATGTTAACTGCCTTTTTTAATATATTAACACTTTCTAAATTAGCTGAAATGTGTTTATGACTTCTGTTTGTCTGTCTGTGCTCTCTTAAATATTATCTATGTAGTATTTATAATTCGTTTAGAAGGTCACACTAAAGAATTCCGTTACAGTATGGCCTGTGGATAGAAATCTTTTGTAGTGCATTTTAATAATGATAATATATTTTAAATATAATGAAATTGAATTGCTTGACTGGGGTAGACTGTGAAGTATAGAATAGGTAACATTTATAGTTCATTTACATGCCTCACATTTTTGCACACAAATAAATTCCATTATAGTCTATGGAGGAAAAATAGTTTGCGTTGCATATAGCGATGTTACGATACTTCAAACATAATAAAATTTATATAGGTCACGAAAGTGTGCTACAATTTTTTTTTCTGCGGATTATGGAATCTATTGCATTTATAGTGCGTTTACAGAGATACATAAAAAAATTCCCTTATAGGACTTACTATGATCAATACCTGCTTCAAATTCGTATTAATATGCTATATGAGTTTTGATTCTTAACTAAATTTTAGTGTATTACGTGATGTGTATAAATTCTATAGATAATATGCAGGACTTCGCGACAAAATTCTCACACATTACCGGTTACGGGCAAAATGGATTTTTACTGCATTATGTTTTTGTTGTTGTTGCTGTTGGGGTTTATTTAAATAAGTCGTCTTATGGTATGGAAAATAGAAATTTCTTAACAATATTCTGTTAGGGTTGTAAAAAGTCATTTGTCATATTCTATGCCCGGTGCATGATTTTTCGTTGTTACTTTGATCAGAAAAGAGTATTTAAATTTAGAGTTTTCTATCTGCCAATTTCATAAACTGTAATAAGTATCTTTTCTAAAGTGTCTGACTTCAATTAACCCTGTTTTGAATGAGTTATTTTTAAATGGATGAAAATGGATTTAAATGAATGAAAATGGATTTAAATTGATGAAAACGGATGAAAATGAATACATTTAAAAATTGATATTTTTAAATGGATTCTTTTTTCCTTGATGAAAAATATTTTTTCCTTTAAACCTCACCAAAACGAAATCATCAACGTTTAAATTATCAGAGGTTGAAACTATCTCAGTGTCTAATAAATCACTACTGGGGCTACTACTACTATCTGGGATATCTAAAAATACCATTCAAAGCAATTGAATACTCATATACCAATTTTCGTGTTTCCACAGCCGTTAAACCATAGTTTACATTAGATGCTTCGAGGAAATATGAAACTTTCCTTTTCTTGAGCTTCACGAAAAACTTTTCTATTACCAATTAATGGGGAATATTGAAATTCATCTGCTTGTGCGTTCTTAATTTTTAGAACAATTCTATTTAAATAGGACTTTGCAAATGCCGCTGTCGATCTTTCGCTATTTTTCCCGCCATTTCCGCAGCCATGTTTTCTTTAGTAGTTTGATTTTTCCAACTTTTCCTTTTCGAGGCACATTGACTTTTTCATGATTTCTGGAAAAGGAAAAGAATTTTAACTAATAAGCATAGGTTATTGTAATATTTGTATACTTTTGTTCCACATAATAATGAATACATTCTTCCTACATAAAAAACTAAAATCCATAACTTACATTTTACAAAACATGCATAATATTTTGTTAGAATAATTATAAACAGCAAGAGGTTGAAAGGAATATGTCCTTCTCAACCTCTCAGTTACTGTGCATTTCAACCTCATATCCACCAAGCGAAATTAAATTGGTATTTATGCATAACAATGTTTTAGTTAACAAAATATACTGCTGGATTCGCATAAAGTGCATAATTTACACAGTGCTAAATAACATAAATATTATAATGATAAACACAATTTTACATTATTATGAGAAAAAAAGAAAAGCAAATATTCAAAACTTACTTTTTTATATCAAAAACAGGTTTTGCTCAAGACTCCCTTATCATAGATCAGACTTGACAATCCGGGGAAAGTCTATGGGAGAAAATGTCCGCGGTAATTGCCAACTTATTAATTGACTTTCTCCGGAAAGTATCGCCGCCTGGTGGATACTACCGTACAGTTGCCATGTTTCGGGCTTTTTGAAGACCAGTATATTTTTAGAGAAAATGTTGTTCTTTTAAATCCCAGAATTCTCCGATCAAACAAAACAACATTGTCTCTACTAAAAAACTGGTATCCAAAAAGATAATAGAAAAATCTATAGAAAAATCTAGCTGGTCTGCTACCGCATAGCTGCCAACTCTTACGCTTTTTTCTTACCACTAAAATTTAATAGAATTTTTTTCGTCATGTAATCACACGATCTTGTCAATTTAATAAGATAAAATTTACTATAAAATTTTAGTGGTAGGAAAACTACTAGTTCATAAGAACTAATGGGTGCATAGAACAAATGGAGCTGTGAAAAAATTTCGTGTGATTTCGTGTCGTAAATACTATTACTGACGATTGATGGCGCTAGTAGCAGGACAAGTATAGCGGTCAAAGGCAACTTGCTGATTCAGAGGTCTGATACTATGATAAGGAGGTCTTGGTTTTGCTTTCATCACCTACAAAGCTAAAATGATTGACGTTAGTTATAAAGATTTTTAAGATAGAACAGGTATCGCCACCTATTGCGCCAAAATTGAAAGTTTTAACATTTTATTTTCTTCTTGAAATTTTGCGTATCTCTTTCACCCGTATTCTCCCTTACATCACCCATACTAAAAAAAAAAAATTGAAGTGCATTTTTTTTTTATGTCAAGGGATTTAAAAATCTCTTTGATTCCCTTAGCATAAAGACCGTGCTTTTTGACAAAAGTAAAACTATCTTAAAAACACTATTTTTATAAAAAATAATATGGAATAGTTATACGAATATTAATAAAAATAATAATTTCGCGCATTTAAAAATTAAAAATGAAGAGCTTCAGGAAGTTTATATTAGTTGAACAAACCAGCTAAAATGTGAAAGCATACAGTATGTCAAAATGTAATTTAACATAATAGAAACGAAAATATTTTATCTTCTTTTGCGTCTTTAAAAAAAAAAAAAAATTCTTTTCCACAAAAGATATGACAAAGCGAAAAGTGGTTTTGCTCCACCTTTTTGGCCAACTTTTTTTTTTCACTCTATTTTGATCCAGATATAAAAATCAAAGTTATCACTTTATTTATCTAGCAATTTCCTCAACAATAAAAAGTACATATTCTAAAGATTTCAAACTTTAATTAAACGATATTTTCCTTTCTTATTTTAAGAAAGCATTATCTTTAGTTAATTAATTTTCAACACTTTGCATAATAATTTTACTTACAAGGCTTTGACTTTCAAAATGTTGAACTGCAATTTAATGTAAAAGAAAACAAAAACAAAATTATTTATCTGTATCATTTAAGAAACTTTTTTTTTTTTACAAAAGATGTAAAAAACTGAAAAGCATTTTCTGATTCATTAAGTAGTAACTTTTTCTTGCCAATATATTTTGTTCACGACTAAAAATTGAAAGTTATTAGTTTTATTAACTATTGATTTTCTCAACATTAATAATTGCATGTTCTAAAGACTGGAAATATTAATTAAACTTTACCTTTCATTCGTTGTTAAAGGAAATCATTATCTTTCTTTAATGAGATTTTGACATTTGATATAATACGAGGGGCAGTCGGAAAATAAGTTTCCCCTAGCCACTGTGGACAGAGATGTGTATGAAAGACAAAAAATGCAATGAGACATTAAAGATAAAACATAATTTTATTTTTCCACATAAGTACCAAGTACATTGACACATTTTTCATACCGCTTTATAACCTTCAAAAAGCCCTCCAAGAAAAAATCAGGGCTTTGCTTACGGACGAAGCGTTGAACGGCTATGAGCGAAAGACGACACAGCAGGTGAACGAGTATGTGCAAGACACCAATACACCATTGGGTAGAGGTCGACCGCTATCAAGCAGATGGCGCTGTTGCAGTGCCTGCGCAGATGGCTGTTGCAGTCAACAGCCATCAGTCACCAATGAGTATCACCAATGAGTATCACCAAACAGTCACCAATGGTGTATTGGTGTCTTGCACATACGGCGTTCACCTGCTGCGTCGTCTTTCGCTCAGAGCCGTTCAACGCTTCGTCCGTATGCAAAGCCCTGATTTTTTCCTGGAGGGCTTTTTGAAACTTATAAAGCGGTATGACAAATGTCTCAATGTACTTGGTACTTATGTGGAAAAATAAAGTTATGTTTTATCTTTAATGTCTCATTACATTTTTTGTCTTTCATACACACCTCTGTCCACAGTCGCCAGGGGAAACTTATTTTCCGACTGCCCCTCGTAATTTCCATATTCACGTATTGTCAGTTCCAGGATGATAGATCTGCAATATAAGCTGGAATGAATATACTAAATCACTACATAGTATAAAACAAAGTCGCTTTTTCTGTCCCTATATCCCTATGTACGTTTAAATCTTTAAAACTACGCAACGGATTTTGATGCGGTTTTTTTTAATAGATAGAGTGATTCAAGAGGAAGGTTTATATGTATAATAACATCCATTAAATAGTGGAGAAATACTGTTATTTTTGAGGTTTTTAATGTGATGTCGTAAATAATTTCATTTTTTCCGCTTATACCTTGCAAACGCAGGCTGAACCCTAAAAGATTTATCAAAATAATGTACTAATTATTGTACACATTAAAAAGGTCTACAGAAAACACAAAGAGATGAAAGTTTTCAAGGTTAACCCGAAGCAAAGCGAGGGAGGGCCGCTAGTATTACTATATGACTATAATATGTAGAATGAATATGCTATATATATATATATATACATATATATTAGTATATGACTATAACATGTAAAATGTATATACCTGTATTATAACATATTTAATATTTAATTCTAAGATTTATATATAATTACTTTTAAAATGGCAACTATATAATTTTAACTATACACTTGCAATGTATAAAAAGATTCTCCAGGTTTGTAAATGCAAAAATAGTTTATTTATTATTTAGAGACCTTGAGAATATCACCATTGAAAAGGTGTGCGAAACTTTTCGGTTTGTTATTAAATGATTTTTATACGTAATTTAATCATATTTAGCAAATATTTATATTACCATCTACTGGTACTCACATTATTATTTGTATATCATCATATGTATCATATTACTATCATAATATAAAATATATATTATTTATTTGTAAATATATTTTCACTGCAACTCTAAACCCATTTTTAGGTGCGTTCATACTTATATAAATACGTAGCACCTATAGTCGTCATCGGGCCTTCCGTCTGTCCGTCTGTCAGCATATACCAGCGCACAAACTACCCACCCGAATGCTTTGAAATTTAATAGATATAATCGCCGCAAAATTTTGTCGATTTCTTTCAAATTTTATGAAAATCAAATCAAAACTTAAAAAGATATTAATAAAAGTTTTCTTCATTCTATTACATCCTATCATACGTAATTAATTCAATGATATCCCATGATAGGTAATGATTCTAGGTTGCCACGGTGATTACGTCCTATTTAAAATGTGGTCCTATTGTTTCCGTATTACTGAATTTAAAAACCGAATTTGTATACAAAATTGTTTAATTATAGCAATCATATAAAATCTACCGACAGTTTTTTGGATCGGTGTTTCTGGAGAAATAGATATTAATTGGAAAAAGAATCTAAATATGGATTTCAAGTTCTGAAATTTTCAAAGCTAGTCTTAAGTTTCCCATTGGAATTTTCAGTAAATGTCAAGAAATGATAAAATGTTGCCAACTTAAAATGTACTTATTTTATTACGGAAATGAACCTAACAAAATAACAGGCGATATAATTCATTTCAGAAAAATAATAACGATGATTTTTTAACATTGTCTTGTATTGGATATTTGCCCATAGTATAATATTTAATGTAACAGAATTGTGATTAATTGTTTGTAAAAGTGTATTGAAACTTAATTTCATGAAATAAAATTAATATGTATAATATGAAAATGTGCACATAAAATAAATTTTGTATTCATGCATTTTTGCATAAGAGTGCAACAGCTATTGCACCAACCTCTGAATATTTATAAAACTACTTATAGTACGAACGTACGTTTGACGTATAATTTCCAACTTGTTATAATTTGCTGTATAACAGCATGGTGTTCGTCAGACACACTACCAATAAACGGAAAGTATATTAGAAATGAAATTCTTTTAATGTCATGTGTTTCTGTAAAGAATAAAAAACATAAATACCATAAAAACCGTGCTTTTGACAGAAAAAATTTATTTTTAAAAGTATAGGTTTTATAAACTAACACGGAGAACTTATATTAATAAAAATTGGAATTTGCGCATTTAAAAATTAGAAACGAAGATCTTCAGGATGTTTATAATAATTGAACGAACTAAATAAAATATGAAAATCACACAGTATATCAAAAAGTAATTTAACGTAAAAAAAATATTTTTTTTTTTCTTATTTTGCGTCTTTAGAAAAACTTTTATTTTTCATAAAAAATATGAAGAACTGGAAAGCGTTTTTTGTTTCGCTTTTCAGGGGTAACTTTTTTTTTACTCTATTTGGATCAGGATAAAGAAATCAAAGTTAATATTTTACTTATATATATATATATATTTCCTCAACAATAAAAAGTACTTATTCTAAAGATTTCAAACCTTAATTAACGATATTTTCCCTTCCATATGATAAGAAAGCATTAGCTTTAGTTAATTAGTTTCCCACACTTAACAAAATAATTTTACTTACAAGGCTTTGACTCTCAAAATGCAGAACTGTAATTTAACGTAACAGAAAGGAAAACAAATTTTTCTTTATGTTTGAGAAACTTTTTCATTTTTACAAAAGATGTAAAAAAGTGAAAAACATTCCCTGATTCATTAAGAAATAACTTTTTCTTCTCAATATATTTTGATCATGACTATAAATTGAAAGTTATTAGTTTTCTAGCTATCGATTTTCTCAACATTAATAATTATATGTTCGAAAGTCTTCAAATATTAATTAAACTTTTCCTTTCATTCGTTGTAAAAAGAAATCATTATGTTTCTTTAATGAACTTTTGACATTTGATATAATAATTATGGTACTTACGTCAGTGTCAGGAAGATTCCCAAAAATGGTTGTCAAATCCCTAATCGTATTCAAAACAGTAATTTAATATATATTTATTAAATACCTAACATTGTTGAAAATAGAGAATAATATAAAAGCAAACTAAAATAATACAAATCACTAATTTACCATACACTTATTAAAAACATGACATCAAGTTAGAGACTTTTGGTGAGGGAATATGTTTAGAAAAGTATTTTTATTTCCTATTGGATGTTATGTCCACTAGAATGAATAGAATATATATATATATATATATATATATATAGGGCGCGTTATAAAATCGTGCAAACTTAAAACATTCATAATAAAAGAAGTAATACTCAGAAAACATTCGGTTTGTGCGAATATGATCAGAGGGATATTGAATTTATTTTTTCCATGTTTAAAAAAAATGATTGCAAAAGTAACCAAAAGAGAGAGTTCACACGTCATACTGAGTAGAGATCCTACATAACAGAGAGATTGGACATTCACGAAATTTCCGCCATGTGAGTTCCAAATTAGCTGGAACGCAGTAGAACACAATGTATTTTCGTCACCGTCTAATACTTTTTATTGTATTAAAATCATGGAAAACTCGTTTTATATGCTTTCAGACAATCATGAAAATACATTGCGTTCCACTGAGTTCCACCTGCTTTGGAACTTACATGGCGGACATTTCGTCAATGTGCAATTTCTCTCTAATATAGGATCTCTAATACTAAGATGTTTTATGCAAATCAGGCAATCATTTCGTGGACGATCCTCCAAACTCACCGTTTCCTCAAAACGTCGTACTAAATTCAGTTAACGTCGTACTAAATTCAGTTTCCCATTCAATGAAATAGAGCTTTTTTGCGCCTTCAGTCCTTTCTCCGTGCGAAACTTTCGTAATGCAATAGTTGTGGGTTCACCATGCTTGCAGAAAAATTTAACCACCAACGCTCTATCTGGTAAGAATAGCAAGCTGCCTAGATCGAATGATGAATCCATTTCCAATAAAGGCTCCTACAACCCGGGCTGACTCACGCCGTCATTTAATTGCCCGTAGAAGAGCGATTGGCCACGCCACGTGGGCAGCAATCGCTGATTGGTCTAAATGGGAAACAAAATACCTGATGATTCAGCCTGTATTATAGCAGCCCTAATTTCCAGCCAGGTGGTTTATTGCTAGCCGGATTTGCATAAAACGCCTCAGAATGACGTATGAGTGCCCTCTTTTGGTTACTTTTGAAATGCATTTTTTTATACATGGAAAAAAAATCCGAAGTCCCACTGATCATATTCGGGTAAACCTAAAGTTTTATCGAGCATTATTGCTTTTATTATAGATTTTTTTTTTTGTACGAAATTAAGACGAACCCTGTATACACAAAACGATTACAATACGTAAAATGTTTATATCCATTACATATATGTTTACAAAACTTCTATTATTTTTTATATGGCAATTACGTAATTTTAACAATGCACTAATGGTTATTCCATTTTAACAATGCAACAGAGAAAGTAAGGATTTCTGCAATTAGCGTTATAATTAGCATTCTGTAATTGGCGTTCTGTAATTGGCGAAATTGTTGACGTGGTGCATCTTCCTTGCAAGAATAATACGTAAGTATCATAATTTTAGTTTCTATGTTTTGCCTTAAAACTATTGTAGTAGAGAACTGCAATTTAAAGTAAAAAATAATTATATACCTTTGTATCGTTCGAAAACCTTTTCGCATGAGATTCAAAAAACTCAAAAGCATCTTCTACTTCATTAAAGAGTAACTTATCTCTATTCGTTTCAAGAAATTTTAATCATAACTAAGTCGATTTCCACAATAGTTTCTAAATTCTTTCTGAATGTCTTGATTTCCTAAAAACTTGAAATCTTAATTAAAATTTAACTTTCATTCTATGTAAAAAGAAATTAGGGGGAGTGTATAGTAATAAGGATAAACGGAACAATAAGATATTTTTTTTCAATCGGAAAAGGATCTTATAAAAATAGCATTACTTTCCACAACTTTATGAATTTCATTAATTTTTTTAAGCCAATTTTGGGTGTTTTGTGTGTGTTTTGTGTGTGTGTGTGTGTGTGTGTGTGTGTGTGTGTGTGTGTGTGTGTGTGTGTTTACAATATGTGAGGATAATAAGAGACTGATATTCCAATATGCGTATAAAGGCAGTGCAAACTGAACAGAGTTATTGAAAAAGCACTTAAAATGCATGTTTTCTAAAATTTAAACCTAATTTAGGCTAGGCAATTTTAATAAATAGTTCAAAGATCACGAGTAGTTTAAAGTGATTTAATAGCATGTTAAATTATCATTATTACGCATGAATTATTATTATGTAGCTATTGGATACAATAAAATAAGTTAAAGGTAAAAACAACATTTTAATATATTCCTTTTACTTATATATATATATAATGTGTGGGGTTTCGTCTCTTATTCCCCCACCTTCCCCTAATATAATTTATTTTTATGCGTTTTTGTAATTAATATAATAAATATACTTACTAGGCTTTTCCTTACAATTTTTATAGTATTGAGCTATAATTTAATGTAAAACAGAAGAGAAAGTCTTTTTTTATACCGTTTGTGAAATTTTTCTATTTCAAAAAACCTATAAAGAACTGAAGAGCATTTTCTGCTTCATTTAAGGGTAACTTTTCTTTTCAACCTATTTTGATCAAAACTGAAAATTGAAAGTTATCAGCTTTCAATTTATAGGTTTCCTTAACAGTTAAAAATACATTTCCGAAAGATAAGAAATCTTAATTAACCAATGATTTCTTTCATAACAATATTTTAATTTCCTATGAAAGTAAATAATTGTTTAATTAATTTTCAATACTTCATATAATAACTTTACTTACTTTTTACAATTTTTACTCACAACTATTAGAATAGTCAGTTCAATTTAACGTGAAAAAGAAGAAATTTTTTTTTTTTAATCTGCTTCATTTCTTTTTCACAAAAGATGTGAAAACTGAAAAGCATCTTCTGCTTCATTAAGGTGTAACTTTTCTTATCAACCAGTTTTGATTAGAACTAAGAACTGAAAGCTATCAGTTTTCAATCTATCGGTTTCCTCCTTGGTAAAAAATATATTTTCGAAAGACAAATCTTACTCAAACGATACTTTCATTCCTTATGAAAGAAAATCGCTGTTTCATTAGTTTTTGCACTTGATATAATAATTTTACTTTCAATCAGTCCAAAAACAGATCATCCCATTTTTATAATGTCCCGTATACGTATATACTTAAATCTTATTTTAGTTTCCACAATTCCTCAGGCATTAGTATGTATTTTTTTAAGAACATTAGTAGTATACGTGTGTTTTTTTAATAGTACTATTATTGTTAATTACTATAAAAATAAATTATTTATATTGTCAATAACATACATATATTAAAAGTAGCATTAAAAACGTAGTCAGTTAGTTATCCATCGTAAAAAACGTGGAAGAGCTGGGTATGGACTATACTTTTTTAAAACATCGAACTTAAACATATGTGTTTTTTAAGATGGATGACTGACAATGTTTTTAATGCTACTTTTAATATATGTATGTTATTGACAATATAAATAAATTCATTTTAAAGAAGTGTAATAGTAATTAACAACAATAGTGCTATTGAAAAAAAGACACACGTATACTACTACTGCTCTTGAAAAAATACATACTAATGCCTGAGGAATGGTCGAAACTAAAATATGATTTTAGTGTTAATTTACTTACTCTTTTACAACTTTCACTCGCAACTATTACAGTAGTGAACTCATGTTCACGTAGAAACTGGAAGAGTATTTTTTTCCATCTGTGTCGTTTCTTTTTCACAAAAGTGTAAAAAACTGAAAAAAAATATTCCGCTTCATTTAGGAAAAACTTATCCTTATACTTCTCCATAGTACCTTTGCCAGGAAGGAAAAGCATAGTAAGTATGTATATTATATTAATTTCAAACACTCATAAAAATAAAAGTTATTAGAGGAAGGTTGGGTAAAAAGAAACAGAACCCCCTCCCCCCCCCCATCTTTTATGTATAAATTAAATAATTGAATGAATATATTAAAATATAGTTTTTATTTTAACTTATTTTATTGTGTTCACTAACTACATAATAATAATGATTTAACATGCTAATAATTCACTTTAAACTATTCATAATATTTTAAGATTTATTTTACAATAAATTGCCTAGCCTAAATTAGGTTAAAATATTATGGAAAAAAGGGTTTTTTTAAATGCTTTTTCAATAACCTTATTCAGTTTACACAGTCTTTATATGAATATTGGACTTTATATGAATATAGTTTTTTATTACCCCCACAGAGTGTGAAACAAAAAAAATCAACACAAAAAGTTGGCTTTAAAAATTGATAAAATTGTGGAAAGTAATGAAAATTTTGCAATATCCTTTTCCTATTGAAAAAAAAAATCCTATGATTTGTTGTTATTTCTTATTGTCTCGTTTATTAGGTGCGTTCGTAATTATATAAATACGTAGCACCTATTGTCGTCGTCTGGTCCGTCCGTCCGTCTGTCTGTCTGTCCGTCCGTCCGTCCGTCCGTCCGCATATAACAACGCAAAAACTACCCAACCGAATGGTTTAAAATTTAAGATATATTATCTTTGCAGAATTTTCTCGAGACATTTCAATTTTTTTAAAAATCAAATCAAAACTTTAGAAAATATTAATAAAAACATTTATTAAGAAATTTGATTTTTTTTTAATCGGTGCTTTCTTTTTATAGGAGCTTTCGAAGTTTAATCGTCAAGCGACCGAGATAATTATTTTATTACAGAAATTAATCTGCAGACGATATAATTCATTTCACAGAATTAAAAATCATGAAGATCTGAATATTTATATAACTAGCTATAGTACGAACGCACCTCGTTTGTAGCGTTTGACGTACAATTTCCATCTTGTATCTCATTACCATACCTTCTCCTAATTTCTTTTTATAAAGAATAAAAGTTAGCGGTTAATTAAGATTTCAAGTTTTATAAAACTCATTTATTGCTGTCGTGAGAATCGATTTAGTTATGAATAAAATACCCTGAAAAAAAAAAAGATAAGTTACTCTTTAATGAAGTGAAAGATTCTTTTGAGTTTTTCGCATTTTATACGAAAAGAAAAGGTTCTCGAACGATTCAAACGAAGAAAACTATTTTCTACCTTAAATTGCAGTTCTCTACGGTCATAGTTTTAAGGCAAAGGATTGCAACTAAAATTATGGTACTTACGTATTATCCTTGCCAGGAAGATACACCACATCAACAATTTCGCCGAGAACACTAATTACAGAAACCCTTATTACTTACCTATCATACATACTATAGGGTAAATCTTGTGATCGCTTTAAAAATTGAAAAAATGTTTTTGACGGATTTCAGACACTGGAGATTCCGAAAAACATATTTTTACAAAAAAAAAAAAATAATCGCCGTCCGTCTGTCTGTGTGTCTGTAAACGCTCTGTCTCCCGAACAAACTGAGATAGAGACTTGAAATTTAGTATGTATTTAGTATGTAATAATGAGAAGAAGCCTATTGAAATTTCAGTAACCTCGAACTATTTTTTTTCGGACTCTCAAAATATTTGTTCTGATAAAAGGTATATAAAAATTTTTGAATTTTTTTATTTTAAGAAGTGACTATAAAAGACAATAAAAGAAACATAAATTTTGCATAAAGAATGAAGATGAATGAGTTATGAGTTGCCGAGATATTTGTAATCCTATTTTCCACACTCTTCGATTTTTCATGACCCTGTATTTCATTAAAATTTTAATTCAAAGATATATTTTAATTGGAAATGAGACGCTTAATCCTACGCTGTAAACTCTTAGTTAATCTGATTATTATTTTTGAAGTTATAAGTATGTTTCCTTTACGCAATTCAGTAATAGAGCATTTAAAATTTATGATGTCATTAAGCCAAGATTTTATTCGAATTGCAATGCATTTTATAAATAGTTTACACATGTTTTATTTTCATATTTTATATTATGCATGTTCATGATGGGTAAGTATTACCGTGGCCCCCAACGACTAGTTTTTTCTTCACATTACAAATGCATAGTTAAAATTATATATATGCCATATTAAAAAATAATAGATGTTTTATACATAACTGTATAATCTATAATGTAGATTCATAGTTTCCTCCAGGTAGTTTTAAAAAGGCGCTGCGCCCTGCCTGCCTTTTGGTTAAACAAATAGCGCCTTTCTTGCGCCTCATTCAAAAATAGCGCCCTTGCCTCTCATTTTTCATCATAACTAAGAATTGAAAGTTATAAGTTGTCTTATCTATCTATTTCTACATTAATAAAAAATGTATTTTCTAAAAACTTAAAACTTTAATTAAACATTAACTTTCATTCCTTGTAAAAGATACTAGAGAAAGTTGCTGTAATAAGACATACATGGATTAATAATTTGTCCATCTGTTATTATCCCACCTTATCCCAATGTTTTTCCTTTATGAGGTTTTACAATTGCTATAATAATTTTACTTAGAATGCTTTGCTTTACAACTTTTGTTCTAATGAATTGTAAGTTAATGTAAAATAGAAGGTTTCATGCCTTTTGTAAAACTTTTCTTCTTCTGAAAAACATGAAAAGCATTTTCTGTTTCACTAAGAATTAATTTTTCTTTTCAAGTAATTTTAATCATAAATAAGAAATGAAAGCTATCAGATTTCAATCTATCAGTTTCCTAAACTGTATAAAGTATATTTTCGAAAGATTTCAAATCTTAATTAAACAATACATTCATTTCCTGTAAAAGAAAATCATTTTTAGTTAGTTTTCAACGCTAAATACAATACTTTTACATACTCCTTACAACTTCACTTTCAATTATTACAGTAGTGAACTCAATTTAACGAAAAAAAGAAAAAAATATTTTTTTTTTATCTGTGTCATTTATTTTTTTTAATATATAAATAAAAACATTTTTTGTTTCATTAAGGTATAACTTTTATTTTACAAGCAATTTTGATCAGAACTAAGAATTGTAAGCTATCAATTTTCAATCTATCGGTTTCCTTGAAGTAAATGTAAATTCGAAAGATTTAAAAATTGAATATTACAATATTTTACTTCCTTCTGAACGAAAATCATTGTTCATTTAGTTTTCAATGCTTAATATAATAATGTATGTACTCAATAAAATTTTCACTCTCAACTATTACAGAAAGAGAACTCAATGTAACGTAAAAAGGTTTAAAAAATACTCTATTTTCATCTTTGTCGCTTGCTTTTCGCAAAATAAGTGAAAGATTGGAGTGCATCTCCTGTTTTTTAAGAAATAATTTTACTTTTCAACCAATTTTGATTAGAACTAATTGATTACAACAATTGAAAGCTATCAGTTTTCAATCTATCCGTTTTCTCAACAGTAAAAAATATATTTTTTAAAAATTTCATATCTTAATCATATTACAATTTCATTGCTTATTAAAGAAAATAGCTATTTAATTAGTTTTCTGCATTTGTTATAATAATTTTACTTACTTTCTACAACGTTCGCTCACAACTATTCCAGTAGTGAACTCTCAATTTAACGTAAAAGATAAGAATTTTTTTTTTACATTTCTGTAGCTTCTTTTTCACACACACACAGAAAAAAAAAGTGGATAAATGTGATCGAAGATTGCACAAAGGGTTTCGTTTAATATTCCTTTTAAAACAATTTAACCTTCCTGTAATAAATCCAAATAAATTTCATTTTCAAAAAAAAAAAAAAAAAAAAAAAAGGTCACGGTTTTTTTTTTATAAAGTAAAAATTTACCGATCTATTTTTCTTGTTTTTTTTCCAAAATCTGAACCGGCCCAATAGCGGGCGAAGCTAGCTATTATACTCTGTCATAATAATATCTGTCATGTGGACTGACTGCGTAATTAAGAAAAAATCAATTTCAAAATTAAACATGTTGTATAGAGACCTTCCAAATATTAAAATATGCTAATATTTCTATAATCAGGTTTTTATCATGATTCAATACGTTCCTCAAACACATATGACGTTATAATCACTTGCTGACGTCATATTTACTTGCTTTCTCTATTACGCATATTGATAGTATCTATGTATTATTCTCAAACATTTGAAAAAGTCCGTTAAACTTCCAATATGACGTCAGATTAATTTTCTTTTTAATTCTCTAATGACTTCATATTAACCTGCTTTCTGTACTTACACATACTCATACTCCTTGTATTATTGAGAAATGTTTGAAAATTTCCGTTTTATTACCAATAGGACGTCATATTAATCTTTTTTTTTCAATTGGTGGAGCTTTTTATTTCATTTTCATTCTTTCACGTGGAAATATTTCAACAGAAAATTAATTATTGTAGAAAAAATTGTTTGTGGATTTTTAATTGTTGGCATTAGCTATAACGAAACATGTTTAAATTTAATAGGAAAAGGCTGCTAGATTTTTGTTTTTTTATCTCTCTATATTAAAATAATACGATTTTTTTAATTTTATGATTTTTAGCTTCATATTAGGTATTCAGCTGTAAGTACACAAAATTACATGTCTGTAAGTTATACTGTTTCTAAGAACCGGCTCTGTAACGGGCAGACAACGAAGAGGGACTAATAGGGTTTGTGGTAGAATGAAACGAGAAAAAAATCTCCTGCTTCTTTAAGGAGTAACTTTACATTTCAATAAATTTTTATCAGAAGTAAGAACCGATAGCTATCAGTTCTCAATGTATCGGTTTTCTCAATCGAAAAAAGAATTTTAGAAAGATTTAAAATCTTAATCAAACGATACTGATATTTAATAAACATTTTGTGAGGGAATCTATTGAAATTTATTTAAGAAGTTCGAAAGCATGTAATGATACGTTGTCATTTAATATTCCGAAGATTTGGGTTGAGTGGTTGAATAATAGTGGGAAGCGGTCTGTAGATGGAGCTAAGTGCGGTGTTAAAATTAAAAGTATAGAGGGCGTTGTACCTTCTTTCACATAGTGACTGTTCAGACTCTCTGGTTTTTAAGTACATTGTGTTTGTGGTTTGGGTATATTCTGATGACGATTTGATGAACAAATCGAAACATGTAAATTTTAAATTTTAACATCTTTAATGTTTATGTTGATATGCTGACATCTTTTAAGCAAAATAAAAAGTGTTTTAGTGTATATTTTAAAATTCAAACGATACTTTCATTCCTTATTAAGGACAATCTTTCCTTAATTAGTTTTCAACACGTGATACAATAATTTTACTTACTTTTTACAACTTTCACTCTCAGCTATTACAGTATTGAACTCAATTTAATTTGAAAGAGAAGACAAAGGCCTTTTTCATGAAGTTTTTTAAGCTTTTCTTTTATTTAAGATATAAAGAACTGAAAAGCGTCTTCTGCTGCATTTAAGTGTAACTTTTTTTCCATCTAGTTTGATTAGAGCTAAGAATTGGAATTATTACATCTTATATAAGATTTTTTTTCATTCCATATAAAAAAAAAATGGTGTTTAAATTAATTTTCATCATTGGATGTAATAATTTTACTTACACTTTACAATTTTCACTCTCAACTTTTACACTGAACTCAATTTAACGTAAAAAAAAATAGAAAAAACTTTTTTTTTTTTTTTGCATCTGTGTCGTTTTTTTTTTCACAAATGATGTGAAAAAAATGAAAAGCATCTTCTGCCTCATTAAGGAGTATATTTTCTTTTTAACCAAGTTTGATCGGAACTAAGAATTGAAAGCTATCAGTTTTCAATCTATCGGTATCCTCAAAAGTAAAAAGTATATTTTCTAAATATTTCAAATCGTAATTAAAGATACTTTCATTCCTTATGAAAGAAAATCATTGTTTAATTAGTTTTCAACACTTGATTTAATAATTATACTTACTGTTTACAACTTTCACTCTCAACTATTACACTATGGAATTCAATTTAATGTGAAAAACAAGAGAAAGGCCTTTTTCAGGCCGTTTGTGAATCTTTTCTTTTTCAAAAAAAGAATATATATATATATATATATAAAGAATTGAAAAGCATCTTCTGCTTCATTAAGAAGTAACTTTATATTATATCTAGTTGGATTAGAGATAAGAATTGAAAATTATCAGAAATCTATCAATTTCCTCAACAGTGAGAATTATATTTTCGAAAGATTTCAAATCTTAATTAAACAATTCTATCATTCCTAATGAAGGAAAATCGGGAGTTAATTGGTTTGCTGTCCTTGATATAATTTTACTTGCACTTTACTATTTTCACTCTGAACTATTGCAGTAGTGTTTTCAATTAAAGTAAAAGAGAAGACAAAACTTATTTTACATCTGTGTCGTTCCTTTTTCACAAAGGATAGGATATACTGAAAAGCATCTTCTGTTTCATTAAAGAGTAACTTTTCTTTTCAACCAAGTTTGATCGGAACTAAGAATTGAAAGCTATCCGTTTTCCATCTATCGGTATCCTGAAAAGTAAAAAGTAATGAAATACAAAGAATGTGAATTATCACTTTACTATCACTCACACTATTCAAATCACTCTGCTGAAAAATTAATAAAGTGTGTAAAAAGTATATTTTCCGAATATTTCAAATCGTAATTAAAGATACTTTCATTCCTTATGAAAGAAAATCATTCTTTAATTAGTTTTCAACACTTGATATAATAATTATACTTAGTCTTTACAACTTTCACTTTCAACTATTACAGTATTGAATTCAATTTAATGTGAAAAACAAGAGAAAGGTCTTTTCCGGCTGTTTGTTCATCTTTTCTTTTTCAAAAAATAAATAAAGAAAGAAAGAAAGAACTGAAAAGCATCTCCTGCTTCATTTAGAAGTAACTTTACTTTCTATTTAGTTTAATTAGAGATAAGAATTGGAAGTTAACACTTTTTTAATCTATCGATTTCCTCAACAGTGAGAATTATATTATAGAAATATTTCAAATCTTATTTAAACAATTAATTCATTCCTTATAAAGGAAAAACGGGATTTAATTAGTTTTCTGTCATTGATATAATAATTTTACTTACACTTTACAATTTTCACTTTCAACTATTGTACTCAACTATTGTACTCTCAACATCTCAGTAGTGTTCTCAATTTAAAGTAAAAGAGAAGACAAATATTGTTTTTCAGCTGTGTCTTCCCTTTTTCACAAAAGATATGACACACTGAAAAGCATCTTCTGCTTCATTAAGAAGTAACTTTTCTTTTGAACCAATTTTCATCTAAACTAATAATTGAAAGCCGTCAGTTTTCAATCTGTTTGTTTCCTCAACAGTAAAAATTATACTTTTTAAAGATTTCAAATCTGACTCAAACAACACTTCCATTCCTTATGAAAGAAATTCGCTATTTATTTAGTTTTCTGCACTTGATATAATAATTTTACTTACTTTCTACAACTTTCACTCACAACTATTACAGTATTGAACTCAATTTAACGTAAAAGAGAAGAACAAAAGGTTTTTTTCACCTGTGTCGTTCTTTTTTAACAAAAGTTATGAAAAACTAAAAAGCACCTTCTGCTTCGGAATTTTCCTCTTTTAACCAATTTTGATCTAAACTAATAATTGAAAGCTATCAGTTTTCAATCTAGCGGTTTCCTCAACAGCCAAATGTATATTGTCGAAAGATTTTAAATCTTAATTGAAGATCCTTTCATTGTATGTGAAATAAAATCATTGTTTAATTAGTTTACAACACTTGGTATAAAACATACTTGATATATTTTTTATTTTTTTTTATTTTGAACAGACAGGATAATTGAAAGATAACTGCTTTCTATCCACTGATTTTCTCTACAGTAAAACGCATATTTTGTGGGGAATTCAAATTGTAATTAAATGATACTTTTCAATGTTTATAAAATAAATCATTAGCTTTGTTTAATTAGTTTTCAAAGACTTGCATATTATGTTTGTTTACTCTGCTTTGGTTTGAACAGTAACATTAGATGTAGTGCGTCAGAGATCTAAAACAATTTTAAAAATATTAACTCTGTTTAGTTCAGTAATAGTTTTCTTTCCTTAAAACTTCAAATCTTAATTAAACAACGCCAGTTATCCCTCGTGTAAAAAAATATAATTATCGTTCTTTAATGATTTTCAAACTGTTCATGCATTAATTTTACTTAGAATGATTTCGCGCACAACTATAATAATATTTTGTAGTGTTTCAGCCATTTAAAATTATTGTAAAAATATTAACGCTGTTTTGAAAAATCAGTAACTATTTTTTTTTCAAACTTCAAATCTGTATTAATCAACATTATTTATCCATCATGTAAAAAATATCATTATCGTTCTTTAATGACTTTCAAACCGTTGATGCAATAATTTTACTCACAATGATTTCGCGCTCCACTATAGCAATATTTTGTAGTTTTTCAGCCATTTAAAATTATTGCAAAAACATTAACGCTGTTTTGAAAGTTTCAATAATTATTTTATTTTCATAAAACGTCAAGTTTTAATCAAACGATAACTTTCAGTTCTTGTAAAAAGAAATCATTATCTTTCTTTGGAGATTTTTAAACAAATGATATAATACTTTTGATTTTCTATTCTTAGAGAAGTGAACTGTAATTTAAAGTAAAAGAGAAAAAGAATACTTCTCTGTGTCATTTGAAAAACTTTTCTCTTTCCCGAAATATATAAAGAAATGAAAAGGATTTTCTGATTCTTTCAAGACTAGCTTTTTCTTTCCACTTTATTTTGATCAGAACTAAAAATTCAAAGTTAACAACTTTCTTATTTGTGGATTCCCGCATAGTATCAATAGTCTTTACTATAAATTTCAAATCGTAATCAAACAATGCGTTTCCTTTCTGGCCAAAAGATGGTATTAGCATTGATTAATTGATTACCACTTAAAATAATAACTTTACTTACTATGCTTTGATTCGTAACTATTAACCCATGAACTGCCAAAATTATGTTGGCGGAGGTGTCGATATTTTTACTTAAATACATTTCGCACCAAAAATTCTGAAAAATAATATTTGGTAACTTTAATAGCAAAGTTTTTGGTCATTAAAAAAGTGTTTTTTTTTTTTTTAACAAATTAAAATAGTGGTGGCTAAGCAGGGTTTTTTTTTTATCATACACTTTTATTTTGAATGTTGACAACCACGATTATACTCGTGGTTAGCATGGGTTAAAATACTGGGTAGTAATTTAGCATAAAAGAGAGGGAAAGAAACTTCTTCGTTTGTGTCTCTGCAGAAGTGTTTGTGGTTACAAAAGACATAAAAAATTGAAGAGCATCTACTGCTTCATTAACTTATCCTCTTCAATATATTTTGATCAAAATAAGAATTGAAATGTATCAGTTTTCTATCTATCAATTTCCTCAATAGTAATAGATTTATTTTATAAAGACTTCGAATCTTAATTAAACTTTACTTTTAATTACTTATAAAAATAAATCAATATCTTTCTTTAGAGAATTTTTAACATTTAATGTAATAAAATTACTCAGCATGTATTGCTTTTCAATTATTACAGTGGTGCACCGTATTTTAAAGTAAACGAGAAGAAAAAAAATGTTTTCTTCGTCTGTATCCCTTGATAAACTTTCCAAAATAAAAACGTTAATTTTTCAAGATAAAAAACGGTAAATCCGCGATGGTAGATAACTTATTGTGTAGCGCATGCAAATTTCAATATGCCATGCCTAGATACCATGCCATAGCTGTAGCTAACTTGGTTCACTAGCTTTTACAGACGAAACGAAATTAAGGAAACTGAAAAGTATTTTCTGCTTTATTAACCCTTTCAGGGGGCAAGCACTTGTGCTCCTGTAACGTTGAATTCCCACCGGAATTTCGGAAAGAATTTAGTTCAAAATAGGAATAAGCAATTTTTCAATATTTTTCTCGTCAAAGTTAAAAAAGTAAAATTTAATTAAACGTTTCTGGTTTGAATCGGATTAAAATTAGGTGGTATATAATATATACCACCGCCCCTCAAAGGGTTAAACAGTAATCCATACTTTCCAATAAATATATATAAAATATTACATATCTTTAAGGAGTTTTTGACATTTTATATAATAATAGATTTAATTTCTAATTTATTTGCCCAGTGGCATAGGATAAATTTTGAGCAATGGGGTCATTTTAAAATATTACGCCAATTTCTTAATCTCTTATACTACTATAGTTTTATGTGTAACAATATTCAGGGCCCCAAAAGTTTAACATCTGAAGTATTCACCTCCATTGCTAATGTACGCCACGCCATGAACTTTGCTTTACAACTATGCAGTTGTGAACTGCTATTTATCCCTTTCCGGCACAGTGGTCCCACTCCAAGCACACCTAATTTTTATTCCAAACTTGCATACGACACCAAGAATATTTTAATAAAATTTTGTTTCTATAATGAAAGCTTAAAATAAGGAGTTCTTATTTTCTAAAAAAGTTGTTTGTAAATTCCGGTGTCAGTCAGTAATTTATCATTTTACGAACAGAAATTGTCTGCGCCGGAAAGGGTTATCGTGGATGTATCATCTTTAATTCTGTAAAATGAGATAGTGTTCCCAACTTCTTTTATTCTTAACAATCGCCCGCTGTCTGAGCTTGTTCCCTTACCAGTGTGATAGCTGGATGGTGTCGGATAACTTATCGCCGTAGTGGTGTTATGTCATAACCCTTCTGGTTGAAGCTCCGGTTGGGGTTTACTTGGATATTATCGTTCACCTTATTAAACGGTGAAATTTCCTTACAGTATTCTTAATGTGTTGGAAAATGTTTCATAATTTATGCTAGACGCATGAATTTTCTTTCTTGCATTTCTTATAAAAAGAAATCATTTTCATAATGAACAAAGGAAAGTATATTCAACTAGGTAAATTAGATCCAATGGTTGGAGTATCATAGTTGAGATTTTTTCCAACAGAGCGAAAATATGCCTTGACCAGGACTCGAACCTGGGTACTTTGGTTTGCCGTACCAACGCTCTCCCTACTGAGCTATCCCGACGATATCCTGGGCTGGAATATTTCACTCTTATTTGTTGGACAAGGCTGCGAACTACAGCGCTAATTTCATTCATCCGAGCTATTACTGTAGCATTTACATGATGAATTTTGAAAAAATAGCATGGAAACCCCTGTATACCATGTAATTAGGTCATAATGAACAAAGGAAAGTATATTCAACTAGGTAAATTATATCCAATGGTTGGAATATCATAGTTGAGATTTTTTTAAAACACAGCGAAAATATGCCGGGACCAGGACTCGATACTTGGTACTTTGGTTTGCCATAGCTCAGTAGGGAGAGCGTTGGTACGGGAAACCAAAGTACCCAGGTTCGAGTCCTGGTCCAGGCATATTTTTGCTCTGTTGGAAAAAATCTCAACTATGATACTCCAAACATTGGATCGAAATCATTTTCTTTCATAAGCAATAAATTTTGGCAATTGATATAAAAATTTTACTTACTATGCTTTTTCTCTCAGCTATTGAATAAGAAAGCTGTAATTTAACTTAAAACAGAACAAGATAAATTTTATTTCATCTGTGTTATTTGGGAAACTTTTCTTTTTCGCAAAAGATGCGGAAAACTGAAAAGTCTTTACTGATTTTTTGTTTCAAGATCAATTTTCTGTTTCATTTTGTTTTGATCGGTATAAAGAATTGAAAGTTGTCAGTTCTCTTATCTTTCGATTCTCTCAACTGGAACAAGTGTATTTACTGAAGAATTCGAATCGTATTTAAACGCTTATTTTCATTTTTTCCAAAAAGAAATCATTATTTTTCTTTAATGAAATTTAGCATTTGATGTTACTCACTATGGTTTGCCTTTGAACTATTGCACTATTTTTTAGAATTAAAGCTTTTGAAAGTTTCAATATTAAGTTTCCTCCAATCAATGGTTCTAATAAAAAAATAACATTTAATTAATCTTTTTATCTTTTTATTTGAGTAAATATTGTCTTTTCTAAAGAAAAGTCTGTCTGTGTATCATATACATCCAAAACATATGTATCATATTGCTAGCATGACTTAAATTAAATTTTATTCTTTTGGAGATAAATGTTCCTTTGTATATATATATGTGAATCATCAATATATATTTTTATTATTTATGAATTAATATCTCTGTGACTGTTTATCATACGAAACAAAAAATGAAATTCCTATTTTAAATGAAATTCCTATTTTAAATGTAATTCCTTTTAATGCCAAAAGATGAAACAAACAACTAAAAAACACATTTTTTTGCCAAAAGCACAATTATTTACAAAAAGAAGAATGCTTTTTAAAACTTAAAATAATGAAAATGTGCAAAAGATTTTCTTGTACATTAAAAATTGTGAGACATATGATATTAAAATGAACTTTCTTTCTTCATTTCAGAAGCTTCAGAAAACTTCACAATAAACGTACGAAATAACAAAAATATGAAAAAACATACAGTATTCACTCTTGTCTGTAGTGATGTATGTAAATTTAATTTAACGTAAAAGATAAAGAAAGTTTTTTCTACTTCTGTGTCTTTCTAAAACTTTTCTTTTTTATCAAAGATCGAAAGCACTCAAAAACATTTCCTGCTTTCTATTTCTAGAGTAATGTTTTTCACTCTATTTTGATAAGAATAGAAAAAGTAAAGGATATCTGTTGTCTTATCTATCAATTTCATCAACAGTAATAAGTGTATTTTCTGAATAATTTAAATCTTAATTAATCACTCCTCTTTTCATCCCTTTTGAAATAGTAAAACGTGTGATATTAAAATGAACTTTCTTTTTTGATTTCAGAAGCTTCAGAAATATTTACAATAAATGAACAAAATATCAAAAATGTGAAAAAGCATACAGTAGTGAAAATTAATTTAGCGTAAGAGATAAAGAAAGCTTTTTCTTCTTTTGTGTCTTTATTAAGTTTTTCTTCTTTACAAAAATCGAAAACACTCAAGAACATTTGCTGCTTTCTCTTTCCAGAGTAATTTTTATTCACTCTATTTCGATAAGTATAGAAATATAAAAGTTATCAATTGTCTTATCTATCAATTTCATCAACAGTAATAAGTCTCTTTCCTAAATAATTCAAATCTTAATTAATCATTCCTCTTTTCATTTCTTATGAAAAGGTAAAACGTATGATATTAAAATGAACTTTCTTTCTTGGTTTTAGAAGCTTCAGAAAACTTCACAATAAGGGAACGAAATAACAAAAATATTAAAAAAACATGCAGTAGTGAAAATTAATTTAACGTAAAAGAAAAGGAAGCTTTTTCTAATTCTGTGCCTTTTTAAAAAAAAATCTGTTTTATAAAAGATCGAAAACACTCAAGAACATTTGCTGCTTTCTCTTTCCAGATTAGTATTTTTAACTTTATTTTGATCATGATAGAAAACTGAAAGTTATCAGTTCTCTTATCTAGTTCATTATCAGTTTCATCAACATTTCATCATACGTGTCGTTTCCAAATAATTTAAATCTTATTTAATCACTCCTCTTTTCAATCCTTTTGAAATTGTAAAATGTATTATATTAAAATTAATTTTTTTCTTTATTTTACGAGCTTTAGAAAAGTACACAATAAGGAAACGAAATAACAAAAATATGAAAAAACATACAGTAGTGAAATTTAATTTAACGTAAAAGATAAAGAAAGTTTTTTCCCCTTTTGTTCTTTCTAAAAACTTTTGTTCTTTACAAAAGATCGAATGCACTGATGAACATTTGTTGTCTTCTCTTTCCAGAGTAATGTTTCTCACTCTATTTTGATCATTATAAAAAATGAAAGTTATCAGTTGTCTTATCTATCAATTTCATCAACAGTAAAATATAAGTGTCTTTTCTAAATAGTTCAAATCTTAATTAATCATTCTTCTTTTCATTCCTTATGAAATTGAAAAACATATGATATTAAATTGATTTTTTTCTTGATTTAACAAGCTTCAGAAAACACCACAATAAGTGAACGAAATAACAAAAGTATGGAAAAGCATAAAGTAGTACAATTGAATTTAGCGAAAAAGATAAAGGAAGATTTTTCTACTGTTTTGTTTTTTTAAAAACTTTTTTTCTTTACAAAAAATCGAAAACACTGAAGCACATTTGCTGCTTTCTCTTTCCGATTTTTCACTCTATTTTGATAAGGATAGAAATATAAAAGTTATCAGTTGTCTTATCTATCGATTTCATCAACAGTAAGTGAATATTCATCAACAGTATAAGTGTATTTTCTAAATAATTCAAATCTGAATTAATCATTCCTCTTTTCATTCCTTATGAAATCATAAAACGTATAATATTAAAATGAACTTTCTTTTTAGATTTTAGAAGCTTTAACAAACTCCACAATAAGGGAACAAAATAACAAAAATATGAAAAAGCATAAAGTAGTGAAAATTAATTTAACGTAAAATATAAAGTTTTTCTCCTTTTTTGTGTCTTTTTAGAAACTTTTTTTCTTTACAAAAAATCGAAAACACTGAAGAACATTTGCTGCTTTCTCTTTCCAGAGTAATGTTTTTCACACTATTTTGATAAGGATAGAAAAATAAAAGTTATCAGTTGTCTTATCTATCAATTTCATCAACAGTAATATTCACATCAACAGCCTTTTCTAAATAATTGAAATCATAATTAATCATTCCTCTTTTCATTTCTTATGAAATTGTATATAATTGTGTATGATGTCAAAATGAACTTTCTTTCTCGATTTTAGAAACTTCATTAAACTTCACAATAAGCGAACGAAATAAATGAAAATGTATACAAAACTGAAATTTAATTTAACGTAAAAGAAAAAGGAAGCTTTACCTTGTTTAATAGCTAAAATTCATTAAGATACAACAAAATGTAAATATATTGCTTGAAGGTGCGTAAAAACATACATAAAAACATTTAAAAAGCACATTAAAGTCCTTTTAAAAATTCCAAAACGTTTTCAACCGAAACTCGGTCATCATCAGTGTAAAAACTAAAATGTTGAGTTGAGTTGTTATCTCTTTGCGATTTCTTGCTTTCCCGGAATAAACTATTTTACTTCAAGGGTTTGGAAATAAGGTGGGAATTTATGTATGTTTTTACGCACCTTCAAGCAATATATTTACATTTAGTTGTATCTTAATGAACTTTAACACTTATTACTGTTGATGAAATCCATGGATAAGACAATTGAAAACTCTTATATTTCTATTCTTATGAAAATAGAGTGAAAAACATTACGCTGGAAAGAGAAAGCAGCAAATGTTCTTCAGTGTTTTTGATCTTTTGAAAAGAAGAAAAATTTTAAACAGACACAAAAGGAGAAAAACTTTCTTTATCTTTTACGTTAAATTAATTTTCACTACTGTATGCTTTTTCACAATTTTGATATTTCGTTCATTTATTGTAAAAATTTCTGAAGCTTCTAAAATCAAAAAAGAAAGTTCATTTTAATATCACACGTTTTACAATTTCGAGAGGAATGAAAAGAGGAGTGATTAATTAAGATTTAAATTATTTAGAAAAGACACTTATTACGGTTGATGAAATTGATAGATAAGACAACTGGTAACTCTCCTTTTTCTAATCTGATCAAAATAGTGTGAAAAACATTACTCTAGAAAGATAAAGCAGCAAATTGTTTTGCGTGTTTTTGATATTTTATAAAAGTTTTTAAAAAGACACAGAAGGTGGAAAAGCTTCCTTTTTCTTTTTCTTTCGAGATATTAACATTATCTCAGAAGTGTTCTCTGTGAAATATTTTGTCTTTTTTTCTTTCCATGAAAGTTCCAAACTATTGGATATTATCGTATATCAATCTAATTCGTATGTGACAATGTATGTCTTGTGATGTAGCGGCACACAGCTTGTGATGAAATCACAAGGGACATATGAATGAGGAACAAAGCCAAATATGACAATTAAATTTCTTTATTAGAACAAACACTTGAACATCAAATAAACCTTGCGAAATTATAAAAATAACAGAAATAATTACTGAGACATTGCTCAAAGCACAGAGATATTAACATTCTCTGAAAAGCATTACACATGTTCGCTATCTTCTCGTGTCTCGGGTTAAAGTTGTTTCGAAGCTTCAACGATCGTTTCAAAACATTAACTGATCTTCTCACCACTTTTATCTAAGACTCGAGAAAAAGTCCCTCCTTCTCCAGAAGGTGGTGGGTCCTCTATTACTCCTAGAACTCCTCTTAATTATTCCTATAGGTCACTGCTGACGTCACTGTAGAGTTCAGGATTTGACTGTCTTGGAAGCAACATTTCCCTTTTTAACATTCAACAAACTAGGATAAAAAGGAAATGTTCCGTTTATTCGGGAAAAATTACGATTTCCACTAAAAATAGAAAGTTTCCGTCAAAAACCAGAAATTTCACATAAAATCACAGATGATTTTTTTTTATTATTATGACAGTGTAATGACGGGGGCTTTTAACTTTGTTTTTTCTGCATCTAGTGATGCACGGATTGTCTTGTATGAAATAAAATCTTGAAATCTGCCCTTCCTTTTAAAACACCCCATATAAAAGATAATGTAGTAGTCATTTAATTAAAATTTAATTTTGAATACATCAATCTTTATCAAATATAATTGTGATAATAGCATCTTTTAATTTAAAACTGTTTGAAGTAATGAATGAAAATTCTAAGACATGATACAGCTATGATTTTCAAATATGCATAATATTCAATATCAATTTATTTTGGTAAAACATATTTTGAGAATTATTCTTAATTTTTTTTTTTAATAATCATTTATCAGGTCTTGACAAATGATTTTGCCATGTATCCACTGGCGACCAAGTTGTTTAATGTTGCACGGTTTTTTATTTTTTTTTTTTGTACAAGAAGGAGCCTAAGAAAGGAACACATACGGCATTTTTCATTTCCCCAGCCCTATTCTGCCTGGCAAGAAATGGCCTTCGCTTCTCTCGTACTTTTATACTCAGAAAATGTCTTCATTTTCCGCTCTAGCCAGCTAGCATGCCACGTGATTAGAATGTGGAGAGTGGGAAGTTTCAATAAAACAGTAAGAAATACTGTCAATTTAGCTCTGTGGCAACTAAAATTGGATATAATGCTAAAAATTGTTCAAGATATTTTTTTGTAAGTTTCAAATCAAATTTTTGTGTCCTCAATTAAAATTGATTAATAATCTATCACATTCATTTTAAAGAATAATAACATATAAGTGATTACAAGTAATTCATGTGTAGTAAAGCTATAAAACTTAATTAAAATTTCCCGAATAATTAATTTTAATTAAAATAAAGAGTAATGCCTTAATTTTAAATATTTCTTCTTTCCTGAAAATGCTTGGCGCCTTTATTACCATGGTGCCTATGTGTACGCACACATTGCACAATAGTCGACTCCACCCTGGTTTAGAGATAAGTGTCTGGTACGAGGTTGTTTAACAGTCTCTTTCGTGAGAGCGGTTTCTAGTTTTTCAGCGAATTTTGGTAGTAAGGATGTATGAGAGAGAATTTTTAATTACATGGCCATCCGAAATTTAGTCGATAAGACGTAAAAGGTTAAGGGATCTCCTTCTTTGTGAAGAGTGATTTCTTTTAAAAAGAAGAAAAAAAAAATTAAACTATCTCTTTTAAAATAATTTTGTCAAAAAAGTTGATTTTAGCGAAGGAAATTTGTTTTTCTTATGATACTGTAATTTATTCATTGAGACTTTATAATATATACGATAAACGCTCAGTTATCCAAGAAAAGAAGAGATTGGGAAATCGTAATGAATGAACAATCGTGATTTGAAAAGTTGTTTAACTTAGATTATTATTTTACTTAAGAATCTGATTACATTATTTATGTTACAGGGCTTTACAAGTTTGATAAAATCTGGTAGCCAGCAAAAATTTCTAGTCGCCAGTAAAAAAATATTTACCTTTAAATGGCTTTTAAATTTGTCTCTTCTATTAAAGGGACGATAGAAGAGAAAAATCACTGGTTTCCGCGGACAGGTAAGGGTGTGTGTGTGTGTATGGAGGAAGAGAGGGACCGCTTGTGTTCATTTCTTAGGTCAATTTTTGTAAAAAAAAAATATAAATAAATAAAAAGCCAGATTAAAAAACTTCTAACCTGGATAGAACAATCTGGTCGCCAGTGGCGACCTGGCGACCGCATTTGTTAAGCCTGTTTATGTAAGAATATTTTATATTTTTATGTGTTTGGATTATCATGAAATGAAAAATTATTCATTACATTTCAAGCGAGTAAGTATATATATATATATATATTATTTATTCCCAAATTCTTATCATAGACTATTGGATCAAAATAAACCTTCCACCCTCCGTTCCTTTCAGGCGGCTGATGATTCTGATTATGTAACACATGCGCGGAAAAAAATAGTTTAGTTTTGAATGCATATTACATAATAGCTCTTATTTTATTTTTTAAACGTAAATAGTTTTGATATTTCTCATATTTGGATTTATTTTATAAGCACGTAAATATTTTTGTTATTAGAGTCGGCTTATATATATATAAAAGTTTTTTTTTCTTTTTTTTTTTAAATCAATATCTTACTTCTCTACAATTTCTATCAAGAGCTGCATCTGTTACCCATCTTAGAAATAAACTTCGAAGTTGTATTCAAACAAAAAATATTTTTAATCTGGTAAAAATAAAGTTCATCATATACAAATTTTAAAATAATAAAGTCAAAATTATTTGGCACTTTCCGATTGAAAAATAGGCACAAAATTTGTTTTCCTACTTCACTATTTCATCGAAATATAGATTTTGTATCACTCTACTGTTCGGACATTTGAAGAATTCGCCAATCAGCATTTCTTGAACATGTTGGTTAATTCAGCCTTTACAGTATTTTGATTTTCAGATATATATTTTTTGATAAGTTTCATTACAAAACTTAGGTTATATTATCTTTTTAAATCAACTTCTATTCAAAACTATATAACTTATAATTCTAAATTCTGCTTTCTATTATTTTTCTCAATTAATTCATAAAAAACTTTTGTAATTTTTTAAATGAATGACAGGGGAGAGGGTGGGTAAATATTTTTTTTATTGCCGAATAGATTTTTCTGCTGGCTACCAGATTTTATCAAATTTGTAAAGCCCTGATTATAAAACAATTTGTAATATTTTGAAAAATGTAGAAATTAACAGAAACAAGTTAGAAAACAGTTCAATAAACTAAGAAGAATAAAAAATATTTAATCGAAAAGTTCTATTTATTTTCAAAACTAACTTTTTTTCAACAGATTTTTTTTCTCATCAGTAATTATACAGAAAGTTTACTTTTTGTATATAAATACATATCAATTAAAAGAAATATATATTTTTCAATTTCTTATATTCTTAGAGATAATCAAAACCTATTAGATGCATGTAAAGATAGATACCTACTCTACCCACTCAAACACACACAAACACACACACACACACACACACATATATATATATATATATATATATATATATATACACAAAAGTAGTCAAAAATATGCAAATTCTTTTTTGCCAGAATATATGTGTACATATATATGTATACACATATACACATATACACATATACACATATATACATATACACATATACACATACACATACACATACACACATGTACACGTACACATATGTGTACATGTGTGTATGTGTGTGCATGTGTGTATGTGTATATACACATACACACATGTACACATACACATGTACACATACACATACAGTTACACATATACACATATGTATGTATACACATATATGTATATATATATATATACACATATATTCTGACAAAATAGGAATTTGCATATTTTTGACTACCTTTTTAGAATTTAAACTTCGAAGTAATAATCTCATTCTATTTCCTTTCTGATTTCTCATTCTGTTTAGACAGTTTTCAAACGGATTTCTACGAGAAGTATAAATAAGAAAGAATTGAAAACTGAACAATTTCTTTACGTCAGATTTTTCTTTAATATATAATATCGCGACGTATGCAGTAAGAATGTAAGAATGTCAGTTTTAATACCATGACAAACAGAATGACTGTGATAAATTTATTTTGAGAAAATATCAAAAAGTGTACGAAAATAGACAGAAAAAAATGGGGCGTGAATGGATATCAATTCTAAGAATTTCTTTTGGTATTCAGCTGAATTTTTGGAAAGGAAAGCATTTTAAATATTGAATGACGAATATATTTCAGCATGCAAAATCTTTATATTATTTACGCTACTAGGATCAAAATTATTTTTCAATAATTGTCTTATAAAAATTTGCAGATCTATAATATGAAAATGACAAAATAAAATAACTCAATTCTATAATTATTATATGATTTGTGTTTTCAGCAACAGAGTTGCTTATTGTTCTTAATCGCCTCAAAAACATTGTCATTTATGCTGAAAACATCTCTATTATAGAAAAAAACATTTGTTGTGTTATTATAGACAATGGTTGTTATCTATGTAGCAGTATTACAGATATTGTTTTAGATATCTATAATAATTTTTAAATAGTATATATAGGATAGTATATATGATTCAGATATACTGTTTTATTGTGGATATAGGATTACATAAAATTCCTCATTCAGATGGATTACAGAAGATTCCGATTATTACGTTCATTATTTGAAAAGGGTAGTTACATCATATATTCTAACACGAGCAAATCTTGTGTGTGGTTATATATATATATATATATATATATATATATATATATATATATATATATATATATATATATGCAAATTTTATCTTTAAAATGGCTCTAACGATTTTGACGAAATTTCGTATCCTACCGTTTTGGGGCACCAGAAAACCATTGGGCTAGGTCACATGTTCGAGAAAATTCGATTAGTGGGTCATTTTGGGTCATGGTCTAGCTAATTGTATCTAAAAACGGTTCAAACGATTTTGACGAAATTTTGTATCCGACCATTTTCGGGCACGAGAAGACTATTGGGCTGGGTCACATGTTAGAGAACTTTCGATTAGTGGGTCATTTTTGGGTCAACGCGGGTCAAATTAATTTTATCTAAAAAACGGCTCTAACGATTTTGATTAAATTTTGTGTCCTACGAGTATCGAGCACGATAAAATCATTGGGCTAGGTCACATGTCCGAGAAAATTCGATTAGTGGGTCATTTCTGGGTCATTGTGGGTCAAGATCTAAAAAACGGCTCAATTTACACTAAATTTTGCATCCAATGGTTTTCGGGCACCAGAAAACCGTTGGGCTAGGCCACATGTTCGAGAAAATTCAATTAGTGGGTCATTTTGGGTCATTTTGGGTCATGGTCAAGCTAATTGTATCTAAAAAACGGTTCAAACGATTTTGACGAAATTTTGTATCCGACTATTTTCGGGCACGAGAAGACTATTGGGCTGGGTCACATGTTCGAGAACTTTCGATTAGTGGGTCATTTTTGGGTCAAAGCGGGTCAAATTAATTTTATCTAAAAAACGGCTCTAACGATTTTGATTAAATTTTGTATCCTAAGAGTTTCGGGCACGTGAAAATCATTGGGCTAGGTCACAAGTTCGAGAAAATTCGATTAGTGGGTCATTGTTGGTCAAGATCTAAAAAGCGGCTCAATTTACACTAAATTTTGCATCCAATGGTTTTCGAGCACGAGAAGACTGTTGGGCTAGGTCACATGTTCGAGAAAATTCAATTAGTGGGTCATTTTGGTCATAGGTCATGATATTTGAACTCAAATTTAATTTTGACCGAGCATAGCTCGGTCTTATCCCTGCTCGTGTATTGTAAGTAGGGATGAGATTTCTCTTCTTTTTTGCATTCCAGTATAATCTTACAGAAAATGTTTTTTTTTTATTTAATCGGAACATTTTGAGATTTAACAGAACAACGTTTCCCATAAGATTATACTGGTATGCAAAAAAGCGGATAAATCTCATCCCTTATTGTAAGTACTTAAAATGCTCCATGTAAGTATTTAAGCATGATGTAAAATGCATGCAAGCATACACAGTGTATCCCAAAATTTCCCGGACAGATCCTATAAAAAAATAAGAACTGAAAGGAAAAATTTGACTTTGTTTATTCGAAATAATACTCGCTGTTCAAAACATACTTTTTACAACGCCTGTAATAGTCATCAAAACACTTCTGAAAGTCCACGTTTGCAGTGTGTGTCAAATAGTCGATCGCAGTCGCTTAATGTGGTCCCCTTTAGGATAGTATATATGATTCAGATATACTGGTTTGTTGTGGATATAGGATTACATAAAATTCCTCATTCAGATGGATTACAGAAGATTCCGATTATTACGTTCATTATTTGAAAAGGGTAGTTACATGTATTGTAAGCAGGGATGAGATTTCTCCGCTTTTTTGCATACCAGTATAATCTTACGGAAAATGATTTTTTTTATTTAATCGGAACATTCTGAGATTTATTGTGTGTAGATTGCAATGTGCGTCAAATAGTCGATCGCAGTCGCTTAATGTGGCCCCCTTTAGGTGCAATTTCAACTTGGAAAGAACAGGAAATAGTTACAGGTGGATAAATCTAGGAAGTAAGGAAGATGGTTCAGTACGACGACTATATTAGAATCCAGAAACTCCCGCACTATAGTGGAAGTGTGTACTGGTGCATTGTCGTGCAAAAACCCCTAGCTATTGGTACCGAGGACGAAAGCGCGTACTCGAGCCATGAAATGCTTCATCACTTCCAAATAGCAAATGTAACAGTTGTACCTTCAGTTTTATGTTTGTTCGTTTTTCGACTTTCGCGAGCTCCGACATAATCACGTTACAGTGTTACAACAATTAATTACAACAATAACGTAAAATAAATTAGCTAAAAAGCATATTCTTAAATCAAAAGTTATAAGGTAAGGATACCGGGACAATCATTTATAGACACCCTGTGTTATCTATGGGTGTGCAGATTTGTTATATAAGAAAAAAATATTTTTAAAGATTTATTCTCAATCATGAATTCATAAAGGAAACGTTCAATTTCTCATGTTTTCAATGGCATTCAGAACGCAATTTATTGCATTTTAAAAAGTATTTTTTTTATTATATGAAAGAGAAAAAAATATTTCGAAAAATATTTGTTTTATAAAATAACTTTTAGGCTTAGTTAGAAAGTTTATTGGAGTCCAAGATCATCAAAAAAGAAACTTTCTGTATTTTTAAACATTCTAAAAGATTAAGAATTGTTAAAATTTTGAAATTTCCTTTCTTTCTCTAAGTAAAGAATTGGAATGGAAATAGGAACAAAGTATAGTATATTTTTTTTCTTTTAAACACGTACTACTTAAACTACGTTTCACCTCTTTTTATGCTCTCCTACCAATCACTTGGAACATAGTTTTCGCTTACTTTACAATCTCTGGATACTTTAATGAATCGATTACATAGTTGAGTGAGAAATGTTTTTATTGTTTGCAATAAAGAAGAATCGCATTATTCCAATATACATAAAAAAGTTTATATTTATATTGTCATTAATCTGTTTATTAAATTTAGTAAAATTTGTGGCCATAATTTCAATTTCAATAAGCAAATTTTTTACTTTTTAACTAATTTATTTTATAATAACAACTATCCTTGTAATTTTTTGAAATACTATTTAAAGTTATTACTAAAAGCAAATTGGCGAAATTATGGTTTGGTGGGATGACCACAATATGATGCTTGCTTCTGGATCATTCTATATGATTATGTCTTCCCTAAAGTCTTTATAGAAGAACGGGTAGACGTGGATGTTTTGAATTGAAAGAAGCGGCAGATTTGGCTTGCGATAATGAAATGGATTATGAATTGGAATCTGAATTGGATAATGAAATGGGTTTTTAGCTCACAGGCTATCAAAGCCTGAGAACTTATGTGCCCGCCCGCCGGTTCTGTATGTATATAGGTACGTACGTACGTATGTACGTAACGCGATAACTCTTGATAGAACTAACTGTTTTACTTTAAATTTTGTTTATAGGTTCCTTGTGAAAAAGCGCTTCCCTGATTAGTTTTGGAGGTTCATTGGTTAAGCATAAAGGGGGAAAACGGGAGGCTAACCCCCCCATAATTTAGATAAATGGGTTTTTCATGCAGAATTATCCCATTTTCTTCAAATTTGGTATATAGGTTCATTTTGATAATGCGCTTCTGTCAATAGTTTTGGGGGTTCATTGGTTAAGTATAAAGGGGGGAAACGGGGGGCTAACCCCCCCATAATTTAGATAAATGGGTTTTTCATGCAGAATTATCCCATTTTCTTCAAATTTTGTATATAGGTTCATTGCAATAATGCGCTTCTCTGAATAGTTTTGGGGGTTCATTGGTTAAGTATAAAGGGGGAAAGGGGGGGGGCTAATCCCCCCTTAATTTAGATAAATGGGTTTTTCATGCAGAATTATCCCATTTTCTTCAAATTTTGTATATAGGTTCATTTTGGTAATGCGCTTCTGTCAATAGTTTTGGGGGTTCATTGGTTAAGTATAAAAGGGGAAAGGGGGGGATAACACCCCCTAATTTAGATAAATGAGTTTTTAATGCAGAATTATCCGATTTTCTTCAAATTTTGTATATAGGTTTATTGTGATAATGCGATTCTCTGAATAGTTTTGGGGGTTCATTGGTTAAGTATAAAAGGGGAAAGGGGGGGGCTAATCCCCTTTAATTTAGATAAATGGATTTTTCATGCAGAATTATCCGATTTTCTTCAAATTTTGTATATATATATTCATTGTAATTGGAGACTTCCCTGATTAGTTTAAAGGGTTCATTAGTTAACTATGAGGGGGATAACGGGGGGATGACCCCCCCCCCCTTAATATATTGTCAATTTCATTTTTCGAGGGGCATATTTCAAATTCTTTGAAATAAGAGTATAATATACAATTCGTGTGAATAGCCTGTGAGCTCAATGCCCTCAGTTTAACTGGGCAGTTTTCTTTTTATTATTTTCGTTTCTACAAGACAGGACTTCTGTAGTGAGTAAATTTTTGGATATCTTGTCCATTTCACTTTTTCTTGTAGGTATGGACGGAGACCGGCTGCCTTGCATTCATTTTATTTATATTTTTATTTAAAGTTTAATCTACCTAACTTTGTTTAATTTTAATATTTTTGGTTATTTTTGTTTTATATTTTAAATACGTGTATATTGTAATAAGTTTTTAATATGTTTTCTATTATAAAAGTAACTTCGAATTGTATTTTAATTTACTATTAATTTGTTTTTTTTATAAGATAGCTTTGTTTTGAATGCAAGGTTAGCTCGTGTTTCGAAACCTACAAGTTCATAGTGCGGGGGGGGGGGGGGCGTGATAGTTAATTCTGTCTATCCGTCCACTGATGAGAAACAGACTATCTTCCGCATGTGTAGTTTTTATGTTATAATGTTGTGTTTATAGTTAATAGTTTATTGTTATAAAAAAGTTTTATATACACCTTCTTTCATAAAATTTAAATGTTTCATATTTTGAGGAATTACATATATATATATATATATATATATATATATACAGTAAATTCTGTCTAAGGCGGACTCTGTGTATGCCGGAATTTTGTCTAACGCGGAAAAATTTTCAAGTCCCGGCAAACGCATAGGAAATAACATAAATTCATGCTCCATAAGCCGGAATTTGCCTAACGCGGAAACGGAAAGGTTTTTAAGGTTCCCTCGAAATCAAAATTTTGCATAAGACGGAAAAAAATGAAAAAATGAAAGGCATTTTGTTTATGAAACTTCAAAACTGATATACATACATCAGATGCTCAACATTTTAAATAAATTTCGTAAAAGGTTAATAAAGTTGTTTCATCAGAACGATAAAGATTTAAATATTTAAGGAATAATTTTTTATTCCATTATTTCTCATATATACCGTTTATGGCAATCAGTCATTTAGTCGCCATAACTCTTTGACTAATGTAAAAGGGAGAGGGGGGGGTTACAATCATTTACATTCTGTATGAGGCACTGGTTGTGGTTTCAGAGGGGGGAAAGGGGTGGAAGATAGATTCGAAGTGACGTATGTTTTATTTCAATAAATCACATAGTCAGAAAACGAGGTCGTTGCACGTGTTATTTGTTCTTCCTGATTTTATATTGTCTACTGATATTACTAAGTGATAGTAAAAAATGGCTTCAAAATCTAAACTCAATATGCTAACTCTGCGGGATAAAATAGAAGTTATTAAATTAAAAGAAAAAAATTATTCTGTAAAAATCTTTGTATTAAATTTAAATGCGGTAAAACACAAATTTATGATGCTATAAAAAGACGAACAGAGTTGGAAAAGAAATTGGAAAGCAAATCATCCAACAGAAAGCGGAAAGGTGCTGTGAAAAATGAAGACATTGATGCATTAGCACTGAAATCGTGTTTTAACGCTAGAGCTAAAAATTTACCCATACCTGGAACACTGTTGCGTGAAAAAGTGAAAGAGATAGCCGAAAAATTAGGTAAAACGGATTTCAAGGCTTCTACTGGATGATTAATGAGTTTCCTTAATCGACACAATATTGCCATGAAGCAAGTTTGCGGAGAGTCGAAAGACGTCCCAGACCAAGAAATTCAGGAATGGAAAATAAATTTTCCTCTACTGATTGAAGGATATCAAGCTAAGGACATATACAATTGCGACAAAACGGGACTATTTTATCATGCGTTGCCCACTAAGTCCCTTGCAGAAAGAGAAAGTGAATGCCACGGTGGTAAAAACTCCAAAGAGCGTGTCACTGTTTTGCTTTGCGCGAATATGGAGGGCAGTTTAGAAAAGTTCTTGTATTAGTGATATGAAAATCGCAAAAGCCACGATGTTTTAAGAATGTGAACATTGAAAAACTGCCTGTGATTTGGAGATCTCATAAAAAATCGTAGATGTCGACTGCCATAATGGAGGGATGGCTGACTGAATTCAAAAACCGTATGATCAAAGAAAATCGAAAAATTTTGTTATTTCTCGACAATGCACCAATTTCGAACTATCGAATATAAAATTACAATTTCTTCCCGCAAATACTACTGCAGTAATACAACCTATGGATCAAGGAGGTATAAAAATGATGAGAACCCATTACAAAAAATATCTCTTGTGGTCCATTATTGCGTCTTTATATAATTGCTCTTCTGCCGTCGAAATGGCAAAAAATATAAGTGTTTTAGATGCTGTCAAATGGATTGCCAAATCCTGCTCAGAAATGTCGCCTGAAAAAAATTTTCATTGTTTTAGAAAAGCTGGTTTTGTTTCAGAAAATGGCCATGAATCAGTTGACCAGTTGGAAGAAAATGAGTTACAAAATCTAATAGATGATTTAAAATGTACTCACAGCAATGAAAAAATTAATGAAGAAGAATACGTATCAGCTGACAATATAGTGTGTACTACTGAAGCGAACACTTCTGTGGACATTTTGATTCAGCAATATCAAGATTTGGAAAGTGCTAGTGAAAATGAAGATGAGCACGATTATGAAAACCATGAAGACAATGGAGGAATTCAAACGTATCAAGACGCCTTGAGAAGCATTAGGTATTTCGAAAAAAAAATTCTTACTCAAAAAAATGAAGAAATGATACCAATAATAACGAACTTGCAATGTGCTACTGAAAAATGCTTGGTAAAAAGAAAGACAAAACAAGCATCGATAAAAGATTATTTTTCGACTGTTTAAAAACTACTATGCCACTATAGGAAATATGAAGTAGTTGTTAAGATAAATGATTTTCATTAACTTTTAAAATGGAAGAAATTTATCATTGGTATTACTATTTATTTTATTATTCATATAATGTTTTTGAGATTAATAATAAATTTAATAAGGCGTATAATTTCATTTTAAAAACTGTACTAAAGATTACGAACGTAAAAATATGACTTGCGCATATGTATTTTATTTATTTATTTTGGCTGTTTTGCATAAGGCGGAATATTGTCTACGGCGGAAAATTTTCTCGGTCCCGATTGATTCCGCCTTAGACAGAGTTTACTGTATATATATATATATATATTACGATATATTGCAGGCAATAATGAATGTCATTAGTGACTATCGGTTTTCTTATTATGTGAAGACACCATGGAAATTACGCAGTCGTCACATCCTTATGTATGGCAGTTGATTCGCCAAAAATCAGGTACTGAAGGAAATCCACTGAATAATCGACACACACACCAAAGCATCAGTCAAGAACAAGACTCGTTGTAAGCGAATCAATGTATTTATTCGTAGCAACGTCATCCGTTTACATGACGCAGAGTAATAATTTGTCAGCACAGGAGTACGATGCCAACTCTCGAATAGATGATAGACACTGAAAAGAACACCACACACTTAGAAAAAGACACTATATACAAAATGGAATACAATGTTCTTAGATGACCCACTATGTACAAGGTGAAAGACAATGTTGAGTAAAGAACGGGGGTCGCTGGAGCCGTATTTTATTTTAACAACCAAAAATAGAGCAAAATTCTGACGGTCCTGTCCGATGCAGTATGTTTTATACTCAAAAAATTGGTGTAGGAACACGAACGCGCGAAAATTACCATCCAATAGCTTGTAAAAAGGGATGTGGCTAAGAAGAGAGCGTCGAAAAACTCAAGCGTCAATGACTAAGTAATTAGGTTAAGGGCGGGTTAACCTGACGTAAATGTAAGAACTCATTACAGGAATCGGATGAATTTTGAAGGAAAAAGTAAGCGCGCGAAAGCAGGGAATAATGGAACAAATCAAACGATATCAGAAAATAATAAAATAAAAAGAATGTAAAGAAAAAATATTCTGAAAGAATAAATTTCAATGTCTCAATAAAAGGAATTTAATCAAATGCTTTTTAGGAAGTTTTTGCAATTTAGAATAATTTTTTAGAATAGGAATTTAAAGAATATTTTGACTAAGATATGGAATTAAATCAAACAGGCGATTTAAGATATAAATAAAAGACAGGGAAATATTAAAATAAATAAAATAGATAAGATTTAGTTAATTTAATAGAATGGTGATAATTTGGAATGAGGACTAAGAAAATGGCGAAAAGAAGGGAAATTTTTTTTTATTATTACATATATATATACAGGGTGTTTCACAAAGGACCCCTAACTTTAAAAATCAATAACCCGGAAACGGTGATAGATAGAAACATAAAACCAGTGGTATGTTAAATAAAAAAATCGTAAGAATCTTATACATAAATCTCAAAATTTAGTTAAAAATAGTACCGACAGATGGCGCTGAGAGCGTTAGAATCCTTCTACAGAGAGTTCAGAAGCATAGAAAGACTAGCCGTTGAAGATTTCGCCATTGAAATCTGACCGCTATTAGCTTATATTGAAAATACTTCCGAAAGTGATATATACCGTGGAGGAACGTGTGTTTATTGTGTTGGAGTACCACCGATTAAATCAGAGTCCTACTGCCACAAAGAGGAGTTTTCAAACGCGATTTCAAGTCGCAAAAGGTCCAGATGGGAAAACAATTCGTGAGCTTTCCAAAAAATTTCAACAAACAGACCGGTGACATACAGCAGAGAGTCAATCACAATTTCATCTTTTCGCTTGCGATAAGTCTGTTGTGTAAAAGGTGCACCTTTTGAATCACTTTTGATACACCTATTTATCGCAGCGCCATCTATCGGTGCTATTTTTGACTAAATTTTGAAATTTGTGTATAAGATTCTTACGATTTTTTTAATAAACATACCACTGGTTTCATGTTTCTCCCTATGCCCGTTTCCGGGTTATTGATTTTTAAAGTTAGGGTTCCTTTGTGAAACACCCTGTATATATATATATATATATATATATATATTTCACGTACTGCTTACTAGATTTTTAATGGTAAATTTTCATTCTCTCAAGTTCTTCTATATGTTTTTTTTTCTTTCATTCTTTTTCATATATTTTTTTCTTTTTTTAAATTTCTGTATGTACACACTAAAAGCGAACGGATGATTTTAAAGTTCCGGAAAGCTTTGTAATTTAAAAAAATTAAAAGTGTCACAACTCGGTTAATTTTCGTCGAAGCAGAATACAGTTTTTACTGTTTTACTTGTTAGAACATAGGGAAAATGTTTCTAAACATAACATATCCCAGAGACCGTATAAAATGATACATTTCGTGTTATAATAAGTATACTATATTTTTGAAAAATTCCAGACCCGGGACGGGCCTTATAAAACTGTTATTGGCCCGACCCAACAAGGACAAAAGATAAAAGTTCATTCCGAGGCTAGCCTGTTAGAAAATCTATAAATTAAACGGGACTAATATAAAATAAAAAAAATCCACCCGAAACAGCTACGACCCATTGTGAAATCTTAAAATTTTGCCCCAGAGCGGCCCGCCTCAGTTTCTAGTAAGCATGCCGATATTTCTGAAGCAACGTTATCCTACAATTAAAATTCTTCAAAAAAAAACCACTTACCTATGCATAGATTTTATTTTCATATTATATGTCCGCTATTCATGGATTATGAAATAATAATGAAAGTCATGACCACTTAGAAAATTGAGTACATAAACATAAATTAAACAAGAACGAAAAATCATGTTTCAAGCATAGATTATGTAACACTTTCCAACGCTTCCAAAATAATTTTACAAATCATTACCGTTTAGTAAGCTGAAAGATAACATCTTAGTAAACAATTTGGAAAACGCATAACATATTTAAAAACGTAATTTCAGGAATTTCCAACTTATACAATATTCGGAAAAATATCCGAATACTTTTATTCAGTCCTGTCTATTATCTATAGATTTGTATGGCATGCTACATAGGATGCTAAATTTTAGTTCAGTTAGGAAACGCGTAGCACAGTTTAAAATTCTCCTTCTGGAGTTTCTGTCAATAAACGGAAATATGTTCGCGAACTTTTGTGCTGCCCTGTATATGAAATACAGAATTTATCCACACCAAGTAATAGACAAAAAGTGAGTTAAATTTAAAATCGCGTTCAGCAACTTAAAATGCTCTTCCAGGAATTATTGTTAACAGGCAGTATAGAATTCGTTTGTGTGTCCGAGTAAATGAACGATGATTGCTATACACACACTATTCTGTAGTATGCCTTTTGTTATGCACCTTAGTGATATATATAAATTTCGATGCGTTTAAAATAGTGAAACATTATTTAATTAAACCACAAACGATTTTTCTCCATAGACGTAATGTAATGGAATTCTTTTGACTGTCCCTGTAAAGTAATTATAAGTGCTGTGCACACCCTATTCCATATTAAGCTTCTTGTAATGCACCTTAGTGATATATATCAATTACAATATGTTTGAAATTGTGTAACATCATTAAAATAAACCGCAAATGATTTTTCCCCATAGACCGTAATGTAACGGAATTCTTTTGAGTGTCCCTGTAAACAAACTATAAGTGCTACACACTTCAGTTGAAATAGGGAGCATTCTATAGATAACGACAATAACATATAAAAATTATATGTTAATCAGGGCAATCCGAGCATATTTACTGGAGTTAGAGCACGGCCAGACAAACCGAAGTCATAAACACTTTTCAACTAGGTTGGAAAGTGTTAAAAATGACTTAGACAATTACATTCAAATTAGGATTCATTAGGAAAGTCAGTGTACTTTAGAATGAAGGAAAAAGATGGGGTAAATTTGAATCATAATTTTAAAGCTGTACACGGAAAAAAATGTAAATTTTTAAAGATATGCATGTAATTTATTAAACTAAATAAAATTTCTAATTATTTCGTTAAACAAATATACTTAAACAACATCACTATATCACTATTATTTTTACATAAATAAATAAATAAATAAAATGAATGCCAGTTCAATACGGGGGGAGGGGGGGCGGAGTGTGAGAATATGAAAGTCCAGGCTCGGCTCGGCCCGGCCCGAGTCTGCAGAATAAGTAAGCCACGGACTTGTCCCGCCTCGCAAAGTATAATGACCAAGAGCGACCCGGACCCAGTCTGCTAAAAAAGGGTCTAGTCCAGAGTTGCCAAGTCTCCGGATTTTTGCACACCAGTAATTTTTTAGAGAAAATGTTGTTCTCTTAAATCTCAAAATGCTTTGATTAAATAAAACAACATTTTCTGTACTAAATTACTGGTATCCAAAAAGCCGGAGACTTCACTGAAAAAAATGAAGTACTCAAAAATGAATAAGTCCATGTAGTCATTTCGAAATGAGTATTTTTGGATCAAAAATGAACATGTGCATTCTCAAAAATGAGTAAGTCCATGTACTCATATCGAAATGAGTATTTTTGGATAAAAAATGAACATGTGCATTCTCAAAAATGAGTAAGTTCATGTACTCATTTCGAAATGAGTATTTTTGGATCAAAAATGAACATATGATCAAACCCAACATACTTGTATATTTTAGAATGTGTAATGACGAAATTTCGGAGCCTAAAAAGCTATTATTTGAAGGAAAAACGAAGAATAAGAGAAATGAAAAGTGGATCTGGTTGTTCGGGATTTTCATCAAAGTGGATCCACTACAACACATTTACTCTTTTTTTTTTCTCACATTTTACACATCTATTTTTTTTTTCTTGATAGTACTTCAAAATTATGATTTTTTTTCCCACTAATTTTTTTAAAATTTATTTTAATTTTTTTAACGTGAGGCAGTATTGTGTTATTTAAAAGTTTCATAACATATAATCTTTGCAAATTATAGCTATGCAAATTGGTATTAAACTAAGCTGATTTGGCTTACAAATTTATGAGCTACGCTGCAATTTATTATTTTATAAATTATAATTTTACAAAGTTTATAATTTTGTCCTTAAATTTATAAAATTAGTTAATATTTTTTCTTTACTTTTATAAAAATAAAGTTTTTAACTTTATAACGTTTTTGATTTATTTATTTAGCTTATATTTTTATAAATTAAACTAATTTAATTTAAATAAAATCAATAAGTCCAGATTTAAACCTACCTATCCCAAGGTCATTAATTTTAAATTTGTCTCTAAAAATCATTTTTTTTAAACTATTTAGTTTAACCGAACCGTACGCAAAAACTCTCAGTATAGCTGAAATATAATAATTTAATTTATTATAAAAAAAATGTTTGCATATTTTTTTAAAATAATACATTAAAAAGAAATATTTTAATAGCATGTAATAAACACGTCTGATTAAGATAATTGTTGTTTTTATTAGAATTGATAAATAGATAATCAGGCAAATAATTTTATAAAAGTATATGTTCAAATAAAGAAATTGTTGGTACTGTTGCAAAAAGAAACAATCAGTATTCTTAATGCAATGTTTTACGCATATAATACATAATAAATTGAAATTTATCTGTTATAAGGCACCAAATCATACAGCAAAATGTTGAAAATTATGAAAAGAAAATATTAAAAACATTGGAACTGAAAAAATCCATCTACAGATGAAACCTCAAGTTTTTGCAAGTTTTGCAAAATAACTAACAACATTTGAGAAGGAGGCGTGACCACTCATGGCGCGTTGGTCTGAGTCGTCAGGTTAGTACACAGGACATCACGGGTTCGATTCCTCTCATGGGCAAGGGTTGGTTAATTACTATAAACTCACGCAGGAATGAAAAAAATGAGCAGAAATGTATGTATCCCTTATAAGGTTGTCCTCGCGAAGTAACTGTTTTTTTTTTTATCCTATAAATTTTATTTTAACGACATAAATTTTTTTTAATTTGAATACATCCATGGGATCAAAAATGAGTACATAGCAGTTCATATTTGAATACATCCATGGGAATAAAAATGAGTACATGTGTTTCTCAATTTTGAGTACATTTGGATCGGAGCTATTTTGAGTATGTGACGTATTCAAAATTGAGTACTTTTTACTCAATTTTGAGTACCCATTTTTTTCAGTGTTGGCCGGTCCGCTAGTCTAATAAAGGCCATTGCCCCGAGCCAAGTCTGTGGCCCGGAACATCCGCGGGTTTCTAGTCAAAGTCTGCCGGTCGCATGTAGACATCTAATATATACAGCCCTTCCAATATAAATGTCATATTTAAAACATGCACGTTATTTGTATACATACTACAACTAGTAAATCTGCAGATCCGGAGCCTCAATGTCAGCTCTGAAAGTCATTGTTTTTTAATCTCACTTTTCATATAATTTAGCATCTTACAGTCCGCAATTTTTTTTTTATATTACATACATATTTATAGGCATATAAAATACTTAGGAGGTTTCAGAAATTAGATACGTTAAATTAAACACGATTTATGCAATGATATTCTGAAATTATTATGAACTTCTTATTCATGTAATTTTTTAGAAAAAAAAATTCTTATTTTGATATTCTTTGAAATAGGGTTGCTAAGCAACTGATAAAATAAAAAGTAAAGAAAAAGAATTGCATTTTAAAATTTGTAAAAAATAAGAAAATAAAATGTTTTATATTTCCCGAACAGTTGCTAAAAAATTTTCAAATAATTTAAACAATTAATTTCTAAATTCTAATCGATGTGTCAACAAATTTTCAAAGCTATTGCATATATTTAAGACCTTCATATAGAAAATTTAGTATCCGTCATTTTACGTTTAAATCTATTATTCAGAAATGCGATTTTCATTTCTGTTAAAAATGAAATTTGAAAATCGTCTGCATTCCCATAGGAAAGCATTATGATCTAAAAACTGTTCTATATTTTTCGAAAGAATGAACCAAATGTAACCAAAAACTATACAGCTCAGTCCGGATACCTCACTAATATACCCACCAAAAATCAACCTAATCGGATATTTTTTACGGTAGTTATCGCGGAACAGACAGATAGACAAACAAACACAAAAACAAACAGACAAACTGATGGAAACCAAAAACTTTTCGGGTCTCCACTTGAACCTCAACTGTCGTTTCGGCAATTAGAAGTATCTTTCTATTCTCAACGGTTTGAGACAAAATCCTCTATTTTAAATCACTCGGTATATGCTCGTGAGTTTGCTAAAGAAAGTTCCAGAGGATTTCCCTCGAAATATCTATGGTTGAAGTAAAATTTTCTAAGCTTGGTGAAGTTATTTAGCAATAATAGACGCTTTCTTAAATTTGTAGGTTTATGATGCTCCTTCATCTGCTGGAGCTGGAGTTGTCGTCAAAGGAAATATGGGAGTCCAAGGTTGTTGCACACAAAGTCAAGCAGTGTAATTCTCTGATTTTTTTTTTTTTTTTTGAGCTGAGCAAAACGCAGGTTGTGTTGCCCCATGAGCTTCCAAACAATTTGACTTTGAAGTTTCCCATTTGCAAGTACGTTTACTTGCTGCGCACAAAAACAACCAAGAATCCAACAGTAAATTCCAAATATGTCTTCTGGCATTAATAATACACAAAGGTAAATGCTGTATGTTTAAAATGCAGGGAATCTCAAAAAGAATTCTAGGAATAAATGGGTTAATAATTTGAGCAAGCATAATAATTTATACTTGCTAAAATTTAACTTATTTATATTAATTAATACTTTATTCATATCTCAAACAATATTTGATAGAGATGGTATAGAGATGGATCTTAAAAATAATAATTTAACCATATATGTCAAGTATGTCCTCGGGCATAAATAATAGCCAGAAGAAAATGTTTGTAAGTCTAAAATGCAAAGAATCCTAAAAAAGAATTCTAGGAACAAATGGGTTAGTAATTAATTTATAATTGCTTAAATTTGTAACATTCATATTAATTGTTAATTTATTTATTTACGGAAAAAATTGGATAGAGGTGATATAAAAAAAACGGGTCTTAAAACAATAATTCAACAATAAATGCCAAACATGTCAGGCATTAATAATAAACAAAAGAAAGAGATAAATGTTTAAAATGAAAAATATTTCAAAAAGAATTATAGGAACAAATTGTTTAATAATTAATTTATACTTGTTTAAATTATCTTATTCATATAAATTAATAATTTATTTATTTTTCATAAACAAATTGAATAGTGACAATATAAAACTGAGACTTAAAAACAATAATTCAACAATAAATGGCAAATATTGTTTAAAATGCAAAGAATTCTGAAAAATAAATCTATGAACAAATGGCTTAATAATGAATTTATATTTACTTAAATTTGTAACTTATTCATATTAGTTAATAATTTGTTATTTGTGAAAAAGAAGATAGAGTAGATATATTATATAAATTTTCCTTCCATTTAAGTAAAAAAATAATAATAATAGTTCAACAATAAATGCCAAATATACCCTCAAGCATTAACCGCAAAGGAAAGAGTTATAGGTTTAAAATTCAAAGGATATCAAGAAAATAATTCTCGGAAAGAATAGGTTAACAATATATTTAAACATACTTGAATTTATAATATTTATATTACGTAATAATTTATTTATTTATGAAGCAATTGATAGTGATGATATAAAAATGAGTCTTAAAAACAAAAATTCAACAATTAATGCCAAAAATGTCCTCAGGCATAAATAATAAACAAGGTTAAGAATTGTATGTTTAAAATGCAAACGACCTCAAAAAAGAATTCTACGAATGAATAGGTTAATAATTAATTTATACTTGTTAAAATTTATCTTATTCATATTAATTAATATTTCATTTATTTGTCGAAAACAATTGATAGTGATGATGTAAAAATGGGTCTAAAAATCAAAAAATCAAAAATTCAACAATAAATGCTAAACATGAACTCAGTCGATGATAATAAACAAATCAAAGATATGTTTAAAATGCAAATAATTCTGAAAAATATCTATGAACAAATGGATTAATATTTAATTTATGCTTGCCTAAATTTGTAACTTATTCATATTAATTAATAATTTATTATTTACAAAAAAAAGTTGGTAGAGATATTGTAAAAGATTTCCTGTCAGGTAAAAATAAATAAAATAATAATAATAATAATAAGATGATGAAGAAGAAGAAATGCCAAACATGTTCCAAAGCATTAGGTTGTAGGTTTAAAATGAAAAAAAAATCAAGAAAACGATTATAGGAACAAATGGGTTAAAAATGAATCTATACTTTCTTAAATTTATAATATTCATTTTAAATAATAATGTATTTATTAGTGAAAAAATCAATATAAATGGTATAAAGACGGATCTTAAAAACAATAAGCCAACAATAACTGCCAAACATGTCCTCAGGCATTGATAATAAACGAAAAGAAAGAATTGTATGTTTAAAAGGCATAGGACCTCAAAAAAGAATTAGAGAAAAAAAAATGGATTAATAATTAATTTATACTTGTTTTAATGTATCTTATTTATATTAATTAATAATTTATTTATCTGTCAAATACCATTGGATAGATATGATATAAAAATGGTATTAGAACAATAATTGTACTATAAAAGTCAAACTTGCACTCATCCATTATTAATAAACAAAGGAAATCGATGTTTAAAATGAAAAGAATCCGGGGAAAAAATAAAATAAACACTATGAACAAAGGGGTTAATAATTAATGTATATTTAATTAAATTTGTAACTTATTTTCATATTAATTAATAATTTAGTATTTGTCAAAAAATGTTAGATACAGATATTATATATATATATATATTTTTTTTTACCATGTATTGAAACTCAAGAGCATTGAGCACAAAGGAAAGGTTTGTCGATTAATGGGTTAATAATTAATTTATACTTGCTTAAATTTATCTTATTCATATTAATTAATCATTTATTTATTTGTCAAAAACCATTGGTTAGAGATGATTTAAAAAATGGATTTTAAAAAACAATAATTCGACAATAAATGCTAAATATAACCCAGGCATTAATAACAGATGACATAGGAAAGAACCCTAAAACGTTTACTTGAAACAAATCTGTTAATAATTTATACTTGCTTAAATATACAACTTATTCATATAAATTAATAATTTATTTATTTGTCGAAAAACTCGTACAGAGATATTATAAAAACGGCCCTTATAAAAGAATCTATTGTCATCAAAAGAGAATCTGAAATTACAAAGAAAAACTGGAAACGAAACAGAAATAAGAGCAATAAAATACATTAAAAAGCATAGAAAAGTTTCTTACTTTTGTGAAACTTTTCTGAGAATAGTTTAGGACTGTTACACAAAAGAAGTGATTCATTCCAAATGAAACTCCTTTAACCAATACTTTTCATTTACGCTGATCTCTGATGAAGAAGACGAAATGAAAGGAAAAGTTTTACTCATTTATTGGTCTCATTTCCACTATTAAATGTTTCATATTGATCTACTATTCGTTTGCATGAAGTAAGATGAATTCTTCAGAAATGCAAAAATTAAATGAATGAATATTTATTTGTATTATATTTTTAATTTGATATTGCATATATATATATTTTTTATTTGTACGTGCGTCTTAAAAGTACTAACGGTTTATAAAATTCAATAAAACGTAAATGACGACAATTAATGAAGTAACGCTTGATAGAGAGTAATGTGTGAAATCAGGAGTTTCTTTACTGTGCTACCTTATTTTAGTTCTAAATATCACCGATAGATTGCGCTAAACTGTCTTAAACTGTAATGCTCAAAATAACAGTGCATTTTTAAACCCCTTTTTTTTTTTTTTTTTTTTTTGACGTTTCTGCAGCTAAAAAGATTAAAACCTAAGTGCACTTTTATATATTTTTATGTATTAATTTATACATTTTCTCAGTTTTAGAAAGCATGGAGCCATTTGTCGTTGATAATTGGAACTAAAACAAAGAAGCGTAGTAAATACATTACCGAGTTCACACCTTAATCTCTTGCAAGATTAACTTCAAAGGCTGCCACCCTTTTCATGTTCTTGAATTTTAGATATCGTTATTCCCATTTAGGAAAACGTGTATATACTTAATTGATTTTTTTAAATGATTTCTGAATGAAAAGTTTCAATTCCGAGACTTTGGATATTTGACTATTTTTATTTATTTAAATGTTAAGCCTTTCTAAAAACTTCATTGAACTAGAACAAAACTAAATAGAAATTTTCTTTTTGATGAGCATGTAAATAATTATTATTTTTTCTCTTTTTATAAGAATTCAATGTATAAATTAAATAACTGAAATATTAGTAAGAATGGAAAAAAAAAATCTTTGTGGCAAATTTTATTTATTCGCCAGAGTGATTAACTCTTCAGTTCCCAAATACGACCTATCGGTTTTATATCAAATATTTTTAGTCACTTAGACTCTAAATAAGACAAAAATGTATAAGTTTTAACAATTCCTTGACAATTTATCTACACAATGCTTTAAACTGCTCTATCATTGACAGAATATCAATATTCACACATTATTGGCCATGGTAAACACAAAACATAGACAACGCCGACGTGTCGGAAATCAAAAAGACACGAGGAAGTTGGTAAATTTATAAAAAATCACCGTATTTACAACAGCAAGTATTCATTAGATAGCAACAGCTGCATCAGTTCATAAAGAAGTATCTACTACAAAGAAGTACTACTACATTGCTACCATGAATTTACACTGAGAAAAATAATATTTTCAAATCTGAGTAAATCGATGTTTTAATTTTTTTTATGAAACTATGTTTCAAATATGACGACCCAATTGAACCATGGACATACTCCAAACGGAGCACATAGAAGTCATTTCATACTCATTTTTGAAACATAGACATACCCAAAAATGATTAGAATGAGTTCAACCTCATTTGTGAAACATGGAAATACTCAAAAATGAGCACATAGAAGTCGGTTCATACTCATTTTTGAAACATGGACCTACTCAAATAGGAGCACATGATGTTTTATTCTTGAGTGTGTACAGAGAAATGAGTCGGTACAGGTTTCAAACTTGAGTCATTTTGATTCTGAGCCATTTTGACTATGCGACATACTCAGATTTGAGTATTTTTTGGTCAGTTTTGAAAATGTCGTTTTTAGAGTGTACTAGCTGTAAATGCCTAGCAATTTACCAGGGTATTCTTTTTAAAGAATTACGGCATTAAAAAGGGAGCGTTCGCAGGGGTGTGCAGTGGAAATCTCAGCGTTACGATGGATAAATAAGTTTTATTTTTAAGATAAATTTCATTATAAGTATATTATCATTCTAGTTGATGATGCTTAGGAAGCGTTGATAAATTCACGCATCTTAAGCGGGTAGTGTTCATCTTTCAAATAGTGATGGGCAGAATGAATGATTTTTATATTCGAATGAACCATTCGGGAGTGCGCAGAAGCATATATGCCAAACTTCTAAATTTCTTTATTCAATTACTACCAGAAATTTGAAAAAGAAAAAGAAATTTCCCATTTTAATTAAAATTAGATAGAGATCGAGATAAAAATTAAAAATGTCTTTCGTTTTTTTTTAAATTTCTGGAGGAAACTGATTAAAACGGATCGAAGTTTGGCAACTATGCTTTTCCTTCTTTTATGTTTACAAAATCTTTGATAGTGATTGATTTAAAAAAATATGAATATTGGCAACTATGCTTTTTTGCGTATGCCCGAATGATTCATTCAAATGAAAATATCATTCATTCTGCACATCACTACTTTTAACCCATTCGCTGCCAACCACGAGTATACTCGTGATTTTTCAATTTAAAATTACGAATTCGTACCGGAAATTTCGAAAGAAGAATTTTTATTTTATGTAATCACGAAATGTCTGTAATTAAATAACATAAATATTGCTATTAGTATTTTCTGGTATGAATTCGAACTTTCTAAATAAAATAAAATTCCGGTAATTTTAACGCGGCAGTGAACGTGTTAAACAGAAAGCTTCGCCTGTGGACGTTATTATGTAAAAAATATTTTCTTTGTTCGTGTTTATATTATAAATGAATATGTATAATAATGGTATTGTTTCTAATCACTGTATTTACATACATAGCTCTCTAATTGTAAAAATACGAATATTGTGTGCGTTTTTTGAGAAATAATGTAACAAATAAAGTGCAAAAGTACCGTCCATGTGCGGAATTACATATATCCAAAAGACGTGTCTCGCTTAAGATATGTTCACTTTTTAGGGGCTAAATGTAACACATTTTTTGTCTCGTCCAACCCGAGAAAAAGGGGGTCTTTCTGCCAAAAAGCCTGTCTCAAATCTAGTCCATTTTATTATTGCGTGTTTAGCACTTTCCAAAAGTTCTAAAATACGGTCTGAAAAAGTATAAAAGAGATAAAAAGAAGTTAGCCCATTCACTGCCAACCACGAGTATACTCGTGGTTTTTCAATCTAAAATTACGAATTCGTGCCGGAAATTTCGATAGAAGAATTTTTATTTTATGTAATCACGAAATGTCTGTAATTAAATAACATAAATATTGCTATTAGTATTTTCTGGTATGAATTTGAACTTTCTAAATAAAATAAAATTCCGGTAATTTTTACCTGGCAGTGAACGTGCTAGAAAGCACTAAAAAACAGTGAAATTACCTCCTTTTTAGCCACTTTTGATCTAAGCCTTCATTTTTTAGCAACATAGGCTGAGGGTGGTTGTAAGAGTTTCACAGTATCACCATGACTCTGCAGTCAAATATCCCTTGCATAGACTACCTTATTAAAAATACAAATATCTCTGAATTTCGGCGAATTAAAGTTAAGTTATTTTTATCTTATTCATAATCAGGGTTCATTACATACATTAAGGCATGTTATAACTTTATTTTTTAAAAAATAACTAAAATTTCTCCACATTTTTGCTATTTTTTTATCGCAATTACACATTAATAATAATGGGTTTTTTGGAAATGAAAGAGCATATCTTGACGTATAAAAAACAATTTTTTTATTTGGACATTGGTGGAAAGATGGTGGTCTGGCGGCCTTTGATGCAGAGAAGGTGCAAAAAGTGAAGCGTTCCGCGGTACCAGATGAATCTTGGAATCTGCTTATCTGTAACAAAAAATAAAAACAAATAAAAACCTTAAAATTTATTATATTTTATACTCCTTCTCGGATGGATTTATTAATATTTCGATCCTGAAGAAAATGGCGGCTGTTCATATCTCAATTTAAATCATGCAAAAAAATATTTACAAATCGAATATTTAACCCATTTGCTGCCAACCACGAGTATACTAGTGGTTTTTTTTTTTATCTAAAATTACGAATTCGTACCGGAAATTTCAAAGAGAATTTTTTTATTTTATGTAATCACGAAATGTCTGTAATTAAATAAGGCAAATATCGCTATTAGTATTTTCTGGTATGAATTCGAACTTTCTAAATAAAATAAAATTCCGGTAATTTTAACCCGGAAGTGAACTTGTCAAAAACACATCCCTGAGGGACTAAAATATAGTATATTCTATAAAAGGATAAAATTTCAACCAAATTGGATGATCTAATCTCGAGTACCTGGTAAAACAGGGTAGCGCGAAAAACACATGTTTAAAGTTTTACAAAATTTTTAACCAGACATAGATAACAGTGACAATTTTCAGCTAACATAAAATTATCTATACCAGTCCAATATAATGAACCCTCCTAGACTTCCTCTTTCTCAATTATTTTGTTTCTACCTGCGCGCCAGACACAATACTCTAAAAAAGAGCCTGTTCACTGCAACACCAAAAGGCGGATAACTTTTGAACCGATACGATTTTCAAGAAAACTACTTTACCACAAAGTTTTTAATTATTTAACCCTTAATTGCATAGTGATAAAAATTTCCATCACTGTTTATCTAACTTTTAATAAATAAATCAACATCTTCGCCACCACTATATTTATATAGAAATATTAATCCAGTAAATTTCCCGTGAACTATGTTGCTGAACAAAGTTAAAAATCTATCTTAAAATTTCTGGTGTCTAATATTTAATATATGTATAAAAAAAACACAGTTGTAAAAGAAAAACTCATGCAAAAAAGGGTTAAAAAGCCAAAATTTTCAAAAAAAAAATCTATTTTTTTCCAAAAAAAAAAAAAGTTATAACATGCCTTAAGTTTACAACACGCACTTCAACAGTGGATTATTTTCGGTGGTCAGGGTGTTTCATCGTAAATGGTATGGCGTTTTTCTATTGACTAAAAGCAATACGCAACACTAACACTCAATTATATGCTATACTAGTACATTTTATAAGTATTTTTATGGTCACTGAATATCGATACATTACACTGCTTTTATTTCTTTATATTTATTAGAATAAAACAATATATTGTTTTTTTTCTAATAAATGAATATTCATTAATTATTTTTGTATGACTATTTATTATTTTGTTATCTTTATTGAGTGAATATTTTTTTCTTTCCGCTATTTATACAATGAATAACCTAGACAATTTTCCTTTTGTTTCGATTTAAAAAAAACATGTTCATTTATGTTGTACATTCCATTGATCTCGAATAAAAATAAATTGAATTTTTCCTTTTTCTTTAACATATAAAAATTATGCAATTTAAAAAAAAAAAAATCTTTATAAGAATAAGGAACGAAATAATGATTGGCCTTCACAAAAATTATGTGTACTTGTTACCGTATGACACTGAAATAAATACAACCTATTTTAATTAATTGTCCGTGCAAGCCATATCTTAATTATGAAAAGCTGTAATAAAAGTATCTATTTCTTATTTATTTACTTGTAGAAAAAAATTTTAATCTGTCAATTTTCCAAAAGACTTGTCACATTTTTCTAAAGACAAAAAAAAAAGAGAGTTGATTTTAATAAAAAGAAAAGTTAAAAGAATTTTCAAGAAATATCTTCCTTTATACTCAATATCTTTTTTTTATTTCTGCAATTTTTTTTATGTATCATATTGAAAAACAAATACATCACATTTTAATTACTTATTCTTATGAGGAATATGTTAAGGACGAAACGGTGTAATAAAAAGTATTTGTTAATTATAATTTATTCACAGTAAATAATTTTATTCTCTGAAAGATTGTGAGACATTTTTTATGAAGAATAAAGATGAATAACTTAAAAAATAAAATAAAATAGTTTAATTCATTGATTCATAACAAAAAAAAAAACCCTTCAGTTTTTAATTTTAAAAAAGCGTATCAATAAAGGATTTTTTCTTTAAATATTTTTTTTTTCTGGCATGCTTGTTGATATACTACAATGAAAAAAAAGCAATATTTTAATTACTTATCTAGCGATCAATGTGTTAAGAATGAAAAGGTATTATATAAAGTTTTTTTGTTAATTATTAATTTACTCACAGTAAATAATTTTAATCTTTCAATTCTCTGAGAAACTATGAGACTTTTTTTTTACGAAAAATAGAGAACTTTAGAAATAGAAAAACGTTACATTAATTAATGTAAAAAAAAAAAAAAAAAAAAAAAAAAAAAATGTTTTTTTTTTTTTTTTTTTTTTTTTTGGGGGGGGGGGGGGGGTGTCATAAAAGAAAATTTAAAAATGTTTAAATAAGATTTTTTTTCTTTAAATAAAATATCTTTTTTTCCCAACAACTGAAAGAGAAAATATTGAAATAGCATGAATACCATGTAATATAATGACAAGCAATTTCATTTGGAAATATTTTATTGCATAACGAAGTTTGCATTTGCATATTTTCTTTCTTTTTCATAAAGTAATGACATTCTTTCAAGTTTTAAAAAATGTGAAAATTACGCGGCACTTTTTACAGTAAAACGAAATTTGCATAAATTTTTAATTAAAAAAGTCTGAATACATATTTTATTTTATTTCAGTATAAAAAAGGGATGAAGGAATTTTATAAAACTATTTTTATTAAAAGCAAACTATGTATGACCAAAAGTTACAGCAGTAGAAATGAAAAAAAAAAGTACTAGATTGCGTTTAGAGAAATTTCAAACTTTTGAAGAACTTTCACACATTCGTATAAGATTGTAACAAGAATGATCTACATCATTAGAAGAAAATTTATATTTCTATTTAACAATATTTTTCATTTACACTGACGTTCGATGAAGCCGATGAATAGATAGAAAATATGATTCAATGTTATGTGGGTCTGAATGTTATTGTTTCGTACGGAATGTTGATACGTTTAAAATCCTTTGGCGGGCGGTGGTCACAAAAAAGGACACCTAATTTTAATTCCAAAACTGACAAACGACACCAAGATTATTTAATTAAAATTTTTATTTTATAAAGTATGGAAAAAATCAGCAAGTTATTATATTCTAAGGAAATCGTTCGTAAAATCTGGTGTCAGTCCATTATTTCATTATTTTACAAACAGATTTATTCCGCGCCGGAAAGGGTTAAAGCATTAAAAAAATTAACTACTTTTTAAATTTTCCGACTTAAAAGAACACACCAGAAAACTGTTCCTCGGACAATAAGAAGACAGGTCTAGGAGAAAAAAGGATATGTAAAATTAAATGTCATATTTTGCAAAGAAAACAAATCACTGGACAATTAATGCTATGTAATTAGATTAGTACTTTCGAAACGTAAATAGTTGAGAAATGAACTATACTACGATACTAATTATTAATTTTTCCAAATGTTAATATTTTTTTATGCGATGAATTTACGTTTAAAGCATTGAAAAAATTAACTACTTTTTAAATTTTCCGACTTAAAAGAACACACCAGAAAACTGTTCCTCGGACAATAAGAAGACAGGTCTAGGAGAAAAAAGGATATGTAAAATTAAATGTCATATTTTGCAAAGAAAACAAATCACTGGACAATTAATGCTATGTAATTAGATTAGTACTTTCGAAACGTAAATAGTTGAGAAATGAACTATACTACGATAATTATTAATTTTTCCAAATGTTAATATTTTTTTATGCGATGAATTTACGTTTAAAGCATTGAAAAAATTAACTACTTTTTAAATTTTCCGACTTAAAAGAACACACCTTTTCTAACATGCAAAATTACGAGATACGTAACAATCATTCGTAAAAGAGCGCTATTTTATCTCTCTAAAATTCTTCCTATTATCTAAGTAGGTTTAATGCCTAAGGACTTTGGAATAATACACATACATAATGCAGTCGCAGGGTTCTCAATGACTTTTGATCAATCTTAGCAATATGATTAATCAGCAAAAAGAAACAATAGCCAAATGAGAAAAAAATGCTTGCAAAATAATTCTGTAATGAAACGTTGATTCTAAAATCGTTCTTAAATCTTAGCTATTTAACAACTTTTTTAACACTTTCCAACATAGCTGAAAAGTATTTATGACTTCGGTTTGTCTCTCCATCTGTCCGTTTGGGCAGTGCTCCCGTGCTATAACTCTCGAAAATATACTCGGATTGCGCTGAAATTTGTGTATGTTATTGACGTTTACTATAGCATGATTTCTATGGAAAATTAAGAGTGTAGCATTTATCTGGAGGCACGGCAGTACCTCCGCCAAGTCGAGAGAGGACAGCCGTAAGCATACTTTTCTGGAAGCAACTCAGGGCACTTTTGACCCCCCCCCCCATATCTCCACACTGGAGTATCCCAAAAATTTGAAACTTCGTTTTTCTAGAGTATTTGGCACACAGGATCAAAATTTTAAATTACAACTTTCTGTCTTTTCTAGTTCAGACGATATATGAACTCAAACATTCGATTTTTTGTCACTCACTCAATCACTCGTTCACGCGTCATCAAAAAGATTAGGTAGATCCCGTAGCCCTAGAAACTTGACATTTGGAAAAAAAGGTAGTATTTAGGATACAAAGAAAGAAAAAATTATACAATCCGGAAAATTTGAAAAGAAAACATTCGAAAATTCAACAAATTCCATCAAAATTAAAAATTGAAAATAATACGATCTTGTAGTCTTAGAAACTTAAGATTCGGTGTGAAGGTAGTGTTTAGTATCCAGAAAAAGAAAACATCAAAAACACCAAAAAAATCGAAAACAAAATTAAAAAAATCGAAAAATCGAAAAAAATCTAATTTTTTCAAATAATCTGATTTTGTTGCGCTAGAAACTTGGAATACGGAATAAAGGTAGTATTTAGGATGCAAAATAAAGAAAAACTAAAAATTCTGGAAAATTCGAAAAAAACAAATTTCAAAAATTCGAAAATTTCGAAAAAAATTGAAAAAATTAAAATAATTTGATTTTTTAGCCTTAGAAACTTAAAATTCGCAGTAAAGATAGTGTTTAGGATTCAGAATAAGTTAAAATAAAAAACGCAATAAAATTCGAAAATAAAATAAAAAAATCGAAAAAGTCGGAAAAATCGAAAAATAGGGAAAATTTGAAAATAATTCGATTTTATAGCACTAGAAACTTGAAATTTGGAATAAGGGTAATATTTAAGATACTAAATAAGGAAAAATTCAAAAATATGGATAATTCAAAAAATACCCATAAATTAGGGCAGACGATATATGAACTCAAAGTTTCGATTTTTTGTCACTCACACACTCACTCCCTCTCGCGCCATCAAAAAGATTGGGTAGATCCCGCAGCCATAGAAACTTAAAATTTGGAATAAAGCTAGTGTTTCGGATACAAAGAAAGAAAAAATTTAAAAAACCCGAAAAAAAAATATTCGAAAATTCAAAAAAATCGAACAAAATTGAAAACTGAAAATAACACGATCTTGTAGTCTTAAAAACTTAAAATTTGGTGCGAAGGTACTGTTTAGAATTCAGAAAAAGAAAACATCAAAAACACAAAAAAAAAAAAAAAAAAAAATTAAAATAAAATCGAAAAATCGAAAAACTCGAAAAAAATCAAATAATCCAATTTTGTTGCGCTAGAAACTTGGAATTCGAAATAAAGGTAGTATTTAGGATGCAAAATAAGAAAAAATTGAAAAATCCCGAAAAATCGAAAAAAAAAATCAAAAATTCGATAAAAATGGAAAAAATTTAAATAATTTGATCATTTGGCCTTAAAAACTTAAAATTCGCGGTAAGATAGTGTTTAGGATTCAGAATAAGGTAAAATAAAAACGCAATAAAATTCGAAAATAAAATAAAAAAATCGAAAGAAATCAAAAAATTAGGAAATTTTGAAAATAATTCGATTTCATAGCGCTAGAAACTTGAAATTTGGAATAAAGGTAATATTTAAGATAGTAAATAAGGAAACATTAAAAAATATGGATAATTAAAAAAAAAAAAAAAAAAAAAAAAAAAAAAAGAAAGAAAGAAAGAAAAAGAGAGAAATTGAAAATAATATGATATCGTAGTCTTAGAAACTGAAAATTTGGTGTAAAGGTAGTGTTTAGGATACAGAAAAAGAAAAAAATTTAAAACACAACTAAAATTGAAAATAAAATAAAAAAATCGAAAAAAATAACGAAAATTTGAAAATAATTCGATTTTGTAAAGCTAGAAACTTAAAATTTGGAATAAAGGTAATATTTAGGATACAAAAAAAAAGAAATAAATAAAAAATCTGTAAAATTCGAAAAAAAATTCGAAAATTCGGAAAATTGAAAAAAAATCGATTTTGTAGCTTTAGAACTTAAAATTCAGCGTAAACTTATTGTTTAGGATACAGAAAAAGGAAAAATTAAAACACAATAAATTCGAAAATAGAATAAAAAACTCGAAAAAGATCGGAAATTTCAAAATAATTCGATTTTGTACCGCTAGAAACTTGAAATTTGTAATAAAAGATACAAAATGCGAAAAAATTAAAAAATCCAGAAAATTATAAAAAAAAAAAAAAAAAAAAAAATCGAAAAAATCAAAAATTGAAAATAATTTTATCTTGTAGTCTTAGAAACTTAAAACTTGGTGTAAAGGTTAGTATTTACTATTCAATAAAAGGAACAATTAAAATATTCGTTAAATTCGAAAATAAAATCGAAAAATCGAAATATCTTTAAGAAATCGAAAATTCGTAAACAATTTGATTTTGTACTGCTAGAAACATTAGTTTTAAGATAATTGTCCTATTAGCTAGTACAACGCCTCTAATTGTTTTATGTTATTTCCCCCGGATTATGGTTTTCTTTTCTTTCGTTTACGAATTTCGTTATAGAAAAGTTCCGCTATAGACTGGCTACGATATAGGCGATTTCTTTATAGACAGGTTTGTTTTCTTTCACAGGTTGTACTCAATTTACTTCACATATGAAATATGGATTGTTAAATGATGTTAGCCCCACAAAAATTTTCACACCCTCCCGACATTACTGGCTGGTTATGGCTTGATAGTATTTTCTAAATAAAATCATGGTGACTCTAAGATTCACTTGATTTATCAATAAATTGAACCTAAATGATCCTAAGAAGACGGATCAAATAATTACTATATTGGCATGACAATCAGGTAACTTAGAATTAAAATCGAAAAATCAATAAATTTAGAAAAAGTCGAAAATTTGAAAATAATTCGATTTTGTAGTCCTAGAAGCTTGACATTTGGCAGAAAGGCAGGGTTTAGTACACAAAGTAAGGAAAAATTAAAAAATCCGTAAATAATAAAAAAAAGACTAAAAAAAATGAAAAAAAAAAACATCGAAAAAAGGAATATAGTTTGATTTATTGGAAATTTCCGGAAATTTTAATTTTGACTTTCTTTTTACACTAAAAAGTTCTTTTATGTTAAATATCAAGTATCTAGGGCTGCGAGTAATATCTGCGAATAATGGATAGCACCTATCCTGGAAGCAATTGAGAGTACTTTTGACACTCCCCCTCCCATAACTTAGTGCTTTCCTAGGAACCTGAAATCTCTTTTTATCTACAGTACTTTGCAAACGAAACTAAAGCTTCAAATTTTTGATACCTGTAAATAATAGGGACAGAGTGTGGGCTTAGCGAAAATCAGTGGATGATCTCCAAAAAGAACCCAAAATCAAGAAAAGGAGGATTACTTACAAAAAGAAGTGAAATCTCATCAAAAAGTCACCTGTAAAAAATGCAGCCATGTTTCGTAACTCATTTACTGTAAAAAGTACTGAGATCGTATAAAGCGAAGTTTAACTATCTTATTAACTCTGAAATTTTCATTCACAAATCACTCCTAGTCTCTAAATCTTTAGTTAATTATTATTTTGTGACTTGGCAATTACGCAGCACAGGGAAGTTATTACACCTTACTATGTTATGGGATGGGATGGGATAATTTAATTAAGGCAAATTATATACGCACAGGGAAGTTATTACACTTTAATATGTTATAGTATTATTTGATTAAGACTAACTATATACATCACATTCTCGTGCTACGTAATTGCCAAGTCACAAAATAATAATTAACTAAAGATTTAGAGACTAGGAGTGATTTTTGAATGAAAATTTCAGAGTTAATAAGATAGTTAAACTTCGCTTTATACGATCTCAGTACTTTTTACGGTAAATGAGTTACGAGACATGGCTGCATTTTTTACAGGTGACTTTTTGATGAGATAGTTTTTTACAGGAACAATTAAAAGTTTCCGTTACATTACAAATCGTTTAAAGTGCATTTTGATGATGTTACGCTGTTTGAAACATGATAAAATTAGTATAGAACTATGAAACGCACTAAAACATGCTTTTTTGTAAAATATGAGGTGCAATGCATTATTCATTTACAGGGTCACACAAAACGATGCCGTTACACAATGTTCTATGGGTGGGGGGGGGGTAATCGTTTGCAGTGTACTTTAATGGCGTTTCACTATTTCAAACATAATGCAATTTATATATATTACTGAGGTGCACTATAAATTGCTCACTGAAAAGTATTGTGTACGTTGCGTTTATCGTTCATTTACAGGGCATAGAACAGAATTCGGTTATAGTATTAATGGGATAAGTACAGTTTATGTATGAGAAGTACGTTTTCAACTTTGGTTTGCGTTTTTAAGTTTAACTAATTTTTTTTTATAGTATGTGGTGTGTATAAATTCTGCTGAACATATACAGGGTTACACATAGGAATTCGTAAGTATTACTGACTATGGAAGTGAATTTCTTATAGGTTTTTTTTTAATCGTGTTACGAATTTTCCTGCTGAACTATATTTAGTAGACAAACAGAAGTTTGTAGAATGTAAATAAATTCATATACAGGAATATGCAAAGAACAAGATACATTGTCGTTCATGGTTGGTAATTGTTGGAAGTGAATTTTAAGTTGTCTGAAGCAATTTTTACCTGAATTCAATTTTACCTAATATGTAGTGCATACAAAAGTCTTTAGATAATATACAGGGCTGTACAAAAGATTTCGAGTGCATTTCCATCGATTGGCGAAATTTGCTAAATATGAATTTTTCAATTGAACTAATTTTTATAATGCTATGTAGTATATATCCAAATATATAGATCATATACAGAGCTGCACAAAATAATTCGACTATTTTTTTTTTTTTTTACTATGAATGGTAATTGATAAAAATGGATTTTTAAATATGTTATGTTTCCTAACCTGTTTATTACAAATCTTCTTTCACCTTATCTAACGGTGAAGCTTCGTTACACTTTTCTGGATGTGTTGATAAGTGTTTCATAATCTATGATTGACGCATAATTTTTCTTCTTGTTTAATTAGAACTGGCTATATAGTTCTAGAATAATACCCGCACAACTTTTGCTACAGCGGCTTCGGCGGATGCTAATGTGAAGTGGTGTTGATCAACGTACCTCTTAAAGGGAGTAAAAATAACCAAACTAAAAAAAAGTGGAATTTTTTTTTGCTTTGTCTATCCCATATACAGAAATCCCCCTTTTGAATAGGATTAAAATATTTCAGGTAGAAAATTAGATGACTGATTAGTTACTTTTAATAGAACATAAGACATAAGCCAGAAAATTAAAAAAAATAAATAAATGGGTACATTTGACGACTGAGACTCGTCATCAGTATTGTCTACGGATTTATTTTTAATTCAGAAATATCGAATTTATATCAGAAAATTCAAACAGTACTTCTCGCTTCTTTTTAATCAGGGAATGTCTGTCAACAAATACAGAAAAAAACACTATTCCAAATTTCTGGTATGTCTGTTCTGCATGTTTTTTTTTTTTTTCAAATAAATCTCTACCCAAAGGGTTAAAGTTTTTAAATTTTGTGTAAAGGGGGATACGAGAAATTTAAGGGAAGGGTAGAAAATTTAAATGATTGATTATTTATTGTTACAACAGATATTTTAAACTTTAACAAACATAGCAGAATTTTTTTTAAGTAAGCATTTGTAAAGATTTTAAAATTTGAGAGCTGAAGGTAGGTGGGGTTCAAATTGGGAGAAATGTAAATTTTGGAATCATAAAGTCATTTAGAGGATTGTTTATTTGCTTTTTGTTATTGCAGAGAAACAATGCAAAAAAAATAAAATAATAATAAAGAGTTTTAAATATTTGAAACTTTGTGTGCTATATGATGGAGGTGAGCGGCAAAAGAGAAAGTGGTAATTAGATTATCAATTACTTACAGCTACAATAACAATGCTACAATAATCGGTACAAAAATCAATTAATAATGTAAAAAGTAAAGCAGAAAATATTTAAAGATTTTTAACTTTGTGTGCTTCAGATGCGTAGAAATTTATCATGAGGGGGGAGCGACGGAGATTTAGATGTAATTTTAAAAAGCAGAAATTTCCAGTTGCTTCCCGAATGAAAAAGTTTGTTGCGATTTGGCACATTAGTGATCGACAGCGAGAATACTGAGCATTAGTATATATTAGTACTATTGCTGGACTTACTTTATGACCTCCTAAGATATGATATTGTAATTGTACAAGTAGTCATATCCAGAGCTTGGCATTTCTGGGCAACTAGAAAGCTCCTTGAATTCCATCTTCTGGTCAACTGTTTAATATATCTGCCATGAGGACTGTTGATTTGAAATACTGGTAGTAAATATAGAAAATTTCAGTCCTGTACGAACGAGTCTGTACGAGTCCTGTATGAGTCCTCTGCGAACATTTAAAATTATTAAATTTGTTTTCACAAATTCTGATGCACGCTGAATTAAATTTCAGAACTTCCATACATACATATCTTTTTCTCTAATTTTATCCTATGCATTCAGAAAAGTAGTTTGTCTTTATTACGATATTTGTTATCTTCTTTATACTATATCATATTGCATACGTCGCGCTATTTTACGTTGAAGAAAATCTCAGTTGAAGACATTTTTCAATCGTCAAAATTTTATATTTTGTATTTCATGTACAAATATCCGCTTGAAAACTTAGAAAGAACTGTCTGAACAGAAAACAAGTTGGAAATTGTTCGTCAAACGTTACAAACGAGGTGCGTTCGTACGCACGTTTTAGAATTAAATTCATGATATCCCGTGCGTAGAACGGGTTAAACAGCTAGTTAAGTATATATTTTATGACACTGTTCATACAAATATCTTAACTAGTTATATAAATATTCAGATATATATGTATCAGCTAGTTATATAAATATTCAGATCTTGATGATTTTTAATTCTGTGAAATGAATTATATCGTCTGCAGATTAATTTCTGTAATAAAATAAGTATCTCGGTCGCTTGATGATTAAACTTCGGAAGCTCCTATAACAAAAAAGCACCGATTTAAAAAGAAAATTCAAATTTCTTAATAAATGTTTTTATTAATATCTCCTAAAGTTTTGATTCGATTTTAATAAAATTTGAAATGTCTCGACAAAATTCTGCAAAGATAATATATTTTAAATTGCAAACCATTTGGTTGGGTAGTTTTTGCGTTGTTATATGCGGACAGACAGACGGACAGACAGACGGACAGACAGACAGACGGACGGACCAAGCGACGACTATAGGTGATACGTATTTATATAATTACGAACGCACCTAAAAAGAATCAAAGAGGGCTCAGAATGTGATTATTACTTTGAAATATACATTCAAAGAACTTACTAAAAAATATGTGTGTTTGCTTCAAATCAATATAAAAAGTAACATTTTGAATATTTCAGTGAATATCGATTATATATACAGGGTGTAACTGAAATTCTTCAACAAACTTTGAGGGATGATAGTACTCATGAAGATGAACAAAAAATGCAATAGAACACGGGGTCGCAAATGACATTTAACCCTTTCAGGGACAGTGGTATGTCTAAAAAACCACTTAATTTTAATTCCAAAACACCACAATGGCACCAGAAGTTTGCTAAAATCTTTTCCATTTAATATTTATGTGAAATATAGCCTTTTTCTTGTTTACAAACATTTTTTTTTTTTTTTTTTTTGTAAATTCCAGTGCCAGTCCATTTTCAGACGCATTTTCTCTATTTTTATCCTTTAAGCCTTTTAGGGGCAAACTACTTTTAGTATTAAAATGTTGAAATAAATGACTGGCACCGTAATTTATAAAAAATTTGTTTGTAAATAAGAAAAAGGCTATATTTCACATACATATTAAATGGAAAAGATTTTAGCAGAATTCTGGTGACATTATGGCGTTTTGGAATTAAAATTAAGCGCTTTCATAAACATACCACTGCCCCTGAAGGGGTTAAACGTCATTTGCGACCCCATATATAAAGTATGGAGAAAACTGATGGATTATTATGTGCACCAGGCGATACGCAGATCTTTTGAACATACATATTTATATATTAAACAATTTTTTTTATTGTTATGCCTTATTTATAGGAATTAAATTTCCAGTAGATAAATTCCGTAACATCTGTTTCAGACCTGGGTTACCAGAGTAGCCTTCTTTTTATTCAGAAATTCCTAACAAATTCCGGAAATTTCAAAAAGAAGAATTTATATATATTTTTTGTAATCACAAGATGTCTTTCTCACTCTCTCTCTCTCTCTCTTTAAATAAAAGAAAAATTACTATGCCGAATTTCTGGTGCGAATTCGGAATTTCTGAATGAAATAGAAGGTTAACTGGCATCCCTGTTTCAGACACTTTCCATTCGTTAGTAAAATATGTAAGAATAGAAAATTAAAATCTCTTTCTCAAAATTTAAGGTAAGTGTACCAGTAATGGACTATATACCTATAATATGTTATATGCTTGGACAAATATGAAATATGTGTACACATCACACTCACAAGTAGTGATTTGTATGAGTTATTTTGATATTCGAATGAATAATTTGGGTGTGTGCAAAACCATATCAACTCACCCAATCAACAGCAAACCCAATCAATTCGTACCGAAATATTCTGCCCGTCAATTATTAGACATTAGCTATCGGAATCGATGCAGACGTGCCAAGCTCTCATTAATCTTCCGTAATATGTGGATTAATTTAACCCAGATTTAATACCTTTTGCACCAGACATTTTTTTAAGAAATGAAATTGAATATATTCCATGTAGTATAGTAATTAGCTAAATACAGATTATTCAAATATTTTTTCTGGTTCAAAACGTTGTTAAACTGGGTCAAATGAATCAACATATCGTCGGTACCATGTAGAACTATCAAATGTGCAAAAATGCATTTTTCATTATTTTGTTAAATGGGCCGATTGATACCACTAAATTTTAATAATTTTCTTCAGCAGGGTTGGTTTCGCCTCTTTTTTAATTCAGAAATTCCGCATTGATACCAGAAATTTAAAGCAGAAATTTTTGCTTTATTTAATGACAACTATTTCGTGATTACTTAAAGTAAAAAAAAATTTCCCAAAATTCCCGGTATGAATTCGGTATATCTCAATCAATAAGAAGGCCAAACTGGCAACCCTGTTCTTCACAGAAATTTTATGAGAATTCTTACATGGCGAAGAATTCTAATAAAATTTATTGGTGACAATCGTCCCATTTTTAAAAGCAATGAAAAATGCACTTTTTTGCATTCGATAGTTTGACATGGTAGCGACGATATTACGGACGATTAGTGAGAGCTTGGCATCTCTATCAATGTCTAATAATTAAATGATAGAATTTTCCGGTACGAATTGATTTTCCCAACCGACACGAACTTTCCGGAGAACCCTATATATGTATATATATTAAACAATAAAAAAAGAGAAAGCTGAGCGGACCTTGAAACATCATAAAATTTTACTACATTTTTGCGATAAAGCTGGTCTATAAGTTGTAAATGCATTATTTTTATATATACAATATACAACCAGATGAAATGTGAAACATTAAATTCAGAAATAAAATAACAACATATAATTGTTATCATTATCAAATCAACATTGTAGGGACTCTGATGCTCTTCTTTTGTTGACGATATTCTCACTAAGGTACTTTTTCAACTGTTATTTTTTAACTTTTTCAAAAGTAGTTTCGTAGAAGTATCAAGAAAAATACAAAAACTACCCGCCCAAATTTAACAGAGTGCTTGCCAACTTCCTAGTACAATAGAACGCCGATTGTCCGAAAATTGGCTTAACCGAAAAACCTTAAAACTATTTTTTTTTTTAAATGTGAAAAATTTTATTTTTAAATAAGCATGCTAATTATGAAATAAATAAACAGCGTCAACTTACTGATTTGGGCTATTGCGTAAATGCACGCATTTGGTTGCATAGACACATACAGCACTTCATTTCTATCCTCCTCTTTAATAAAAAGCTATGCGTTGCTGACGACTGGGATTTTCGCTAATCGTTGCCACAGATTAATCTCGAAAAATTAAACATTTGAAGTTGCTGAAAAAATAGCTCGAAAAGTATTTGTCAGAAAATTGTTAGAGAAACTGCGTTAGAAAGGTAAAAAATTGTATTTTTCTTTATATAAATTTCAAATCTAATGATTATGTCGTTTTTCAAATATTGAATTTCAAAAATTACCAAATTTCACAATGGAGTACCATAGCGAAACCTTCACGCGTAAAAAGAGAACGATAACGGCAACGTGTCAACTGTTAAAATATAAAAGTGAATTATGATGTCACGAGTGCATGATTTTTATTTAATTCTCGACAAATACTAGATGCGTCATTTCTTTTTAGTATATATATATTAAATGTAAAAAATCTGTTAGAATTTTTAATTTAAAAAAAAATAGTTTTCAGCGATGTTCTGTAATCCGGGAAGCCCGGGTTCGATTAACCTAGTACAAAATATGTTGTGATTTTTTTTTCAACTTCGCATTGATTCATTGCTGCCTTATCACGCCATCTTTTCAACAACAACATATCTTACCATGTTGCATCTTCTTGCACTTAAATATATTGCGTTGACAATATCAACTTTTTCAACTGGTTGAGCTCTTCAGGCTTATAAAAACCTGTTTGTATTTTAAAATATTACTCAAAGTAAATAAAGTTTGGGGGAAATTAAAACACGTGTAAACAGAAAGGGGAAATCGAATAGAATACGGACTCTTGCAGCACCTGCAAGCACTAGCGCTTTACCGGACTATGGGGAAGTAAGAAGGGTGAGTAGTGTCATCTGATAGAATAAAATTTGGAAGCCTCCCGGTTATCCGAAAGATCCTATGGAACCCCGGTTAACCTAAAATCCTTTGGCCCCATGCTTTTCGGATAACCAGCGTTTTACTGTATTCTGTTGTAAAAATGGAGGTCAATTTGAACCAGGATAAACACGTTTCTATTCAGACATTTTTTATAAATAGAATCAAAAATGTTATACGTAGAAACATGAAATTATAGGAATAAAAATATATCAAATAAAATTGGTTCAAAATTTGTTGAACCGTCATATTATATAACATTTTTACGGAAGAACAGTTTAAAGTTGGCAAGTATGCAACCGTTCAAGAATTTCGGGCCAATTTCTTCACTGACGTCATACATAAAAATATACGATTTCAAAAGAGTAGCATCATAATCACAAAATAAGATTATTATAAATAGAATCAAAAATGTTATACGTAAAAACATGAAATTATAGGAATAAAAATATATCAAATAAAATTGGTTAAAAATTTGTTGAACCGTCATATTATATAAATTTTTTACTGAAGAACATGCGTAACGTAAACATTTGCAATGAATCCGCCTCATTTGAATTGCCTAAAATTTGGCACGAGGTACTTTTCCGTTTTAAAAAGCAATAACGAAATATTAATTTTCACGATTACAGTTGGCTACTGCAAGCACCAGCTTTTCTCTTTCTTTACATATTTGATCTCGTGATTCGTGTTTTCAAGGTTATTTTCCAAAATTTGCATAATACTTTGTTTATCATTATATTTCTTGAAAATGGCGCTGTAGGAGCTTTGAAACGTATCGTATGTTGATCATTAAAAAGGTTTTTTATAAACCTTTTGTTGTTTCTTTTAGTATCACTTAAGCATTTCTCTAGATTTTAAGAGTAGCATCGTTAGACAACTGTTGCCATGTAGATAAAAAAATTTCACGAACTGAGTCCGAGTTCAGTCATTCACGGGCCACTTTGTACGCGCGAATTTTAAAGGATTTAGTAAATATAAACAACATTAATAGGATGTGAAATGAAGATAAATATCAGCGGCATGAATTAAATTAAAAATATATATATATTAATATATATAGCAATTAGCCGCTCAAAATTATTTTAGATACCGTAATTTCCGGCGTATAATCCGCAGCTCAAAAAGTCGTTTTTCGACACAGAAATATTATTTTATAAAATGTAACTTAAAAGATCGCTGTAAATATTTAACTACAATTATTGCATAAAATTTCTGGGTCGAAAAACGACTCTTTGAGCTGCGGATTATACGCCGGAAATTACGGTAATTTTAACAGGCGTAAGCAAAGAATTATTTTTACGTTACGAATAAAACAGATATGTAATTATCAAACACTACACAGCATAGATACTTTTTTTTTCCTTCGTTGTATTAGAAGAACTTTAATGCTTCAATAGTACCTTCAAAAAAGTCCTTCCGGCCTGTACCGGGAGGAAAAGGTAGCTTTCCTATATCTTCGTTTTAAAATTTTAGCTAATGTTACACGAAAACAGCAAGTTGAAATGCAAAGAAACGTTTACAAAAGATTCGTTAATACTGAATTTGAATAAGAAATTCGCCAAATTATTGAGCAATAGCCAAATAGGCTTCATTTATAAAGACTTATTTTGGTCGTCAAATTTGGCGATATTTCGCCAAATGTCGCCAATTTTGTCAATTTTGTCACCAATGTCGCCAATTTTGGCGCTAAGGGATATGAATATATAGTTTTATGCGTATGATTGGGAAAATTATTACAACAATGAAAGAAAATAATTTGCGAGTAATCGCGTTCATGTGCTGTTTTGTTTCAAAATGTCAGCCACCCTAGAATTTCTAACTGGTCTATCTCAGCCATTTTTTAAGATAGAGGTAAACCAAAAAATGCTCTGGAATCCTTGTATCAAGACCTATCACGTAATTAAAAAATAAATTTGAATTTTTAACTTTTTTGCATATTTATTTTAGTTTTAAATTTTTAAATGGCCGCCATCTTGAAACAAAATGGCGGACCAAGCTGGCCAACGAACTCGGTCGAGACATTGGTGAGCTTAATACACACAATTAGTTTAATCAAAATTGGTTTATAAATACGAGCGTTATCGTATGACATAGGTCAGACATATGTATATATATATATATATAAATCAACATTTGAACGGAGGGTGGTTTTGGGGTCTGGGGGTGATGATAGGTGAAAATATATCGAAATTTTCCGGAACTGCTTTCCTCCGAACGGCTGCAATAAGTAGCTTTATACTTTTAGGTAGCTTTCAATACAAAAAAGTATAAAGCTACCTATTGCAGCCGTTCGGAGGAAAGCAGTTCCGGAAAATTTCGATATATTTTCACCGATCATGACCCCCAGACCCCAAAACCACCCTCCGTTCAAATGTTGATTTATATATATATATATATATATATATATCTCCATATATATATATATATATATCAAGACCTATGTCATACGATAACGCTCGTATTTATAAATCAATTTTGATGAAACTAATTGTGTGTATTAAGCTCACCAATGTCTCGACCGAGTTCGTTGGACAGCTTGGTCCGCCATTTTGTTTCAAGATGGCGGCCAATTAAAAATTTAAAACTAAAATAAATATACAAAAAAGTTAAAAATTCAAATTTATTTTTTAATTCAGTGTTAGGCCTTGAAACGAGGATTCCAGAGCATTTTTTGTTTTACCTCTATCTTAAAAAACGGCTGAGCTAGAGCAGTTTGAATTTCTAGGGTGGCTGACATTTTGAAACAAGACAGCACATTACAAAAATTTTCATTGTTGTAATAATTTTCCCAATCAAACGCATAAAACTATATATTCATATCTGTTAGCGCCAAATTCTCGCCAAACTTGGCGACATTTGGCGAAATATCGCCAAATTTGGCGACCAAAATAAGTCTTCATAAATGAAGCCAATTTGGCTATTGCTCAATAATTTGGCGAATTTCTTATTCAAATTCAGTATTAACGAATCTTTTGTAAACGTTTTATTTGCATTTTAAGTTGCTGTTTTCGTGTAACATTAGCTAAAATTTTAAAACGAAGATATAGGAAAGCTACCATTTCCTCCCGGTACAGGCCGGAAGGACTTTTTTGTATTGAAAGCTACCTAATAGAACGCCCAGCAAAAGTGGATTCGTCTCTGATCAAATGATTAATTGTCGATTCCAACCAGAAATGTCTTCATAAAATAAGTTAAATATAGTAATCCACACAGAAATATGTAAAAACGTTAATTATTTTAAATAAAAATTCTAGTGAAAAGTATATTTATACGGCTTGAGTAAAATTTCCATGCGTTCAAGTGTTGGTGCTACATTTATTAATCACATATTTTGCGTTTGAATAAACAAACAGTAAACCATTAACAACTTTTAAGGGAAAAAAATCACACCAGAAATAACTTAATGTAATGTTTGAAGTGTTTAAAAAAATACATCGAAGTTTATTGTCATCATATTTGGTTTCATGTCTTAGAACTCTCGTGTAGTATTGAGGGCTAATTTTATGTATAATTTGGGTATGCCAGAGCAGGAATGAAGGGAAGGAGAAGATATAAAGTGTAGTGTCTACCAGTTGCGACTAAAGTAAGACCGACAATCACAAGATAGCGACTGTTGTTTGTTTTCATCAGATCAACAGAGCATGAATACCGCCGTGGAAAACTCCCACAAGTAAATTTGAAAAGAAAATTTTGCCTAATTGTCGCAAATTTCTAACATAATGAAAAAAAGTCCTTCCGGCCTGTACCGGGAGGAAAAGGTAGCTTTCGTATACAGGGTTCGTACGCATCAGGGGATTCAGGAAAATTTAAGTGTTTTAGTACCAGAAATGTCATAGAGTCTGGTCGCTGTATGTAAAGATAGAATTTATTTTCCTTAAATAAGCCAAATGTTACTTTACGAAAATTCTGGTAAAAGGTTCTTGAAAGTCCTTGAAGTGTACGAACCCTGCTATATAAGATATTAAAATTTTAGCTAATGTTACTCGAAAACAGCAAGCTAAAATGCAAAGAAACCGTTCACAAAAGATTCGTTAATAGTGAATTTGAATAAGAAATTCGCCAAATTATTGAGCTATAGCCAAGTTGGCTTCATTTATGAAAACTTATTTTGGTCGCCAAATTTGGTGATATTTCGCCAATTGTTGCCAAGTTTGGCGATAATTTAGCGCTAACGGATATGAATATATAGTTTTATCCGTATGATTGGGAAAATGATGACAACAATGAAATAAAATAATTTGCGAGAAATCGCGTTCACTAAAACTCATAAATTAATCGTTGGTTTTTTGTAATGTGCTGTCTTGTTTCAAAATGTCCGCCTCCCTAGAATTTCAAACTGCTCTATCTCAGCCACTTTTTAAGATAGAGGTAAAGCAAAACATGCTCTGGAATCCTTGTATCAAGGCCTAACACTTAATTAAATACTAAATTTGAATTTTTAACTTTTTTGTATATTTATTTTAGTTTTAAATTTTAAATGGCCGCCATCTTGAAACAAGATGGCGGACCAAGCTGGCCAACGAACTTGGTTTAGACATTGGTGAGCTTAATACACACAATTAGTTTCATCCAAATTGATTTATAAATACGAGTGTTATCGCATGACATAGGTCAGATATATATATATAAATCAACATTTGAACGGAGGGTGGTTTTGGGGTCTGGGGGTCATGATCGGTGAAAATATACCAAAATTTTCCGGAATTGCTTTCCTCCGAACGGCTGCAATACTTTTTATACTTTTTGGTATTAAAAGCTACCTAAAAAATATCTTCGTGTTTAATGTGGAAGGTACTCCGGCGGCATTGTAATACCTGTCACTGACATTGACAGGAACAGGAGGATTGTTTATGTAGTCTCTATACTGTCGAACCGCTTCGTCTGAACATCGAGGAGGAAAACTTCCAACAATAAAACCGAATAGATATTTTTACCTTAATTATGGCAGAAAATCCGTGTGAATAAGGAGAAAATTTCTATTCAGATTTACTAGTGGAAGTTTGGTCCTGCGGAACCGGTTACAGTTGAAGCTCCATCAATTCCAGGATACCTCAATTCCTTTTTTTAATATATATAATTTTATGGATTAGGTTCGCCAGACAATCTGCAATTTCAATATCTGTATCGTGCAAATATTTTCTGTGATCTCATGTTATATGCATAAACGCTTAGAATTTCATTATTACCGCTTATACAAATATAGGTTATTATTATTATAAAGGACTAGGTTCGAAAAGGCTTTAATAGTGCCACCTCTTATCGAAGGAGAATAGAAAAGTTTTCCTAAAAATATTCCGTTACATTGTTTTATTGTGTACATCTAACCAATTCATATTTTCTGCTAGTGACTATTTTTGTTTGTTTAGATTGAACAATATACGAAAATGTATCAGCGATTTGAAGAAATGCGATAATTAAAAGCTACAAAAAAAGAAATCTATTTAATTTCTTTTATTTTTTCGTGAAAGTGGTTAACATAAATAAGCACTTTCTTTTAAATTTTAAAAATATCTTTATTTTAAATATCATTCCTTTATTGTCACTTATGTTACAGAAATTATTTTGGATATCGGTAACTCCATGGGTGCTACCGCTACATAATGAACGTTAAATTATTATCTCTAAAAAAATAATGGCAGAATTTAGAATTATTGAATTTGCTTGTAAAATTTTTTCTTTTATGCCAAATTAAATTTCCGTACCTTATGGATGAGCATGTTTCTTCCCTATTTACTTTTGTAAAATTTTGTTAAACATTTATAAAATAATTTGTGACTATCTTTCTGTTTCCTTTCTTATTCCTTTCTGATACCGGATAGGTCGTGCTATTTTATACGTAAAACAATCTCACATGAAGAAACTTTTATGTTGCCAATCCATTCACTATTGAATTTCTTGCGAATAATAGCTGCTTGAAACTTATTTAAAACTGTCTAAATAGAAATATATATATATATAAATTATTATAGAAATATATATATATATATATATATATATATATATATATATATATATATATATATATATATATATATATAACTAAACCTTTCTGCGATACGATAAAGGCCGTTAGGAATGAACTATTTAAATTCCCTAACTTTTTTTCTATTGTCATTATAAATATTTTATAAGGATAATATAAAATATATAATAATTATTAAGATATTATATAATATTAGGAATATATTGCTTTGAGTTTATGTGATGTCAAATAGATATAAGACCCAGAAATATGAATCACGAGATACTATATTTCTTACAAATATCCGAATGATGATGTTCTTTTATTAGCTACTTTTTCGTTATCGTAATCCTTAATGTTAACAATAGATATTTTTTTTTATAATTCGCTGGATACTAATGATAATGATGTTTATTATAGTGATGATGATTGCTAAATTTGTAAACATGAAATGATAAGATAACCAGATAGCTTACAAAAGATCATTACTGCTCCAGGTTTTTAATACATGAGAAAATCGTTTAATAGTATGATCCTTACTCACATTAAATAGTATATGTTCTCTTTAAAATATGCAAATACAGGCAATTCTAGATTTATACTACTACTTACACCATATATTTTAGGTTTATACGACTCACATCACATATTTTAGATTTAAACGACTCACACCATATATTTTAGATTTATACTATTCACACCATATATTTTAAATAATTTTTTTATATATATAAATCTCTTTCATGGCAGTCAATGGCCTTTTAAGCAATAGTATTTTTGTTCTAGATACATTGTAAGTGAACAACTTCAATGTATGCTGCTAACTGGATATGACGAAATATATCGTTCTACCACCGCCCCCTGAATACTAGGCCTGAGCGCTGACAACAATGGCGGCTGTCGCAGGCCGATTTTTTTTTCAGCGTTTGAACGGTCCCTCGAAATTCCACACCAATAATTTCTAAAAGTTTTCTTCGCCTTGTTTTTCGGAGATCAAATAAGTCAAAGATAACTTTTAGATATTATTGGTGTCGAAGTTCGAGGGACTGTACAAACGATTCCGCCTGCGACAGCCGCCATTTTTTTCAGCGCGCAGGCCTAGTATTCAGGGGGCGGTGGTTCTACACGAGCCCCACACGAACGACTACCGTAATATTTTGAACGCATTACTTCCATCAGTGAAATTTTAATAGAAATTTTTGTCTTATTAAAACGCCCGATTAATGCAAAATTACTGCCATGAATAATAAAAAAAATTCTATTATTTTTTGCTGTTTGGAAGTGTGTCTCGTTGGTAATCAGGCATATCAGTTGAATGAAAGTTTATTCCCCTGTTAACAGGATAAATTAGAACCCCCCTGAGGGCTTGGTATGTGGACTTCTTTTTATAAAATCCAGATTGCTTATAACTTTTTTAAACGGTGTAATTTGCCTTATTTTCGCCCGATTTAATCAAACATTAAATAAGGCGAATTTTACTTTCTCAAAAAACGGGTGCTTACAAAAACTGAATTTAAAAAAACTAGCCTATTGATAAGACTGAGTACAATAGTTTGATACTGAGAATCTTAATAGACAAACATAACAGTGGCGTCAATGCCTTCTTCGGAGATAAAACTATTGTGTTGAATGCAACATCTTTTCAAACATTGCTAAAGAGATTTACTTTTAAAAAGTACCATCACCACAAACTAATTGAGAATGTATTTTATCATTTTGCAATTGATATGACATTACTCATGCCTGTATTATGTATATTTTACATTTACAAATTCTTCATTCAGAAATTCTAATTTTTAAATATAACGAAAACAAAAATAACTGCTATAATTAATTATATTAATTCACATGATTTATATAAAAAGTTAAGTTATTAACGTATTAAAGCATTAAGTTTTTCCTTTTGCTAATCAGAAATTCTTACTGAAAAGTAATTTTAATTCACATTTAGGATATGTAAATATTGTATTTAAATGTATTATGAATTATTATTCTAAAATGATTTTAACTATTAAAGCCAGTTCTTAAGTGAAGCAATATTAAAAACTATTTATTAGCTATTAGCAATATTCGATAAAGGAAATACGAAGCAACTGATAATAAAGTAATAAATAAATGTACAAACAATATCCGAATAAAATCGAAAGAAAGGAGGGCACATACTGCAATCTTCAGTTAAAATTCAGGTATTCTGCCAATTGAACCAAATGGAGTCAGAATTTCTTGAGTGCACAAACTGATTACCAGGTACCAAATGGCTCCCATAAAAGTGCACAAAACACAAGGACGCAAACAAATCGTCAAACACAGTGATTACCATAAAAAACAGTTAATTTTCATTAAAGGTTATTATCGTTTCGCCAGTTGCTTGATAACAGGATCCAATAACCCATTAATTTTGAAATATATTACCAAGATACTGAATGTCTTTGACATATGCATTATTTTTAATCTTTTAATGATTTAGATAATTTTTTTTCTAATTTATATAGGAGGCGGGGCATCGGATTTTTTTTTAGGCAATATTTATAATATTTATTTTTTTAATTAAAGTTTAAAATTATGTAAGCTCAAAAATACGATTTACAGAAGATAAAAAGTAACATTCAAGAATATTTAATTTTCGGTTTATTTTGTTTCGTTTCAAAAATTTTAATGATCAGAGTCAAAATAGAATCATTTAACTGCATTACACTCTTAGCGAAATACTTGAATGATTTCCTAATCCTACTTCTACATTTTCGTATCCCATTTCGTATTACCATTCACTCACAATGCAAGAGCATGCCAGCAAGATTTATACCTAAAAATATCTGTAGGCAGGGAAGTTTACAAAAGTTGCTGCTTCCTTATGTGACTCAAAACTCCTTACGGTTCTTAATGTTACAAGTTTATATATGACACCCAGTGTGCAACATGCAGGGCACCAAAATGGTCAGCCAACTGTATACCAATATTTTTTAACAAAAATTTTCATGGTAGGTTTCTATAACCTTTCCGCAAAAATTTACCTCCGAAGATGGTTTCTGCAAAATTTGCTAGAAAAATCTAAAAATAAAACTTTCCTAAGAAAATACCGGTATTCAAAAAGCGGACCATTTGGGAGCCCTGAACATGTCTAACTATTTTGAATTCTAACATAAATGCATATGCGTAATAAATTTCCTACTCGCTAAATTTAAATTTAAGTGTGTCTTTAAATCGAAAGAGTCGTTAAAAAATAAAATCAATAAAATTTCTGTAGCTTAACGATTACTGCACTGCAGTACTCTATATGGATATTCTGCCCGAATTTATGGCGGTTCAAAATGACTTTGAGTATCGTAAGAACGCCTCCAGGTTACAAAGAAAAGCGGTTTTCACCCTCATCGAACAACTGAAGTTTTTTTATTTCCTCAACGAACAGTTCAATGTTCCTGTCACTAACCATGATTATTGCAATTTTACGGGTAGCGGCACAGATTGGCCTCCATGTTTCCTAGATTTTACTTTCTATGACATTTTTCGTGGGCGTAGCTGAGAGATGAGAACACTCGTCACCCCGGCTTTGGCTGAACCCTTCTCATCTCTAGTACATGCAGATGGTTCTTTAAATCGTAAGTCAAAAATTTCAGCAAGTTGAAATAAACAAAAACATCCGTAAATTATACTTGTAATGTAATTTCATGAGCCGAACAATATCTAGGAGCAGCTGGGTATACAAAGTGACACGTCTGGTCAAGAACATGCAAAATGAGCTTCATTATTGTTACCAGGATGGCCATCTAATCAATATATATTCTAATAAATCTTACATTCTTAAAAAATGGATAAAATTGTCATGACTACAAATATATTGTTCATCGCAAATGTCCGGGGCAGTTTGGCTTTCTTTTCTATTCGAAAATACTCCTTAATGTATCAAAAGAATGACCCATGTAAACATTCAGTTGACTTTTGTACGAAATAATAAAACATATATTATGAAAGATAGACGAACATTAAGCTCGAAACCTCAGCGGTCGTCCAATGATCTTAGGAAACCGAGGCCAACCCTAACCCCATTACAGTGAATTAAATTTGTAGAATTTATCTTTTAAATTTTTCCGATATTTAATTTTACGTCTGGTCGAATGTCGGGAAAGGGTTTAGGGACAGTCTTTCTCCGGAAATTTGACCATTTCCTGAGACGAACATTAAGCTCGAAGCCGCAGCGATCGTTTGATGATCTCAGAAACCCAGCCTAATCCTTCACTCTTTCCAGTGCATTAAATTTTTGGAATTTACCGTTTAATTTTTCCGATATCGAATTCGGCTTTTAAAGAGGCTGGTCACTAGTCAGGAAAGGGCGTAGGGGCATTGGATGATCACGTGCCGCAAACTTGAACTTGGACATCATTACATAAACTTGGAACACAAACTTTCGCACACTATTTACAAATGAAATAAACATAATTTCCCTTCTAAAACATTTAAGTTAAACGTTAAAGTTTTAAAAATCCCTTCTTAAAAGTTTCAATCACATAAGTTCGGACGGTGCTAGACATCTTAATCATTTCCGTTTCTCATTGGCGTTCTATTTACTTTCTGATCAGACAGTTACGGTCACGGGAAGGGGGATGGCTAGTCACGGTTAAGCCAGGGAGAAAAAAGAGCTAGTTCGCAACAATTATGACTACTAGGAGAAAGTGCAATCTGCATAAATGCATCTGCGCTGTTACTAACCCAATGGAAGTGGAAATGGTACTTTTCTATTTTTTTTAATCACTAAGAATGCGACCCGACGACCTGAGATGATGATGTACTTCATAGAAAAATAGTGCACTTAAGATTAAGGAAATGATTCATTTTAGCTGACAGAAAATACTAGAAACAAATTATTTTAGCCAGCAGAAAAAGAGTCAATGTTTTAAAAATAAGGTTTAGTAATAATTAATATTATTTTGATAGTGTAAAATGATGTTAATTATTTTATTTAAAATATAATGTTTGAGTTCTAAAATCTTCAATACAGGATTTCTGTTTTTTATTCGACAGATAATGGTCCTTAATTTTTCCTTCGTCTTCCATATTGAGAACATCATAGCATTTCAACCGTCATTAATGGACTGTTTATTTTCCCATAACCCGTTTAGTTTCTTTCACTTCATTTATTAAAGAAAAGTCCTTTTTTGATATCTCTCACTTGTTAAACAATATTTTTTACCCTTCTTATTATTTTCTGACTTTTACAAAAAGTCATGCAACTTTTTCTCCATAATATTATTTTTTTAAATTCGAAATAATAAAACACTGAATTTATTATCAAACAAGTATGCTGTGGCCATAACAAAACTGTTTCCTATATTAATCCGATTTATTAATTTAAACAGCACTACTACATACCAAGTATTACGAAGTATAGTGCATTTCTTTAAATTTTATTCGGAGTTATAGTGATCAATGAATAAAAAAAGACACAATTCAAAATTGCCCACTGTTGGGTATTCATATACAAAATTGCGACACCATATATATTTTAATTAATAACTTTAAATATAAAATTTGTTTCATCTATACCCAATAGAAACTGAGATATTGCTATAGTATTCATCGTACAAATATGACACAGCAACGTACCATGTTGAGCAAACAAGTCAAAACTGAATAAACATAGTTTGTAATATATATATTACATAATAAATTTCGCGAAATTCCATCCCACAGATGTCGAGCTTTACCTATCATTGAAATCGGCAAAACACAGCGCAACAATGCCACATGTTAGACGACATACACTCAAACTTCATCAACGCAAATTTATGTCAAAACTCTAAGTGAGGTTTGAATAAATTCTGCTCTTTAGTTCTCGAGTACTACTGTCACAATATTCGTGGCACACATAGATAGACAGATCATGAGACTAACAGACATTTTCCAAAAATTGTCAAATCTTGTTCAGGGTACCATAAAAAGGGGTATTCTTCAAAAAATGGAAGTCAAGAATTTTTTTTATTCCAATACTTGTGTTTAAACAACAAAATTAACCCTTTAAGCACCATATTCAATTTAGTGATACTATTCTGAATACCAGATGTCGGGTTGTTCGGGAAGCTCCTTTGTTTAAGAAAGCCAATTTGTACCGGAAAATTCTGCCCGTCAATTGTTATACATTAGATATCGGAATTAATGTCTAATAACTGAATGATAGAATTTTCCGGTAAGAATTGGTTAGAACATTGCAATCTGTATTTAAAATGAGACGTACTCTCATACGTCCTGGTATTGCAAATGAAGAGTTCGTGACGTACGCAGGTACGCCGTGGTGCTTAAGGGGTTAAAAACAAATTGATACTTGCCGCTCACACCTGTCCAAACTTGTCCTAAGTCATGCTGTAACTAGCGAGAACACAGAGCTCCCAAATGGTCCGCCAACTGAATACCAATAATTTTTAAGAGAAAATTTCATGGTAGGTTTCTACAACATTTTCGCAAAAATTTACCTCCGGAGGTGAATTCTGTAAAATTTGCAAGAAAAATCTAAAAATAAAAATTTTCTAAGAAAATACCGGTATTCAAAATGCGGACCATTTGGGTGCCCTGGAACACTTAAAAGTCAAGAGGAAAGGTGTATGTGCAGATAAGTGCACAGGCTCATGCTCATCCCTCTTTTCGGACTTTTACCGAAAGGTGTCGGTAAATCCAGCATTTACCAAACTATCTTGGTAAAAGCCTGAAATGGTAGCATTCGGAAGCATATATCGAGCTTTTGCCAACTCTCTTTCTTAAATGTTAGGAATTAACAGTAAAACATCCGTTTTACCAGACCTCGAGCTTTTACAGAGGTGTTACAAGAATACATATATTATATTTATATGTATAAAACCTTAACAATAGAGGAAAAAAGCGGAGCTTAAAGCATCTTTATTTTTAATGCATCTTTGCGATGAAGCTGGTTGATAAATTGTAAAAGTACTATTTTTATATTTAAATATACAACCGGATTAAATTTGGAACATTAAATTCAGAAATAAAATAACGTCATGTAATTGTAATCATTGTCATCTCTAACAAATTACATTGCACAAACTCTAACGCTCTTCTTTTGTTTAAGAATGATAATTTCACTAGGATACTTTCTCAATTGTTATTTGTGAATTTTTTTAAGCGTTGTATCGGAGAAAAGGTCTTGCCGTGCTTATCAAGAAAAATACAAAAACTACCCGCCCAAATCTAACAGCATGCTTGACAGCTTCCTAGCAGTGTTGAATTCAGACACTTTTCTCCGGGAGGATTTCTGTGGCTCCGGGGGGGACATTATAGAGTTCCGGGGGGAAATTCCACTTTTTGACCATTGAAAGCATAAAATTTCAAATCTTCCGGGGGAGACATTTCAATGCTCCGGGGGGGGGACATTCCCCCTCGGGCCACCCCCTGGATTCAACACTGCTTCCTAGTATTCTGTTGCAAAAAGGGAGGTCAATTTGAACCAGGTTAAACACGTTTCTACAGACATTTTTACATAAAATCATAAAAGTTATACGTAGAAACATGAAATTTTTTAATGGAATTAAGATATATCAAATAAAATTGGTTCAAAATTTGTTGAACCATGGTCATATTATAGAACATTTTTACGGAAGAATAGTTTAAAGTTGGCAAGTTTGCAAGTTTGCAACCGTTCAAGAATTTTGGGTCAATTTCTTCACGGACGTCATACATAAAAAAAATACGATTTTAAAAGAGTAGCATCGTTACAAAACTGTTGCCATGTTGATAAAAAAATTTCACGAAACATGTCCGAGTTCAGTCGTTCGCGAAATACAGACCACTTTGTACACGCGAATTGTAAAGGATTTACTAAATATAAACAACATTAATAGGATGTGAAATGAAGATAAATATCAACGGCATGATTTAAGTTAATGAAAACTTTTTCTGTGCATAGTAATTAGCCGCTCAAAACTATTTTAAATCATTTTAACAGACGTGAGCAAAGAATTATTGTAACGTTACAAAATAAATCAGTCATGCAATTATCAAACACTAGATAGCGTAGATACCTTTTTTCCCCTCGTTGTATTGGAAGAACTTTAATGCTTCAATAGTACCTTAAAACTAGAACGCCCAGCAACAGTTAATTCGACTCTGATCAAATGATTAAATGTCGATTCCAACCAGAAATGTCTTCATAAAATGCGTTAAATATAAACCACACAGAAATATCAGGGTTCGTAAGAAGCCGAAATTTTTCCAGGAGTTTCACCAGTATTTTATTTAGGAAAATAAATGTAGGTTAAACTCGCGAAACTTCGCCTTTTTTCCAGGCGAGATTTTCTGTAAGAAAATACTGGTACCAAAGAATTTCCTGGTCGCAAAATTCCAGGAGCCATACGAACCATGAATATGTAAATAAGTTAGTTATTTTAAATAAACATTCTAGTGTAAAATAAATTTGTAAGGCTTGAGTATTAATTAACATGCATTCAAGTGTTAATGCTACATTAACCCTTTGGGTACTGAATTATTTGACAGAAAAAAACCCATACAGAACAGACACACCAGAAATTTGGAATAGTGTTTTTTCTGTATTTGTTGACAAATATTCCTTGATTAAAAAGAAGCAAGAAGTGCTGTTCGAAATTTCTGAATAAAAAAAATAAATCCGTGGACAATACTGATGACGAGTCATAGTCATCATATGTACCCAAGGTGTTAATCATACACTTTGCTTTTAAATAAACAAACAGTAAACAATTAACAACCTTTTTAACCCCTTAATCGCCGCGCCCGATAAGCATAGGCTACTTTTTTTAAATTCAGATTGCCACCAAATTTTTTAAGTAGAAATATTCGGATTACTTAATGGCAGATAAAATAGCATAAAGCCAATAGCAGCATAAAGCCAATTACACTATTTTAAAAAACTGGTGGGAATCAAATAATCTGAATTTTAAATAAAGAAAACTTTCCCAGTTAAACTGAGGGCATTGAGCTCACAGGCTATTCACACTCATTGTAAATTATGCTACTTTTTCAAAGAATAATGCCACTCGAAAAATAAAGAAATCGACAATATATTAAGGGGGAGGGGGATAAGCACCCGTTCCCACCCTTTATACTTAACCAATAAACCCCCAAAATCAAATCAAGCAAGCGCATTACCACAATGAATTTATACACAAAATTTGAAAAAAATTGGATAATTTTGCTTGAAAAACCCATTTATCTAAATTAAGGGAGGTGAGCCCCCCCCCCCCCGGTCCCCCCTTTATACTTAACAAATGAAAACCCAAAACTAATCAGGCAAGCGCCTTACCACAATGAATCTATATACAAAATTTGAAGAAAATCGGATAATTCTGCTTGAAAAAACCATTTATCTAAATTAAGGGGGATTAGCCCCCCGTTAACCCCCCTTTATACTTACCCAATGAACACCCAAAACTAATTAGGGAAGTGCCTTATCACAATGATCCTATATACAAAATTTGAAGAAAATCTGATAATTCTACCTGAAAAACCCATTTATATAAATTAAGGGGGGATTAGCCCCCCGTTCCCCCCTTTCTACTTAACCAATCAATCCCGAAAACTAATCAGGGAAGCGCCTTGACACAATGAACCTATAAACAAAATTTGAAGGAAAACGGAATAATTCTGCATGAAAAACCCATTTATATAAATTAGGGGGGATTATCCCCCCCCGTTCCCTCCTTTATACTTAACTAATCAATCCCGAAAACTAATCAGGGAAGCGCCTTAACACAGTGAACCTATAAACAAAATTTGAAGGAAAATGGATATTTCTATGAAGAGTTATCGCGTTACGTACATACATACGTACGTACATACATACAGAACCGGCGGGCACATAAGCTCTCAGGCTTTGATAGCCTGTGAGCTAAAAAGCAGCCTACACTGCCAGTAAATGTGTCGGGCGCGACGATTAAGGGGTTAAGGAAAAAATTTTCACACCAGAAATAACTTACAGTAATGTTTGAAGCATTAAAAAAAAAAATCAAACTTCATTATCTGCATATTTGGTTTCTTGTCTTGGAGCTCTCATGGTGTCATGAGAGATGATTTTATGTATAATTTAAGTATACTAGAGCAGCATTTCCCAACCTGTGGGACAGTTGGGAATACGTGAAAATTACATTGGTAATGTCGGATAACGCAAAAAATTATAATAGAAAGAGATAAAATTATAAATATTTCGTTTACGAAGAGAGACTTGTGTAAAAGTAAAATAGGCTATTCTTGAAGGGAAATTCCTAAAGTTAGTAATTGGTTGATCATTTGTTGCCATTATTTCCGACCACTCCTAAAAACACCTTGTGATTTCGTATGGTTCCTCCTTTTCTATTGTTGTTCTTTTCTTTCTAATAATTCTAGAAATATCTAGAAAAAACATGAATTGTATCAGGCCTTCTGGTTTCAAGGATTTCATTTAAAAGCAGGTCGTCATTTTAGTGTTCGACTGGTCAGTATTAGCATAAACTCATTTACGTGTATTAACCCCTTGGGGACGAGCGACACGTATACGTGACGCATAAGATGCTCAGGATCCTTGACTATTCCCACCAGTTGTTTTATATTGTAAGATTTGACTTATTAAATCTTAGCATTTCTGAGATTCAATTAGGCGAAAATTTCTGTTTTGAAAAACCGGTGGCGAAAGATTAAAAATTCTGTAAAGGACGCTCGTCGCAAAGGGGTTAATGGCATCATCACTACTTTGTGAGAGCTTAATTTGAAATCTTTAGCTAATATTTAGTGTGGAACAGATGCTTTACACTCACGCAGCGTTTTTTGGCGATTTTTTGGTTGGCGCGATTTTCAAGCCCGCGCCAAACCAATTACTAAATACAATTGCTAGGTTGCCATCAAAGGAAAAAATCCCCTAAATTTGGTGACTTTTTTTCTTTTTATAACCGAAAAAAAAACTGTGCGTGAGTGTATGACATCATAGCCTTTAGTGTTTTGAGTGACTTTATGTAGATATTGTGTTGTGGTTTAAAATGGATATGTGGCTGAAAATTGGAATTCTTAAGAGAACTGCATCTAACATTGGTAACTAGCGAAAGAACATTACTAATGAACGTAAACAAAATATTTGGAACGGGTTTATGTGAGAAGGGCGTACGTATAAATGGAAAGTATAAGCAAGGGGTACGTGAGAGAAAATAGATTGAGAACCGCTGTACTAGAGCATGAATGAAGTGAGGGAGAAGACATAAAGTGTAGTGCATTCCAGTTGCGACTAAAGTAAGACAGATAGAACTTTCACAAAATAGCGACTGTTGTTTGTTTTCATCAGATCAACAGGGTACGATTAATACCGTGGAAAACTTCCACCAGTAAATTAAAAAAAAATCGCCTAATTGCTGCAAATGTCTGTCATAAGTATCTCAAAAATATATCTTCGTGTTTACTTGCGGAAGTTACCCTGGCGGCATTGTAGTACCTTTTACTGACATTGACAGGAGGATTGTTTATGTAGTCATGATACGGCTGAACCGCTGCATCTGAACACCACCGAGGAAAACTTCCAACAATAAAAGTGAATAAATATTTTTGCCTTAATTATGGCAGGAAATCAGCATGAATAAGGCGTTCGTTTAAATAAGGAGAAAATTTCTATTCAAATTTACTAGTGGAAGTTTGGTCCTGCGGAACCGGTTACAGTTGAAGTTTCACCAATTTGAGGATATACCAATTTCTCTTTATTTATAATTTTATGGATTAGGTTCGCCAGATAATCTACAATTTCAATATCCGAATAGTGCAAATATTTTTTGTGATCTCATGTTATATGCATAAACGCTTAGAATTTCATTATTACCGCTTATAAATATTTAGGTTATTATTATTATTACAAAGGACTGTGTTCGAAAAGACATTTCGCCAAGCTCTCCCCCCCCCCCTCTCTCGAAGGAGAATAAAAAAGTTTTCTAAAAATATTTCGTTACGTTGTTCTATTGTATGGATCTACATTATTCATATTTTCCGCTAGTGACGATTTTTGTTTGTTTAGATTGAACAATATACGAAAATGCATCAGCGATTGAGTAGAAATGCGATAATTAAAAGCTAAAAAAAAGAAATCAATTTAGTTAATTGCTTTTATTTATGCGCCAAAGTGGTTAAGATAAATAAGTACTTTTTATTTTTACTTTTTGAAATATCTTTATTTTATCTATTCCTTCAAATCATTCTTTTAATATCACTTATGTTACAAAAATACTATTGGATATCGGTAACTCATTGGGTGCTACCGTTGCATGATAAACGTTAAATTATCTCTAAAAGAACTACATAAGATTTATATTTAAAGACAATCATTGTACTGCGCATAAAAACATTTCGATAAGAGACAATACCGTCACTAAATGCATTCATTCTAAATATAAACAAATTTAAAAAAATCTAGTTGCATAATGCAGAATGCATGTTTAACACACTAAAATACGATTTATTGAAAATCAGGCTAGAATAAGTAGCACAAAACTTGTTAATATGTAAAAATACATAAAAATAAGAAAATGGGTGGAGCTAAAAGCATTTTTATCTTTTAAACAGCATCTTTGTATTAAAGCTGACTGACAAATTATAAAAAAAGCATTTTTAATATATAAATATAAAACTTCATAAAATATACTGGAACAATAAATTCAGCAATAATATAACACTATATAAATGTTATGTATGTCATGTACCAAAGGAACAAATGCACTTAACAGGAAGCATAATTTAATAACATTTAAAGTTCAAGTGAGACAGCCTCAACATTCTTGACGGTTAGCTGGAATGTGGAATATTATTCTCGTGAACATCACACCCATAAGAACATGATTCACTCCGATGTCAAATTAACATGTTAACTTATGGAAAATTTGAATTAGTCGATTATTCATTTCCTATTAGTATTTGAAAATGGTTTTCACCATTAAAAAGTCGACGTAAACTGCTGACGTAAAGCATTTTTAAAAATTGCCCACTTACTTTTTATGTATTTAAAAAAAAAAAGTGTTAAACTAAGAAATATTTATTTCTGGAAATATTTCTATCGTCCTTTACAAAAAATATTTAAAATTTAAATAGACATTTTAAAAAAATGCAGAATATCGGTAATTCACGTCTGTTTTTAGATGGATAAATATGACTAAAATAAATATTTAAAAATGGATTAAATTAATGAACAATCTTATCAGCTGGCACATTCAGAATCATTTTAAGTATTTTTAACGTATGTGAGCAAAATTTTTGCATCGAATCTAATTATCCATTCCAACAGCAAATATTTTACCGTTTAATGAATATATTTTTATTTCTCTATATAAGTTTTTTTTTCAACCGTTTCTATCTCATGGAGCACTTGAATGCATACTTCTGCAACCTTATTGATTATATAATTATAATTCCACGACGAACTTAAATTCTGATGAAAAAAGAAATACACCTATTATAAATGTGGTAAATTTTAAATATTAAGCAGTGGAATATATAACAGCAATAGCTTATAGAAGCAAAATTCAAATACCCTTACTAAGCAATTATAAACATAATAATTTATTAAAATCTAAATTTTTAAAATAACTCCTTAATTTTCGTTTTATAACATTGACTGATGAGCTTGACGTTTTTAGCATCTCTGCTTTTCAAAGTCAAATTTTCTGATAGGGTTTACTTGATTCGTAGTTTATACGCTGTAGATAACGATACAAAACTTTTCTCATCTAATCCAGAAAAACTGTGTCAAATGTACATTATCATATTCTTCAAAATTCGCAATATAAATTTAAAGTTTCTAATAAGTTGCTCAATTTTGTTGTACAGCTTACACAATATTACTAGTATGCTTATTCAAAGTATTCAAACAATGGATATAAACCTACAACAAATGCTATTTTATTATACTATATTTTATCAGAAAATAAATCACTTAGTTTGGATATGGCATATGTTCGTTAAAAAATAATACATCTGTTACTTCCTACAATTTTGATAGCACTTAACAGTAAATTTCATGGCACATCTGCTAATATCCCATGACACACGCTCTACTTAATACAAATACCTTAAGTCATTTATCAAACACTTTTGCTTTTGTGAAAATAATATAATAAAAAATCATTAACAAGCATCCTAATTTTCAAATATTCACACCAGAAATAAAATATTGAGACTATATTAAATATTTAAAACAAACTACGATAAATTTGTGTTTAATCCTGCGTTGGTTACATTTTTCAAGGTACTCTCAACGTTAGCTGTTGAGAGAATTTTAATAAAGCAACCCTACACAAACCACGGGCTGTATGTGGCCCGGCAACCTTTAATTTGCGGCCCGCGGCACATGATCATTATTCTCTATTTATAGAATCAGTTGAGATGTACGTAAAATTTTTTTAAGACCTTCACTGTTGTTTTATATATTTTCATGGGAAGACAAAATCTGCCCTGTTATTTATAGTCACTAATTTAAAATTATTTTAAAACTTGTTAAAGGCCGTTTCGTTAATCAAAAGTTCTCTTTACATGTAGGTGCTATAGTGGTGTATATATTTCTTAATCTTCAACACTGATCAAACATTATTTCAAATTAATTAAATTTGCACTACATATTTCTAAAAAAGATTTTGCATTGAGATAATGAGTTTTTTATTAAAGTAAATCACCTGATTTTTTTTTAGAAACTTGGAAATGTTGCATTGTTATATTATTACGTTTATACTTATCATATAGCTAATAATGCCAATTAGGGATATTATAGGTCTAAATTTGCCGCAGCAAAAAGTTTTATATTACTAATTCCAAACAAAAATCTGCGCGGCATATTTCTACATCATTATGAATAGAAATCTACTACGAAGTACATTGTTCGGAAATAGTGGTGTTAAATATTTTGGTAACATTTCTTCTGCGAGAAACCTTTAATCCTACTAATTATATTAGCTTTATTATATAGCTTTGTTATACTACTTTTGTTATCTAACTATTTTAATTACAATTTTTTTACATTATTATACAAAGTGTGTTAAGACCCGCCTAACGTCGCAAACATGTGTTTGCGGCCCGCGAGAAGAAAAAGGTTGAGTACGGCTGTAATAAAGTGATAAAAATACTGCCTATCTCGGCTTCTGCTTTCCCCCCCCCCCTCCAAATACGTATTCGGTGTACGAATGATTAGAAATTTAAATTATTATCGCATATTTCGCTTATTTTATTTATTTTTAAGAGCCTACGCTAGTAACGCGAAAACACTCGAAATCTCATGTTAAAGCAAAGGTAGCATTCTTTTCGAATATATGGTTAACATTTAATCATTTATAAATGATTTTTTTCCTTGCACAGGATATCTGAAATCAATATTTAAACAGGGTTTTCGTACTTTTTCTAATTTTATGGCTAGTTTTTTTTTTTTTTTTTTTTTTTTTTTTTTAAATATATATATATATCATTATTTTTGAGGATACGTTCACTTTCGGCAGTAACGGAACTGGAGATTAAATTTCACCCGGAGTTACGCAGTAGATTGGCGCTCCACTCTCTCCCCCCCACCCCCCCTCCCATGGAAAAAAAAACATTTTTAGATGAAAGTTTTGTAAATAATTGCTTAATTTTTTTAAAATTTCCCACATAACCCACAATTTACACATTACATTAAAAAAAAAAACATGTACTCCGGAAGGTTGTACCGCCTACTTCCCACCCACTCCTAATTTTTCATAAATATTCGATACCATTTCGAAAATAAAATGTCCTCAGCGGTCGTCCAATGATCTTAGGAAACCGAGGCCAACCCTAACCCCATTACAGTGAATTAAATTTGTAGAATTTATCGTTTAAATTTTTCCGATATTTAATTTTACGTCTGGTCGAATGTCGGGAAAGGGTTTAGGGACAGTCTTTCTCCGGAAATTTGACCATTTCCTGAGACGAACATTAAGCTCGAAGCCGCAGCGATCGTTTGATGATCTCAGAAACCCAGCCTAATCCTTCACTCTTTCCAGTGCATTAAATTTTTGGAATTTACCGTTTAATTTTTCCGATATCGAATTCGGCTTTTAAAGAGGCTGGTCACTAGTCAGGAAAGGGCGTAGGGGCATTGGATGATCACGTGCCGCAAACTTGAACTTGGACATCATTACATAAACTTGGAACACAAACTTTCGCACACTATTTACAAATGAAATAAACATAATTTCCCTTCTAAAACATTTAAGTTAAACGTTAAAGTTTTAAAAATCCCTTCTTAAAAGTTTCAATCACATAAGTTCGGACGGTGCTAGACATCTTAATCATTTCCGTTTCTCATTGGCGTTCTATTTACTTTCTGATCAGACAGTTACGGTCACGGGAAGGGGGATGGCTAGTCACGGTTAAGCCAGGGAGAAAAAAGAGCTAGTTCGCAACAATTATGACTACTAGGAGAAAGTGCAATCTGCATAAATGCATCTGCGCTGTTACTAACCCAATGGAAGTGGAAATGGTACTTTTCTATTTTTTTTAATCACTAAGAATGCGACCCGACGACCTGAGATGATGATGTACTTCATAGAAAAATAGTGCACTTAAGATTAAGGAAATGATTCATTTTAGCTGACAGAAAATACTAGAAACAAATTATTTTAGCCAGCAGAAAAAGAGTCAATGTTTTAAAAATAAGGTTTAGTAATAATTAATATTATTTTGATAGTGTAAAATGATGTTAATTATTTTATTTAAAATATAATGTTTGAGTTCTAAAATCTTCAATACAGGATTTCTGTTTTTTATTCGACAGATAATGGTCCTTAATTTTTCCTTCGTCTTCCATATTGAGAACATCATAGCATTTCAACCGTCATTAATGGACTGTTTATTTTCCCATAACCCGTTTAGTTTCTTTCACTTCATTTATTAAAGAAAAGTCCTTTTTTGATATCTCTCACTTGTTAAACAATATTTTTTACCCTTCTTATTATTTTCTGACTTTTACAAAAAGTCATGCAACTTTTTCTCCATAATATTATTTTTTTAAATTCGAAATAATAAAACACTGAATTTATTATCAAACAAGTATGCTGTGGCCATAACAAAACTGTTTCCTATATTAATCCGATTTATTAATTTAAACAGCACTACTACATACCAAGTATTACGAAGTATAGTGCATTTCTTTAAATTTTATTCGGAGTTATAGTGATCAATGAATAAAAAAAGACACAATTCAAAATTGCCCACTGTTGGGTATTCATATACAAAATTGCGACACCATATATATTTTAATTAATAACTTTAAATATAAAATTTGTTTCATCTATACCCAATAGAAACTGAGATATTGCTATAGTATTCATCGTACAAATATGACACAGCAACGTACCATGTTGAGCAAACAAGTCAAAACTGAATAAACATAGTTTGTAATATATATATTACATAATAAATTTCGCGAAATTCCATCCCACAGATGTCGAGCTTTACCTATCATTGAAATCGGCAAAACACAGCGCAACAATGCCACATGTTAGACGACATACACTCAAACTTCATCAACGCAAATTTATGTCAAAACTCTAAGTGAGGTTTGAATAAATTCTGCTCTTTAGTTCTCGAGTACTACTGTCACAATATTCGTGGCACACATAGATAGACAGATCATGAGACTAACAGACATTTTCCAAAAATTGTCAAATCTTGTTCAGGGTACCATAAAAAGGGGTATTCTTCAAAAAATGGAAGTCAAGAATTTTTTTTATTCCAATACTTGTGTTTAAACAACAAAATTAACCCTTTAAGCACCATATTCAATTTAGTGATACTATTCTGAATACCAGATGTCGGGTTGTTCGGGAAGCTCCTTTGTTTAAGAAAGCCAATTTGTACCGGAAAATTCTGCCCGTCAATTGTTATACATTAGATATCGGAATTAATGTCTAATAACTGAATGATAGAATTTTCCGGTAAGAATTGGTTAGAACATTGCAATCTGTATTTAAAATGAGACGTACTCTCATACGTCCTGGTATTGCAAATGAAGAGTTCGTGACGTACGCAGGTACGCCGTGGTGCTTAAGGGGTTAAAAACAAATTGATACTTGCCGCTCACACCTGTCCAAACTTGTCCTAAGTCATGCTGTAACTAGCGAGAACACAGAGCTCCCAAATGGTCCGCCAACTGAATACCAATAATTTTTAAGAGAAAATTTCATGGTAGGTTTCTACAACATTTTCGCAAAAATTTACCTCCGGAGGTGAATTCTGTAAAATTTGCAAGAAAAATCTAAAAATAAAAATTTTCTAAGAAAATACCGGTATTCAAAATGCGGACCATTTGGGTGCCCTGGAACACTTAAAAGTCAAGAGGAAAGGTGTATGTGCAGATAAGTGCACAGGCTCATGCTCATCCCTCTTTTCGGACTTTTACCGAAAGGTGTCGGTAAATCCAGCATTTACCAAACTATCTTGGTAAAAGCCTGAAATGGTAGCATTCGGAAGCATATATCGAGCTTTTGCCAACTCTCTTTCTTAAATGTTAGGAATTAACAGTAAAACATCCGTTTTACCAGACCTCGAGCTTTTACAGAGGTGTTACAAGAATACATATATTATATTTATATGTATAAAACCTTAACAATAGAGGAAAAAAGCGGAGCTTAAAGCATCTTTATTTTTAATGCATCTTTGCGATGAAGCTGGTTGATAAATTGTAAAAGTACTATTTTTATATTTAAATATACAACCGGATTAAATTTGGAACATTAAATTCAGAAATAAAATAACGTCATGTAATTGTAATCATTGTCATCTCTAACAAATTACATTGCACAAACTCTAACGCTCTTCTTTTGTTTAAGAATGATAATTTCACTAGGATACTTTCTCAATTGTTATTTGTGAATTTTTTTAAGCGTTGTATCGGAGAAAAGGTCTTGCCGTGCTTATCAAGAAAAATACAAAAACTACCCGCCCAAATCTAACAGCATGCTTGACAGCTTCCTAGCAGTGTTGAATTCAGACACTTTTCTCCGGGAGGATTTCTGTGGCTCCGGGGGGGACATTATAGAGTTCCGGGGGGAAATTCCACTTTTTGACCATTGAAAGCATAAAATTTCAAATCTTCCGGGGGAGACATTTCAATGCTCCGGGGGGGGGACATTCCCCCTCGGGCCACCCCCTGGATTCAACACTGCTTCCTAGTATTCTGTTGCAAAAAGGGAGGTCAATTTGAACCAGGTTAAACACGTTTCTACAGACATTTTTACATAAAATCATAAAAGTTATACGTAGAAACATGAAATTTTTTAATGGAATTAAGATATATCAAATAAAATTGGTTCAAAATTTGTTGAACCATGGTCATATTATAGAACATTTTTACGGAAGAATAGTTTAAAGTTGGCAAGTTTGCAAGTTTGCAACCGTTCAAGAATTTTGGGTCAATTTCTTCACGGACGTCATACATAAAAAAAATACGATTTTAAAAGAGTAGCATCGTTACAAAACTGTTGCCATGTTGATAAAAAAATTTCACGAAACATGTCCGAGTTCAGTCGTTCGCGAAATACAGACCACTTTGTACACGCGAATTGTAAAGGATTTACTAAATATAAACAACATTAATAGGATGTGAAATGAAGATAAATATCAACGGCATGATTTAAGTTAATGAAAACTTTTTCTGTGCATAGTAATTAGCCGCTCAAAACTATTTTAAATCATTTTAACAGACGTGAGCAAAGAATTATTGTAACGTTACAAAATAAATCAGTCATGCAATTATCAAACACTAGATAGCGTAGATACCTTTTTTCCCCTCGTTGTATTGGAAGAACTTTAATGCTTCAATAGTACCTTAAAACTAGAACGCCCAGCAACAGTTAATTCGACTCTGATCAAATGATTAAATGTCGATTCCAACCAGAAATGTCTTCATAAAATGCGTTAAATATAAACCACACAGAAATATCAGGGTTCGTAAGAAGCCGAAATTTTTCCAGGAGTTTCACCAGTATTTTATTTAGGAAAATAAATGTAGGTTAAACTCGCGAAACTTCGCCTTTTTTCCAGGCGAGATTTTCTGTAAGAAAATACTGGTACCAAAGAATTTCCTGGTCGCAAAATTCCAGGAGCCATACGAACCATGAATATGTAAATAAGTTAGTTATTTTAAATAAACATTCTAGTGTAAAATAAATTTGTAAGGCTTGAGTATTAATTAACATGCATTCAAGTGTTAATGCTACATTAACCCTTTGGGTACTGAATTATTTGACAGAAAAAAACCCATACAGAACAGACACACCAGAAATTTGGAATAGTGTTTTTTCTGTATTTGTTGACAAATATTCCTTGATTAAAAAGAAGCAAGAAGTGCTGTTCGAAATTTCTGAATAAAAAAAATAAATCCGTGGACAATACTGATGACGAGTCATAGTCATCATATGTACCCAAGGTGTTAATCATACACTTTGCTTTTAAATAAACAAACAGTAAACAATTAACAACCTTTTTAACCCCTTAATCGCCGCGCCCGATAAGCATAGGCTACTTTTTTAAAATTCAGATTGCCACCAAATTTTTTAAGTAGAAATATTCGGATTACTTAATGGCAGATAAAATAGCATAAAGCCAATAGCAGCATAAAGCCAATTACACTATTTTAAAAAACTGGTGGGAATCAAATAATCTGAATTTTAAATAAAGAAAACTTTCCCAGTTAAACTGAGGGCATTGAGCTCACAGGCTATTCACACTCATTGTAAATTATGCTACTTTTTCAAAGAATAATGCCACTCGAAAAATAAAGAAATCGACAATATATTAAGGGGGAGGGGGATAAGCACCCGTTCCCACCCTTTATACTTAACCAATAAACCCCCAAAATCAAATCAAGCAAGCGCATTACCACAATGAATTTATACACAAAATTTGAAAAAAATTGGATAATTTTGCTTGAAAAACCCATTTATCTAAATTAAGGGAGGTGAGCCCCCCCCCGGTCCCCCCTTTATACTTAACAAATGAAAACCCAAAACTAATCAGGCAAGCGCCTTACCACAATGAATCTATATACAAAATTTGAAGAAAATCGGATAATTCTGCTTGAAAAAACCATTTATCTAAATTAAGGGGGATTAGCCCCCCGTTAACCCCCCTTTATACTTACCCAATGAACACCCAAAACTAATTAGGGAAGTGCCTTATCACAATGAGTCTACATACAAAGTTTGAAGAAAATCAGATAATTCTGCATGAAAAACCCATTTATCTAAACTAAGGGGGGGTAGCCCTCGTTTTCCCCCTTTATACTTATCCAATGAACCCCCAAAACTAATCAGAGAAGTGCCTTATCACAATGATCCTATATACAAAATTTGAAGAAAATCTGATAATTCTACCTGAAAAACCCATTTATATAAATTAAGGGGGGATTAGCCCCCCGTTCCCCCCTTTCTACTTAACCAATCAATCCCGAAAACTAATCAGGGAAGCGCCTTGACACAATGAACCTATAAACAAAATTTGAAGGAAAACGGAATAATTCTGCATGAAAAACCCATTTATATAAATTAGGGGGGATTATCCCCCCCCGTTCCCTCCTTTATACTTAACTAATCAATCCCGAAAACTAATCAGGGAAGCGCCTTAACACAGTGAACCTATAAACAAAATTTGAAGGAAAATGGATATTTCTATGAAGAGTTATCGCGTTACGTACATACATACGTACGTACATACATACAGAACCGGCGGGCACATAAGCTCTCAGGCTTTGATAGCCTGTGAGCTAAAAAGCAGCCTACACTGCCAGTAAATGTGTCGGGCGCGACGATTAAGGGGTTAAGGAAAAAATTTTCACACCAGAAATAACTTACAGTAATGTTTGAAGCATTAAAAAAAAAAATCAAACTTCATTATCTGCATATTTGGTTTCTTGTCTTGGAGCTCTCATGGTGTCATGAGAGATGATTTTATGTATAATTTAAGTATACTAGAGCAGCATTTCCCAACCTGTGGGACAGTTGGGAATACGTGAAAATTACATTGGTAATGTCGGATAACGCAAAAAATTATAATAGAAAGAGATAAAATTATAAATATTTCGTTTACGAAGAGAGACTTGTGTAAAAGTAAAATAGGCTATTCTTGAAGGGAAATTCCTAAAGTTAGTAATTGGTTGATCATTTGTTGCCATTATTTCCGACCACTCCTAAAAACACCTTGTGATTTCGTATGGTTCCTCCTTTTCTATTGTTGTTCTTTTCTTTCTAATAATTCTAGAAATATCTAGAAAAAACATGAATTGTATCAGGCCTTCTGGTTTCAAGGATTTCATTTAAAAGCAGGTCGTCATTTTAGTGTTCGACTGGTCAGTATTAGCATAAACTCATTTACGTGTATTAACCCCTTGGGGACGAGCGACACGTATACGTGACGCATAAGATGCTCAGGATCCTTGACTATTCCCACCAGTTGTTTTATATTGTAAGATTTGACTTATTAAATCTTAGCATTTCTGAGATTCAATTAGGCGAAAATTTCTGTTTTGAAAAACCGGTGGCGAAAGATTAAAAATTCTGTAAAGGACGCTCGTCGCAAAGGGGTTAATGGCATCATCACTACTTTGTGAGAGCTTAATTTGAAATCTTTAGCTAATATTTAGTGTGGAACAGATGCTTTACACTCACGCAGCGTTTTTTGGCGATTTTTTGGTTGGCGCGATTTTCAAGCCCGCGCCAAACCAATTACTAAATACAATTGCTAGGTTGCCATCAAAGGAAAAAATCCCCTAAATTTGGTGACTTTTTTTCTTTTTATAACCGAAAAAAAAACTGTGCGTGAGTGTATGACATCATAGCCTTTAGTGTTTTGAGTGACTTTATGTAGATATTGTGTTGTGGTTTAAAATGGATATGTGGCTGAAAATTGGAATTCTTAAGAGAACTGCATCTAACATTGGTAACTAGCGAAAGAACATTACTAATGAACGTAAACAAAATATTTGGAACGGGTTTATGTGAGAAGGGCGTACGTATAAATGGAAAGTATAAGCAAGGGGTACGTGAGAGAAAATAGATTGAGAACCGCTGTACTAGAGCATGAATGAAGTGAGGGAGAAGACATAAAGTGTAGTGCATTCCAGTTGCGACTAAAGTAAGACAGATAGAACTTTCACAAAATAGCGACTGTTGTTTGTTTTCATCAGATCAACAGGGTACGATTAATACCGTGGAAAACTTCCACCAGTAAATTAAAAAAAAATCGCCTAATTGCTGCAAATGTCTGTCATAAGTATCTCAAAAATATATCTTCGTGTTTACTTGCGGAAGTTACCCTGGCGGCATTGTAGTACCTTTTACTGACATTGACAGGAGGATTGTTTATGTAGTCATGATACGGCTGAACCGCTGCATCTGAACACCACCGAGGAAAACTTCCAACAACAAAAGTGAATAAATATTTTTGCCTTAATTATGGCAGGAAATCAGCATGAATAAGGCGTTCGTTTAAATAAGGAGAAAATTTCTATTCAAATTTACTAGTGGAAGTTTGGTCCTGCGGAACCGGTTACAGTTGAAGTTTCACCAATTTGAGGATATACCAATTTCTCTTTATTTATAATTTTATGGATTAGGTTCGCCAGATAATCTACAATTTCAATATCCGAATAGTGCAAATATTTTTTGTGATCTCATGTTATATGCATAAACGCTTAGAATTTCATTATTACCGCTTATAAATATTTAGGTTATTATTATTATTACAAAGGACTATGTTCGAAAAGACATTTCGCCAAGCTCTCCCCCCCCCCCCCTCTCTCGAAGGAGAATAAAAAAGTTTTCTAAAAATATTTCGTTACGTTGTTCTATTGTATGGATCTACATTATTCATATTTTCCGCTAGTGACGATTTTTGTTTGTTTAGATTGAACAATATACGAAAATGCATCAGCGATTGAGTAGAAATGCGATAATTAAAAGCTAAAAAAAAGAAATCAATTTAGTTAATTGCTTTTATTTATGCGCCAAAGTGGTTAAGATAAATAAGTACTTTTTATTTTTACTTTTTGAAATATCTTTATTTTATCTATTCCTTCAAATCATTCTTTTAATATCACTTATGTTACAAAAATACTATTGGATATCGGTAACTCATTGGGTGCTACCGTTGCATGATAAACGTTAAATTATCTCTAAAAGAACTACATAAGATTTATATTTAAAGACAATCATTGTACTGCGCATAAAAACATTTCGATAAGAGACAATACCGTCACTAAATGCATTCATTCTAAATATAAACAAATTTAAAAAAATCTAGTTGCATAATGCAGAATGCATGTTTAACACACTAAAATACGATTTATTGAAAATCAGGCTAGAATAAGTAGCACAAAACTTGTTAATATGTAAAAATACATAAAAATAAGAAAATGGGTGGAGCTAAAAGCATTTTTATCTTTTAAACAGCATCTTTGTATTAAAGCTGACTGACAAATTATAAAAAAAGCATTTTTAATATATAAATATAAAACTTCATAAAATATACTGGAACAATAAATTCAGCAATAATATAACACTATATAAATGTTATGTATGTCATGTACCAAAGGAACAAATGCACTTAACAGGAAGCATAATTTAATAACATTTAAAGTTCAAGTGAGACAGCCTCAACATTCTTGACGGTTAGCTGGAATGTGGAATATTATTCTCGTGAACATCACACCCATAAGAACATGATTCACTCCGATGTCAAATTAACATGTTAACTTATGGAAAATTTGAATTAGTCGATTATTCATTTCCTATTAGTATTTGAAAATGGTTTTCACCATTAAAAAGTCGACGTAAACTGCTGACGTAAAGCATTTTTAAAAATTGCCCACTTACTTTTTATGTATTTAAAAAAAAAAAGTGTTAAACTAAGAAATATTTATTTCTGGAAATATTTCTATCGTCCTTTACAAAAAATATTTAAAATTTAAATAGACATTTTAAAAAAATGCAGAATATCGGTAATTCACGTCTGTTTTTAGATGGATAAATATGACTAAAATAAATATTTAAAAATGGATTAAATTAATGAACAATCTTATCAGCTGGCACATTCAGAATCATTTTAAGTATTTTTAACGTATGTGAGCAAAATTTTTGCATCGAATCTAATTATCCATTCCAACAGCAAATATTTTACCGTTTAATGAATATATTTTTATTTCTCTATATAAGTTTTTTTTTCAACCGTTTCTATCTCATGGAGCACTTGAATGCATACTTCTGCAACCTTATTGATTATATAATTATAATTCCACGACGAACTTAAATTCTGATGAAAAAAGAAATACACCTATTATAAATGTGGTAAATTTTAAATATTAAGCAGTGGAATATATAACAGCAATAGCTTATAGAAGCAAAATTCAAATACCCTTACTAAGCAATTATAAACATAATAATTTATTAAAATCTAAATTTTTAAAATAACTCCTTAATTTTCGTTTTATAACATTGACTGATGAGCTTGACGTTTTTAGCATCTCTGCTTTTCAAAGTCAAATTTTCTGATAGGGTTTACTTGATTCGTAGTTTATACGCTGTAGATAACGATACAAAACTTTTCTCATCTAATCCAGAAAAACTGTGTCAAATGTACATTATCATATTCTTCAAAATTCGCAATATAAATTTAAAGTTTCTAATAAGTTGCTCAATTTTGTTGTACAGCTTACACAATATTACTAGTATGCTTATTCAAAGTATTCAAACAATGGATATAAACCTACAACAAATGCTATTTTATTATACTATATTTTATCAGAAAATAAATCACTTAGTTTGGATATGGCATATGTTCGTTAAAAAATAATACATCTGTTACTTCCTACAATTTTGATAGCACTTAACAGTAAATTTCATGGCACATCTGCTAATATCCCATGACACACGCTCTACTTAATACAAATACCTTAAGTCATTTATCAAACACTTTTGCTTTTGTGAAAATAATATAATAAAAAATCATTAACAAGCATCCTAATTTTCAAATATTCACACCAGAAATAAAATATTGAGACTATATTAAATATTTAAAACAAACTACGATAAATTTGTGTTTAATCCTGCGTTGGTTACATTTTTCAAGGTACTCTCAACGTTAGCTGTTGAGAGAATTTTAATAAAGCAACCCTACACAAACCACGGGCTGTATGTGGCCCGGCAACCTTTAATTTGCGGCCCGCGGCACATGATCATTATTCTCTATTTATAGAATCAGTTGAGATGTACGTAAAATTTTTTTAAGACCTTCACTGTTGTTTTATATATTTTCATGGGAAGACAAAATCTGCCCTGTTATTTATAGTCACTAATTTAAAATTATTTTAAAACTTGTTAAAGGCCGTTTCGTTAATCAAAAGTTCTCTTTACATGTAGGTGCTATAGTGGTGTATATATTTCTTAATCTTCAACACTGATCAAACATTATTTCAAATTAATTAAATTTGCACTACATATTTCTAAAAAAGATTTTGCATTGAGATAATGAGTTTTTTATTAAAGTAAATCACCTGATTTTTTTTTAGAAACTTGGAAATGTTGCATTGTTATATTATTACGTTTATACTTATCATATAGCTAATAATGCCAATTAGGGATATTATAGGTCTAAATTTGCCGCAGCAAAAAGTTTTATATTACTAATTCCAAACAAAAATCTGCGCGGCATATTTCTACATCATTATGAATAGAAATCTACTACGAAGTACATTGTTCGGAAATAGTGGTGTTAAATATTTTGGTAACATTTCTTCTGCGAGAAACCTTTAATCCTACTAATTATATTAGCTTTATTATATAGCTTTGTTATACTACTTTTGTTATCTAACTATTTTAATTACAATTTTTTTACATTATTATACAAAGTGTGTTAAGACCCGCCTAACGTCGCAAACATGTGTTTGCGGCCCGCGAGAAGAAAAAGGTTGAGTACGGCTGTAATAAAGTGATAAAAATACTGCCTATCTCGGCTTCTGCTTTCCCCCCCCCCCTCCAAATACGTATTCGGTGTACGAATGATTAGAAATTTAAATTATTATCGCATATTTCGCTTATTTTATTTATTTTTAAGAGCCTACGCTAGTAACGCGAAAACACTCGAAATCTCATGTTAAAGCAAAGGTAGCATTCTTTTCGAATATATGGTTAACATTTAATCATTTATAAATGATTTTTTTCCTTGCACAGGATATCTGAAATCAATATTTAAACAGGGTTTTCGTACTTTTTCTAATTTTATGGCTAGTTTTTTTTTTTTTTTTTTTTTTTTTAAATATATATATATATCATTATTTTTGAGGATACGTTCACTTTCGGCAGTAACGGAACTGGAGATTAAATTTCACCCGGAGTTACGCAGTAGATTGGCGCTCCACTCTCTCCCCCCCCACCCCCCCTCCCATGGAAAAAAAAACATTTTTAGATGAAAGTTTTGTAAATAATTGCTTAATTTTTTTTAAATTTCCCACATAACCCACAATTTACACATTACATTAAAAAAAAAAACATGTACTCCGGAAGGTTGTACCGCCTACTTCCCACCCACTCCTAATTTTTCATAAATATTCGATACCATTTCGAAAATAAAATGTCCTGAGAGAAAAAAATTGGCGCCAAAATCACGAAAGTACTCCGTTAGATACCGACCTCAACTATCTTATATAAAAGAACAACTTAAAAATATTAATCTGCAAACGAAAAAATTGTAAAAAAAAAATAAAACTCTGCCATTGGTTTCACATTTTCTTGCGACCATCTCCACGTTACTAGTGTAGATTCTTAATGGCGAAAATCGGTAAGATTTTGAAAATGGTCCCTTTCGAATGTGAAATTAAAAGTTTCATCTATTTTTTCAGTATTTTTTTAATTTTGAAATCATTTATGTGATATTATTCTCAAATGTGTCAATTTAAAGGTTGGAAATACGACATTGCTTCAGTTAAATTGTCATATTCGCAGTTTATTTAGAGAATTAATTAAGATAAAAATTTTCTTTAAGCATCTTGCAAGGATATTGAAACAATAATGAACAGAACCTGTCACTTTGACAGATTTTATTTACGCGGTAGAATGATTGGGAGAAAAAAAATACTTTTTTATATTTAAATTATTTTTACTATTACTATTTTCCAAAATTCAATTTTTTATGCTAAGCGTGCGCTATAAAAGGTACCTATGTTCGAAATTTCTGAAGTTTATGGTCTGTAGTCGAGGTTGCACAAAAGATACCTGTCATTTTCAATTGTTAATTGGTCAGTCGCATGAATTTTCTGTGACTTTTTTCTAAGATATCTCTAATGTGGCGTGTTTCTCAAATAATTTTACAGACAAACACTATATGAATAAGTTCAACATATGAAACACTTCTTTAAAATAACTTAGCTATCCATGCAGGTACTAATGAAATCAGTTATGTAGAACTGACGTTACCAAGAATATTGCATTACTATGATTAAGGTTCAATACAAAATACAAACATACCATCTTTTTGACTATTGAAAGTAATAGTATCAATAAAGAATCTTCCATAACTTAATCCACAACACAACAATTACACAAAAATGGTTTCTTTCCGTGATCTGGGTTCTTTTTGAAACTGAAAGGTATACAAAACACTTACTCATAAAAAAGTTACTTTAACCCTTCTTCGCATGAATTTTTCTTTTACAATTGTGTTTTTTTTTATACATATATTAAATATTAGACATCAGAAATTTTAAGATAGATTTTTAAATTTGTTCATCAGCATAATTCACGGGGAAATTTACTGGATTAATATTTCTATATAAATATAGTGGTGGCGAAGAAGTTGATTTATTTATTAAAAGTTAAATAAAAAGTGATGGACTTTATCTTCTTGGTATACATAAGGTAAAATCTTGTATATTGTATTGCACCAATTTTCTTTTATGTGCTTGTGCTAAAAAGTTCAGAATTATTGAATTTGCTTGTAAACAATTCTCTTTCATGCCAAATTAAATTTCCGTTCTTTATGGATGAACGTGTTTCTCCCCTATTTACTTCTGTAAAATTTTGTTAAACATTTATAAAATAATTTGTCACTATCTTTCTATTTCTATCTTAGTTACACTATCCCTTTCTGTTACCGGATAGATTGCGCTATTTTATACGTAAAACAGTCTCACATGAAGAAATTTTTCTGTTTCCAACTCATTCATCTTTGATTTTCTTGCAAATAATATCTGTTTGAAAATTTATAAAAAACTGTCTAAATAGAAATATATATATATATATATATATATATATATATATATATATATATATAACTAAATCTTTCTGCGATAAATGACGATGCGAATGAAGTATTTAAATTATCTACCTTTTTTTATTAATTGCATTATAAATATTTTATGAGAGATAATATAAAATATATAATAATTATTAACCCTTTCAGGAGCAAAGTACTTTCAGTACTAAAATGTTGAAATAATTTACTGGCACCGGAATTTACAAAAAATTTATTTGAAAATATGAAAAAGGCTATACTTCACATACATATGAAATGGAAAAGATTTTAGCAAAATTCTGGTGCCTTTGTGGCGTTTGGAAGTTAAAATTAAGTGGTTTCATAAACATACCACTGCCCCTGAAAGGGTTAAGGTATTATATTATATTAGGAATATATTGCTTTGAGTTTACCTTGATGTCTTATAGATTTAAGACCCAGAAATGTGGATCACGTGATACTGTCTACCTTATTCGAATGATCTTCTCTTATTCGCTATTTTTACATAATCTTAATCCTTAATATTAACAAGATATATTTTTTATAATTCACTCTAATGATAATGATGTTTATTATAGTAAAGATTTCTAAATATGTAAACATGAAATGATAACATAACCAGATAGCTTAGGAAAGATCATAACTGCTGCAGGTTTTTATTACATGATGAAATCGATTATTAGTAAGATCCTTACTCACATTAATCTGTTTAAAATACACAAATACAGACAATTCAAGATTTAAACTACTCACACCATATATTTTAGATGATCTTTTTCGATAAATTTTATTTGTGGCCATGTGTTGATGTTGCTTAAATAACGGTATATTTGTTCCGGATACATTGACAGTGAAAAACTTCAATGTATACTATTAACCTGTTAACTGGTTATGACGAAATATATCGTCATAAACGAACTTAAGGCTCCTTTAATCCCGGGCTTTGTTTTAAAATAATTCAGATTGCTTATAACATTTTTGAAATGGTTTTAATTAGCCTTGTTTTCGCTCTATTTAATCAATCATTGACTAAGGCAAATTTTACTTTTTCAAAAAACTGGTGGGAATTATAAAAACTGAATTTAAAAGAACTAAGCCATTGGCAAGACTGAGTACTATAGTTTGAGACTCCGAATTGTAATTGACAAACATAACATTGCCGACAATGCTTTCTATGGAGATAAAACTTTTTGTGATGAATGCAACATCTTTTCAAACATTGCTAAAGAGATTTACTTTAAAAAAAACCACCACTGCAAACTCACTAATACCTCTCACTATTTTGAAATTGATATGACATTATTCATGCCTGTATTATGTATATTTCACGTTTCTAAATTCTTCATTCAGAAATTCTAATTCTTAAATATAACAAAAACAAAAATAACTACTATGATTAACTATATTAACTCACGTAATTCATATAAAAAGTTAAGTTATTCACTTATTAAAGCATTCAGTTTTTGATTTTGCTAATAAGATAGTTTTGTGTTACTAAAATTCTTACTAAAAAGTTATTTTAATGCAAATTTTGGATATGTTAATATTGCATTTAAATTTATTATGAACCTAACCTTTTAAAATCCGTGCGCGTATCTATCTATGTTACTTCAAAAACTCGGAAACCACAGGGTACAAGGCTACGAAATTTGGCACACTAGTTGCTGCTAGGGGGCCACTTAACGATTGGGACAAAAAAATTGAAAATTTTGAATAGATTTTTTTTTTTTTTTTGACGAATTTTTGATTTTTTTATGTTTAACCGATAATCGCTCCAGTTCTAACCAGTTCTAAATGTTTACTGCAATGTGAGATATACATATTACGTACGCCACGCTGCAGTACTAAGAAGCTGTAGCGGGTATTACGATAATTCTTTTACCTCGCATGCAACTAATAAGAGATTATTTACTTGCGTTTAATTATTACCTTTTTTAAAAAATACAGAAAAAACATTTATCACAAACATCGACAAAACATTTTATTCTATTTATTCCCTTATTCCAAAGATATCGTTTTATCGTCTGCTGCCATAGCAACAGACGATAAATTAAATTTCATTAAAAAAACGCACAGTAGTAGAAAAAAAAATTCTAAATCGAATAGTTAATGAACAACTCAACACTTTAACAGGGCAACTCTTATTTCTTATTTAGATATTTTAAAGTTGTTTGTTTGGTTGTACTGATTTTTATTTTTTATTTTGGTTTTAGAATTAAATTTATGAACTCCCGTGCGTAAAACGGGTTAAGCAGCTAGTTATTTTTAAAAATAATTTTAACTATCAAAAACAGTTCTTAAGTGAAGTAATATTAAAACTTAATTCTATTAGCAATATTCAATAAAGAAAATACGGAACGACTGATAATAAAGTAATAAATAAATGTACAAACAATATTCTAAAAAAATTGAAAGAAACGAGGGCACAAACTGCAACATTCAGATTAAAAATCAGGTATTCTGACCATTGAAATAAATCAACTCAAAATCTCTTGAGTGCTCCGAACCGGTTTATGTACCAGGTACCAGGTGGTTACCATAAAAGACAAGAGTCTAGTCCCTGCACTTTGGCTTTTGGCTACGATTTCAAAAAATGGATCACTCTGCTACGCGCGCGCATTGCTCTATACAGTTTCAACGAGAACCATATTAATTTTATTCCATTCCGCGGCAGTTTTTTTAAATTCGTAAAAGGATTTTGATTTAAAACATTTAGCGTAATATAACTAAATATTTTCTTTCACAATTTTCATTATTTATTTATTTATTTTTATTTTATTTATTTATTTATTTTTTAAACATTCTTAAAGAAATTCAATTTCAGACTTTTACTAAAATACATTTTTTTTCCTCCGAATTTTTCAATTTTTAAAGATTTTTAACGCTTTTATAGCGTTTTAAAGCGAATTTTTAACATCCAAAAAACAATTTTTAACATTAAAAAAAACATCACTGCACACACGAAACTCGCTTTGCAGCAATCTCTAGAATGCACGAAATTCATTCAAGCCGCGGTCAATAATCTGTGTATGTACGCTTCGCGTATATTAACCGAAAAAAAACATCACTGGACGCATGAAACTCGCTGTACAGCATTCTCTAGAATGTACGAAATTCATTTATAACCAAATTTCATATTTATTTCCATTTTCTTTCAAACTTTCCATCGCTTATATGTTGAAAAATGGAAACTTTACATTTTTTTTATTCAAATTATTTTTTATAACTCAAATAAATACTGAAAAATAAAACTTACATTTTTTTATTCAAATTATTTTTTATAACTCAAATAAATACTGAAAAATAAAACTTTCCGCAGCTGGGATTCGAACTCAAAACCACAGAACGGAAGAGAAATGACGGCTTAGATGCTTTACACTCACGCTAAAAAAAAAAAAAAAATTAATCGGTTAAAAAAAAGAAAAAAGTCGCCAAATTTAGGGGATTTTTTCCTTTAATGGCAACCTAGCCATTGTATTAAGTTATTCGTTTGGCGCAGTCTTGGAAATCGCGCCAACCAAACAGTCGCCAATCTTTTGTTTACATTTTAGCGTGAGTGTAACACATCTGTTCCGAAATGACATACCACAGAGCTATACGCACTCATTCTGAAATGGCTTAGAACAAAATTTTAAAGTATCAGACAAGCACGCATGCGCGCAGCAGAGTGATACGTTTTTTGAAATCGTAACAAAAGTGCAGAGACTAGACGCTACTCCATAAAAGCATTAAATCAACATCGTTAAGCACAAAACACTAGGATACAAACAAATCGTCAAACACAGTGATTTCCATAAAAAACAGTTAATTTTCATTAATGGTTTTTATCGTTTCGCCAGTTGCTTGATAACAGAATCCAATATCAAGCAACTGGCGAAACGATAAAAACCATTAATGAAAATTAACTGTTTTTTATGGAAATCACTGTGTTTGACGATTTGTTTGTATCCTAGTGTTTGATAACAGTGCTTGATAACAGAATCCAATACACCTGCCAAAGAAAGTTAATGGGGAAAAAAACAGTGTCAAATCAAGTGAATACAGCCTCATAGATACATGACGGACTAACGGCCACGGAACAAGCCCCACTCCATTAGTGCGACAAGTTTCTCAAACAACAAATCAACAAGTTGCACAAAATTCAAAAGCAGTGATAACAGCCATTAGGATTCAATGGACTGATCGCAAAAAGCGTATTCACGAAGGGGAAAAAAAATCAAAATCCCCAATGCTTGGGTGAGATAAAGTGACAAAGACAACAAAAATGAGTGTGCAACATCCAGAAATGTGACAACCACCAGTAACAGAAGTTACAATGTGACAACCACCAGTAACAAAAGTTACAATGTGACAACCACCAGTAACAAAAGTTACAATGTGACAACCACCAGTAACAAAAGTTACAATGTGACAACCACCAGTAACAAAAGTTACAATGTGACAACCACCAGTAATAAAAGTTACAATGTGACAACCACCAGTAACAAAAGTTACAATGTGACAACCACCAGTAACAAATGTTACAACGTGACAAAACCCACGATAGTGACATAATAACCAGTGAAACTCTCGAAAGAAGACCAAGATTCAAAATGGGAAAACCAGCTCTAGCACAAGCTAGAGGTAAAAATATATCAAGAAAGAGACAAAAAACCAATGAATGATAGACAAAAAACAACCCACAACAGGGGCGAGCCTATAAAAACGCCAAAAAGCCTTGACAGAGACAAATACAACAAGAAGGGAAATCAGCCCATAAAAGAGGCGATAAACACTACAGCGACAACCCACCATGAACGTGACAAGCCAACAGACATGGTAAATATGTAAATCTATGTACGCTAATGGCACCTGGTGCATGTAAAATCCGTCGTGGGTGCAAAGCCCTCCAAGTTACCTGTGAATAATACCTCTGGGGGTGCCTAGTCAGGTGAGGGTCTCGTCACCTGATCAAGGTTCTAAATTACGAGACCTATTAAATCTGTCAATTCAACAAAGTTAAACAGAAACCTTGAACCGGCAAACAAAGATAGCGGTAGCAAATCACAAGAGAGCAAGCACAGCAGCGATGTGAACAAATCAATAGTCAGGTGGATCACAGCCATGCTGTGATCAGGCGATTTCCGCCCCGCACCCAGGTACTAACCCGTTAAGCTAGGCATTCATGCCGGGCAGGTAGGGGCCTGGTTAGCGGTATAAAAAAAAAAAAAAAAACAGAATCCAATAACCTATTTATTTTGAAATGCATTACCAAGATACTGAATGTCTTTCACATATGCATTATTTCTAACTTGTTAATAATTTAGATAATTTTTTTTAAATTATATTTATAAAAGGCGGGGCATCGAAAATTTTTGTACAATTTTTTTTTTTTCATTTTTTGGAAATATTTATAATTTCTATTTTTTTTAATTAAAGTTTAAAATTATGTAAGTTCAAAAATAGTATTTACAGAAGATAAAACTAACATTCAAGAATATTTAATTTTCGGTTTATTTTGCTTCGTTTCAACTATTTTAATGATCAGAGTCAAAAAAGAATCATTTAACTGCATTGCTCCTTAGCGAAATAGACGAATGTTTCCATAATCCTGGTTCAACATGTCCATATCCCTATATCCCCACATTACATCATTTCATTCACTCACAATTCAAGAGCATGCCCGCTAGATTTATATCTAAAAACATGAGTAGGCAGGGAAGTTTACAAAAGTTACTTCTCCTTTATGTGACTCAAAACGCGTTACGATTCAAAATGTCACAAGTTTAAATATGACACCCAGTGTGCAACATGTGTAACTATTTTGAATTGTAACAAAAATGCATATACGTAATAAATTTTCTGCTCGCTAAATTTAAATTTCGGTGTGTCTTTCAATCGAAAGAGTCGTTAAAAAAAGTAATTTCAATACAATTTCCGTAGCCTAATGATTAACTAACTTCAGCACTTTATATGGACATTCTGCCCGAATTTTTGGCGGTTCAAAATGACTTTGAGTATAGTACAAACGCCTCCAGGTTACAAAGAAAGGCGGTTTTTGTCCTCATCGAGCGGCTGAAGTTTTTCATTTCCTCAACGACCATTTCTGTTCTTGTCACTAACCATGATTATTGCAATTTTATGGGAAACGTCACGGATTGGCCTTCATGTTTCCTAGATTTGACTTTCTGGGACATTTTTCTATAGGAAGGAGGGTAGGCGTAGCTGAAAGGTGGGATTACCCGCCAAAACCCGCAAACGACTGTCAAACTCAATTAGTACATATTTTATGCATGTGAAACTGTAAAATTCAGATCGATTTCCTGCGAATTTTGTTTTCACACTTAGTGAGGTTGTTGCTACAAATAGTTATTTTATTTCCAATGCAGCAGGCGAACAGACATTATCCTTACGCCGAACAGAGATCATGAAAAAAAGAAATATATGTAAAAAGATAACACCAAACACAGGAACAAAGTAAAGGGTAATTAACATGAGAACCACATAAAATCAAGAAGTTAACATGTGTAAAAATTCTCCGGCTTCCCAGTAACGGGAGTAAATGCAGTTCTTCGTGAATGCTGAACAGTCAGAGAGGTGGTCAGCAGTCATCGCAGCGCCACTGCGGCAGAGGGGCAGGCAGACTATCCACTATCTGGAGACGGAAAAGATGAGCACATAAACAATCATGCTTAGTGACGATACGAAAGGCAGCTACAGTATTGCTTCTTGGACAATCGGGGAGGTTAGAGATGGTATTTCTCCACGATTTTTCTTTTTTCGTTCCTCTAACCCTTAAATGCATAGTGATGCAAATTTGCATCACTTTTTATTTAACTTTTAATAAATAAATCAAGTTTTACGCCACCACTATATTTACATAGAAATATTAATGCTGTAAAAATCACGTAAAATAATGCTACTAAACAAAGTCAAAAATTTATCTTAAAATTTCTGGTGTCTAATCCTTAATATAAGTATAACAAAACAGAATTCTAAAATCAAATATCACACATTTAATGGTTAATAGTGATATATGTGATGTCTTAATTATTTGATTAACCATTAAAGAGGCAGACTTATAGGTAATTAAGTTACATGAAGCCTGATTAACAGAACAACTTTTTTGGCCAATTCATCCGCCTTTTCGTTACCGGGAATACGACAGTATGAGGGGATCCATTGTGAGACAATTGTCTTATGTTTTTCACGCATCTCTCTTATTAAAAATCTACACTGCACCACAGACATAGAGCAAGGGGCTTGAGAGCAGTTGGCAACCGCCAGAATCGCAGCTTATGAATCTGAGAAAATCACAGCCTGATTGAAAATTCAGCAACGAGCATTTTGCTACAAATAGTGGATATGTTAAAAATATCGTTATCTAGTCATTGCATACTTTTTCGCAACATGTTCATACAGTGGTTTTTTTCTTTTACACTTAGCAGCGCCAACGAATGGCAAATTTCGTAATTAACTATTTGAAAACTTCGTAATGCAGAAGACGGTGCAATTCTATCGCTTTCAGATTTTATTTATTTCATTTTCCAAATGCACCCGTCTTTTTCCGGACACTCTGAAATTGTTATCGCAGGGCTCCCAAATGGTCCGCTTTTTTGAATACCGGAATTTTCTTAGAAAAATTTTATTTTTATATTTTTCTTGCAAATGTTGTGGAAATCACCTTCGGAGGTCAATTTTTGCGGAGATGTTGTACAAACCTGCCATGAAATTTTCTGTTAAAAATTATTCGTATTAAATTGGCGGACCAACTGGAAGCCCTGTTATCATAGTCATCTTTAACAAAGTAACCTTACAGGAACTATAAGCTCTTCTGCAGCTAAGAAAGACAGTTTCATTAGTATACATGTTCAACTGTTATTTCTAGACTTTATTAAGTGTGGTACCGTGGGAAAGCTCTTGCCGTTTGTTTGAAGAAAAATACAAAAACTACCAACCCAAATCTAAGCGCATTCTTACCAACTTCTCACTATTCTGCCATACAATTATAGGTTAATTTCACGCAGATTTAATACGTATCAAACCAGAGTTTTTTTTTAGAAAAAAAATAAATGAATTCCAAGTTGAAATATGAAATTAAGCATATAAGGATCTATAAAATAAATTTTTTGGTTCAGAATGTCATTAACCCCTAGGGTACATTTGACGACTGAGACTCGTCATCAGTATTGTCCGCGGATTTTTTTTAATTCAGACATTTCGAATTTATATTATTTTATTATATTATTTATATTATATTATTTCGAATTTATTGTATCAGAAAATTCAAACATTAATTCTCGTGTCTTTTTAATCAGGGAATATCTGTCAACAAATACAGAAAAACAGTATTCCAAATTTCTGGTGTGTCTGTTCCGTATGTTTTTTTTTTCAAATAAATCTGTACCCAAAGGGTACAAGCAAGGGTACTTGCAAGTTATATTACACCACATTTTAGGTAAGAATAGTTAGAGGTTGACGACTATGCAACCGTGCACCAGTTGCGGTCAATATTTTTCCATGACGTCATACATAAAGAAATAAATCGATTTTACAAGCGTAGTATCGTTAGGAAACTCTTGCAATGAGGATCAAGAAAAAAATAGGAACGTCAGGTCCGAGTTGAGTCGTTCATGAGGTACCAGCCAATTTGTACGCGCGAATATAAAAGGATTTACTAGACATAAACAAAATTAATTTCAACAAAAATGTGAAATGAAAATGAACATAAAAGGCATGAATTAAATAATTGTAAATGTATGTTATTCATATCAACTACCAATTTCGAAATTATATTATATCTTTTTAACATACGTGAACAAAGAATTATTATAACACCACAAAACAAATTAGCTATGCAACTATCTCTCTTTTTACGTTTGCCTGGATATTTGTACCTACTATGTACTACAAACACCTTAGTGCTTAAAACATTTTGAGATAACTAATAGTAAAGAATTAAAAATATTTAATGAGAAAATTTTAAAACTTTCACACCAGAAATAACTTAAAGTAACACTTAAAGTTTAAAACAAAACTAATTTTGTTTACACCTAGATATTGAAAGTTACTTTCAGTTCTCTTGAAAGTCTTGCATGCCTTGATAGATCATTTCGTTTAAGGAAAGCGCTTGGGTAAACTTCTCTATCTGCGTAGCACATAATTTTTCGGTGTTATCTATAATCACATGTACCGGGTGTCCCAAAAATAACTGATGGATTTTAAAATTCAATAACTGGAAAACGGTGACTGATATTTAAAAAATTCTTGCAGGAGGATTATGTATGATGTCAGGATTTTTCTTACTGTGATTCTTTATTTTAGTTCAAATGTTAAACAATAGATGGCACTGACAGCGATTGGCGCTCAGTCAAGGCCGAAACTGACGCTCCTCAGCATTGATGCACCGCCCCCTGCATACTAGGCCTGTACGCTGACAAAAATGACGGCTGTCGCAGGTGGATTTTTTTTTTCAAAGTTTGTACGGTTCCTCGTACTTCAACACCAATAATATCTAAAAGTTTTCTTTGACTTATTTGATCTCAGTAAAAATAGGAGAAGAAAACTTTTAGAAATTATTGGTGTTGAAGTTCGGGGGACCGTTCAAATGCTGAAAAAGAAAAAAAGCAACCCTAGTATTCAAAGGGCGGTGCATCAACATTGAGTGGCATCAGTTTCGGTCTCGACGAAGCGCCAATCACTGCCAGCGACATCTATTGTTTGAAATTCGAACTAAAATCAAGAATCTCAGTAAGAAATCTCCTGACATCAGACATAACCCTCCTGCAAGAATTTTTTAAATATCTGTCACTGTTTGAAAGTTATTTAATTTTAAAATCCATCAGTCATTTTTGGGACACTCGGTAAATGCATACTTACATTATTGTCGCATAAGTGTTGTTAGCTTATTATTTTAATTACTAGCAGACTACGCCCGCTGCGCTGGTCGGTTTCTCCAAAAGAACCTTGAATCAAACGAAATATATCGGTGAATTTAACCTTGTATTTTAAAGTAATCTGTACCTTTACCTGGAATATCCTAAAATAACATAAAAACGGATACTTATTTAACTTTATTTAAATGTTTTTTTAATACGGTTTATTATTACGTTTACTATTTATTACCTACCGTTTTCCATTGATTTATATGTTTTATAGCTACATTTTTTAATAACGTGAATTAACCTATATTATTCACAACTAAAAAGAAATGGCGCATCTAGTATTTGTCGAGAATTAAATAAAAATCATGCACTCGTGACATCATAATTCACTTTTATATTTTAACAGAATAATACGGTTATTATAATTTGTGACTCGTGCTGACACATTGCTGTTATTATTATTTTTTTACGCGTGAAGTTTTCGCTATGGTACTCCATTGTGAAATTTGGTTATTTTTTGAAATTCAATATTTGAAAAATGATATAATCAGTTGATTTGAAATTCATATCAAGAAAAATACAATTTTTTACCTTTCTAACGCAGTTTGTCTAACAATTTTCTGACAAATACTTTTCGAGTAATTAATTTTTTCAGTACCTTCAAATGTTTCATTTTCCGAGATTAATCTGTGGCAACGATTAGCGAAAATCCCAGTCGTCAGCAACGCATACCTTTTTATTAAAGAGGATTATAGTTTTAAATGCCTAGGGTCGAAGAGCCTTTAAAGTAGCGGTAGATAAAAAAATAAGTTTCTATTAAAAATTTCGTTACGCTTTTTTATTGTGTTCATCTAAACCAGAGTTGCCAGTTTGGGATAATTTTTTATTCAGAAATTCAGAACAGTAATTGTTCCCGTATCTTATGAGAACCATTTCGTGATTACATCAGCTAAAAATACTTCTTTCAGAATTCCCGCTATGAACTCCAAATTCCTGAATAAAAAGAAGGTCAAACTGGCAACCCCGATCTAAACTAATCATATTTTCTGCTAATAACTTTTTGATCGGCTAAGCTTGAAAAATATTGGAAAATGTAACAGCATCTGAGCAGAAATGCGTTAGTTAAAACTTACCAAAAAGAAATCTATTTAAATAATTATTGTCCAGAACGGTTAAGATAAATACGCACCGTTTTATTTTTTTTATATCTATATTTTAAATACTCTTTCAAATTCTTTCTTTGAGAGCACATATATTATAGAAATATTTTTTATATCTGTAACTCCTTGTGTGCTACTGTTACATGCTGAACGTTTAATTATTTCTAAAGAAAAACTACATAAGTTTTAAATTTAGACTGTACTGCATAATAAAAAAAAACATATCGATAAAAAACAGTATCGTCATTAAATGAATTCATTTTTAACATAAACATGAATAAAGAAAATGGCCGTATTGAATAATACAGCATGCATCAACGAAATTTACTGATGAAAAGACGTCAACAAGTGGCACAAAATGTGTTAACACATTATCATTGGGAAATGAGAAATTTCGTTTTTATTATAAAAAATATCGCTGCTAAGGGCGTGGCTTCTACTTCCAGAATATGAATTTAGATAATGTTATAAATATATATTTTTTTTAGTTTGTAAGATATTTTATATTAAATCTGTACATTAAAAGATATTTACTGACACCTAAACTTGAGAAACCTATCTAGAAAACCAAGTTGTGAAAAACTTTCCGAAAAGAGAGGAGCTTCTAATGTTTTAAAACCCAGATTTCACAAAAGCATACCGATGTCAATGTGTTAATATGCATAAATACATAAGTATAAATACATACAAATAAGAAAATGGGCGGATCTTAAAGGATCTTTATATTTTTTATACAGATTCTTTGAAATAGAGGTGGCTGACAAGTTATTAAAAATGCACTGGATAAAATAATGGAATAATAAATTCAGAGAAAGGATATATAAATGTAATATTTGAAAGAATGGTTGGTTGGTTGATTTATGACGCCGATTATCTACTCGAGGAATAGCGGCCCTAGGGGGAGTGCACTCCGTGGTGTTTTATTAAGGGATCCTAAACCGTATTTAAGGCAAGGTTCGAAGAAAACCACGGAAAACTCCGAACGGTTAGGTCGAGGAGCGCGACAGGGGTTTGAACCCAGCACCTCCCGTCTACCAGTCTTGAGAGCAGAACCTCTCAGCCACTGGTGGGCTGTCATGTTTGAAAGGAACAAATGAACATATCACGGAGCATAATAACTTAATCTATTTAAAGTTATTAATTATTTTATTAAAGTTATTAATTATTAATAAAATTTAGGTAATTAATAAAGACAGTTAAAGTAAAACAGTCTCAACATTCTTCAGGATTAGCTGGAATGTGGAATGTCATCTTCGTGAACTTTAACCCGTTGAGGGGCGGTGGTATATATTATATACCATCTAATTTTAATCCGATTCGAACCAGAAACTTTTAATTAAATTTTACTTTTTTTAATTTGACGGGAAAAGTTGAAAAATTGCTTTTCCTTATTTTTTAACTAAATTCTTTCGTAAATACCGGTATGAATTCGATGTAATTGCTTGCCCCTCAAAGGGTTAACACCCTAAGGACAGACTCAGTGATAGAACAGTAGCGCAGCATTAAGGCGATTGTCACCATTAAATTTTAATAGTATTCTTCGTGAGAAAATATCTCAGAAAAAAGTACCATTTAAATTTAGCGATGTAAATTGGCTCTTTGGTGCGTTGCTGTTCCATCACTGCAGACTTTACCAAAACAAGTTTCCGTCTGTTCGATCACAAAATATCATGTTTCATTCTAGAAAATTTTCATTAGGTGATAATTAAGCAATGCCTATTAGTATTTGAAAAGTTTTTCAATAATTAGAAAGTAGACATAAAGTACTGACGTAGAACGTTTTATCTACTTAATTTGTAAATATTAAAAAAAAATTTTGTTAAGCTATGAATTTTTTATTTCTGTGAAAAATTTATATTCTATCATATTTCAAAAACTATTTAAAATTTAAGTAGACATCTTTTAACCCTCTAGCCGCGGACGATGTTTCCATTTTCTTATATAAATCCTCGGCCAATTTTTATTCGTCACTTATAATAGGTATAAGGATTGAATGTCACCGGAATTTACAAACAGATTTATTTCGAAATAAATAAAAGCAGTTTCTTCATGTTGTACATTATAAAACAAAGTTTTATTTCAAAATTCCAGTCGAAATGTGGCATTTATGGATTCAAAATATTTCAAAAACCGCAGAACTTTCAGAATGACCTTATAAATGAAATCATATATACAGGGTGTAACTGAAATGCTTCAACAAACTTTGAGGGATGATAGTACTCATGAAGACGAACAAATAATGCAATGGAAAATGGGGTCGCAAATGACGTTTAACCCCTTCAGGGCAGTGGTATGTTTATGAAACCGCTTAATTTTAATTCCAAAACGCCACAATGGCACCAGAATTTTGCTAAAATATTTTCCATTTAATATGTATGTGAAATATAGCCTTTTTCATATTTACAAACAAACTTTTTTATAAATTCCGGTGCCAGTCATTTATTTCAACATTTTAGAACTAAAAGTAGTTTGAACCTAAAAAGCTTAAAGGATAAAAATAGAGAAAAAGCGTCTGAAAATGGACTGGAACCGGAATTTACAAAAAAAAAATTTTTGTAAATAAGAAAAAGGCTATATTTCACATAAATATTAAATGGAAAAGATTTTAGCAAAATTCTGGTGCCATTGTGGCGTTTTGGAATTAAAATTAAGTGGTTTTTTAGACATACCACTGTCCCTAAGAGGGTTAAATGTCATTTGCGACCCCGTGTTCTATTGCATTTTTAGTTCATCTTCATGAGTACTATCATCCCTCAAAGTTTGTTGAAGCATTTCAGTTACACCCTGTATATATATATGTTATATAAAAATTTATTTCCTTCGTATCCTTCAATTTTATTCGCATTAATCTTTTAAAATTAATCTAACTTCTGTCATAGTCAGTATTTCCTTAATTCTTAATAATATCTATTCCTATTTAAAGTCCTTTTAAAAGTAAATATCCGTATATTAATAATTATTTTATTCCAAATCTTAATCTAAAATTTAAGATCATTCGTAACTTTTATCAGTTCCCCAATCTATAAAATTCTGAGACGCTTTCTCATTTCGAATGTTTTTAAAAGCCATTTTCTTTTTATTATTATTATTATTATTATTGCTCGGATTCTTTCGCGCGCTTGGAATTTTAACTTCTAAATTAGTCCGCACCAAAGTAAGGGATTCTTTAATGTTTTAGCCTCGCCCTCTTGCCTCATTCGTTGGGCTGGAGCTAGCTTCTCACTCATTGGGTTGTGCGCTCGTGACGTAATTCTGTGTATGTTTCCGCGGAGAGATCAAAACTCGCCTGCACCGGTTGGAACGAGGGATTTTTGACGTTTTCGGAAGCTAAACAAATATGTGTCTGGTATTTGTATGACCGTAGAATATTCATCTGGCCCAGTAACATCTTAATTCAATGAAGTGAAGCAACGTTAGCCCGAGGGCTATAAGTTTTAGACCTTTGGGAATCGTTTATGTGTTGTTCGTCTTCTAATAAAATTATTTGTCTGGAGATTGGCTGGATTTATTGGAAAACTTTGTTGGAATCATTTGATTGCCTTCTACTTCGCCATACTTGCTAATATCGACTGCAACTTGCTATACCGTTGAAGGAATGCCATCTTTTCATCGAATATTATTCATCGTAATATCTCAACCTCGTCAAAATGCTACATATATATTATAATTTGTAAACAAATCTCTCTATTTCTAAATAAAAGAAGATAGATTCAACGAAGAAACAGGAGAAACCCTATGATTAAGTACTATAAAAATTATAGGGAACGTCAAAATAGCATTCCCGGCGGAAATGTATAGAATAAGTGAAACGTGATAAGACCATTATCCGCGGCTGGAGGGTTAAAAACACAAAACATCGCGGCAATTTTCGGATGGTGCAAAGTTTTTTTCGATAGTTGTCGAAACGTCAACAGAGCGTTATTGCGGAGACCAGAAAAGTTTTTGCTGTCTGTATGTCCGTTTGGTTCAAAAGTTCGAAAAATATGGAAGATTTCCTTTTACGTCGTAATAATTATCTACCGGAGTTAAAAAAAATCCATATTTTATCATTTATCATTAATGGCACATTTGTATACTAGATTTAAATGTTACATTGTGGATGTTAACTCTCGCTATGCAATGTCTTAAATTAATTAAATCTCTCTTATACGTATATATATATATATATATATTACAAAATTTAAATTTTTTCCGCAATTATTCTATAAAATTTGTCCATTCAATAATATTCGGTATATAACCCAGCTTATTAAAATAATTCTCATTCTTAAAATAGCCTTTTACTATCCATATGTAAAGCCAATTATTCCTAATCCACTTAATAATATTTATTCGAATGTAGTTATTCTAAAAATGGCGATAGCTTTTTTAATTTATTCTTTAAATAGAACATCTTTATTTTAATCCATTATTAAAATTCATTAGTATTATTCCCGTGTGGTCAAATTGCTATAACTTCTTTATTTAAATGCTAAAATATCGTATCTCTTAAAATATTCCGCTCAAAAAACCTTATTTCATAAAGTTATCCTATTATTAAATATCAAATGTCTATTAAAATATTTCCGAAAAACTTTAATTCTTTCTTTTTTTTTCCCTTTTATAAAGATTCATTTTCTTTTCTTCTTATTATTTTTATTACGTATTAAATTCGAAGTTTAGCTACAGCCTCAAAAACAGATAAGCTCGTTTGTTGATATGACAGGCATCTGGTACGAGATTATGGAATATTCTGGTAGGGCGTAGAAAGTTTTTGCATTTTACAACAAAATAAATCCACCGGAAATATTGATAAAGTTCCAAAAGAGACCTTTTGATTCGATAGAAGTGGGTCACGTGACGTATTCTGTATTATTACGCAAGCTAGTTTAAAAACACGATCATCCTGATTCGGAGAGGATTTTTTCGACGCTGGTGTTTGCTAAAAGAATCGGGACGGATTCTAGAAAATAATGTAACGTTGTATTTTTTTTCGTTTAGCGTTGGCTAATGAGCATTTTCCCTGAAGAGATGTCTTAAACTGGAAATAAAAGGTTCTTCGACAAAAATATGGACTGACATTTCTTGTTGTTGATGATACCACCCGGCCGCCTGATGCGAACTAAAAGGGAAACCAATAACATAGCTAAACCTATTTATCACGAGCACGACTGCCTTCTTCCCGGATTTGAACTTGGAAACACGACATTAATATAATAAGTCGAACAGGATGCTGTTGATCAACAGAAAGTTTGTGTAGTTAAACGTGAAATTTGCCGATTAGAAGAATATGTTACGAGGACGTCTACGCCATTACAGCACGTTTACGTCTGGTGTTTTGTTATTTTGTAGTTTTATAATAAATTAAAAATGGTCAAGCCTAAAAGAGAAAAGAAGTGGAAAAGTTGGCCTAAGTGAAGTTGTTGCTAGAGAATATACTATTCATCTTCATAAGCGTCTTCATGGTGTTGGTTTTAAAGGATTGCGAAAAAGCAGAACTTTTGTGTTATCAAGAAAATTAAAGATTTTTAGATGTGTGAGACTTTCCTGTGAAATATGCTCAAGAGTAACTGTAAGTTGGTATTTTTATTTATTGGTATCTTTATATGTTGATATTTATTAGTTTATGTTATATTTAAAATGTTTTATTTATTTAATAGTCTACCTTGAAATTTAAAGGTTTTATATACTATGTTATACTGATTAAAATTTTGTTTTTAAAATTTATTTCTGTTGCAAATATTTAAGTGTTGTTAAGGTTAATTAATTTATTTGATGATTTCGTGTGATACGTCATTGTAATATTATAGACAGCGGTATAATTTATATTTTCATGTTTTAAGAACAGATATTCTTAAAAAAAAAAAAAAAAAAAAAAAAATCTATTATTTTTAAAATGTTACTGAGATCGTAAATTACATATTTATTTACTATTTTATCTATTTCGTTATTTGTATGGTATATAGTGTTATAAGTTTAAAATTTAATGTTTTTAAGATCCGGATATTTAAAAGAAGATCGAGTTAACTCTTTTGTTAGATTAAATATTATGGCAGAACCAAAATTTATAGCATTTGATCCAGATTTAGGAGTTGAGATACAAGCGTGGTTAAAATACTTTGATGATGCTTGTGAAAAAGAAAAGAAGGATGATGATTGGAAGTTTAAAAATATTTCTCAAAATTTAAAGGGAGAAGCTCTTAAGATTTACATTAATGATTGCCTTAATTGCACTAAATACGAACAGATAGCTGATATCTTAACTGAGAATTTTATTAGGGTAAATATCCCGAAATTTTCTGAATTTTCTGATTTGAAATTGGATAGTTTAAGTAACTTAGAAACTTATTTTAGAAAGAAAATTGAAATTGGTAGGAAATTGCATTTATGTGAAACTATATTACTACAAGGATTAACCGATGGTTTAAAACCAGAATATCAAAATTATCTAATTGTTAACCCTCCTGAGAGTACAACAGAATGGTATAGAATTGTTAAGCAATTTGTGGAAGTTTCCACCCCTGCTGTTACAAGTCCATCATTACCAAGTAAACCTAATGCAACTAATTGTGACATTCCTCGATATAGTGTGCAGCCTAATAGACCAAATTTTCAACAAATTAATACTCCTAGGCATTGGATTCAGTCAAATCGGCCCAATAATCAATTTAATTCTCCTCGAAACTGGGTTCCTCGACCAAACTATAATTTTCAAAGACCTAGGAATTTCCAAAACGGAGTACAAAACAATTATTTTCAGAACCAGTACCCATCTAGGCCATGTAGAATTTGTGTAAACAAGGGTATAATGAATGCTTTTCACTGGGAAAAAGAGTGTATTTTTAATAACAACTCAACACCCTCTGATACTCTTCCAATTGGTACTCCTAATATTTGACAATTAATTGTGTATGGATATACGAATAATTATAATTTACCATGTGTCGTCGATACCGGTTCAACTATCGCAATTTTACCATTAAAGTTTGTTAAAAAATTGAATGCTAAAATTGAAATTGGTCCTCCAGTTACTATTGGTCAGGCAAAGGGATTTTTACAAATTAATCAAAAGTGTAGTATTCTTCTTAAAGTGGGTAAAATCCAAAAATATGTTAACTTTTTAGTATGTGATACAGATTTGGATTACTGCATCTTGGGGTTAAAAGAATGTTCAAAATTTAATTTAAATATAAATTGTAAGAATTGTACAGTAAAACAGGGAAGGAAGATTATAAATAGGAGTATATCCATACATGATGAGAGATCACTTCATTTTAATACTGTAACTGTAAAAAAACTACAACAAGGTAAGGATAACTTGATAACTTCTGATTGTGACAATTTGAATTTATTTAATGATGGTAACTTGATAACAACTTATAATGAAGATACTATTTCATGTAAAGATGAGTTATTAACAAATGGTGATAGTAATGAGAGTTTAAATGGATATAATGATGACAAAGTATCACCATATACTAATGAAAATTTTGTGAATACTCAGGACTTTTTTGCAGCTAATTACAATGATTGTAACGTGCAGCCTAATTACAGAAGTTCAATGACTCCTCAAAATTTTCGCGATATTAATGATTATAATTCAGATTTAATTGGGGAAATAAATTTAATTGAAAATGGGGATTTAAGGGAAATAGTTCAAAATTATAGGGATATTTTTGCAAAACATAAATATGATGTGGGTAAGATAAATATTGAACCACAACGCGTTTTACTAAAATCTGACCTACCTATATCTTTGAGGCCCTACAGAACTTCCCCCTTAGAGGAAAAAGAAATAAAAAATCAAATTCAATCTTTGTTAGCGGCTGGTCTCATAAAAGAAAGCCATAGTCCTTATTCTGCCCCCGTCACCTTAGCTATGAAAAGAGAGGAAGGTAAAAAGACCCGACTATGTATAGATTATAGGAAATTAAATGCAATAGTTAAAAACGATGCAGAACCTTTACCTCTTATCGATGAAATTTTAGATAAATTGAGTAGTGCCCAGTATTTTTCCACTTTGGACTTAGCCTCTGGCTACTGGCACATACCAATACATCCATCCGATACAGAAAAATTAGCTTTTGCCACCAATTTTGGCCTCTTCGAATGGCTGGTGCTCCCCTTTGGTATAAAGACAGGGCCCCCGATATTTAATAGAACCATTAGAAGAATCCTCAATAAGTATAAAATTGATTTTGCTTGCCATTATTTCGACGATATCATAATTTTCTCCTCCTCTCCAGAAGAACATTTAAATCACTTAGCAAAAATCTTTGAAATCTGTAAACTAGAAAACCTTAAACTTAAACTTTCTAAATGTAAACTAAATCAAAATAAAATTAATTTCTTAGGCTATGAGATCACCAATGGGACTTTAACTCCAGCTAATACCAATACTGAGACAATTAAAAAATTGAAACCTCCCTCTAATGTTAAAGAACTACAACGATTTTTAGGTTCCATTAATGTTTATCACAAATTCATAGATAAATATGCTGAAATTAGATACCCCCTCAATAAATTACTTAGGAAAAACACAATATGGGAATGGAACTCAGAATGTCAAAACTCTTTTGAGAAATTAAAAAATACTTTAATTGCAAAACCAATTCTAAAAATTTATGACCCAAAATTACCCCTCCACATGTTTGTAGATGCCTCTCAGGTAGCAGTAGGTGCAGTTCTAAAACAACCAGGGAAAGATAATTTTTTGCATCCTATTGCTTACCATTCTAGAATTTTGAAGAGTTATGAACAAAATTACTTTATAACTGAATTGGAATGCCTTGCTATCATAGATACTCTTGATAAGTTTTATCACTATTTTCATGGTACTAAATTCACAATCCATACCGACCATGCATCTCTGGTATGGTTAAAGAATGTTAAAAATCTAAGAGGTAGACTTTTTCGATGGTCTTTAAAACTTAGCATGTTCGATTATGAGATCAAGTATCAAAAAGGTTCTACAAATGTCGAAGCGGACATGTTGTCACGAAATCCTGTTGCTTATCTTAATCAACATGTAAGTTTATTATTGGACAAAAAAGAAATTATAGCGATGCAAGATAAAGATAATGTTTGTGACAGAAAATACAAAAAAGAGAATGGGATTATAATTATTCAGAGAAAAGGATTAAAAAAAATAGTAGTACCAATGTCACTCAGGAGAAAATTATTACATATTGCTCATGATAATTTTGGACACTTAGGAATACAAAAAATGCTTAACTTAATATCTCCAAACTATTATTGGCCCAACATGACAATAGATATTACACAATTTGTTAAACATTGTGATACATGCCAGAGAAATAAAAAACCAAAACAAAAAAGATTTGGCTTGTTACAAGCTATGCCAGCCACAGATCAACCTTTTGAATGTCTTTCTATTGATACTGTGGGTGGATTTAATTATTACAATTCAACAAAAAAATTCTTACACATAATAATAGATCATGCAACTAGGTTTGTTTGGGCTTTTCCATCCAAAAGTGTTACTACCGAAACATATACTAACTGTTTAAAAAAAATTTCCAATATTCAAGCACCTAAAACAATACTTAGCGATAGACATAAATCTTTTAGGTCTCCAAGATTCAAAAAATTCCTCAGAAAATATCATGTTCAACAACGTTTTACATCATCACATCACCCCCAAACCAATGGGAAGGTAGAACGAGTGAACCAAACTATAGTTACTAGACTTAAATGTAAAGTTAATTCCATTTCTTCTAAAATACCTTGGACTAGATTATTAGACCAAGTCATCCAAGAATACAATAACACACCACATTCCATAACCAAACTCCCACCTGCCTATTTATTTTATAGTCAATTACCTTATGAATCTCCTTTAAAACAAAATTATTACCCTCCTGTTAATAAAGCACTCAAAATTGGAAAAGCGTGAACTTGTGAATTCCACCTTAAAAGTAAAAGACTCTATGATAGAAAATTTGTTGAATCTCCACTAGAAATACAAGATTATGTAATTTGTGAAGAATTTAAATATCCTAACACTAGAAAATTAGAACCTACTTTCTCTGGACCATACAAAATAATAAATAAACTTTCTGATGTGACCTATGAAATAGACAAATTTAATTATGAGACTAAATTAAATTCAGTTATTGTACATGGGTCTAAATTACGACCCTATTTTTCACCAGATAACTTCAGACTATTTCATGAGCAACCCAAACAACAATCAAAATCACCACAGACATCACAATCACCATCACAAAATCAAACTAAATTAAAAACAATAGAATAAATTCTAATTCTTTAAATATCTCTTATTACTCTAGTTTCAACATTATCAGGTATGTCTTTGGTGTACAACAGAGATATTACCCATTTTTGAAAGTTTAATATTTTAAAATTTAAAATAAATGTCACAGCTTTTATTTCAACATTGTGGTTATATTTTAGCCTGATCAACTAAAATATTTACTTGTTTTTGAGAGTTTTTGAGGTTGAGTAGACACCTTATGCAGGCATAAGATGTGTATTTTGATTTTAGGAATTGTCAAATTGATGTTGAAAAATGAAATTAAATGTTTTAATTCTATATCAAAATAAACTATTTTTACTTTATTTACTTTTTCTTAAACCAATTGTTTCAAACATTTAATATTATGTTATTTACTTCAATAGATAATCAAATAGTAACCGTTTATAAGTATTTCTATAATTATACAAACATATAAATGATTGGATAGTGATGATGTGATTTTACAGTGATTGTTTTGGTGTGACAATAGAAAATTAAGTATCTAAACTAATTGCCTTTGTATTCCATTTCTCAGCTAAAATTAACATCTTTTATTTGTTATTTATTGTCTTTATTTATTCTAAGTTTGCCAAAAAAAAAAAACAACTCTCTGCATTTAGGATATGAATACTTATAACTTAACAGTATAATTTTGTAAAAGGGTATCAGAGGAAAAAATTATTGTAAGGAACTAATGGTTGAGAGTTCAATTTCTAAATATTTAGATTTAAATTTATTTGGATTTTGAAATTATTATATATATATTTTTTTTTTTGTATACTTTCGACTGGCAAAAATACTTTCTTATATAATTAAAAAATAAGAAATTTATTTATTTGCTATGTAATTATTTTATCCTCAACCAATATTTTTCCTAACAATAAATAAACAAACTGTGATATTTTCTTAAATTATACTGATGTTATTATATTATTATTTCTACTATTGAATTATATTATGAATTACTACATATGTTGAGAAGTATTAGTTATATTGAAAGTTATTATTGTTATGTTTATGAATTGAATTTTATTATAGCATTTATTTATATTATTGAAGAGTTATATTATTTATTAGTGAAAAAATGTTTGACAAATATTAGTTAAAGATGGTGGGATCCCAACAGAAATATAACAAATCCCACAGGAATATAACAAAGATAACATATTCCAAGTACAATAAACGACCAAGAGATAATTTGACTTGTTTATTATGTGAGAAAATTAATGTGATACTTAAGAGAAGATGTTGTGACAAGTGCTAGCATTATAAGGTCATTATAAAGTATTGGTAAGAATGACTACAGTTTTAAAATTTTGATGGAGTAATGTCTTTATTTTCAGCCTTTACATAAAAACTGTATTTTTAAGAAAGGGACTGCAGTAACCATTTTTTTTAAAAAACAAAATGAGGACTTATCACGATCCAAGAAAGAGACTGAAATAAAACAGTTGGATCTAATGAACTCAAATTTGAATTAAGTCGAATTTTTTTTTAAAAACTTTGTTTTAACAATTTGCTAGTGACTACTTATTCTAAAGCTTGTGAACTTGGTAAAAGCAAAATTCTGTTACTATTATTATCCTGTTTTTCTTGTTTATTAATATTTATTATTTATTGTTATTGTATTTTTCTTGTGCACTTACAAATGGTAAGTGAGATTGTAACCATTTCTTGTATTATTTTACAGGGGAAATGCTCGTAGCTTTATTTTTATTTATCTATTAATTTTAATTGATTACTATTATTTTATTTTTGTTTTTGTTTTTGTCTTCCAGTTCTTCAGAAATTCCCCATCTCCTTGCTGGCAGTCTCTAAATTTATACTAGTCAAAATTCAAATTTCTAAAGTATTAAATTTATATTGTCTGAATTTATAGTTACTTAACTATTAACTTCATCCAAAATCTTTAGGGAGGGGGGATAATATTACAAAATTTAAATTTTTTCCGCAATTATTCTATAAAATTTGTCCATTCAATAATATTCGGTATATAACCCAGCTTATTAAAATAATTCTCATTCTTAAAATAACCTTTTACTATCCATATGTAAAGCCAATTATTCCTAATCCACTTAATAATATTTATTCGAATGTAGTTATTCTAAAAATGGCGATAGCTTTTTTAATTTATTCTTTAACTAGAACATCTTTATTTTAATCCATTATTAAAATTCATTAGTATTATTCCCGTGTGGTCAAATTGCTATAACTTCTTTATTTAAATGCTAAAATATCGTATCTCTTAAAATATTCCGCTCAAAAAACCTTATTTCATAAAGTTATCCTATTATTAAATATCAAATGTCTATTAAAATATTTCCGAAAAACTTTAATTCTTTCTTTTTTTTTCCCTTTTATAAAGATTCATTTTCTTTTCTTTTTATTATTTTTATTACGTATTAAATTCGAAGTTTAGCTACAGCCTCAAAAACAGATAAGCTCGTTTGTTGATATGACAGGCATCTGGTACGAGATTATGGAATATTCTGGTAGGGCGTAGAAAGTTTTTGCATTTTACAAAATAAATAAATCCACCGGAAATATTGATAAAGTTCCAAAAGAGACCTTTTGATTCGATAGAAGTGGGTCACGTGACGTATTCTGTATTATTACGCAAGCTAGTTTAAAAACACGATCATCCTGATTCGGAGAGGGTTTTTTCGACGCTGGTGTTTGCTAAAAGAATCGGGACGGATTCTAGAAAATAATGTAACGTTGTATTTTTTTTTGTTTAGCGTTGGCTAATGAGCATTTTCCCTGAAGAGATGTCTTAAACTGGAAATAAAAGGTTCTTCGACAAAAATATGGACTGACATTTCTTGTTGTTGATTATACCACCCGGCCGCCTGATGCGAACTAAAAGGGAAACCAATAACATAGCTAAACCTATTTATCACGAGCACGACTGCCTTCTTCCCGGATTTGAACTTGGAAACACGACATATATATATAAATATAACATTTTTTTTATGATATTTACAACTTTGAAATAATACGTATGTGTTTTGTGTTTTTCTTTCTTTTTTTTTAATTCCTGTTTCCATTTAACAGTTGCTTACCAACTAAATTTCCCAGCACACCAGAAAGAGAAAATTAATTAAAATCAGGCTAATTTGACTTTCTTTAAAATGGGATTTTTTTAACCTTTGGTAAATGCTATATACTTAAAAATATACAAATACTTTAACACTATTAATTGCTGGTTTCAGGATATTACAGGGTTCGTTCGCTTTTAACACAATTTTTTAGTTGAATTTTTCGACTTATTTAACCCTTTATATACTGAATTAATTTTCAAGCTACTTTTTAATTGTATTTTTGTATCATTGGATAAGTTTTGGTGCAGAATAAACATATGAAAGAGGAAAATAATTTTTATAGTGTTTTAGTGGTTAATTATGCAACTGTAACCACCGTAAATTTTTTACCCTATGATATAAAATAAAATGGTAAATTTCAAATAGTAAACTTCAAATAAAATATAGGAAATGTTCACCATGTAGAGTATAGAAAACAATAGAAAATAATAGTACTAAATAACCGGTAATAAACCACTCAAATTACTCAAATGAAGAACAACATGCATGTCAATTCTATTGACAAATGGATTTCGAATGTAGCGTGACAAATGTAAAATCCCTACAATGCAAAGAAAGAGGATATGTGCTTGAATTTGCCATCTCCTGCCTGCTGTCAGAAATACACTCTTTGTGCCATTGTGAATACCGTTAGGAAAAACGGTCATATTACGAATATATAGGTGTTTTATTAAAGTGGTACTTATAAGTACCGTCAGGATAAAAAGGGTTAAATGCAAAAAAGCATTACAAATCCTGCAATTCAACGTGGTGTCTCCAATTTCTTCTAGTGAAATATTAAATGGAAAATACTATTAAAAAATTGTGGCAGAAGCGTAGGAACCCTGTATTAGATACTGTGTGAAGTGAGATGAAAATTAAAATGTCTTTGAACATTGACGTTAAGGCAGATTTCTTTCCAAGATTCTTTCAAGGCAGATTTCTTTCCAAGATTCTTTCAAGGCAGATTTCTTTCTGCAGTTGGAAGACGTTGATCTGCAGATTTAGAACTTAAATTTTCATATATATTAAGATAGAATTTTGTTATTGTCAGTTTTGCCATACACCGTAAGTGCAAGTAGAGATTGTTTACTCCGTTATCGAAAGCTTTTCGATACCGCTAATTTTTTCATTTCATTTTTGCTTTATTAAATTACAGAAATTTTGTGATTAAATAAGGTGAATATTTTAATTCGAAAAAAGTGGTGTTTTGCCATACTTTTAGTTTATTGTGTCAAAAAAAAAAGTTCGTAGCATTTTTTATAAAAAGTAATTGTGTTTCTGTAATGTTGAATTCAAACCAGAAATTTCTAAACATTTTATTTTGAAATAAGGAAATGTAATTTTACAGTTTTTGTACGCAAGAGTTATAAAATAAAAATCCTGCAAAGGGTTAACCCATTCGCTGTCAACCACGCGTACACTCGTGGTTTTTCTATCTAAAATTACGGATTCGTACCGGAAATTTCGAAAAGAGAAATTTGATTTTATGAAATGATGAAATATCTGTAATTAAATAAAGTACTTATTGCTATTAGTATTTTCTGGTATGAAATCGAACTTTCTAAATAAAATAAAATTTCGGTACTTTTAACCCGGCACTGAACGTGTTAAGTGATTTGCTAGACATAAAGAACGTGAATTTAAAAATCATGTGAAAAAGTAATAAACAACAAAGAGATGAATTAAATTCAGGGGCAAACTGCTTCTGTTGCTAAAATGTTTAAATAATTAAGTGACACCAAAATATACAATGAAATTGACACTAAAATAAGTAAATGCGTACATTATAAAAGAAAAATTTCATTACAAAATGCCGGTGTCATTGTGGCATTTGGGAATTAAAATTAAGTGGTATAAATATTGGGTGATCCAGAAAGTTCTACGGTATACTTCTGTAGAGATGGCGTTCAAATGATTGATTTTCACCAGAATTTATTAAAAGATTTATTTCAAATTTGGCAAAAGCAGTTACATCACATACATTATACAAGCGAAGTTTATTTCAAAATTCCGGTAGTAATGTGACATTTAGGGATTCGAAATATACAGGGTGGTTATAATACAGAGTTATTCTAAATGATGGACCCATTTTCAAAAAAATGTATTTATTAAAGTACAAATCCAAAATGAACAATCTTTATGCCAATGAAAAAATGAAGTTTCAAAGTTTTTTTAAGAGATTGTAAATGTTCAATGTCTCCACCGTTTGCTGCACGGCAAACATCTCCGCGATAGCCAAACTCGTCCCACACACCAGAAAGCATATCTGCTGTTACTGAGTGCACGGCTTGTATGTTCTGTGTACATCCTGTGTACGTCTCGCAGCTACCAACAACACTGAACAATCTGCGGAACCGTATCACTGCTGCCGTGCACTCAGTAACAGCAGATACGCTTTCTCGTGTGTGGGACGAGTTTGGCTATCGCGGAGATGTTTGCCGTGCAGCAAACGGTGGACACATTGAACATTTATAATGTCTTAAAAAAACTTTGAAACTTCCTCTTTTTATTGGTATAAAGATTGTTCATTTTGGATTTGTACTTTAATAAATACAATTTTTTGAAAATGGGTCCATCATTTTGAATAACCCTGTATAAGTATCTCTATTTGGAGCTGTCTGTAGCTCGAAGGAATAACCGGAATGAAACCAAAATCGGTACACTTACTATTCGAAAAGGGGGAAGAAGAAAGGTACAATAAAAAAATTAGTTATAATAATCACCATCACGGATGGCGCTACTGAGTGTGAAAAGTAATGTGTAATACAAGAACAAAGAATTAAGGTGTCAAACCGGATGGCACACCTAATTTATTGGAAAATGTCACAGTGAATGTGGTTACGCTTTCGAATGGCGGTGCCGATTATGTTCAGGTTCCACATGGCCATTGTGCTGGAGAACATAATCCAGGCGGTGCACGACGTGCTCAACTGCAGAATGTAACGCATCAGGAGTGATGTTTCGCATATGTTGTGATACGCAGTTAAGACATTGAGGTTTGCAACACCTCCACGGTACACAATATTACACATTACATTTCTCACTCAAAAGCACCATCTGTCGGCGATTAATGCAATTATTGTTTTTCATTCTTCCATTCTTCTTCCCCCTTCTTGAATAGTAACTGTACCGACTTTGATTTCATTCCGGTTTTTCCTTCAAGTTACAGACAGCTCAAAATAGAGATACTTATATTATAACCACCCGGTATATTAAAAAGACCACAGAAGTTCCCGGATAACCTAATAATATATTTATTCCTTTCAATGGGTTAATAAACAATCTTTATATGCAAAACAGCTTGCACATTAAAAATCACTTTTTTTTAACTTACAGGGGTAAACAATGATTTTAGCGCATCTAAACTAATTAGCCATTCAATTATCAAATATTTTTAACGTTCCATAGATACATTTTTGTTCCTCTATATCAGTTTATTTTCAACTGATTTTACCTCACGACTCACTGAATGCATAATTACTCTTCCCTGGCAATTTGAATGTATTTCCATTACACACTTAAATTATGAAAAAAAAAAGTTTAATGTGAAATGCACTCCTTAAAAATTTAATTATAAGCAAAATTAAAATATTCTGATTCAGCCATTAAAAGCATAAAGATTTATTAAAATTTGAATTTTGAAAATAGCTAATTCTTACTTTGAGTTTTATTAACACAAATAGTTGAGCTTGACGTTTTACGAATATCCGCTTTGCAACGTAGAAATTTCAGAAAGGGTTTATTTGATTCGCAATTCACACGCCTGAGATTACGGCACAAAATATTTATTTAATTCAGAGAAATAGGTGTGAAAACTACAGTTGAACTAATATATTCTGCAAAATTTGCATTATAAATTTAAAGTTTCTAAAAACTTGTTCAATCTTCTTTTACAGCTCAAACATTTTTACAGTTTTTTTTATTCAGAATATCCAAAACACTGAATTGACCTACAAGAAATATTACTTTATTATACTGAAATTTTCAGAAAATAAATCACATATTTTAGGCATATGTTAGTTAAAAAAAATAATACGTCTGTTATTAAATAAAACTTTGACAAGTTTGATAACTATGCAGCCTATCTGAAATCATCCCATACCACAGCAGTTGTGCTTTATAAAATAGAAATACGTTAAGAGCCTACGCTAGTCACGCGAAGAAACGCTCAAGCTAATGTTAAATCTATGAGAAGGTTCTTGCGTGATTTCTCGCTCGCATTTTAATATTTTTAAATGATTTTTTTTTAATAGGATAGCTGACGTTGATCTCTAACGTTGTTAGATTTTACTTTTTTGATTTTGGTTACAGTTTTTTTATAAGCGGACATTTTAAATTTTAGAACCGGTTTGAACCGGTACTGAATTAAAAAACTGGAACCAAAATCGAAAAAGTAAAAACTAACAACGTTAGAGATCGATCTCAGCTATCCTATGCAAAAAAATCATTTAAAAATATTAAAATGCGAGCGAGAAATCGCGCAAGAACTTTCCCATAGACTTAACATTAGCTTGAGCGTTTTTTTTTTTCATGACTGATGTAGGCTCTTAAATCTTTTATCAGACGTTTTTGCTTTTGAGTAAAGGGAAGAAATACAAGAAAATAAGCCATTAAGAACATGCAGCAACCTAATTTTCAAACATTCACACCAGAAATAACATATTGAAACAGTGAAAACTACTAAGAAAAAAAAAATAAGAATGAAGGGATAACTTTCAATTTTTCCCCATACTAACTCTTGGCGCTCTCAACGCCCCCTGTTGAGAGAATATTTTAACGCGTTGACAGACAGTAGGAACAAGTGAAGTTTGAAAATTGGCACTATATGTTTTTGTAATTTTTAGAATATTAGAAGTATAGTTTTACTCTTTCTGCTTAAATAAACTGAATTTTGATTAATTCAGCACCTTTAATTAGATTGCACTACTCTCTTCACAACCACGTCAGGGTGGCTAGTGGTCAGGGAAAAATACAGTAAAAAAAGGTGATAAACACCAGTATATTCTTATAGAAAAATGTATGCTGATTACTCGATCAAATAAACAATTTGAATTTTTGTATAATAATATACTGGTAATTACCATTTTTTTACTGTATTTTTCCCTGACCACTAGCCACCCTGCACGTGCATACTGAAGCTGCAACTCGTATAACAGGTGGAAAACAAACTTCAACCTAAAAAATTGTTTCCAAAACATGACACCGAGCTTCTACTTGTACGCCAGTAAATGCACATTTGTGCTGCTATACCCGTAGTGTCTAAAAACGCCCGGTTCGTTTTGGGCGGCTATAGCCGTCATGCCACATTGTGAACTTCGCTTTGCCGGCTATAGCCGCAAGTGTCGTCAACGTGTTAATGATTGTAGTAGGGCTCATCTTCCTCTGCTGTTTGTCTTATATTTATTTATCGCAATCACATGTAGAATACATAGATGATTAGAAATATGAATTACTAGCAGACTCAACCGGCCTCGCCCGAGTTAACCTTATACTTCCGGGTAACGCAACTAAAAATGTATTATCCTAAAAACACACTGGTCAAAATAACGTATTCGCGTCCATAAACCGTTAAAACGATACGTGTTTAACTATTTTTTTAGCAGATTAGTTTAGCTGTATTTTATGCTCTACCTAAAATTGCAGCTGAGATTTGGCTAAATCACTTAAAACTCCATTTAATCCCCCTGAGTGGTTGAGTTTCTAAAATCGCTGAAATACGGGTTTAACTTTTTTTTAGGAGATTTGTTATGATGAATTTCATGCTCCTACCTAAGACTGCTTTTGAGATATGGTGAAATACCATAAAACTTTCGACCCCTCCCCCCTATTTGAATCGCGCCATGCAAAAAAGGCTTCAGTCACCAAATTGGCAAAATTGAGTTAACCGCGGATTTTTGTTCTTATAGGGTAGATTTAAACAATTTTTTTTCTTAGCAGTGTTTGATTAGTATAAATTTTGTCTATAAAAGTAAAAAAAATAATTTTGATGGTTTAATATTTTTAAAACAACAATGTTTTTTTTTTCAATTTTCTCAAAACTGGTTTGGTTGACTGAAGCCGTGTTTGCATGGAGCCATTCATTTAGTAACCCTTAATTGCATAGTGATGTAAATTTACATCACTGTTAATTTAACTTTTAATAAATATATCAACTTCTTCGCCACCACTATACTTATATAGAAATATTAATCGAGTAAATTTCCTGTGAATTATGTTGTTGAACAAAGTTAAAAATCTATCTTAAAATTTCTGGTGTTTAATATTTAATATCTGTATAAAAAAACACAATTGTAAAAGAAAAACTCATGAAAAGAAGGGTTAACCCCTTTCTTTAATAGTTGAATTTCTAAATTCGCTTAAATTTGAGTTTAACTGTTTTTTCAGTAGATTTGTTATGTTAAATTTTACGCTCCTACTTAAAACTGCTGCTGATATATGGTGAATCTATCCCCCATTTACCCCCTTAGGGGGTAAATTTTAAAAAACCTTTCTTGTTGAGCTCCTAGGCAATCTACTGTTCAAATTTCGTGATTCTGACTTTAATTCTGCGTTGATGAGTCATTCAGTCAGTCAGGAGTTTCCCCTTTATTATATTAATATAGATATAGATTACCGTTGTACATTTTTCGCTTTGTTAAGCGCCTACACTTCTAACGCAAAAACACCTGTAATCTTTTGCTAAATTAACCATAGCGCCCTTTATAGATTTCTCGTTTGCATTTCAATATTTATATATTTTTTTTTTTGCATAGTATATCTGAAATTGATGGTCTAAACGGGTGCTTTCGTACTTTTTCGAATTTGGTTGCAGCTAATTTTTTTTTTCTGAGGACGCAGTAGATTGACCCTCTCCTCCTCACACAAGAAAAATATATTTTTAGAAGAGTGTCTGAGTAAATAATTTATTGAGTTAGATAACGTGAAACACGTGATTCCCACATTATATAAATCAACTTGGGTGCTCCAAGCTCTCTAATTTTCATATAAATTCTCATTTTTGAGCAGTCGCAAATCATGCTTAGGCAGTTGAACCGACTGCTCTGTACTAGTTCGCCGATTCCTTATTACAGTCGAACCTCGTTAACATGAACCTCAAGCGGAATCAAAATTTTGTTCATGTTAACAATAATTCATGTTATCAGTATCAAATCTTTGTAGTCGTTTTTATAGGGGACTATGAAAATAATTCATGTTAAAAGTAATTCACGTTAAGCGTGTTCATGTTAACGAGGTTTGACTGTAATAGGCCTGCGCATAAGCAAAAAAAATGGCGTCTGTCGTAGACAGATTTTTTTCAGCGTTTATATCGTCCTTTGAATTTGTGCACCAATAATTTGTATAAGTTTTATCATCCTTATTTTTTTTAACACTTTCCAACCTAGTTGAAAAGTGTTTATGACTTCGGTTTGTCTGGCCGTATGGCCGTCTGCCATCTGCCGTCTGTCTGTGCTCTAACTCCCGTAAATATGCTCGGGTTACGCTGCAATTTTTATATGTTACTGTCGTTATCAATAGCACGTTCCCTATTTCAACTGAAGTGTTTAGCACTTATAGTTTTTTTACAGGGACACTCAAAAGAATTGCGTTACATTACGGTATATGGGGAAAAATCATTTGCGGTTTATTTTAATGATGTTACACAATTTCAAACATATTGTAATTGATATATATCACTAAGGTGCATTACAAGAAGCTTAATATGGAATAGGGTGTGCACAGCACTTATAGTTACTTTACAGGGACAGTCAAAAGAATTCCGTTACATTACGTCTATGGAGAAAAATCGTTTGTGGTTTAATTAAATAATGTTTCACTATTTTAAACGCATTGAAATTTATATATATATATCACTAAGGTGCATTGCAAGAGGCTTACTACAGAATATTGTGTGTATAGCAGTCATCGTTCATTTACAGGGACACACTAAAAAATTCTCTACTGTCTGTTAACAATAATTCCTAGAAGTGCGTTTTAAGCTATTGAACGCGATTTTAAATTTAACTCACTTTTTGTCTATTACTTGGTGTGTATAAATTCTGTATTTCATATACAGGGCAGCACAAAAGTTCGCGAACACATTTCCGTTTATTGACAGAAACTCCAGAAGGAGAATTTTAGAATTTTAAACTGTGCTACGCGTTTCCTAACTAAACTAAAATTTAGCATCCTATATAGTATATATACAAATCTATAGATCATATACAGGGCTGAATAAAAGTATTCGGATATTTTTCCGAATATTGTATATGTTGGAAATTCCTGAAATTAAGTTTTTAAATATGTTATGCGTTTTCGAAATTGTTTACTTAGATGTTGTCTTTCAGCTTATTAAACAGTAATGATTTGTAGAATTATTTTGGAAGCGTTGGAAAGTGTTACATAATCTATGTTTGACGCATGATTTTTCGTTCTTGTTTAGTTTAAACAAGTGAAAAAATAACTTTAAGAGAATACTAGTGTCAAGAAAGTCGGGGGACCATACAAACACTTAAAATAATCAGCCTACGACAGCCTCCATAGAGTCATCCCGTAGGCCTAGTATTCAGGGGGCGGTGGCTAGTTTCATCAAAGACTCTCGGAACACCGCCCTCTGAAGCCTACAAGCTGACACAAAAATGGTGGCTGTCGTACGCGAATTTTTTTAAGTGTTTTTACAGTCCCCTGAATTTTTGACACCAGTATTTTCTTAAAGTTTTCTTTGACTTCTTTAGCCTCATAAAAAAATAAAGATGTGAAAACTTATAGAAATTATTGGTATACAAATTCAAGGGACAATATAAACGCTGAGAAAAAAATTCCAGACTACGACATTCGCCATTTTCAAGCTAGCGCTCAGGTCGATTATTCAGGGTGCGGTGCTCAGAACCTGTTAAAAAAGTGAAAATGTCTTCATAAAAAAGCTGCAACTAAACACGGAAGAGTACAAACGAATCCGGTTACTCACCCACCTGAGAAATTCTATGTAGAAATAAAAATCATTTAAAAATATTAACCTTTTGCACTCCACTGACACTTTTACAGTGACATAGTAAATTTAATCGCAAAGTATCTTATTGTCACCGGAATTTTTGATCACATTTATTTAAAAATAAGTAAATGCATTTGTTCGCGTAAATAACAAACCGCAAATTTTGTTTCAAAATTCCGGTGCCAATATGACATTTGGGGGATGAAACTTAGTATGTCACCGTATAGGTAGGTGTCAGTGAAGTGCAAAAGGTTAAAATTCCCACCAGAAATTGGAAAAAAAATGTTGCCATTGGTTTAGCTTTAGTGTCAAGTGTCTTCTCATTACGAGCGTAAGCTCTTTAACCACTTCGCGACGATCGTCCTTTACAGAATTTTTAATCTTTTACCACCGGTTTCTCAAAACAGAAATTTTCGCCTAATTGGATCGCAGAAATGCTGTCATTAAATAAGGCAAAGCTTACAATAAAAAGTTACTGGTGGGAATAATCCAGGATTCTGAGCATCTTTTGCGTCACGTATACGTGTCGCACGTCCCCAAGGGGCTAAGGACTAGGTCTGTAAGATTTGGAAAATGTCTCTTTGAAAAGTGACCATAAAGCAGGGCGACAACTAGTCCGGTTTTTTGAATACCAATATTTCTGAAGAATACTTTTCGGTTTTTACAACATTGGTCACAAAAATAATCGTCGTGGTAGTTTCTACAAAATTTGCAAGAAAAAGCTAGAAAAAAGTTTTTCTATGAAAAAGTGGTGTTAAAAAAGGGTTCGCACGCTCTTAAGCCACGCCCTGTTTAGTAAAGACTCGAACGAACCAGAAACATCATTTTCTTCCTAATGAACTCACGATTCATTAGCTATACGATAGTTTTATGCGATTACTGGTGGAAGAGTCCTTACAAAATGGGAAATTGAAATTTCCAAGGAAACTTCCATCGTTATGATAAGAAATTTTCTATTTAACATAACAATTGCGGAATTCATAACCGCCACATTTATTCACAGAATTTGTAGTAGTTTCTTGCGGTTAACACTTTCAGGGGCAAGCACTTGTGCTCCTGTAACGTTGAATTCCCACCGGAATTTAGGAAAGAATTTAGTTCAAAATAAGAATAAGCAATTTTTTCAACTTTTTCTCGTCAAAGTTAAAAAAGTAAAATTTAATTAAAAGTTTCTGGTTTAAATCGGATTAAAATTAGGTGGTATATAATACATACCACCGCCCCTCAAAGGGTTAAATAAGGCGAAAAATTCTATTAAGAATTGTTGGTAAGCCTGCGCGATCCCTGTAAGGATAAAAAAAAAGACAGAGTGGAATCCCTTTATAAAGGGTTCTTCTAAATTTTTATTAATTTTCTTAAATTATTAAATCAGTGTGATTTTATTCCGAAATGGGCTAATTAAAAAGTATCAAATCCGACAAATTAAAATTGCAATATTCTTTAAAACATAATTTTATTGGTTAAGGAATCAATTAAAATAAAAATTTTCGCAAAGATATTTGAAAGAATAATGTACAAAATCTGTCATTATTTACGCGGCAAATTGATTCCGATAAAAAAAAATTGTCTTGGATTTTTAAATTACCTTCATTTTAAATAATTTTTAATATTCTTCTTTTATGTTGTATCCCTTCGTTACAAGTAAAAAATACTTTTCAATTTTTATATTATGTTCATTTTAAATATTTTAAATATTCTTCTTATATGAAGTACATACATTACAAAAGGTACCTTTGTTCTAAATTTCTTGATTTTATGGTCTGTGGTCGAGGCCGCATGTTAGTATCTCTGAGCCTGATTTTTTTTCTGTTCCATGTTCTTTTTTTTTTTTTTTCTTTTTTAAGTGACTTTATATTTCTCAAATACTTTCAATCTAACTTGTTTCTCAAATAACTTTACAGTAAAACATTGTAAAAGAAGTTCAACATATTAAAAGCTTAGTTTGAAATAACGTAGCTAATAATAGATAATGCAAGTACTTATGAAATTAGTTATGTAAACGTATTATTACAAATGATATAGCTAGTTACAATTTCTATTGCATTGCTATGACTGTGTTTCAATGCATACTACTGATATAAAGCTTTTTGACACATGACGATAAAATATTGTCTATAATCTTAATCCACAATACAACAATATCTATAAAAATGATTTCTTCACATAGTCTGAGTACTTTTCCTATTGACCTCCTTTTTCGGTATAATGAAGCTATAAGAGCCCTTTCTGTTTAAAAAAAAAAAAAAAAAAAAAAGAAAAAACTTTACAAATTTACGTTTACCTTCTTTGCATATTGCATTGCACCAATTTTTTTTAAACATGCATGTGCTAAACAGTTCAGATTTATTACATTTACTTTCCAGAAATCCTCTTTTATGCTTTATGCAAATTATATTTTCGTATTTTACAGACAAACGTGTCTTTTTCTCTGTTTATTTTTCTTAACCTGAGCGAAATATATGTAAAAGTATTTTATCACTATATTCTCTTTTTTATTTTATTTACACTATCCTCTGCTCCTACTGCATAATAGGTCGCGCTATTTTATATTTTAAAAAAAAATCTCGCGTGAAGAAATTTTGTAGCTGTCATATCTTTTTCTTTTGATTTTTCTTGCAAAATTATCAGCTTGAATACTTTTACAAAGAACTCTTTACAAATATAACTAAATCATTTTGAGATAGGACGATTATAACGATACGAATGAAGTTCACTTTGTTTTATTTATTGCCATTAGGAATATTTCTGCGCAAGTTTCGAATGAACGTTAATTTGTTATAGACATAAGAACCAGAAATGTGAATCAAATGAAACTATCTTTCTTACAAGTGTTATCATGATGTTATCAAGTGTTATCAGTGTGTCATCACTCTCTAATTAGCTTATTATTAGCAAGTCCATTTTCTTATAATTGACTTGCGTACAAATGATAATGATTTTTAGATGCGTTCGTAATTATATAAATACGCAGAGTTGCCAAGTCTCCGGATTTTTGGATACCAGTATTTTATTACAGAAAATGTTGTTTTATTTAATCGGAGCATTCTGCTATTTAAAAGAACAACATTTTCTCTAAGATAATACTGGTATGGAAAAAGCCGGAGACTTGGCAACTCTGTAAATACGTAGCACCTATACCCGTCTGCTCTGTCTGTCCGTCTGTCATTATATGTTTTCAATGTAACAATATCGTCAAACTCCAGTCACTGTCCATTTCCAGTTTATTGCGCTGGAATACTCCGACATGATTCGGTATGCTTGGGTTAAAGCAAACTAGGTCACTTCCATTTGAAATGCTCTTACAATTTTGTTTTTCTTAGGAAATGGACCACTGTAATAATCATTGCACTATTTTCTATGCTTCAATCATTTTTTGGTTCAGTACCATATTTGTCAAAGCATTTTTTTTTTTTTTTTTTTTTTTTTTTTTTTTTGCGCGCTTCTTTTATTTTTATATTACTATACCTAAATATGTTTTGTATTTTGTATTAATCGGATTATTAAAATTCCTGAATCATAACCACTTCTTTTCTCCCTAAATTAAACGAATAAATTAGCTAAATTTAAGACTTTATATCTCGATAATGAAGAGACGAGGGCAAATGATATATGTTTTAAAAAACACATTTCACTATGCTCTTTCGATTGCTGCTTACTTAGTTTTAGGTAGATTTCGTAAGAAATACTACCATAAGTTGTACAGTACCCTAAGTTGTACAGTAAGTAAAACATTCTCGCCTAAGTTGGAATTTTTGAAAAATTTTTGCAGATCTACGCCGATCATGACTCCCAGAACACAAAACCACTCCCAGTTCAAAACTTTATCAGCAATCTATCTATGTCACTTTTTTATGGACACGATAACTGCAATAATTCTGCACAAATCTCTTCCAAACTGATACATAAAATCAAGAGGCATAAAATCTCGGTCAAGTTCATTAATGGGCAAAATCGAACAAAGGGGGGGGGAGGGGTTTTTTTGTGAAAACAGAAAAAACCCATAATTTCTTAATTATGATTCGTATCGAATCCGTTTAAGTTATTATTACTTCTAGGAAAAGGGCCGAAAATTTATGTATGACAGATGTTTGATATCATTAAAAATGGCCCCAAGAGGGGGGGGGAGGGAAGGGGGTTTTAGAAGAAAAAAAATCATAACTTCGTCCATTCACAAGATATCAAAGCCGCTTAGATTTATTATAAATCCTCTTAATATTATGTAAAACTTTTATATTGACAAGTTTTTTATAGGACCAACCCTTATAGCAAAAAAAAAATCTCTGCCAGGTCCGCTTGCAAACAAGTTTGGTTTCGAAATGCGTGGTTCCAACTACCGCATCATGACAAAAAGGTTATTTTTTTCGCAATTCCCAACAAACAGGCGCCCCACCGTCTGCGTCTTCGAAATCTACCGGTGAATGTAGGCCGGGCCGTCAGGAAATTTTTTCATTATTACACTATGGCGTAGTTCCCTAGTTAGGATTCAAAATATAGCAGGAGATACAGGTGTATATGAAATATATAGAATGTATTCATTCAACAGTGAACTTGGAATGTGACAGTATTTTATGTTTATCACTATGCGATGCAATAATTTATTAGGTCGTCATGAAAATCTTAAAGCTATAATAAATGTTGAGTTACTCCCATTACAGCATTGAAACACAAGGTTGAAACACAAGCAATTGTGCCCATCTGTTTTGCAATCACTCTGGAATGTACATTTTTTACTCAACAGTAATATGTATTATCGTTGAGTAAAAACTGGACACATTTCTGAGTGATTGCAAAACAGATGTGCACAAATTATTCTAGTGGATTGTATCGTTATCCTATATATAGAGCAGTTTGTGAAATAGATGCTAATAAAGCTTTGACAAGTTTTTAACTTGCCAAAATGAAATTGCTTGAATTTTTTACTTTTCTTTATTGTCTCTTTAGTCTGTAATAGCATTTTTGTAAACTACTAGGGGGCTCTGCCACTGCCACCGAGAAACACTCAAGGCCGACGGACAAGAAATGTGACGTCATCGCTAATGGACCGACTTCTCACATGTCAGTTATCAAAATCAATTTGAATTTTTCTATAAGAATATACTGGTAATTGTCATTTTTTTTACTGTATTTAAAAAAAATGACAATTACCAGTATATTCTTATAGAAAAATTCAAATAGATTTTGATAACTGACATGTGAGAAGTCGGTCCATTAGCGATGACGTCACATTTCTTGTCCGTCGGCCTTGAATGTTTCTCGGTGGCAGTGGCTCTGCCCCCTGCTCGCTACGCTCACCAACCCCCGTTCTGATTTCACAGCCTCTTAAAACCTGGTAATGTATCCTGTTTTAAAAAGATGATGAAGATGATGATATCACGAACGGCGACTATCTTCTGTAATCAGGTTATAATGCTTTTTCATTTAACTGGTTATAATGCTTTTTCATTTAATTCATCTTTTTTATTTTTAATATTCATGTGTAAACACAATTTTTATGACGTAATTTTCTTTATTTCTGCTTTCAACACGTGATCATTTTAAACTTTCATTATTGTGTTTAATAGTCTCGCGCAAATACATTTCTTATTTGAGATAAAACATAATCCTTTGCGCTTATTTAGAAATTGGCAACAATATAAAAAAATGACTTTTTCAATAAAAGATTTTTTACTCGATTTTTAAGGATTTTTTGAGTTTTTATTGTCCGACCGTGATAATTTTTTTTAATTTCTGAAAGCTTGTTATATTTCGCGTCCGGTGGTATGATTTTCGAATCCGTAGGATGGCTAGAAAAAAAGTAATAGCTCCCCAAAAAAGTCCCTAGTAAAAAAGCGATGAGAATAACCCGGAATATCTACGCAGAATTTGATTGGTCCATTTCTAAATCGTTTTTGGCTCAGTTCCAGATTACTTTTTTTTAATATAGAAGGATACATGTATAAGGTAAAATATGGGTTATATTCATTCGGAATATCAAAGTAGCATTATTACACTGCTTTCTTCTTTCGAAATGATGATTCACACCCTCTTTGGATTTTCCAGGGCACCACTATTAATGTTAAGAAACTTTCTGTTTAATTTTTTAAACACAGAATTCATAACCACCTCGTTTATTCACAGAATTTGCAGTACTTTTCTACAGTTAAATAAGTCGAAGAAAAGTGTTACAAATCTGTGGTAGAACTGTGCGAACCCTGCAAATACAAGATCAAATATTTACCAAATAAGGTTTAATTTTTCATGTTCACGCGTTACAAAATGAAAAAAAAAAATAATCACAAAAAAGAAAATAAAACAAAATATTTAAAAATACTTAAAAATTAAAAAAAAAATGCGATGTTTTTTTTTTTTTTTTTTTTTTTTTTTTTTTTTTTTTGGGGGGGGGGGGTATTTTTTCTGTTATAAGAACCTTGGCGTTTTTTTTGTTTTGTTGTTGTTAAAAAAAAAAAAAGCTTGGCACAAGGAACTGAGATTTGTTACCAAATGATATAAACAGCTGTGAAAACAAATCTGATGTGCTTGTTTATATGTGCTATACTAATCGCTATCTATACTAATAAAATAAAGTTGATTTTCTGTCTGTCTGTCTATGTGTGTGTGTGGCTGTGTGTGATGGCTCGCGAAATCTACCGCACGTAGCAGTCTGAAAATGGATAGTCTAAGGCAGGTCCTGATGCACCTGAGGCTTGGATTTTCAATTTTTGAGACCTAGGCTCCCTGCACCCCTTTACGATTTTGTGCACTAAATTGTTAACAACTTGCCTCATTTGTATCCGATATTCTTCTTTTTTTCGGCCTTTTCTGAATTTAGTTATTCCCCATTTCAAAATTCCAATTAAAACTCTGGGCCCTCTGAAGTTTTGTTCTCTAAATGTTTAAAAACAGGCTACTGAATTAAAATTAAATGGTTTCATAAACATACTTAATTTTAATTCCCAAAACCCTCACTGATACCAGAATTTTTGTTAAAAAAATTTCGGTTTATTAGTTGCGTGAAATATAGCTTTTTCATATTTACAAGAAAGTTCGTTTTCAAATTCTGGTGTCACTCATTAATTTCAATAGTTAAGCAATGGAACTTCTCTGCGCCGCAAAGGGTTAAGGAAAGCATTTTCGACTCCACATTGCTATATGATTTCGAGTTGTCAGGATGTACCCTACCCCTCTTAGAAGTTCTGAAACGTTTAACTGAAACACCCTGTATATGAAACAAATTAAAAAAAAAATTCCGTTGGCCTCATCAAAACTATAATTCTGTTTAAATCCCATTATTCTAAATTATTTTCTCGTTCCAGTATTTCGATTGTCAAAATTCCACCGTGCTAAAATACTTTATTCTAAATTCATTCTCTTAAAAAATGGCTCTGATCGCGCTGTTCTATTAAAATTACGCACTTTTGTTTCATTAAATAAATGCATCCTAGAATTTAATTCTTTTAAAAAACACCAATCTCCCAGCTAAAAATATTTTTACTCTCTTGAAATAACAACCTATGTCTTTTTATTTTCTTATTTTTATTTCCCTATGTTTTCTGACAAAACAACATTCTTTCTCAAAATTATGAAAGATACTTCAGTCTCAATGTAAAATATCTTGGCATCTTGCCCAGGCTCGATAAAACCTACGTATTTTTTTTTCTTTCTTCTCTTCTTATTTATTCGAAGGAATTAGATTTTTGGGGAAATGTTCTAGAAGTATTGTATATTCCCGCGTTTTTTTTTTCAGATTACGGTCATATAGCTTCGAAATCAGAGCGCCTGAAAAATTAGTCCTATAGCGCTGATTGGTCGAAAGACTGTTTAATGAAAATGTATTCTGGGGCGTTCAATAATAGATATACGGAGAGTTTCCCGCGTGAGAGTCAGATTGCCCTTGGATCCGGTTGTACATGTAACCCCGGCGCGTACTTCACGATCATGGAATTATCTCCTTGGCTGCCGATAGATTGAAAAAAAAAACTTTAAGGCGGTATTCAAAAGAATTTTTTTCCACGCTCAACAACTCAAAATTTTGAGACACATTCCCAGACTCATTTTTTAAAATAAAAACATAAAACTTGGCGGCGTGATTTATAAAGACATTTATAAGGGCCCCATGTTTTTATTTTTCGTTCAATTAATTAGAAATTGATTTACAAACAATTATTTTCACAGTACGATATTTTTTTTTGTTTCCAGCGCTATCGCTTCGGGAAATTCGGTTCAAAATGTCCACTTTGACAGTCTTTTTAAAAAATATATTCTGCCTTTATCAAAAAATCGAGACAATACGGACATTATAAAGTTTCTGAATAAGAGAACCTGCCAATTGGATGCATTTTAGAGCAAAAATGAACTTACAAATGTATCTCAAAATAAGCAGTTTGGATTTGAATACACCCTTAAGAACAAAAAATGTCTTCTTAATTATTAAATTAAGTCACCAAGTTTCTTCACGGTATTAAAATCATCATGTATGGATTTAGCATCGAAATGAGTAAAGCATGGCCATTTTCTTTCGAATAAAAAGTGAACCGGAACGAACTGCCTCTTATTTGCATTCTGTACGTACACTATGAAGTGAATTCTTGGCGCCCGTCTGCAAATTCCTCGGAGGAAGCCCTTGCTTGGATAATGATTCTACAAAAATTTATGGTGATATAAGTTAAATCGTGACACATATATGTATATATTATTTTTTTTTATATTCAGATTATTTCTGTTTGTATAAAAAATGGATAAATGTCTTCTTTATATTAAATAAATTGTATAAACATTAAAACAATTGCTTGTGTATATGAAACAGTAAATAGGTTTCCAGAAAACATGCATGAGAAATTTTCTTCTATCGCCAAGGCGATTTCGTCTCTGCCGCCATGACCCCTATAACTTAAAAGTACCATTTTTTAACTGACGGTCACTAGTGGGTGTGTTGAATTTTATGCCACATGGTCGTTAAGAGCTTGGTTCTAAAACAGAATCGCACTTTCGTAATGATAAAAAGCAATGAAAGGTAAGAAAAGATTTTATCTTATCCAAGTTCCTGTTTCTTGTCTCTATATAGCTTCGAAATCATTAGGAAGCATCTTAAACTAATAAAGATTATTTATTGGGGAGATGATAGACATTTATACGAGGGAAAATCATTAAGTAAGTCACAAAAGGTAATTAAATAATAACTTACAATGATATTCACTTCAAAACTGTTTTTATTTCTCAACATATTCTCCACCAATATTTATGCACTTATATCACCGTTTTACCAGTGTCCCAGCACCAGTTGCATAACATTTTTTGAGTTGCTGTCTCAGCCACATTAGGACTTCAAGTTGAACACAGGAGACAATTCAAAAGTTTGGTTGTCAACTTCTTCAACATCCACCATACAGCTTCGACTTAGCCCCAAGCGATTTTCATCTGTTTAGTCCACTCAAAAACCATCTTGGAAGCAAGATGATGTTCACGGATGATGAAAAGGTTCAACTTGAAGTCTTAACGTGGCTGAGACAGCAACCCAAAGAATGTTATGCATTCATGTTATGTCAGTGTTGGGGCACTGATAAAACGGTGGTATAAGTGCATAAATATTGATGGATAATAGGTTGAGTCATAAAAAATAGTTTTGAAGTGAATATCAGTGTAAGTTATTATTTAATTATCTTTTGTGACTTACTTAATGACTTTCCCTTGTATATAACATATAGTTTTTTTTTTTTTGTTTTTTTTTGTTTGTTTTTTTTGCCAATTTCTGAGTAACATTCGAGATATTCTGAATAACAATATGGCATTACTTTAATGATATACACTTTCATTCTTGTAAAATATTTCTAGAAACTGGGACAAAAACAAAACCTGGGACATATGCTGCCACCTAGTGACATGAAAAAAAATAATATGTAGGATATTATAATTTACAATATTAAGCAACAGATTACAGTGTCAGATTTATTCCACCAAAAATGTGACTTGGCGCTTTCTTGCCCCGACCCCTTCAATTATAGATTGATTTTCCTAGACCGTAATGCATATATAAGATCGTGTCAATCATATGTGAAAGATTACTTAAATCCTTCATATTATAGGAATAACATTAATCATTCTTCTTTAATAACGTATTTATGAGAAGTTCTGAGTGATAACCTTTGAAATAAAAGCTACTATTTTATCTCGATATATTAACAAATGCTGAAATACATCATATTTAACTAAATGTTTTAAGAAAAATCCTTAATAACTCGTACTTTTACTGAAGAATATGAAATGTAGAATAAGAAACACTGTTAGAAGTGGGTTATGGTGCTTAAAATTTATTAAAAGAATACAGTGTTTATAAAGAAAATGTTTAAAAAATGTGATACACTTATATTGCTTGAATTAAATAAATCGAGATATTCACGTTACATACAGCTACTACCACACTTCTTTAATGTAACTTTTCACCTTTTTTAATCAAAGGAAAATATTACAAATTCGGTCGTTAAGCGCAGTTAAAAAAATAATAATAATCTGAAAATGAAACATTAGGCAAGGATTTCTAATCAGAAAAATTTGAACCATACTCATTAGAAATTCCAAGGAGTGTAATAAAACATACTGTAATAAAACAAGTATTATGAAAGTTCTTTTCCAATTTTCAATTGGAGACAAATGTCATTAAAGTTATTTCACTAAGGCACAAATCATAATTAAAATAATCAGAAATAAATAATCCAAATCATAAAAAATTTAATCCGAGGAATAAATATTATACAAATATTTCTAATAAGAATCGTCCCATACTCTTTAGAAATTCCAAGGAGTGTAATAAAACATAATGTAATAAAACAAGTATGAGGAAAGTTCTTTCCTAATTTTCTATTGTAGACTAGTGTCATCTATATATTTAAAACGCTAAGCGATTTCTTTCGACAATCCGTGCGAACAAACTACTGGATCAAATTACAACATTCTTTTTTTAAATGAAAGATATTTGGACACAGATTTGTTATCGTGCATTCGTTTGTTCGAAAATTTAATTAATTAGCCGTAATTTTCAATTAAACTTTTACTTCTGCTTATGACGTCATAAAGTCGGCAATCGGATTAACGCCCACTGTTGCGACGTACAGAGTTTATTTTCTGAACTCAATGATTGCGAGCATAAAAAATAAATATTAAATATTAAAAGCACGTGACTTTTAGGCCGAATTTTTTAATTTGTAAGTTAGAATATAGTTAAAATGTTTAAGTATTTCGGTAAAAATATTTATGCGTGTGTTTTATCAGCAAATAAAAATTCATATTTACTGTGACGTCACGGAAATATTGTCCATTGGGTTCATTTTATCATTAAGCATTATAACTTTGTTGATGCCATTTTTTTCATTACAATTAAATGCAAAATATATTTTTATTTGTATGCATGGTGCTTAAGCATAAATGTACACGTGAAAAGTTTGTACCGGTGAAAATGACGTTATGCTTAGCTTGAAATGCATTTTAACACTGATAAAACTAAAAAGAAAAATTTATATTATTGTGTCAACATGGCGTAATATTAACTGATATTTCAATTTTTAATTTTAAAGATTACAACTGGAGTCTTTATTGGTTGCTTCATCTTGGTTGCATACCTTGATTACATGTTACCAATTACTTTTTTTAAGTTATAGGATTTAAATTATTAAGATTTCCTTTTTTAATAAAAAAATTCACTACTGCATCAAATTACAACATTCTTTTTTTAAATGAAAGATATTTGGACACAGATTTGTTATCGTGCATTCGTTTGTTCGAAAATTTAATTAATTAGCCGTAATTTTCAATTAAACTTTTACTTCTGCTTATGACGTCATAAAGTCGGCAACTCCCACTGTTACGAGGCATAGAGTTTATTCTCTGAACTCTGTGGTTCGCCAATCTTTTGACATTAGCTAATATCAACTTGGTAATATTTTAACATTGAAATATAAAATCTTAAAAAAACTTACTTAAAATTAGCTAGAATATAACCATAATAAAATATCTAAAACATAAACATATCAATATGAATAACAAATCTCACGTAAAATGTTGCATTTTAACTGATTCCAATTGAAACAAGATTTGGAGAGTCATCCCTGACGCCCAGCTAACATAAAAGTACCTATTTTATTTTATTTATTTACACACAAATTCAATTTTATTATAAAACACCAGGTTGCCATACAAAGCAAAAATCGTTATTTAGGCTCCAAAAATTAACCCCAGTGCGTCTGCGATATCTGTACCGATTTAATCAAAATTGTTTTGGTTGCACCGCATATTTCAAAATTAATTAAATCCATGATTATTTTTTCTTTCTCAGATTAAAAATAAGAAAATTGGTACTTCTCTATTACCCCGTCGACCACTTTTCATAACAAAAACTATCGCCAAACTGTAACGCCAAATAAACGCGAGAACGTTGCTATTGAAATATCAAAATAAATATATAAATAAAATATAAGAATTTAAGGACACGATTGTTATTTTAATTAATGAAATAACTAATAATTTAGTAAAACATATTGAAAAATAGACGCAAATGTCGAATTAAAAACCATTTGATGACGTAACAAATACGTATAATGCTTCTGACATAAAGTAAATTGGACTGCATTTTTGGCGTTTAATTTTACAGTTTGGCGATAGTTTTTTGTTATGAAAAGTGGTCGACCGGATAATAGAGAAGTAATCAGAAATTTTAATGCTTAACGAAATTCAATTATTTGATCGATGGCAAATTTTGGTACTTTTCCGTTACACCGACACCGTGCCATACATGTAAATGTATGCTTGGAGATGTGTGCTTTATTTACTATGTTCTTTTATTGACTGAATATGAGATGAACGTAGAGATATACTAATTGCATGATACTTCATAGGTCCAGGAAATTTTCTTTCTTTTTGTGGGGAATATGGCGATAATGTCAAACTGATTTGCATTTTGTTTACGGATTGTTTGTTTGGAGTTTGCATCAGAAATAGTACTGTAATTCACTGGGGGAAAAAACTTTAAAAATAAAATATTTGAAAGACTGTTTCATAAGCACCTCTTCTTATGTAATAAAGAAGCTTATTTTACTAATATTGTTATTGTAATTTTTTTCCGTCAAGTTTTGACGGGTTCCATCTAGTTAAAGTTAAGTCACTAAGGCCCAAAATTATAAATAAAATATATAATCATAAATAAGTAATCAAAATTATAAAAAAAAATCTAAAGATTAAAATTAAACAAAGATTTCTAATCAGAAAAATTCGTATATACTCATTAAAAATTCCTAGGAGTGTAATAAAACAACAGTAATAAAACATAATGTAATAAAAAAAGAATGACGAAAGTTCTTTCCCAATTTTCTATTGGAGACAAGTGTCATTAAAGTTTTGTCATTGAGGCCCAAATCAGAAATAAAATAATCAGAAATAAGTACATCGTAAAAAATTAATCCGAAGAATAAATATTAGACAAATATTTCTAATAAGAAAAAATCGTCCCATACTCCTTAGAAGTTCCAAGTAGTGTAATAAAACATAATGTAATAAAACAAGTGTGATGAAAGTTCTTTCCCAATTTACTATTGGAGACAAGTGTCATTACAGTTAAGTCACTAAGGCCCAAAACATAACTAAACTATGTAATCATAAATAAGTAATCCAAATCATAAAAAAATTAAATCTGAAAAATAAAATTTGGCGAAGATTTCTAATCAGAAAAATTCGACCCATACTCATTAAAAACTCCAAGGAGTGTAATAAAACATAATGTAATGAAACAAGAGTGATGAAAATTATTTCTCAATATTCTATTGCAGACATGTGTCATGAAAGTTTTGTCACTGAAGCCCAAATCATAAATAATTATAGATTGATTTTGCTAGACAGTAATGCATGTGTATGATCGTGTCAATCAAATATGAAAGATTGCTTAAAGCCTTCGTATTATGTGAATAACATTAATCATTCTTCCTTAATAATGGATTTGTCAGAATTTCTGAACGACAACTTTTGAAATAAAAGTTACTATTTTATCTCGAGATATTAACACCTGGCATGAATTTATTTGATTTCAGAATTAAACAAGAACGGAAAATCCTGCATCAAGCATTGATTATGAAACACTTTCCCACACATACAGAAAATTTTAACGAAACCTCTCCGTTAAATCAGGTAATAGAAGATATGTAATCAACAATTTAGGAAGCATATCACATTTAAAAATCCAATTTTAGCAATCACTTTCCATAGTGAAAAAATTAGTTGGATTATTTTGTGAAGCCTTGTATATGATCTAAAGATTTGAATATATACTACATAGCATGATAAAATTTAGCTCAGTTAGAAAATTCCCGTATAGCAATTTCCGCCAATCGATGGAAATGCATTCGAAATCTTTTGTAAAACCCTATATATTATGTAAAGACTTTTGTACACACCACCTATTAAGCTAAAATTTAATTAAGTTACAAAACGCATATTGCAAATTAAAACTTACTTATATAAAAGTTACGAACTATAAACGACAGTGTATCTTGTTATTTGCGCAGTTATATATATGAATTTATTTATATTCCAAAAACTTCTACTAGTCTAATAAATATAGTTTATCAGGCAAATGCATAACACAATTAAAAGTACCCTTAAACAAATCACACCCCTTGTCAGTAATACTTACGAATTCGTTTGTGTAGCCCTGAATATGATCAACAAAATTGATACACACCACGTACTATGCAAAACTTTATTTCTTAAAAACGGTCACAAAAGTTGTAAACGCACTTATCACACATTGAGTGTAATTATCGCACTAAGACTTAAATCGAATTCTTTTGTGGGTCCCTGTAAAAGAGCGATAAACGCAATGCACACCATACTTTTCAGTGAGTAATTTATAGTGCACGTCAGTAATGCATACAAATTTCACTATGTTTGAAATAGTGAAATATCATTAAATTACGCTGCAAACAATTTTCTCCATAGTATATTGTGTAACAGAATTATTTTGTGTGACTCTGTAAATGAATAATAAAGGCTTTCCACCCCATATATTACAAAAAGCCTGTTTTAGTGCGATTCATAATTGTATATCAATTTCATCATGTTTTAAATGGCGTAACATAATCAAAATGCATTTGAAAAGGGTTTTTTTCCTGTTGAATGTAATGTAACAGGATACTTTTGACTGGCCCTTTAAATAAAGTATAAGTGTCACATACTTCATTTTCAATAGGGATCATGCTATAATAAACGTCAATAACATACAAAATTTTCAGAGGAATCCTAGTATATTTACGAGAGTTAGAGACGGACGGATGGACAGACGGACAGACGGCAGACAAACCGAAGTCAATAACACTTTTCAACTAAGTTGGAAAGTGTTAAACATACATTATAATATTAACTTTTACATAATAAATTTGGAATAAATTTGTTTTTTATTCTCAAACGAGGGAAATATTAAATATTTTAGTAAAAGTAGCTGTTTAACCCGATCTACACACGGCAGTTCATGAATTTAATTCTAAAACCAAAATTAAAAATAAAAATCAGTACAACCAAATGTATCTATGCAATATGTAGAAAAATATTTTTCTACTATTGTGTATTTTTTTATGAAATTTAATTTATCCTGTTACTATGGCAGAAGACAATAAACCGATATCTTTGGAATAAGGGAATAAATAGAATAAAAAGTTTTGTTGATGTTTGTAATAAAATGCTTTTCTTTATTTTTTAAAAAGGTAATAATTAAGTGGAATTAAATAATCTCTAATTATTTGCATGCGAGGTAAAAGTATTATCGTAATACCCGCTACAGCTTGTTAGTATTGCAGCGTGGCTTACGTAATATGTATATCTCGCATTGCAGTAAATATTGAAAACTGGTTAGAACTCGCGCGATTACGGGTTGAACATATAAAAAGGCAAAAATTCGTCAAAAACATAAAATTAAAATAACAAAATCTTTAAAATTTTCGAATTTTTTGCCCCAATCGTTCATGGGTCTCCGTACCAGCACAGCAAATGTGTGCCAAATCTTGTAGCCCTGCGCCCTGCGGTTCCGCAGTTTTTGAGGTTACATAGATAGATACGCACACGGATTTTAATAGGGTAGACTGACAAAGTTTATATTACGAGGGTCGATCCAGAAATAAGGTTCCCATCCAATTTACAAATAGACAACATTGTTTATTCTCATAGAAATTTACATCGTTAGAAAGAAGAAAGTTTTCTCTATTTTTTTCACATAATCGCCATCTTTTTCTATGCATTTTTGTAGACGGTGCTCCAATTTCTGTATCCATCCAATGTCGTAGAATAATCACTTGTTCCCCAAGATAAAGGAACATTTGGGTGTCCAACGCTTCCGGAGCGACGATGACGTCAAAGAAGAGATGAAACGCTTCCTCAGCGGGTTGGCGCACAGCCAACTTCAGTACCGGCCAAGAAAGCTCTTGTTTGTTTCTCCCGCCTTAGGACGGAGTTCATGACGTCAGATCGCGTGATCTCCGCCGAACCAATCGGCCGAGAAAGCTGTCCTAGGGAGGAGGGAAACAAATAAGAGTTTTCTCAGCCGATTCGGTCGGTCGAAGATCACGTGGTCCGACATCATGAATTCCGTCTTAAGGCGGGAGAAACAAACAAGAGCTTTCTCGGCCGGTACTGAAGTTGGCTGTGGTTGGCGGCGGAGTTCTACGACATTGGATACAGAAATTGGAGCACCGTCTACAAAAATGCATAGAAAAAAATGGCGATTATGTAAAAAAATAGAGAAAACTTTCTTCTTTCTAACGATGTAAATTTTTATGAGAATAAACAATGTTGTCTATTTGTAAATTGGATGGGAACCTTATTTCTGGATCGACCCTCGTATTTTGTTTATAGTTTATAATAAATGATATTTTTTTATAAACTATAATAATGACATGTTTTAAAGAAATGAATTAAAAAACTAAAATAAAACTGTTGTGTCCTGTCATAATAATAACTAAAAAATGAAACAAACGACTATTTAATCAAATTTCAATGCGAGAAAACTAAACTGATCGCGTTTCGGGGTTTTTTACGGACATGCTCGTCAAACGGGTTAATCCCCTTTAAATTTTAACATACATCACCTATCAAAGATTTTTTTTCAGCTCAAGTGAACTGGCACAACCACGGGATACTTGACCCAGTGAAGCTGGAGCACTGCCTAAAAAGCATACAGTACTACACGCGTCTTCTTTTAAATACGTTTCAGCCAGTTATAATCAAGACATAAAATCCATGTCGAATGATTTATGCAAAGCATTGTCGATCTTGAACGTTAACGAAATCGATAGAAAAGTGCAATGCACATGCAACAACTTTAATGTTAAATGAAATCACGCACACTGGATATTCGCAAAATGCGATTATCCCCTCAAAAAGCATTTATATCATTCAACTAAAATAATGTTGATTATTACATTTTAAAATTAGAGCTTTAAAATCAAAGAAACTTTTTTACGAATGTTTTTTTTTATTTATCTGACAAAAAAAAAATAAATAAAAAATAAAAAAAATAAAGAAGAAAGAAAAATAATATATCACGCGTCGATTGAAACACTTTCAGAATAAGGCAAACAAATGCCATTTAATACAGTAAAATATTATATATTAAAGTTAATATATCCGAATAAACAATTTAGAAAACGCATGTCACAGTTGATCACCCAATTTCAGCATTTAGTGCCTTTGTCGCTACTGGTTTGTCTATCCCAGTATATGATCTACAGATTTGTAAACATACATGGTTTGCCGATATTTAATTCAGCTGAAAAGCGACGAATACATTTGAAATATTACTTTCAACAATCATCGCCTAAGAAGGTAACTTAAAGTTCTTTGTGTAGCACTGCATTATTTTCTAGAGATTTTTATGCACACTTCATATTAGGCTAAAATTTTATTCAGCTATGAAACGCGAAACACACGGCAATATATCCAGGTTTTGCAGCAGCCCTGTATATGAATTTATGTGTACGGAAAAAGCACATTATGTTTTATTATATTTAGATTCCAAAATTGTTTTATAACGGGTAGCCCTTATTTTTCTTTTTCTTTTTTTTTTCTTTTTAAATATGAAATATGGAAAATTTCGGAAAAATTGCTCGAAATTATTATAATTCTTAAAGTTTTTTTTTTTTTTAAATCTTGTTTATAAAGGAAATGTTTTAAAAAAAAAAGAAAAGAAAAAACATTTGATATTGTCTGATTTAAACAAATAAAATTGAACTATTTCTGTGATTTAAAAAAATAATAATAAATTAGATACTAAGTAATCTATATATTTAAAACGCTAAGCGTTTTGTTTCGACAATCCGTGAGAACAAACTACTACAACAAATTACATCATACTTTTTTTAAATGAAAGATATTTGGTCACAGATTTGTTATCGTACATTCGTTTGTTCGAAAATTTAATTAATTAGCCGTAATCTTAAATTAAAATTTTACTTCTGCTTATGACGTCATAAAGTCGGCAATCGGATTAACTCCCACTGTTGCGACGTACAGAGTTTATTTTCTGAACTCAATGATTGCGAGCATAAAAAATAAATATTAAATATTAAAAGCACGTGACTTTTAGGCCGAATTTTTTAATTTGTAAGTTAGAATATAGTTAAAATGTTTAAGTATTTCGGTAAAAATATTTATCCGTGTGTTTTATCAGCAAATAAAAATTCATATTTACTGTGACGTCACGGAAATATTGTCCATTGGGTTCATTTTATCATTAAGCATTATAACTTTGTTGATGCCATTTTTTCATTACAATTAAATGCAAAATATATTTTTATTTGTATGCATGGTGCTTAAGCATAAATGTACATATGAAAAGTTTGTACCGGTGAAAATGACGTTATGCTTAGCTTGAAATGCATTTTAACATTGATAAAACTAAAAAGAAAAATTTATATGATTGTGTCAACATGGCGTAAATATTAACTGATATTTCAATTTTTAATTTTAAAGATTACAACTGGAGTCTTTATTGGTTGCTTCATCTTGGTTGCATACCTTGATTACATGTTACCAATTACTTTTTTTAAATTATAGGATTTAAATTATTAAGATTTCCTTTTTTAATAAAAAAATTCACAAAAGTAAAGAATTTCAGGAAAAAAAAACTTGAAATAATGATTGTATTTTTAGCTAGAATAAACAATGTAAGGCTAATATTTTATAGGAATTATTTTGGTATGTTTGTTATAAGTTCATTTAACAGTTCTTTATTAGCGGCAAAGTCTTATTTCTTTCACTGTGAATTTTTCTTTCGATGTCAAAAAATGGTAGTCTACTTTTGGACGCCAACCAAAACACAGTGGCAATATTTAGAAATGTATAACGGTTGTGACAACAAACGGCACTATCGCTTTAGCTTTCATCGCGCTTACATCACTTCTAAATACTAAAAATTTATTTTTTTTACTACATTTTACAATTTCAATTCTTACATCCTCAATTAGAAAAAAAATTAGCTTTCGATTGAAATTTATTTGAAATCTGCCGCTTAATTTAACGACTTTTTAAATAATTTTCAAGCATGAAATATTTTTCAATTCTATCTCAACAATGACTATCCGTTTGTTTTAATAATGTAAAATAGCCCCTTGGAAAGTTGCAACAATTGAAAATTGGTATCCCTAACCTTCATGAAAAGGGGAAAAAATAATAATAATGAAAACCTGATAAATCATAAGATCAGATTATCCATAAGATAGAGTATTTTGGCGCTAATATAAAATCTGTCAAAAGAAAAAAAAAACTATTTTTAGTTTATGATTAACATAAAATTGATATGTTGAATTCGTTGATGTATATGTTGAATCAGAATAGGCTAGGAACTGTTATTTATTATTTTTTTTAAAGATCCATTGGATATTTAACTGTATAAGAGACCGACTGTGATGGAAAAGGAATAATCATCCTGATTATGTAAAGGGATAGAAGAAACCATACAAATAAATTACAATTGAAAACATTAAAATTCTCCCTCATCTGCATATTAATTTATTATTTTTAACAAAAATTCTTCATTTTTACATAAAAATTGATTAGCTTAAAACAATGGATGCGTTTTAGAAGATATGGATTTGAAACGAACAATGATTAAAGAGGACATTTTAAAACTTTTAATTTAAACATTTTAAAACTTTTAACTGATTTGCATTACACATTTGTTTACGGAGTGTTCATTTGGAGTTTGCATCGGAAATAGCATTTCACTGGGGGGAGGTGGGGGATATTTTTTAAAATAAAATATTTGGAAGACTATTTCATACGAAGCCCTACTTAAATAATAAAGAAGCTTATTTTACTGATATTGTTATAGTATTTTTTTCCGTCACGTTTTGACGGGTTCCATCTAGTATTGTTTTAATTGCTGAAATATTAGCAAGAAGAAAATTACTGTAACAAAAAGGTAGAATTACGTGTTATTGAATTGATTATCTGCTTTTTTTCAGTACCGCATTGTTGTAACTTTGTGTTTAGATAATAATTAAGAAAAACTTTTTAATTGATGACTAACGCAACAAAGCAAGAGTAGCAAAACTTTTCTAAAGATATTTCCTAATTCCCTGTGACAGACAAGTGAAATGTCATTAAAGTTTGTCAATAATGTGGAGATCATAAATAATTACAGACAGATTTTCTTCGACCGTAATTCATGTATAAGATCCTGCCACTCATATATGAAAGAGTGCTTAAATCCTTCATATTATAGCAGTAACATTAATCATTCTTCCTTAATATCAGAACTGTCAGAAGTTTTGAATGACAACCTTAGAAATAATGGTTATTTTATCTCGAAAAGCTAACAAATGTTAAGATACTCCATAATAATATTTTTTTAATTACACTTCAATAGCTAACATTTTGGTGACTGAAAAATATTAAAAATACTTTTACTGAAAAATATTAAACTTTAAAATTTTTAAAAACTCTTCTACTTCATTATGGAGTTTATAATTTATAAAATAGCACATTGTTTCATGTCTCCGAAGTAAAGTAAAACATTATATTGCCTGATTTAAATAAATAAAATTGAAAATTTACTCCGAATTCCATAATTAAGTCGTTACACTCACGTGTCAGCAACTTTTTTTCACCTAGTGTTATTTCACTTTTGTACTCATGTTAATACAATTTCCCTACCACCACCTCATGTGGCAATACGTTAGTGTTCAGTGGCGTAGCACCACCCCTTGATTACTCGGCATACGTGCTGACAAAAAAATGGCGGCTATCGTAGGCAGATTTCTTTCAGCGTTTATACGGTCCTTTGAATTTCAACACCAGTAATTTCTGATAGTTTTCCCCACCTTACTTTTCTGAGATTAAATAAAGCAAAGAAAACGTTTAGAAAATACTAGTTTCTAAATTCAGTTGACCATACAAACGCTTAAAGAATCCACCTTTGACAGCCGCCATTTTTGTATCAACGCGTAGGCTTAGTATTCACGGGCAGTGGGTGTAGGATGACTGAGGTAGGAAACGCTATGAGCACTGAGATAAAGGAGCCTCCATAACATCCCTATATTTTTTCTTTATGTGTTCAGTTAAAAATAAGGTAAGAGGTTCAAAAAGCAGTTTTGTTACGGGCTCCCATTATAGTGGCCACGCTATTGTTAATTTTTATGGAAATATTTACACAAAAAAGGGAATTTTAACAGTGCATTATTAACTATGTATAATATAATAGAAAGTACCGTAATTTCCGGCGTATAATCCGCAGCTCAAAGAGTCGTTTTTCGACCCAGAAATTTTATTCAATAATTGTAGTTAAATATTTACAGCGATCTTTTAAGTTACATTTTATAAAATAATATTTCTGGGTCGAAAAACGACTCTTTGAGCTGCGGATTATACGCCGGAAATTACGGTAAGTAAAAATTTCATTTAATTCGGAGTAATATTTTTTGCCAGCTCACTTTAAACTGAAAAAAAAAACTAATTATTTATTTAAAACCAAAAAAAAATTTATGGTATCCTCGAGGTAATCATATTTCGTTCTTACCCAGTTTTCAACTGTGTAAATAACTGCACTGGCAACTGTGTAAAATAACTGTGTATGCATTTTGCTAATCAACAGCAATCAACGGTTTTTCTTTTAAAATCTGACAAGCCCCGTATAAAAGCTATAAACAATTTTTTTTAAGCGGTGAAGAGCTAGGTTGGCGATCTATGATGTGCATCAGGAATCGAGAGCCACATGCCCCGGTTGAATCTGCGTGCATCTACTCCACTTCTTCCACCCACAATACCTTTGTAAACTTATACAGGGTGCACTCTCCAAAATGAATACTCAAATTTCAAGAAATTTTCTTCGTTTTTGACGAAACGGTTTCTTGAAATATGCTCCGAGTAAACGTTTCGTCAAATCGAGTAAATTTGCATCCTCAAAATTACGAAGAAAGTGGTTTCGTCAAATTGATTCTTTGAAAGTTCCAAAAAAAAAGGTTGGTGGTTCCATCTGTTGGAGCTTTTAGAAGCTTTTTTAATTGACTTGGGGCAAAATAAGATCGTCCTTCGGTGAGGCTCGAACGCGCGACTTTTAGCTTGACAGCCCAGCGTCTTACCTCTCAGCTAGCGGGACTTCGAAGTTGTTTGATTTTAAAAGTATTTACGAGATGTTGATGTGTGTTTATATTTTTAGAAAGTAGATTGTATTTTTATCGGTGTTGTTATAACTTCTGCATGTTTTAATTAATAAGGCTAGATTATTATTATGGTTAATAAATAATTAGAAAATGGCTTGATTAATATAATTTATTAGAGAAATTTCCTTTATTCAATGAATATGCTCTAGTTAATTTGTTGATCAGAAGTAATTAATTTTGAAGTGCATATTTTGGAGGCGAGTTCATCAATTTCAGCGGATAAGATTACTGTTTATAGAGGGGAAAGGTCAGTTATACGTATTTTAAATTTGATTGTTATATGAATATATTTCTTAAATAAAAAAACCACCTAATATTGTGATTTTTTATTTATTATTATTATTATTATTATTTATTATTATTGTTATTATTATTTTTTTTTTTTTTTTTACCATTGGGAAAATGTTGGTGCTTGCGGTCGAAAATAGACCAAATGATGTTCGCATTTTACTATTTTAACCGTTTTTAACGAAATTTTGTAACTTTAGATGAATTTTCTAAGCGTTTTTAACGAAATTCTGTAACTTCAGAAAAATTTATCTTTGAATCGGCAATAGAAATGCATAAAATCTTTACAAAAAGGATAGACGCAAATTATCAGATATAAAAAATAAAGTAGAAATTTGGTACATTCGTGTTATAGCGGCCCCCAAGGATGAAATATTTTTGTTTCTGTTTTCATTAATTATATCGTAAATTTAATACTTTCGTGTAATTTTTTTTTTTTTTTTTTTTTTTTTGAACGATTTTGTAACAAAAATAATCTGGCCGGGAATGCGGAAACATTTTTGTAAAATATTTGAGATTTTCCATTGCATTAAAAATCATTTAATTTTGAGACGAAATGATTGTCAAAAATGACGAAATATAGCTTAAGAATTGCGGAATCGTCAAAAGTGAGAGTTTTATTTTTGACAGAAAGGAAACAGTTTCGTCAAGATATTTGAGGATTCGCGTTTCGTCAAAAACCACGTGACTCAGTGACGAAATGATTGTCAAAAATAAGGAAATGAGGCCTGAGGATTGCGGAATCGTCAAAATTGAGTGTTTTATTTTTGAGAGTGTGTCCAAGAAAGGGTATTAAGCAAAAGTGACACAACGTCGTTTTTATTAGATCAAATTTACTGGCATCTTGAATGTTTAAACAAGCGAGAGAGATTTTTCAAAATGGCCATCATCTGCACAACAAAAACCTATAGATACGGGACATTTTGCAACATCTCTTTTTTTAATGGTCCCGATTTCGTCCATAATGTCTTTTCTGGGGTCCTCCAGTGTACTGAGGTCAATACGGAAGACTATCCTTCAAACAACCTTAAGGGAAAAAATTACATAGGTTCAGGTCAGAGCTGTAGGGTAGCCATTTAAATGGCCTTCAGCAAAGAACCTTGGTACGATCCTGAATTTTTTTCTTCTTTTTATTATTTGTTATTATTATTTTTTAGACCGCTGACTAGGCCACCACCTACCAGGCTTTTGCCCAGCTTGACAGTTAATGCCTGGCAATGGGGCGAGGATTCGCCTGCTCTCCGCATGGCGTAGATGTGTTTGATAAATCTGTAGGCCGACGTGGCTTCAGTGCGTCTTGTTGCCTTAGTTGCTTTTTCTTAGTTGGCCGGTTGTTAGTTGATTTTGGATGAGACGGTTCAGCACTTTGCAGTGCAGCGAAGTCATGCCGGACGGATGTGAGACGCTGGGATATTTACTAATTCCACGCTGCATTGTTCACCCATATGTCATGCCATCACTACTTGAGTTGGTCTCGTAATTTAGAACCTTGATCTGGTGGAGAAACCTTCACCTGACTACACTGTTAAAAATAAATCCGTAAATTCATGGTAAAACTACTGGCAGCAAAGCTGCCGGACTTTTTCCGTTCCGTTAGTAGATTTTGATGTTTAAAATTGTAATATTAATACAGGATAAAAACATGAATTATATATATTCTCAAATTGATTGTTAGATGTAAAATATAAATGTTATATTTTGAATTAAGTTCGATAAAAAATGTTTTCTTGTTTAAGAAAATCGATTTTTTTTTTCAACTATTATATATTTTTTAAATGTGCTCGCTTCGAATATATTTTCAATGCGAGTGCTTTTTATTACTTTAAAAATTAAATTGCGAATAATTTTAAAGGAATGAGAAAATTTTTATTATTAATTTTATTCGAAAGCATTATTTTTGTTCTTTTTTGAGTAAAATCAATTTTTTCACTTAATTTAACTGTTACGTATATATTTTAATCTGTTTGTTTAGAATATATTTTAAGTGCGAATATTTTCTTATAACTTTAAAAAAATAAATTGCAAATAATTTTAAAAGAATGGGAAAATTGTTACTTTTTTTAAATTCGAAATTACTATTTTGTTGTTGTTGTTGTTGTTTTAAATAATCTCGAAATTTTAATTTATTGAATTTTTAGTTTTTCTGTGCAGCAACATATCAGTTTTTTAAACATTGAAAATAAGTATGGATTATCTCCGTTGGCCCCTTTTCGTCTCCGGCCGTTCCTCCAGGAAATATGAGGGAATTTTCTGTTTATTAACGGAAAATACCCTTTTGTAGCATAAAAGGACTTTTTCTGTGAAATTCAAGAAAAAAATACCCGTGAATTTCAGATTTTTTTTAACAGTTTAGGCACCCCCAGAGGTGTAAATTACAAGGAACATGGAGGACTTTACAGCCACGATGGATTTTACTTCACCGGACGCCATTAGCGTACACTGTAAAAAATGATCAATGTTTCTTATTTTATGAAAATATACTATAACCACGAATCAAAATATAATATAATCTTTTAAGTAATCCGACATTCCGAAAAGCATGTTCCGTTGTCTTTTGAATCCCCAGAAAGTAATACATTTCCAAAATTTAAAGAATTATTTATAAAAACAAAATTTCTCTAGCTGCCCGTATTTTTCAGAAACGTTTCTGAATAGTTTTTATAGTGTATTAATCAGTTTCTTCAGCCTGGAATACCTATTTATCGAATGTCATTCATTCTCAAGTAAACGTTTTCAGCTGCATAAGTTAATTTATACATGAAAGAGTAAAGAATTAATCTTAATTTTAATGTTAATGTTAATGCTGTTAATTTTGTATGTTTGTCTGTTAAATATATTTGTTGAACATGAAAATATTTACTTGAGAACGGATAGCATCGGAAAAAACTATATTCCGGGCTTAGAAAACTGATTAATACACTTTAAAAGCTACTCGTAAACGTTTCCAAAAATTTCGGGCAGCTAGAAAAATTTTGTTTTTCTAAATGATTCTTTAAATCTCGAAATGCCATTGGTGTCTGAGGTTTCTAAAGATAAAGAAACACTGTTCAGAATCATGGTTAACAAGGATGAGATTATATTATAAATTTATTCGTCATTATATTATATTTTCATACATTCAGAAACATTCGTCATTTTTTACAGTGTACATGATCGCTGCGTCTAAAACGAAATGGGGGGTTAGACATTTTATAACAATTTTAATACTAGAAACTATGCGCTAATATTAGACTTTAAGTACTATTACTTTACATGGATGTTTGTGTTAAATTACCTATAGTTCTACCCTATGATTATTTTAACTGAAACTAAATATGCTACAGAGTTGCTTATTCCTACAGGGGGAAATTATATGTATAATTACTAAATTAAGAGAGGGTTTGGACCATCGGCTATATATTATCTATATATAATTTAATATATATAATTTATATAACTTAGAAAAAATTAAAGATTGGAGGGAAGGGACAAATGGCTGTGTATAGGAGTGTATAGCTCAGAATATAGACTATTTTGGAGCATACACTCGTAATACACCATTATTCGTATAACTTCCTAACCACAAATTAAATAAATAATGTTGAAACTTCAACAAATTTGTGCATAAACATATCTATATGCATAATAATTCAGTAAAATTTCCTGATTTTAATTTTTTGTGTCTTAATTTAACGTATCCAAAAACGTGAAGATACAATTACAAGACCAATCTTAAGATAAAATATAAGACTTCTAAAAAAGTCCTTTAGACATAAAATGAAAAGCATCACATAATTCCACCCAAGAGTGCTTTGAAAACTTACTCCAAGAAAATATTTGCGAAAAACTAAAAATTATTCAAAGATCGATGAATTGAAGAAAAAATAGTTTCGCTTTTCATATTTTTATTCTTTAGATAGAGACGTTAAGCTTTTGGTTGAAATGTGGTATATTTCTTCAAAGACCTCTCGAAATGTTTTTTTTTTTTCTTGAAATATATATTTTTTCTAATGATTTGTTATTCAGTGCATTTTACAAATATAGATATTTTAAAGGTTTATAAACATGTATAAGAAAAGCTTTTCAAAATATATTACCCAAAAATTTTTTAAAGGTTTCTAGACATATTTAAATCAAGAAATATTTTACATTATTTTTATTCTCTCACATTAAAATTTAGTTAATTTCTCTGATATTTTAAACAAATCCACATCCAAAATTTTGTTATTATGGCAAAATTACTAAACTATCGCTATATATAGGTATATAAGTGTTTCATAAAGAACTTTCTAACTTTAAAATACCATAATCATTAACTAAAATAAATATAAAGATTAAATGAGTGATGTGTTTATCTTGTAGCTAAAATATTTCCTTTGCAGTAATTTTAAAATCAGTTCAAACTTTCTTCAATAGATGACGCTGAGCTGTCTGAAATTGTAAGATTAGTTGACCCACCTTTCCAGAATACTAGGCCTATGCGCTGACAGAAAAATGGCGGTTGTTGTAGGTGGATTTTTTTCAGCGTTTGTACGGTCTCTTGAATTTGAATACCAGTAAAATTTTAAAGTGTTCTTTCTCTTATATAAAGTCGGAATAAGAAGTCAAAGAAAACTTTTAGAAAATAGTGGTGTGAAAATTCAAGGGACCGTACAAACGCTGAAAAAATCCGTCTACAACAACCGCAACTTTTGTGTCAGCGCTCAGGTCCAGTATTCAGGGAGCGTTTATTAACATCCCTTTATTAATTCAGGCTTCAAGTCCATGTTGTAGGATTCGTTCAGTTTTTACCTTTTATTGCCAGTATTTCAATATAATAATCTTCGCTTAGTTGAATTGCAAAATTTCTCTCATTAAATAAGTCAAATATTGTTATACAGAAACACTGGTGTACAAAGTAAAAGACCGTACCAAACCTGCATACTTTCCACCACGCACATTTCTGTAGAGTAAGGCATTAAATTACCTTTAAAATTTCAAAATGAATAGACTTCAAAATCAACTTTTTTTTTGTTTCAATAAATAGAGAGAAAACTAAAAACTGAAATTCCTGAAATATACGAGAGAAATTCATCAAGTAAATCACAAAAGATAATTAAACAAAAGATAATTCACTACAAAACTATTTTTATATCTCAACATATTCTCCACAAATATTTATGCACTGATATCACCGTTTTATCTGTGCCCCAACACCAGCTGCATAACATTCTTTGGGTTGCTGTCTCAGCCCCATTAGGACTTCAAGTTGAACACAGGAGACAATTCAAAAGTTTGGTTGGAAACTTCTTCAACATCCACCATACAGCTTCGACTTAGCCCCAAGCGATTTTCATCTGTTTAGTCATCTAAAAAAAAATCTTGGAACTAAGAGGATGTTCACAGATGATGAAAACGTTTAACTTGAAGTCCTAATGTTTCTAAGACAGCAACCCAAAGAATGTTATGCAGCTGGTGTTGGGGCACTGATAAATCAGTGATATCAGTGCATAAATATTGGTGGAGAATATGTTGAGAAATAAAAATAGTTTTGAAGTGAATATCATTGTAATTTATTATTTAATTATATTTTCTGATTTACTTAATGACTTTCCCTCGTAGTTTTACCAGTGGGCCCATGCGAAGATTTGTCACTGCAGTCTAATATTTTTTATCAATAACTAATATTTTTTTAGGTGCATCTTTAAATTTCTAAGGAAATTTTAAGGATAAAATATCTGCAAACAACATTAGCACCTGCAAACAACAGTAAATACTAATTGAAGATAGCAAAAGGCATGCGCGAGAAAAAAATTAACAATCGTATTTTAACTACATTAGAAGATGGTGTCATCCACTTCTTGAAAAGCGTGGAAGGAATAAAAATAAATTGAATGCATTTAAAATACAATATAATTTAATATAACACACAAATCATACCTTTTATTCTACACGGGAAATACCACTGCTTCGATCGATCGATGGTGTCTTATTCTTCTAAAAATTTCCATTTCAATTTTGCTTTTAACCATAAGCATAAAATAAACCTGTGGGGCGAAATCATACTTCATCCTTTTTGTACTTTTTTTTTTAATCATTGTTGAGCATTATATAATGCGGTACATTATTTTTGTGGCAATGCTAATTTGACGAAAACCTTTCATTTCATTAATGAAAACAATGTCGATTTAATTTTTAATTAACAGCAAATTTTAATCAAAAAAACATGTTCTAACGAAATGTGAGTGTACTATGTCAGAAGCCGATTCAAAAACCTTTAAAATGAGACCTCAGTCCTTGTTGTGCGTTTTGTTAGCGCATAGAAAAAGGGATGTTGACAACAGAAATAATATAAACGATTAGTTATTTTGAGTATATGTCTTACACTCACGCACCGTTATTATTATTTTTTTTTAATCCGTTATAAAAAGGAAAAAAGTCGCCAAATTTTGAGGATTTTTTCCTCTAATGGTAACTTGGCTATTGTATTAAGTTATCGGTTTGGCGCGGGTTTGGGAATCGCGCCAATCTAAAAGTCCCCAAACATCTGTGCGTGAGTGTAACACATCTGCTCCGTTATTTTGAGCATTCTTACAGTTTGAGACAGCATAGTGCCGTCTACTTACGAAAATTTTAATTATTCTAAGGTTATCGTATACAGAATTTATGAGCTATCTGGTAAACTTTTCACTTATTTCATTTTTATATACACGGTGTTCCAAAAACACTGACCTCGACTTTTATTCCTTAAATATTGATCATAGACATACATTATAAACTAGTAAATCTGCAGATCAGGAGCCTCAACGTCAGCTCTGAAAGTCATTGTTTTTTAATCTCACTTTTCATATTATTTAGCATCTTACAATCCGCAATTTATTTATTTTTTTACATATATATAGACATATAAAATACTTAGGAGGCTTCAGAAGTTAGAAGCGTTAAATTAAACACGATATACAATGATATTCTGAAATTCTTATGAACTTCTTATTCTTGTAATTTGTATAGATAAAAAAATACATTTCTTATTTTGATATTCTTTGAAATATGGTTGCTAAGCAACGAAAAAAATAAAGAGGAAAGAAAAAGAAATGCATTTCAAAATTTGTAAAAAAAAACAAAAAAAACACGTGTAAATAAAATGTTTTATATTTCCCGAACAGCAGCAAAAATTTCTCCAATAATTTAAACAATTAATTTCTAAATTCCAATAGATGTATTCAAATATGATATTTTCATTTCACTTAAAAATGAAATTTGAAAATCGTCTGCATTCCCATAGAAAAGCATTATGACCTAAAACGAAATGTTCTATATTCTTCAAACGAATGAACCAAATGTAACTAAAAACTATACAGCTAATTCCGGGTACCTCACCAACATACCCACCAAATATCAAGTTCATAGGACGATTTTTACGGCAGTTACCGCGGAACAGACAGACAGAGAAACAGACGGAAACCAAAAACTTTTCGCGTCTCCACAATGAGCCTTCACTGACGTTTCGACAATTACAAGGTTACGTAAAAAAAGGTACATAATTTAACGAAATCGATTAAATTTTTTAGGGGAATTAATTTGAAGAAATGTGAAAATGTTTATACTTCCCCCTTACAAAAAGTTCCTAAAGAGTAAAATGTGCCCCATACAGCAATAAGGTCATGTACAAAATTTTATCATTTTATCATAAGAAGTCGTGTATATATGAAAATACATAAATACTTATGTATGTACGCTTAAACCACTTTTCGACGCCTGGATAGGAGTTCGCAAAGGGGAAAATTTCATGTAGGATGATCACGTTTCAGGTATTGTACAGAAATTACAAAAGAGAACAATGATGGCATAAATAAATAATAATTGGGATGATGTAGTTATGATTAACCTTTCACCAATTTTGTTTAAACATATCTCTGCGACTTTTTATGATAAAATGCTGAAATTTTCTGTATGACATTATTGGTATATGAGACATATTCATTGGGAAAATTTTTATACGAGGACTGTATAAAAATTTAAATTTTATATTTCTTTAAATTTAGTACACTGAAAATTTTAATCTATTTTACAAGATTCTGTACCTTTTTTTACGTAACTTTGTAATTTGTAATATATTTCTGTGATCAATATTTAAGGAATAAAATCCGAGGTCAATGTTTTTGGACATCTTGTATACGATGCGATCGAAACCCAGCTTCCCGGGTTATAGATGCCCGATACATTGCCAGTGGTACAGAAAGTATGCGAAAATAGTTTTTAATTGAAAACTCTAATATATATATATATATATATATATATATATATATATATTTATTTATTTATTTATTTATTTATTTATTTATTACTTTTTTCAGATTTCTCAACAACTAACCAAAACTCATTCTTGGCACTTTCGTATTGGCGGTATGCCAGCGTTTAATCGCGAATGATTTCATTATTTATAGCTCGTTTCGTGAGTACATAACATAAAAATTCATCTTTTGGGAATTTCTCAATAAAAAAGAAAGATACTTTTCCGTTATACCAACACCATACCAAAATGTACGGTAATGCGCCATTTATTTCAACCTTGACCGCGCAAAGGATTTTTATTGCAAACCTTGCGCGTTGTGTCTCCTCATTTATTAAACGTAATTTTTTTTTTCAAATTTAATATTTAATCGCATACACGCAAAACATCTTAATTTGTTATTTTTCAAATTAAAAATATTTTTTATAAGAGGCATTTACAATTTAATGCCTGCAGTTTAAATTGAGTTTTATTTTATTAGTTTATTCTATAATATTTATTAGTTCTTTTATTTTGTTTATACATTTGTATTGATTTAATAAAATAGTTCGTGAAAGTCTGTAATTTTAAAATGGTATTTTTTTTAAATGATCACTTTCGCACTAACAATGTTAATTTTTTTCAAAGGTTTCATTTGGCGTCAACTATTTATTACGCTTGGCGACAATGGTGTTGGTATAACGGAAAAGTACCAAACGAAATTCCTGAAATGGATGCGCATATGCGCGCTTCGGATGGAAATGGTTTAATAGCAATATTACACTTTAGAAATTGAATTTGGTTTAATAATTTCCAAAGAAATTCAGGGTGTCCAAAAAAAATGTATTCACAATTTAAATGATTATTACGTAATAAGCATATATTTCATTTCGAATTGTGAAATCAAACTACAATACAGAACGTTTATAAAATGAATGCATTTATTCAAAATAATGGTTGTTCTAGTCCAGGAACTTCTGGTAACATGAAGCAATATAATAGCAGGCTTTGTTCATTTGCCTTTTTTTTTTTTTTTTTTTTTTAATGACCGCAGTTTATTGGAACGTTACCTGTGAGGATTTTTATCAATTCGATCTGCATCAAATTTATCGCTGATTCTAGCAACTGCAAGTGGTATATGGTAATTGTTTGAAACTCTCTTCTAAGCTGTTTCTGTACTTCAGTTGTGATTTCGAACTTCCAATAACACTAAATTTCTTTTTGTTAAAGCTTGGTGGCATAGAGAAACAGTTTGAAAAATTAAAAGTTTTGGTCACCTTGGATAAACTAAAAAACAAACTTGTTAAATTTGTTACAGGGCAGCTGCCCCACATGCCTCTGCATTAATCAAGAACTGTGTGAGTCATTTTGATTAAAAATGGCTTGTCACAAAATACTCATGTGGTTCAATTGTATAAGTAATATATAAGTATTATTGAGAATATATACATTTATTTGAATATACAGAATTATTAACAGACTATATACATTTATTTGAAACTTCAAATTAAAAAACAAACTTATTAAATTTGTTAAAAAACTAAATTTTAAAACTAAAGGTTTTTTTTTTACGTCTCTGACATATTCAATTCTTTAAATTAACCTAATCAAAAATTGAGAAGGTCAAATGAAACTCCAATCTTACTAAATAAAATACCAGTTCTAAAATATAAATTTAGATATAAAATAGAAACTTCACGAAATTCGTCCCAAGAGTATTTTTAAGGCATTACCCCATGAAACTGTTTTTGAATAGCTCCAAGTTATTCAAAGATCGATGGTAAGGCGAAAAAAACGTTTCTTTTTCCCATCTTTTATTCTTTAGTTACAAACGTTGCGATCTTCAAAAGATTTTCAAAAAGTTTTCTAGCTTTGAAAATTTTTCTTTTTTTATTATGATTTGTTGTTCAGTGAATTTTTTATGTACAAAGTTTTATAAAGGCTAATAAAAATGTATAAGAAATGGGTTTAACCCCTTCAGGGGCAAAGTACCCTTGTAGCTAAAATATTGAAATGGTTGATTAACACCAGGATTCTCGAACGAATTTATTTTAAAATAAGTAAAAGCTTTTCCTCATGTACCTTAGAAATTCAAAATTTGATTATAAAATTCTGGTGTCATTGCGGCATTTTGAGATTAAAATTAAGTGGTATATACTGGTGCCCTTCAAGGGGTTAAAAATATTACTCATATATTTTTATAAGGGCCTAGGAATTTTTAACACTTTTCAGGGATATAGTAATTCTGTTGTTACAATGTTGAAATAATATACAGTGATCTCTCACTTATACGCGATGTTCAGTAATTACTTTTTCATACCACTATTTTAAAACAGTAAAATTCGATTTATAAATTCTGCGATTTAAGAAGACGAAAATGACCCTGAAAAAACTGGTGCTGAAAAACGATTTCCGTGTATCGCGTATAAGTGAGAGGTCACTGTACTGCCACCAGAATTTACGAACAAATTGATTTGGAAATAATTGATTTTATTCATTTATATTATAAGAGCAAAATTTTATTAAACATTGTGTGCCATTTGGAAGTTTATAGTTAAAATTAATTGCATAAATGAGTAATAAAATATTTCTAAGAATGCTTATTAATTATTATTTACGTCTCTGAATATATACAATTCTTTAAATTAACCTAATCAAAAATTGAGAGGGTCAAATGAAAATCCAATCTTTCTAAATAAAATACTAGTCTTAAAATATAAATTTAGATACAAAATAGAAACTTCACGAAATTCGTCCCAGGAGTGCCTTTAAGGCTTTACTCCGTGAAACTATCTCCGAATAACTCCAAGTTATTCAAAGATCGATGGTAAGGCGAAAAAACCGTTTCGTTTTCCATCTTTTATTCTTTAGTTACAGACGTTGCTATCTTCAAAAGCTTTTCAAAAAGTTTTCTAGCGTTGAAAATTTTTCTTTTTTTCCAGTGATTAGTTATTCAGTGAATTTTTTATATACAAAGTTTTATAAAGGCTAATAAAATTGTCTAAGAAATTTCTTTAAAAATATTACTTTTTAAACGGCCAAAGAATATTTAACCATTTTTCAAGGAAGGGCAAAGTCATACTGTTGCTAAAATGTTGAAATAATATACTGCCACCAGCATTTACGAACAAATTGATTTGGAAAAAGTTGCTTTTCTTCATATACATTATAACAGCAAAATTTTATAAAAATATTTCGGGTGTCAATTGGCAGTTTATAATTAATATTAATTGATAAAAATAAACTATCACCGCTCTGCAAAGTGTGAAATGAAGAAAATATTTGAAAATACCGGGTGATTATAATTAAAGTTACGATTTCAAAAATCGATAATTTTAAAACTACTGGTCAGAATGACTTGATATTTTAGCAGAACAATCGTGAGGCAATGGAATTTTGTTTGGCGAAGGAAAAAAATAGTTCCAAATTGTGCGGATAGATGGCGTTGTCAGGGTAATGTCAGGGGAAAGACCAAAAATGTATTCTTGAACCCTTTCCGGCGCGGTGTAAATTTGTTTGCAAAATGATGAAATAATAGACTGACACCGGAATTTACAAACGAATCCATTAGTAAAAAGAAACTTGCTTATTTTCTGGTTCTTAATGAAAGGAAAATTTTAATTAAATATTCTTGGTGCCGTTTGTCAGTTTTAGAATTAAAATTGGGTGTCCTTTTTTGTGACCACCGCCCGTTAAAGGGTTAAACATAGGAATGATGTTGCCAAAAGGAAAAAAATATAGTTCAGAGATTTACTAAAAATTTATTAGCGAAAAGACAAGACTACGTGTTTACAGCGACGACAGCGATAATGACAAAAAATGAAAAAAAAAAAAGAGCTTCATGGAACAAACACCTTACTGATTATTAAGGCATAAGTTGCTCAATATGCCCTCCGCCTTGTTCCGCTACTAATTGGAAGCGCAAAACGGCATGCTCCACAACAGATCGGAGGGTATCTGTACTAATGCAATGGGTGTGTTGTGTGATGCTTGCCTTCAAGTCGGCTAGATTCTGAATCCGCCCGCTATAAACAACATTCTTCAGGTACCCCCAAAGCCAGAAATCACACGGGTTTAAGTCGGGGGAATGTGGCGGCCACGTTGTTGGAAAATGGCGGCTTATGATCCTATCATCAACGAAATTATCACTCAGTAGCTGCTTCACAGTAGTAGCAATGTGCGGAGGAGCGCCATCTTGCATGAATATTATGCGATCCACACACTGACGCTGTTGAAGTGCCGGAAGAACATGGTTACGCAAAAGTGCTTCATACCGCTTGCCAGTAACTGTGCAGCTAACGGGACCCGCAGGTGTGATCTCCTCGAAGAAAAATGGACCGACGATAAACGCTGCCGTTATTCCGCACCACACAGTGACCTTTTCAGACTGAAGAGGTAATGGCAGTAGCTGGGACGGATTCTCGGTCGCCCATATCCTGCAATTTTGCGTATTTACAGAACCTTGCAAATGAAAGTGGGCTTCGTCAGACCACAGAATGTTCCATGGCCATCCGTTGTCCACTTCCATCCGGGCAAGAAATTGTAGTGCAAAAGATTGACGTGCTTCCAGGTCAGCAGGTAGCAACTCCTGCACATGAGTTATCTTGTACGGATAACAGCGTAAGACGTTCCGTAGGACTTTACGCACCGTGCTGTTCAGCATATCCAGCATTCGGCCAATCCCCCTTGCACTGCTGATTCCAGCATCACTGTCAGTATGTTCCTGTAATGCTGTAGCCACATCTTCCACTGCCGCAGATGAAACTGGTTTCCTTCCTCTACCCCGTTTAACGTCAAATGAACCAGTCTCTTCGAATTTAGCAATCATTTTTTGCAGACCATTTGTTGTTATTGGACCTTTTTTATGGATTTTAATGTCCGAAACTTCCTAATAGCTGTAAGTGCACAGTCATCGTTCTTATAAAAAAGCTTCAAGAGCAGAGCGCGATTCTTCATAGTCAGAGTCATGATGAAGCATTCAGGCAAAGAGCTGCTGCTCTGCATTTTTATGGTTTCTATGTCTGCGGTGCGCATGTCACGTATTAGTAATTTGCATATCTTCAGACAATGTGAACCCAGACAGCGCCATCTATGGGCACATTTTGAAACTTTTTTTTTCCTTCGCCAAACAAAATTCCATTGCCTCACGATTGTCCTGCTAAAATATCAAGTCAATCTGACCAGTAGTTTTAATTAAAATTATCGATTTTTGAAATCGTAACTTTAATTATAATCACTCGGTATTTAATTAAAATTTTCCTTTCATTAAGAACCAGAAAAATAAGCAAGTTTCTTTTTACTAATGGATTCGTTTGTAAATTCCGGTGTCAGTCTATTATTTCATCATTTTGCAAACAAATTTACTCCACGCCGGAAAGAGTTCAAGAATACATTTTTGGTCTTTCCCCAGACATTACCCTGACAACGCCATCTATCGGCACAATTTGGAACTATTTTTTTTCCTTCGCCAAACAAAATTCCATTGCCTCACGATTGTTCTGCTAAAATATCAAGTCATTCTGACCAATAGTTTTAAAATTATCGATTTTTGAAATCGTAACTTTTATTATAATCACCCGGTATTTTTATTCGTTCATAATAAATTTTAAGGGGTTGTTGACGGAGAAAAAGCCCCTCTCATATAATACAAGATTTTTACACAGAAAATAAATATATAAAAAGTTTTTAATTTTTTTTTTATTTTAACATACATTAACATTTAAAGTTTATATTAAAAATCGCTTTTAACCAATGTCAAATCAAACTAAATCAATGTTTATATTAACAAATTGTTTCCCGTTGAATGGGGGTGGGGGGCTTGAGTACGCTGAGCCCCTCCCTTTCCTAAGCCCCTTGACATATCCGATTCTTTAATTTAACATAATCAAAAACTAGGAGGCGCAAATGAAAATCCGGCCTTACCAAATAAAATACTAGTACTAAAATATAAATTTAGATACAAAATAGAAACTTCACGAAATTCGTCCCAGGGGTACTTTTAAAGTTTTGCTCCATGAAGCTATTTCTGAATAACTCCAAGTTATTCAAAGATCGATGGTAAGGCGAAAAAACCGTTTCGTTGTCCCATCTTTTATTCTTTAGATCTCAGACGTTGCTATCTTCAAAAGCTTTTCAAAAAGTTTTCTAGCGTTGAAATTTTTAATTTTTTTACTGTGATTTGTTATTCAGTGAATTTTTTATATACAAAGTTTTATAAAGACTAACAAATATGTATAAGAAATTTCTTTAAAAATATTACCGATATTTTTTTTTTTAAGGGCCTAGGAATTTTTAACTCTTTTCAGGTATATAGTAATTATGTTGTTAAAATGTTGAAATAATATACTGCCACCAGAATTTATGAACAAATTGATTGGTAAAGAATTTTTTTTTATTCACATACATTAAAAGAGGAAAAGGATCAGGATCCACAAGCCTTGTTTTTGGCCCATGAAATAAAACTAAAATTCGATTTTGGCATACTGACTTAATTATTTCACTTTTTAATACTAGAAGGTTTTTCCTGTACAATTTCAGCAATAGGTTTTGCATTTTGTTCGAATTTATATGACTTACACAAGTTCAAATTTCGTATTATTCGCAGTTTTTGATGGAACAAACGCAATTCTCCTAATTTTACCTCAATTATTTATATGAGCGCAATCGTACAACACTTTCTTCTTTACATATATTATAAAATACATCAAAATGTACAATATATATATAAATAAAAGTGTTGCAAAGTTGCGCTCATAGTAAAATATTGAAAATAGTGAGTTAAGTAACTGTATTCCCTCTCGTCACTAAGAGACTTTAGGATGTAGCAACCTATTTAAACGTGCCAAAATGAACGTAACTATTGCTAATAACTGTATTCCTTTACATTAGCAATAGTTACGTTCATTTTAGCACGTTTAAACACGTTGCTGCATCCTAAAGTCTCTTATTGACGTGAGGATATGCAGTTACTTAATGCTCTATTTATAATATTTTACTATGAGCGCAGCTTTGCAACACTTTTATTTTTACATATATTGTACATTTTGATGTATTTTATAATATGTAAAGAAGAACGTGTTGCACGATTGTGCTCCTATAAATAATTGAGGTAAAATTAGGAGAAATTGCGTATTTTTCAGCCAAACCTACGAATAATATGAACTTTGAGCTTGTGTAAGTTATGTAAATCCGAATAAATGCAAAAACTATTATTGAAATCGTACAGGATAAACCTTCTAATATTAAAAAGTGAAATAATTAAGTCAGTATAACAATATCGAATTTTAGGCTTATTTCATGGGCCAAAAACAGGGCTTACGGACCCTGATCCTTTTATTAAATATTAGGTGCCAGTTGGCAGTTTATAACTAAAATTAATTGCATAAATGAACTATCAGCGACCTGCAAAAGGTTAAACGAAAAAAATTGTACGAAAATATTTTTAGCTCATATTAAATTTTAGTTATATTTTAAACAATTTAATATTTTTGTTGCTGTTCTTTGTAGATTTTATTTTTATATTATATTATTCTTATTGACACTTTGAAACATACTTGAAAAATGTAGTTTATGAATTCGGTTTGTCTGGCCGTCAGTCTGTCCGCGCTCTAACTCGCACAAATGTACGATCTAATTCATATATGTTATTCAGATTTACCACACCATATTCAGTATTTAAAATGGAAGATGTTGAACTTATAGTTGGTTTACAGGGGCACTCAAAAGAATGTTATTACATTATGATTTTTAAGGAAAAATGTTTGCAGAGTATTTTAATGATGTTACACTATTAAAAACATATTGAAATTAATATACAAGGTGATTATGATTAAAGTCCCACTTTCAAAATGCTGTAAAAGAAGAACTACTGGCCAAAATGACTTCAAATTTGAACTGAATATACTGGAAGAAGAGGGAAACGGTATGGCATAAGAAAGAAAAAAATCCAAAGTGTATCAATAGATGGCGCTGTAAGCGGCTTAACGAAAGTGGATTCGGCAACAAGTGACATTTTTAATCAAAATACGATGGCTTTGGTTGCACAGTAAACCAACCGTACTATTCAATGTGCATGAAAGTTTTGGTTGTTTGATAGAAAAAATGACTTCCAAATCAGTCAATAGTTGTGGTACTGTTAGTGTAACACCATCCACCACGACAAGGTCGTACCACATTGGATGTGAAAAATCGGTTTTTAACTTTCCTTGTGCCCAAAACCGCATGAAAAGCACATAATGATTCGGTTTTTAATTGCGCATAAGTGTCTTTCAATTTGCATAGTATGCCGCTTACAGCGCCATCTTTTGATACACTTTGGAACTATTTTTTTCTTATGCCATACCGTTTCCTCCATCTTCCAGTATATTCAGTTCAAATTTGAAGTCATTCTGACTAGTAGTTCCTTTTTTACAGCATTTTGAAAGTGGGACTTTAATTATAACCACTCTGTATGTACAAATCTATAGATCATATACAGGGCTGCATAAAAGACATTCGTTTTCCGACTATAGATGGTAATTGCTGCAAATGATTTATGCATTTTCCAAATTGTTTTATTAGATACCATATTTCACTTTATTAAACAGTGAAGTTTCGTTAGAATATTCTAAATGAGTTTCATAATTTATGCTTGAGGGATGATTTTTCTTTCTTGTTGTTATTGTTATTTATTCGATGGAAAATTGTGGATCTAAAAATATGCTCACATATAAAATGGAAAACTTTACAAAATTCGCCCCAAGAGTATTTTTAAGGTTTACTCCAAGAAACTATTTCCGTATAACTCAAAGTTATTCAAAGATTGATGGCAAGAGAAAAAAACATGTTCGTTTTCTATCTTTTATTCTTTAGTTACAGACGTTGAGCTTTTGGTTGAAATGCGGTATACATCTTCAAAAGAATGTTTTCATCCTTTGAAACGTTTTCGGATTTTTTTATGATTCGTTATTCAATAAATGCTTTATATACTACAAAATTTTATAAAGGCTGGTAATAATGCGTAAGAAATGTCTTTAAAATTATTACCAGTAAATTTTGTTTAGAAGGCTAGATGTCTTTAACCCTTTGAATAAAATCGATCCACAATAAAATGTATGGTCGTAACCAGGGTTTTACAAATTTGATAAAATCTGGTGTCCAGCAAAAAAAATCTAGTCGCCAGTAAAAAATATTTATCTCCCTTCACCCGTCACTTTTCTGCGATTGATTTTCAAAAAGCGCAAAAGTATTTTTATGACTGAACCCTTAATTGCATAGTGATGTAAATTTCCATCACTGTTTATTTAACTTTTAATAAATAAATCAACTTCTTCGCCACCACTATATTTATATAGAAATATTAATCCAGTAAATTTCCCGAGAACTATGTTGCTAAACAAAGTTAAAAATCTATCTTAAAATTTCTGGTGTCTAATATTTAATATATGTATAAAAAAACACAATTGTAAAAGAAAAACTCATCAAAGAAGGGTTAATTGCGAAAAAATAATAAGGATAGTTTTAGAATTACTAGTTACATAATTTAGAATAGTACGTAATTTAGAAAGATAATTAACTAAGTTAACTAAGAATAAACTAAGTTTTCTAATGAAACTGAAGAGCCTGAATTTTAATTACCTTTTATAGATTTACTTCAAATGAATTACTTATAATCACTTATATGTTATCATTCTTTCAAATGAATGTGAAAGATTAATCAGTTTTAATTCAGAATACAAACATCTGATTCGAAACTTATAGTAAAACTTGAGCATTTTTTAGCATTGTACCCAATTTTAGATTACACGGAGGCCGGATTGGCACTATTGCTTAGTTTTATTGAAACTTCCTTCATTCTCCTCCCACATTATAATTACGTGACATGCTAATTGGCTAGAGCGGAAAAGAATAGTGTTTTTTGTGCATGAGTTTGAAAATGCCTTTCAAACTTTGTGCTTCCATTAAAAGTACGAGAGAAGAGGAAGATCACTGCTTGCCGCGCACGAGTAGGGATAGGGGAGAAAAAAATGCCGTTTGTGTTCATTTCTTTGGTACCAAGAAATATAACCCGCTAGATTACATAACTTGGTCGCCAGTGGTGACCTTGAGACCGCATTTGTCAAGCCCTGGTCGTAATTCAAGCAGTGAAACGCTACACGGCGCTTTCTGATTGTGGAGAGAATCATGTTTTCTACACAATATCTAACAAATGAGTGCTGATTTTATTTTTGCGGAATAGTGTTGCTAACTAGGATGCTAATATGGATGACAAATTAGAAGAAGAAATTTTAAAAAATTGCAAACTAGCTCAAGAGAGTGAGGGAGGGACTCTATCTTAAATAAGACAACAAAAATTTCAAAAAGTTGGGGATGAATCAGAACTTATGGGAAAAACTTTAAGGGATGAATCAGAACTTATGGGAAAAACTTTAAGGGATGATAAAACACATGCTATTTTCTCCATATAACGCATGGGTGTATCGCAAGCGGCGAACTGCTAGATGGCGCTGTCATTAAACACACCGAGCGCTGGTTTTCCATATATATCGCCATTTCTACTGTACATTTCAAAAACGAAGGCTGGTTATACTAATCAGGAAAAAGCGGACATGCACTTAATGCATGGTGCTGCGTGTGTGAATGCTCTGGAAGTCCTAATTATATAGTACACAGGGTTCTCTCTGCAATGGGAAAGCGCCCTGTAGCGCTTCACTGCTTGAGTTTACAACCTTGCATTGTGTGGTGTTTTGCGCTTGTCTATGTGTCTTCTATTAACCTGTAAAACTTTACACAGTTCCAAATCACTTTGTATATAAAAGATCTGCCCCACCTCTCAGCAAGCAGGTGCGTATATCAGTTCGTGACAAAGAATGAAACGCGGAATTATTCAGGTAATTTAAACATACAACACTTTTACCGCACTGTAGTAGTTGAAGTACGCACATGCCTTATACGATGCACATGTATATTTCACAGTAGTAGCCATAAACCCCTATGATTTAGGAATTTCATGTAAAACTGATTTTCAGAAAAAAAAAATCACAGTAAATTTAGTATTTATTTTTCTGAGAGGAGACCTAAAAGGGTTTTTAAAAAAAATCTGGAGAAGGGTTAAGAAATCTTAATAATAATGATAAAAATAAAATAAATATTATTAATTTTAAAAAAAGGCATTCTCAAAATGAATTTTTATATTTTATAAAAGCTAGTAACGTAAAAATTTCTAAAGGGCTTCTTTAAAGCCTTCAAAAGGCGCCATCGTGTTCGCGGGCACCGCGGTTGGACAGCCCTGATATATACCATTTAACTTTAATTTCAAATTGCCAAATGACCCCCAGGATTTTTGAACAAAACTTTGATTTAATGATTAAATAGCGAAGAAAAGAAAGTATTTACAATTTTTTAAAATAAATTCTTTTCTTTATATTCTTTATTAAATCAAAAGTCTATTAAATATTCTAGGGGCTATTTGGCAATTTGGAATTAAATTTTTCATACTACAGTTATACATTCTTTTTTCCTGTCCCCTTATGTTTCAGCGTTTAGAATACATAGTGTGAAAAACTTTTACCGTTTTTTAATTCAAAACTTTCGAATTCAAACCGGAAATTCTGAAACAAGAATTTTTACTTTAAGAAGTCACGCAATATCTGCCATTAAGTAAGGAAAAGAACATCATAGGGAATTTCTGGTATGAATGCGAAATTTCGAGATTTAAAAAAAAGCCAAACTGGTAATTCTTTAAAAGGTGCTAAAAAATTGTAGCCGATAAACGTGCAACGATGCAGTACAATAATACGGCGATCGCAGCGACATCTGCTTTAAAAATAGATTTACCTCTAACAAAAGTAACCGCTTGACTATTGACAACATGAACGTAATTTTTGTTAATCTGGAGGCACGGCAGTGTCTCCGCCAAGTCGAGAAAGCACAGCCGTAAGCCTACTTTTCTGGAAGCAACTCAGGGCACTTTTGACCCCCACATATCTCCGCACTGGAGTATCCCAAAAATTTTAAACTTCAATTATAGAGAGTATTTGGCACACAGGACCAAATTTTAAAATTACAACTTTCTGTCTTTTCTAGTTCAGGCGATATATGAACTCAAACATTCGATTTTTTGTCACTTCTTACTCACTCGTTCACGCGTCATCAAAAAGATTGGGTAGATCCCGTAGCCCCAGAAACTTGACATTTGGAAAAAAGGTAGTGTTTAGGATACAAAGAAAGGAAAAATTATAAAATCCAGAAAATTCGAAAAAAAAACATTCGAAAATTCAACAAATTCCATCAAAATTGAAAATTGAAAATAATACGATCTTGTAGTCTTGGAAACTTAAGATTTGGTGTGAAGGTAGTGTTTAACATCCAGAAAAAGAAAACATCAAAAACACCAAAAAAATCGAAAGCAAAATTGAAAAAATCGAAGAAATTGAAAAAACCGAAAATTTGAAGACAATCCGATTTTGTTGCGCTAGAAAATTCAAATTAGGAATAAAGGTAGTATTTAGGATACAGAAAAAGGAAAATTTAAAAAAATCCAGAAAATTCGAAAAAAAAAATAAAAAAAATCGAAAAAAATTGAAAAAATGAAAATAATTTGATACGATAACGCTCGTATTTATAAATTAATTTGGATGAAACTAATTGTGTGTATTAAGCTCACCAATGCCTCGACCGAGTTCGTTGGCCAGCTTGGTCCGCCATCTTGTTTCAAGATGGCGGCCACGGAAAATTTTAAAACTAAAATAAATATACAAAAAAGTTAAAAAATCAAGTTTATTTTTTAATTAGGTGTTAGGACTTGATACAAGGATTCCAGAGCATTTTTTGTTTTACCTCTATCTTAAAAATTGGCTGAGATAGAGCAGTTTGAAATTCTAGGGTGGCTGACATTTTGAAACAAAACAGCACATTACAAAAAACCAACGATAAATTTATGGTCAATAATGGTCAAGCAGGTGCAATCCCGAATGAATACTCCGTGTTATTATAACTGTAACTTTGACTTCGAAATTTTGATACGTTGCATTTTCTATTTGTTGATATTTTTTAACTATGATTTACGCTAAGTGAAATGTTGTTGTTGAAGAGGGATTTTCCATGTAAATCCGAAACGTCCAATTTTAATATGTTTTTAATGTTTTATGAAAGTGTATTGTAATGTCTGTAATTTTAATGATTTTAATATAAATTTATAAGTTTTAGTGAACGCGATTTCTCGCAAATTATTTTCTTTCATTGTTGTAATCATTTTCCTAATCATACGCATAAAACTATATATTCATATCCATTAGCGCCAAATTCTCGCCAAACTTGGCGACAATTGGCGAAATCTCGCCAAATTTGGCGACATAAATAAGTCTTCATAAATGAAGCCAACTTGGCTATAGCTCAATAATTTGGCGAATTTCTTATTCAAATTCAGTGTAAACGAATCTTTTGTAAACGGTTTCTTTGTATTTTAGCTTGCTGTTTTCGAGTAACATTAGCTAAAATTTTAAAACGAATATATAGGAAAGCTACCTTTTCCTGCCGGTACAGGCCGGAGGACTTTTTTATGAGTTGTCGGATGCAATCTATGTTTTGCATTAAATAAAGTAAAACATTGAAAAACAAATCCCACAGGATGGGGATAGTTTGTTTTAGATAGATTTTAAGATAATTGTCCTATTAGCTAGTACACCTTCCGTTATTGTTTTGTGTTATTTTCCCCGGATTATGCTTTTCTTTTCTTTTGTTTACGAATTTTGTAATAGAAAAGTTCCGCTATAGACTGGCTACGTCATAGACCCTTTTTAACACTTTCCAACCTAGTTGAAAAGTGTTTATGACTTCGGTTTGTCTGGCCGTCTGTCCGTGCTCTAACTGCCGTAAATATGCTCGGATTGCTCTGCAATTTTTATATGTTGTTGTCGTTACCTATAGCATGTTCCCTATTTCAACGGAAGTGTGTACCACTTATAGTTTTTTTACAGGGACACTCAAAAGAATTCCGTTACATTACAGTCAATGGGGAAAAATCCTTTGCGATTTATTTTAATGATGTTACACAATTTCAAACACATTGTAATTGATATATGTCACTAAGGTGCATTACAAGAAGCTTAATATGGAATAGGGTGTGTATAGTACTTATAGTTACTTTACAGGGACAGTCAAAAGAATTCCGTTACATTACGTCTATGTAGAAAAATCGTCTGCGGTTTATTTAAATAATGTTTCACTATTTTAAACGCATTGAAATTTATATATATCACTAAGAGGCTTACTACTGAATATTGTGTGTATAGCAGTCATGGTTCATTTACAGGGACACACAAAAGAATTCTTTACTGTCTGTTAACAATAATTCCTGGAAGTGCAAAGTATTAAGTTACTGAACGCGATTTTAAATTTTACTCACTTTTTGTCTATTACGTGGTGTGTGTAAATTCTGTAGATCATATACAAGGAATAACAAAAGTTCGCGAACACATTTCCGTTTATTGACAGAAACTCCAGAAGGAGAATTTTAAACTGTGCTACGCGTTTCCTAACTGAACAAAAATTTAACATCCTATGTAGTACATATACAAATCTATAGATCATATACAGGGATGAATAAAAGTATTCGGATATTTTTCCGAATATTGCATATGATGGAAATTCCTGAAATTATGTTTTTAAATATGTTATGCGTTTTCCAAATTGTTTACTTAGATGTTATATTTCAGCTTATTAAACGGTATGATTTGTAAAATTATTTTGGAAGCGTTGGAAAGTGTTACATAATCTATGCTTGACGCATGATTTTTCGTTCTTGTTTTTTTATAGACAGGTTCATTTTCTTTCAGAGGCTTTACTCTATTTAATTCATATATGAAATATTTGTTGTTAAAAGATGTTGGTCGCACAAAAATTTTCACATCTCTCCCTCCCTCCCGACATTACTGGTTGGTTATGGCTTGATAGTCCTTTCTAAATAAAATCATGGTGATTCTAAGATTCTCTTGATTTATTTCTAAATTGAACATAAACGATCCTAAGAAAACGGATAAATGAATTACTATATTGGCATGAGGAAAATTTAGTTGCAGAAAAATGGAGCATATAGCTAACATTAAGTCTAATAGGAAAACCACAGCCTTGGCAAGATCTGGAGGCACGGCAGTGCCTCCGCCAAGTCGAGAGAGGACAGCCGTAAGCATACTTTTCTGGAAGCAACTCAGGGCACTTTTGACCCCCCCCCCCCCCATATCTCCGCGAAGGAGTATCCCAAAAATTTTAAAATTTGTTTTTCTAGAGTATTTGGCACACAGAACCAAAATTTAAAATTACAACTTTCTGTCTTTTCTAGTTCAGACGATATATGAATTCAAACATTCGATTTTTTGTCACTCACTCACTCACTCGTTCACGCTTCATCAAAAAGATTAGGTTGATCCCGTAGCCCTAGAAACTTGACATTTGGAAAAAAGGTAGTGTTTAGGATACAAAGAAAGGAAAAATGATAAAATCCGGAAAATTCGAAAAAAAAAACATTCGAAAATTCAACAAATTCCATCAAAATTGAAAATTGAAAATGATACGATCTTGTAGTCTTGGAAACTTAAGATTTAGTGTGAAGGTAGTGTTTAGTATCCAGAAAAAGAAACATAAAAAACACCAAAAAAATCGAAAGCAAAATTGAAAAAATCGAAAAATTTCAAATAATCCGATTTTGTTGCGCTAGAAACTTGGAATTCGGAATAAAGGTAGTATTTAGGACGCAAAATAAGGAAAAATGAAAAAATCCAGAAAATTCGAAAAAAAATTCAAAAATTCGAAAAATTCGTAAAAAATTGAAAAAATTAAAATAATTTGATTTTTTAGCCTTAGAAACTTTAAATTCGCAGTAAACATACTGTTTGGGATTCAGAATAAGTTAAAATAAAAAACGCAATAAAATTCGAAAATAAAATCCAAAATTCGGAAAAATCAAAAAATAAGGAAAATTTGAAAAATAATTCGATTTCATAGCGCTAAAAACTTGAAATTTGGAATAAAGGTAATATTTAAGATACTAAATAAGGAAAAATTAAAAAATATGCATAATTCAAAAAATACCCATAAATTAGTGCAGACGATATATGAACTCAAAGTTTCGATTTTTTGTCACTCACACACTCACTCCCTCTCGCGCCATCAAAAAGACTGGGTAGATCCCGCAGCCATAGAAACTTAAAATTTGGAATAAAGCTAGTGTTTCGGATACAAAGAAAGGAAAAATTATAAAATCCGGAAAATTAAAAAAAAAACATTCGAAAATTAAAAAAAATCGAACAAAATTGAAAATTGAAAATAACACGATCTTGTAGTCTTAAAAACTTAAGATTTGGTGTGAAGGTAGTGTTTAGAATTCAGAAAAAGAAAACATCAAAACACAAAAAAAAAAAAAAAAATTAAAAATTAAATTGAAAAAAATGGAAAAATTTCAAATAATCAAATTTTGTTGCGCTGGAAACTTGGAATTCGGAATAAAGGTAGTATTTAGGATGCAAAATAAGGAAAAAATAAAAAATCCAGAAAATTCGAAAAAAAAATCAAAAATTCGAAAATTTCGAAAAAAATTGAAAAAAATTAAAATAATTTGATCTTTTGGCCTTAGAAATTTAAAATTCGCAGTAAAGATAGTGTTTAGGATTCAGAATAAGTTAAAATAAAAACGCAATAAAATTCGAAAATAAAATCAAGAAATCGAAAAATAAGGAAATTTTGAAAATAATTCGATTTCATAGCGCTAGAAACTTGAAATTTGGAATAAAGGTAATATTTAAGATACGAAATAAGGAAACATTAAAAAATATGGATAGTTAAAAAAAATCGAAAATTTCAAAAAAATAAAAAAAAAATAAATAAATAATAATAAAAAAAAAAATAAGAAAAATAAGAAAAAGAGAGAAAATGAATATAATATGATCTCGTAGTCTTAGAAACTGAAAATTTTGTGTAAAGGTAGTGTTTAGGATTCAGAAAAAGAAAAAATTAAAAACACAACAAAAATTGAAAAAAAAATCGAAAAAAAAAAACGAAAATTTGAAAATAATTCGATTTTGTAACGCTAGAAACTTAAAATTTGGAATAAAGGTAGTATTTAGGATACAAAAAAAGAAATAAATAAAAAATCTGTAAAATTCGAAAAAAAAATTCGAAAATCCGAAAAATTTAAAAAAATTCTATTTTGTAGCTTTAGAACTTAAAATTCGGCGTAAACTTACTGTTTAGGATACAGAAAAAGGAAAAATTAAAACACAATAAATTCGAAAATAGAATAAAAAGATCGGAAAAGATCGAAAAAGATCGGAAATTTCAAAATAATTCGATTTTGTAGCTCTAGAAACTTGAAATTTGTAATAAGGGTGTAGTAACTCCTCTATACCGACCCGATAAAAGATGGTGAGTGGTAGCGAGATCGGATCGCTGGCACAGAGAATTTCTCGTATAAATTAGAAAATAGAATTTATTGCATACCAATATTAATTCTAATGAAAATATGTACAAGAAAGTTAATTACAGCATTTAATTATTTTTCGTGAGTCAATCGCTTATAAATTAATGACCTCTTGACTCCAAGTGTAACTGAAACAAACAAAAGTCTCTAAACATTACAGTCAGTCGTGACTACAAAACAAAGTTCATTCGGACCAAGGCTCGTCCGTTCCTTCTCTTCGGAAGATCTACTAATACTCGTTAATTCTGAGTCTAAGAACTCTCACTCTCGCACTTGGTGTGCTTTTTAACTTCGCTGGGATTTTCACCGGATACCTGCTGTATCAATTCTAGAGGTCGGACCTCACTAGCGCTTACACCACGCTGAGTTGGAAACTGACGTTTCCTTTTCCCTTCTCCAGAGAGTCAACACTCTCCTTTTCGATCTCTCCAAAAACTGTCCTCTCTCACTTTTTCATTCTCGCAGGAGAACTTCTTCTGGGGGCGGGGGCTTTGTCGAGGCGGGCCCCTCGAAACTCTCCAGCCTCTTAGCAGCCTTGAGATCCCTCTGTTTCGTTTTCACTAAGTCCGTCATTGGACGTTCTAAGACAAAGGGCAAAGTTTCGGGCGCAAACCTAAAAATCGTGTGCAGAGATCGCTTCTCTCTCAGATGAACTCTTTCCCACGAACTCGGCAAGGATCAAAGCATAAGACCCCTTTTTGGGTAACGCCTTACCACTTCATCACTGTCCGAACCTTCCGCTCACAGTACAATAGAATTCGGCGTCTGCTAGTCTTCAAGGCAAAAATAGCGAGGGAAGGTATGCAGTTAAGTGCACTCACAGGAAATGCTAGAATGACACATAGTGCAGCTGGATGTCGAAGCTCAAATTCTTTACAGCACCTCCTCCTCAAACGATTCTTAAGGGTGAAACACTAAGAATCTCTAAGAGTCGGATAAAGAATTGCAAGCTCAAATTACATCAGAGTGGCAAGAAATAAAACATACATGAATAAGATAATACTACCTTCCTTTTTTTTTTTTCTTTCGCGCTCTGATAAGAAATCATGAACATAGAATGAAATAAAACACAGTGAAATAAAAAATAAAAAATAAAAAATCTTAAAATAATTATATACAAAAGTTTATCAAGAAATCTTCTTAAACTCGACTCAGACAATCAACATGCGGAATGTCTTTGCCTGCGCGATGAGAAATGGCATAATTATAAGGTTGCAGAGCTAAGGACCACCTTAATAATCTGGGATTATTTCCAGAATTTCTTTTTAGAAACACCAAAGGATTGTGATCGGTTTCGATAGAAAAGTTTTGTCCATCAATATAATGCCTTAACTTTTTTATCGCAAAAATGATCCCTGCACACTCTCTTTCAGTGGCGCAGAAACTTTTCTCACTATCAGTAAATTTTCGACTTAAATATATTATGGGGTGCTCTTCCGATCCCTCTCTTTGAGCCAAAACCACGCCAATACCTAAGTCACTAGCATCAGTTTGTACTATGAATTCTTTCTGAAAATTAGGAGCGTAAAGCACCGGTTCTTCAGTAAGTTTCACTTTCAAAGTCTCAAAGGCTTTTCCCATTTCGTCGCTCCATGCAATCTTTTCTTTTTTATTTTTCCCTTTAAGCGCCCTCGTTAATGGTTCTACAATCACTGCATAATCTTTTATGTACCGGGAATAATATCCAGCCATTCCCAAACATCTACGAATTTCAGTTTTCGATTTCGGAACCGGTAATTCCTTAATTGCCCTTACTTTCGCCTCAGCTGGCCTCCGTCTACCCTCACCTACAATATGCCCAAGATATTTTACGGTTTTCTGAGCGAACTTGCATTTCGCCAATTTGATTTTTAGTTTCGCGTCATTAACCCTTTTTAATACTGTTTCTAGATGACGCATATGGTCCTCCCAACTGTCTGAAAAAATCGCCATATCATCTAGATACGGTAAACAGAATTCCTCAAGTGCGTTTATTTCCCGCGTTAAGATATCTGCTAACTCCACCCGTTTTCTGTAAGGCTTTACTAAACTCAAGTGAGAAATCTGGGATTTCTGTCGCCTCCCAGGAACATTCACAATATAATTTGTTTCCGAAATTTTCGATTCAATTTTTCCCGGCCCTATCCGTCTATCTGACATTTTAATTGGCTTTCTGGTAGTTAAAACTAAAACCTCATCTTTCACATTAAGCTTCCGTTTTACCGCCTTTCTGTCAAACCAAAATTTCCTCTTTTCTCGTTTTTCTGACACATTTTCAACGGCTAAAACTCGACCTCTTTTTAACCTGTTCGTGAGATTAAACACACATCCCTTCACGAATTTATTTTCCTCCGTTTCTCTTATCCATTCTCCAAATGCTAACGCTTTCAAGAGCTTTCTAACTTTTCGATGCCAACATGCAATACTATCGCTTATTGTGCGACACACTCTCGGATTTTTCAACTTAACACCGAACCTTTTTAGAAATGCGGTTGTTAAATCGCTTATCAATCTTTTCCCAAGGTTCAAGTATTCTGACACATTTCCTTTAACTTTCCCTTTCCCTAAGTGTAATGACACTTTTTCTAGGCACGCGCCAAATATATCCACTCTATAATGCAATGGGACAAGCACCCGCATTCCCCCACTCATGCGATTGTCTCTGGCATTTGCCACTATTAAAGAATCTCCTGCATTACAATGCGTTTCTTCAATTTCCCCTTTCCCTCTAATCTCTTCGAGAGATGGATACCTGTCATTTTCCATTTTACTAACCCCTCTTTCAATGTTTGCTAAGATCGAAGATTCCTCACATATCGGCAAAGGCGATAATCCCTTATCCACACTGACCAGTTCAATAGGGCTTTCTAGATTTTCAGCCTCTAGTTTTGAATTCAACGCTTCCGCTTCACTGCACTCGCGAAAAATTCCCCCTTCTCTTTCTTTTACTGAATTCAAAGTTTCCGTTTCAACATTCCCGCTAGAAATATACTCTTCTTTTTCTTCCTCGGAAATCAAAGTTTCCGCTTCAACATTCCCGCTAGAAATTTCTTTTTCTTCCTCGGAAATCAAAGTTTCCGCTTCAACATTCCCGCTAGAAATTTCTTTTTCCCCCTCGGAAATCATAATTTGTTTATTTACCGGATTAGGAGCTGGGCCACCCTTTTCTCTCGTTTGAGCGCGGGTCAAAACTGCATTCATCAATTCGGGTTTTTTCTTCGCCTGTTCTAACAATTTCTGAGTGCGATTACCCAACAAATAGTAGTACATATCCGAATTTAGATTACATTTTTTTGCATGTCTCTCGAATAAATTCAAAAACAACGAAATATCCGAATTCTTTTCATCAAAGCGATGCATAATTGTTTTTAGGGGTAAATGATTCGTTCTAACTGAGATGCTACTGGATGCGGTACTCCGGTCATCTGACTCTTGCGTCGCTTTTAACATAGCTAACTCATGTTCGCGCTCTTTCTCTTTTTGAAGTCTATCGTTCTCTTCCTTCTCTGTCAATAATTTATTTTCTCTATCTTTTTCTAACAGTTTAATTTGCGCTAAGGCTAGCTCTTTATCAAATCCCTCTGACGACTCTATTTTTTTTATAATTTTCGGTACAGTATCATTTTCCTCTAAAATGACCTCAAATTCGTAAGCTAACGTTTGCAAATCAGCTTTCCTATAATATTTAAGCTCCGACATTTTTAAAATATAAAATTAGAAATTATCTTTCCCACAAATATAAAACAATACAATAAGATTAAATCAAATCCTACCAAGTGCGTCAAAATATTACCAAAATATACGCTCATAAAAAGGTACGCTTAGTAATAATATAGGAAATATGCAACATATAAAGATAAGCAACTCTATCCTATCGTACACATTCACCTTGGTATTTGGTTATAAAATACATATGGGATAAATTTTACACAAAACAACAATTTCAATTTCAAAAAGCACAGTAAAAATATTTTAAATTGCAAAAGTCTTATTCAATTCCTTTCTCTTTTAATCAATGGTGGTCTTAATCTCTGCATCCACTCTTAAAAGATTTAGAATAATTCACAAAAAACATATAAAATCAACTCTGTTATCTTAAAATATGAAATGCGTTCGATACTTTTTTTTTTTCAATGAACTCTCATTTATAGATTCAGCTAAAATTTTGTAACACTGCACAACTCTCAGTTTGCATTAAATTAATTCAACAATAATTTAATTTTTAACTACAAAATTTGTCTATTAAATAAGTTACAGTTATATCGAAAATATCTCATCATACTTTTTTTTTTCTACCGGAAAAATTTCTCAAAATATTTACTTTCACAAAAATAAACATACAACTTTTTTTTGAAGCCTACAACACCTATACAAACACTAATAACAATTAAAGCCACTCTGAGTATAAAAAGAGCTTACCTCCATTACTAAGAGTCTTTCAGGGCGTCAGAAGCACAGACTTCAGAGATTCTCAGGAGCACAGACGGGGTTCTCTGTCACACTTTTCGGATGGGGGAACACTCTCCAGAATTCTTGGTAGATTTCTCTTTCTGATGGGGGAACACTCTCCAGAATTCTTGGTAGATTACTCTTTCTGATGCTGTGTTGATCCACAGGGGCGTCTAAGGAGACTCAGGTCACAAGTCACAAGGAGACTCTTTCTTGGAGCACTTTGATGATTTAAATTTCGGAGTCCACTCTTTGTCTTTGAAGATTGTCATTAATTTTTGCTAATTAATCCCACCGCTGCCACCAGTTGTAGTAACTCCTCTATACCGACCCGATAAAAGATGGTGAGTGGTAGCGAGATCGGATCGCTGGCACAGAGAATTTCTCGTATAAATTAGAAAATAGAATTTATTGCATACCAATATTAATTCTAATGAAAATATGTACAAGAAAGTTAATTACAGCATTTAATTATTTTTCGTGAGTCAATCGCTTATAAATTAATGACCTCTTGACTCCAAGTGTAACTGAAACAAACAAAAGTCTCTAAACATTACAGTCAGTCGTGACTACAAAACAAAGTTCATTCGGACCAAGGCTCGTCCGTTCCTTCTCTTCGGAAGATCTACTAATACTCGTTAATTCTGAGTCTAAGAACTCTCACTCTCGCACTTGGTGTGCTTTTTAACTTCGCTGGGATTTTCACCGGATACCTGCTGTATCAATTCTAGAGGTCGGACCTCACTAGCGCTTACACCACGCTGAGTTGGAAACTGACGTTTCCTTTTCCCTTCTCCAGAGAGTCAACACTCTCCTTTTCGATCTCTCCAAAAACTGTCCTCTCTCACTTTTTCATTCTCGCAGGAGAACTTCTTCTGGGGGCGGGGGCTTTGTCGAGGCGGGCCCCTCGAAACTCTCCAGCCTCTTAGCAGCCTTGAGATCCCTCTGTTTCGTTTTCACTAAGTCCGTCATTGGACGTTCTAAGACAAAGGGCAAAGTTTCGGGCGCAAACCTAAAAATCGTGTGCAGAGATCGCTTCTCTCTCAGATGAACTCTTTCCCACGAACTCGGCAAGGATCAAAGCATAAGACCCCTTTTTGGGTAACGCCTTACCACTTCATCACTGTCCGAACCTTCCGCTCACAGTACAATAGAATTCGGCGTCTGCTAGTCTTCAAGGCAAAAATAGCGAGGGAAGGTATGCAGTTAAGTGCACTCACAGGAAATGCTAGAATGACACATAGTGCAGCTGGATGTCGAAGCTCAAATTCTTTACAAGGGATACAAAATAAGAAAAAATTAAAAAATCCAGAAAATTATAAAAAAAATTCGAAAATATCAAAAATTGAAAATAATTTTATCTTGTTGTCTTAGAAACTTAAAACTTGGTGTAAAAGTAGTATTTACTATTCAATAAAAGGAACAATTAAAATATTCGTTAAATTCGAAAATAAAATCGAAAAATCGAAATATCTTTAAGAAATCGAAAATTCGAAAACAATTTGATTTTGTACTGCTAGAAACATTAGTTTTAAGATAATTGTCCTATTAGCTAGTACAACGCCCCTAATTGTTTTATGTTATTTCCCCCGGATTATGGTTTTCTTTTCTTTCGTTTACGAATTTCGTTATAGAGAAGTTCCGCTATAGACTGGCTACGATGTAGGCGATTTCTTTATAGACAAGTTTGTTTTCTTTCACAGGTTGTACTCTATGTACTTCACATATGAAATATGGATTGTTAAATGTTGTCATCCCCACAAAAATTTTCACAGCTCCCCCTACCCTCCCGGCATTACTGGCTGGTTATGGCTTGATAGTCCTTTCTAAATAAAATCATGGTAACTCTAAGATTCACTTGATGTATCTCTAAATTGAACCTAAATGATCCTAAGAAGACGGATCCAATAATTACTATATTGGCATGACAATCAGGTAACTTAGAATTAAAATCGAAAAATCAATAAATTTATAAAAAGTCGAAAATTTGAAAATAATTCGATTTTGTAGTCCTAGAAGCTTGACATTTGGCAGAAAGGCAGGGTTTAGTACACAAAGTAAGGAAAAATTAAAAAATCTGTAAATAATAAAAAAAAGACTAAAAAAAAGAAAAAAAACATCGAATAAAGGAATATAATTTGATTTATTGGAAATTTCCGGAAATTTTAATTTTGGCTTTCTTTTCACACTAAAAAGTTCTTTTATGTTAAATATCAAGTATCTAGGGCTGCTAGTAATATCTCAGATGGATAGCACCTATCCTGGAAGCAATTGAGAGTACTTTTGACACCCCCCCCCCCTCCCATAACTTAGTGCTTGCCTAGGAACCTGAAATCTCTTTTTATCTACAGTACTTTGCAAACGAAACTAAAGCTTCAAATTTTTGATACCTGTAAATAATAGGGACAGAGTATGGGCTTAGCGAAAATCAGTGGATGATCTCAAGAAAAGGAGAAAATCAAGAAAAGGAGGATTACTTACAAAAAGAAGTGAAATCTCATCAAAAAGTCACCTGTAAAAAATGCAGCCAAGTCTCGTAACTCATTTACTGTAAAAAGTACTGAGATCGTATAAAGCCAAGTTTAACTATCTTATTAACTCTGAAATTTTCATTCGCAAATCACTCCTAGTCTCTACATCTTTAGTTAATTATTATTTTGTGACTTGGCAATTACGCATCACAGGGAAGTTATTACACCTTACTATGTTATGGAATAGGATGGGATAATTTAATTAAGGCAAATTATATACGCACAGGGAAGTTATTACACTTTAATATGTTATAGTATTATTTGATTAAGACTAACTATATACATCACATTCTCGTGCTAAGTAATTGCCAAGTCACAAAATAATAATTAACTAAAGATGTAGAGACTAGGAGTGATTTGTGAATGAAAATTTCAGAGTTAATAAGATAGTTAAACTTGGCTTTATACGATCTCAGTACTTTTTACGGTAAATGAGTTACGAGACTTGGCTGCATTTTTTACAGGTGACTTTTTGATGAGATAAAATCTTCTTGTAACTATATATTTCAGATGTAACAGATTTTGAAGTTAGTTTTTTATCATATCAGGGAATTAATATTTTCCACTCTTCTAGCAGAGATTCATCCTTTGATATGCTAAATAGGGATAGTTTCTAATTTGCTGTCTTGTATCGAGTACTGCAACCAGGTACAAAAGAATGCGTATCACGTTTTTTGGCCATGATCAGTATCATTCATATTTTCAAAGCTTATGAAAATCGCTATCCAAGTCAAAGGAAATAGGTTATAATTTAATTATTTAAAATATTTACCACCTTCTGAAACGTTTTCTCAGTTCGATTCTTATACAATGTTTGCGTTGAAAAGAGCTAGCAGACAGTGGCGTAGCCAGAGAGAGAGGGGAGGGGGTCCAAATGCTCTGGAAACCAGCAACATTATAAAGTTTTCTTCGCCTTCAATATCGCAGAAAATTCTCCGATTAGATAAGGCAAAAATATTTTTATAAAAAAAGTGGTATTCAAACCATCTGGACCTCCACCCTGTCTACGCCACTGCTAGAAGATGTCGCTGCGATCGATCCGTTATCTTTTCAGCATGGGTCTACATTTATTGGATTAAATTTTTTAGTACTATTTTGTAGCCGTTTTCCACACTGTGTATTCTAGGCGCTGTATTTATGTCTCAGAAAGTCGCTTATTTATCAACTGTATCTTAAGTTGCACCGCAACTAGGATAGGTAATCCATCTCGATTATTTAAAAATCTGTAAATAAATTCTTACACAGTTTCATTGAATTTATTTATTTTCAAATCAATTTTCTCATACATTCTGGTGGCATTCAAGGATTTCAACTATTTATTAAAAGAATTACTTTGTCCCAGAAAGAGTTACATGGATTTTTATTTCATTTACTGAAAACAATCATTTAATTTATAATCTTTCAAACAGTTAAATATATATTTCGGTTGTTCAGAACCTATGTTATACATTTTCTCTCATTCTTATTTTTATAATAGAAAATGTCAGCTTTAAAAAATATGCTTAGGTATAAAATAGAAAACTTCACAAAATCGTCTCAAGAGTATATTTAAGGCTTAGTTCAGAAAACTATTTCCAAATAATTCAAATGTTATTCAAATATATATGGCAATAGAAAGAGAACGTTTCGTTTTCATATTTTATTCTTTAGTTACAGTCGTTGAGCATTTGGTATATACAGTATATAACTTCAAAGACTTCTCAGAATGTTTTCTGCTTTTGAATTTTTTATCTATTTTTCTTATAGTTATTTAGTACTTAGGGAGTTTATATTTATATATACCACTATAAATTACTAAGTTACTTAAATAAGGTACAGAATTTTATGAAATCGATTAAAATTTTCAGGGGAATAAATTTTGCCAAATACAAAATTTTAAATTTTAAACGGCCTTCGTACAAAACATTTCCCGAAGAGTAAAATGTGCCCCATATACACTAATAAAGTCATGTACAAATTTTCAGCATTTTATCATAAAAAATTCGCAGAGATATGAAAGTACATAAATGCTGACTGAAACCAATTTTCGATGCTTGGATATGAGTTCGCCAAATACAAAATTTAAATTTTTATACTGCCTTCGTACAAAAAAATTCCTGATGAGTAAAATGTGCGCCATATACACTAATAAGGTCATGTACAAAATTTCAGCATTTTATCATAAAAAAGCTTCAGAGATATGAAAGTACATAAATGCTGACTGAAACCACCTGTCGATGTCTCGATATAAGTTCGCCAAGAGAAAAAAACACGTCCGATGATCGCGTTTCAGTGGTTGTACACAAATTACGAAAGAAAACAATGATTGAATAAATAAATAATAATTGTGATAATGTAATTATGATTAACTGCTCACCAACTTTGCTTAAACAGATCTCTGCGACTTTTTATTATAAAATGCTGAAATTTTATACATGACCTTATTAGTGCATGGGGCACATATTGCTCACTATTTTTTTTTCTCTCGTACGAGGGAACCAGAAAAAATTTTAAAAATTGTATTTCTTCAGATTTAATCCCCTGAAAATTTAAATGGATTTCATAAAATTCTGTACTTTTTTTACGCAACTTTGTAATTTATAATATATGGTTATGATCAATATTTAAGGAATAAAAGACGAGGTCAATGTTTTTGAGATATCCTGTATATACAGGGTGTATCTGAAATGCTTCAACAAACTTAGAGGGATGATAGTACTCATGAAGACGAACAAAAAATGCAATGGAACATGGGGTCGCAAATGACGTTTAACCCTTTCAGGAGCAGTGGTATGTTTATGAGACCACTTAATTTTAATTCCAAAACGCCACAATGAAACCAGAATTTTGCTAAAATATTTTCCATTTAATATGTATGTGAAATATAGCCTTTTTCATATTTACAAACAAATTTTTTTGTAAATTCCGGTGCCAGTCATTTATTTCAACATTTTAGTACTAAAAGTACTTTGCCTCTGAAAGACTTAAAGGATGAAAATCGAGAAAATGCGTCTGAAAATGGTTGGCACCGGAATTTAAAAAAAAAATTGTTTGTAAATAAGAAAAAGGCTATATTTCACATACATATTAAATGGAAAAGATTTTAGCAAAATTCTGGTGCCATTGTGGCGTTTTGGAATTAAAATTAAGTGGTTTCATAAACATACCACCGCCCCTGAAAGGGTTAAACGTCATTTGCGACCCCATGTTCCATTGCATTTTTTGTTCGTCTTCATGAGTACTATCATCCCTCTAAGTTTGTTGAAGCATTTCAGATACACCCTGTATATATACATACAAGTAATCCAGTATAGTATATTTCGGTTAATTGAGACGCATGTATTCCACCGTGGATTGTCCCGATGAAATGCCTTCCACAATTATGTGAAGTAAAATTAATAGCATGTAACGCAGAAATCCCCTTCCAGAAAAAAATAGACTGTTCCCGGCGAAATGCGCAGCGCATCACGTGATCTAAAAAGAGACATTTGATCAGTTGACGCGTGAGCTTGTCCGAAAGGAGTTCGTTTTTTTCGACGAGCGGTGATGTAAATAGAATAGAACGTGTGTGTTTTTTGTTCTCCGAAAATGTAAAAAGTGAAGTGTCAGTCTTATTTATCTGTGTGTAATGTGCCGTGTTGTGATGTTTTGTGTCAACAAGTAATAAACTACATGAAAATGCCAGCAAACTTTTATTTCTGGTGTTATAAAAGAACTATTCTTTCCGCCCCGAGATTCTAAAGGTATAATTATTCGACGGTATTGACACAAGCATGCATTTCTTACAAAATTCTCAGCAAAGCCTTTTAATTCTCAAAAACTTTATTAGATGTGAAAACATTACAAGATTTATTATTGTTATTGATTTTATCTTAATTTCGATTATATGCTGCAGATATTATTTTATTTTTTATTCACGAATCATTGTTTCTTAAAAATGCAAATATTTGTGAAGTCTAAATAGGATGCGTACTGTTCTACCTCAATTGTATAATTGAATTTTTCGCTTTATTTAATTGCAGGAAAGTACACTAATGTTCAGAAATTAATGGACAGTGACCAATTTCAGACGTTTTCTCGAATATCTACTGAAACTCGTGAGGAAATATGCGAAATGCTCTTGAAATTTGAGGATGTAAAGAACATGTTTGTCTTCGTGTTTTTCAGTGAAGATTTTGACGCGAGGATGATTAGGGGGGGAGCAATAATAATTTTAATAATAAAATAATATTTTCGATCATCCAACTAACAGAAAATGGTCTGTCACTGTAGCAAATGACTAAGCAGGTCCTATTCAACATTTGTGTGCATTTATGTAAGCATAGCACGTACATTCGTGAAGATGTTAATGTTTCTGCGAAAAATTCAAAAGGGTTTTTTATAACATGCAGATTTTTCAACTGAATTTAACTCCGCTTTCCAAAAACTTAACAAAAAGTTATAGAAATAGTACACTTCAATTACAATATTAATATTTCGAATATTTGATGAGTTATGGGTATTTGTATGAATTAAATTTTAACTGCGCACGCACGAACTACAGCAAAGATTTTTTTGTCATGACTTGAGAGTCAATACTATAGAGCAACTCCTATAAAAAGACCAGTGAAATATCGTGAAAAATTAAAAAGTTACAGCAATAATTAATAAATTGAGGAGGAAATCCCATATAATCGTATAATATACACAGGCACAACCCTATAAGCTTATTTCTGTTAACATAAATTGAAAAAAAAAATTCCAAATGCCTATTTCCTTTTTTTTTATTATTACATTCTGAATGTTTTAACATCCAATCTATTTCCTATTGCATTATTGTTAACTTCATTGAAATTTTTCTTATAATGTCAATGTTATTATCAATGTCATATTAATTAATAATTAAACTTAAGTATATATTTTATGTAAATTAAATATATATATATATATATTTAAATCCTTAACCCTTTAAAATATCAAAAACAAAACTTTTGAAATATATTTGAATAATTTCAGAAAAAAAAATTCTTTAGAAATATCAAGCATTATTTTAAAAATTCCGTATAAATTCCTAAGACGTATTCAAGCATCTTTTGACAACACTTATATCAGATGAAATTTCGTATGACCAATATAAGATAAATATTTAGAAAAATAATCACCATTACTTTTTGACTTTAACGGTAAAATCATTCTTTTAAAATCATGCAGGAGGCAAAACGATTTAATTCTTAAAAATGAGTTTTATTTCTTCTAAACTGGTAATCATTGAATATTTTATCTTAAGTATCTCCAAAGTATCATTACTTCAGGCGCAACTGATGAACTTCTTTAAAGTATTATTGGGAAAACACTCTTGTCCTATATTTTTAAAGAACTCTTCAAATATATTTTTTTCTGCAAAATTAATTTTTGAGGACAGCAATATTTAAACAATATCTGCCTTGTGTTTTAATTTACCATTGAAAATTAATATGTTAGCTGCATTTAAATACTTTTTTCTATACTTTCTTAAAATGCTATTATATCCATTATACTGCTGAACATGTGGATTCTCACAGTCAAATGATTCGAGGACACTTCATGCAAATTTTTAAGAAGGCAAAACAAAAGGTACTATTGAAATCTAGTATTTATTAAAATAATGAAATAGTGAAGTAAAAGAAATTTCAATGTAAATTGCAGCTCAGCGTAAAGTAATAAAAGGACAAATATTTCTTTTAAAAAGAATAAAGATCAATTTAAATACTTTTTTTATATTTACTTTCTATAAATGCTATTATATCATTATACTTCTGAACATGCGGATAAAATAAAGGGAAATATTTTTGCAAAAATATATCTACAGCTTAATACTAATCCCTTTTACTTATTTGAATTGCATTCAATAAAGACATATTTTAAGTTTAAAATCAAAATACACTACTGTCCAACGATTAAGAGCCTACACTAGTCTCGGGAAGAAACGCTCAAGCTAATGTTAAGTCTATGGGAAGGTTTTAGCGCGATTTCTCGCTCGCATTTTAATATTTTTAAGGCGGTATTCAAAAAAAATATTTTTCCACGCTCAACAACTCAAAATTTTAAGACACATTTTCAGACTCATTTTTAAAAGTAACAACAGGAAACTTGGCGGCGTGATTTATAAAGACATTTATAAGGGCCCCATGTTTTTATTTGTCGTTCAATTAATTAGAAATTGATTTACAGACAATTATTGTCACAGTACGATCATTTTTTTTTTTTTTTTGTTTCCAGCGCTATCGCTTCGGGAAATTCGGTTCAAAATGCCCACTTTGACAGCATTTTTTGAAATATATTCTGCCTTTATCAAAAAATCGAGACAATACGGACATTATAAAGTTTCTGAATAAGAGAACCTGCCAATTGGATGCATTTTAGAGCAAAAATGAATTTACAAATGTGTCTCAAAATAAGCAGTTTGGATTTGAATACACCCTTAAATGCATTTTTTGCATAGGATAGCTAAAGGTCAATCTCCAAAGTTGTTAGTTTTTACTTTTTCGATTTTTGTTGCAGTTTTTTTTTATAAACGGCCATTTTCAATCTCGGAACCGGTTCCAAGCGGTTCTGAAAGTGAAAGTGCCCTTATATAAAATAACACGAACCAAAATCAAAAAAGTAAAAACTAACAACGTTGGGAATTGACCTCAGCTATCCTATGCAAAAAACAGCATTTAAAAACATTAAAATGCGAGTGAGAAATCGCGCTAGAACCTTCTCATAGACTTAACATTAGCTTGAGTGTTTTTTCGCATGACTGATGCAGGCTCTTAAGGGGTGGTGACCGGCAGTGGCGACTCGTGACTGTCTTTTTTGGGGCACTAAATGCATGCCCGAAACACATATTATTTTCATACCACTATTTTTTACAAGAAATCCTTTCCTTCTTTAATGGCCGAACTTTCTGACAGTAAATAAAATAAATAATTCCTTTTTAATAATAATAGTGGTAAGAAAAGAATAAATTTAGCAGCCATGTATTTAGTGTCCTAAATAAAGCCAGTAACGAGCCGCCACTGGTGACAGGACGCTATCGCTTTTTACACGGTTTGTCGAATATCTACTGAATTTTTTGACCAATTGTTCTTGAAATTCGAGGATGTAAAGCACATGTTTGACTTCAAGAACAGTAGAAATAGTATGCTGCAATTAAAATATTCATATATTGAATATTTGATGAGATATGGGCATTTGTATGAAATAATTTATAACTGCGAATGCGCAAACTATACATAAGAGATTTCTGCCCGAATTTGTCAATTAGCTCACTGTATTGCTGACATCTTTCTGAGTTTTCGCTATATTTGACTGGTCTATTTATATGAGTTACTCTATAGAATTGACTTCCAAATCATGAAAAAAAAAATATGTGGCATAGTTCGCTCATGCACAGTTATAAATTATTTCATACAAATGCCCATATCTCATCAAATATTCCATATTAATCTGTATTAATCAATATTAATCTTTTAATTATAGTATACTGTTTCTACTGTTCTTGAAGTCAAACATGTGCTTTACATCGTTATAACATACATATTAAAGTATATGTATTAATAGGATTACCATTCCAATATTTTGTTAACGGCCGTGCATACTTTTCCTAATATTTGCTCTTGGTGTCTTAAATAGTTTTCGAACCAACACTTGCGCTTGACGCGTAATAGTGCACATCAAACCTAGAAGTACTGATAAACTCATATAATCCGAGAAGACTGGCCATCAAAATAGACACTGTCACAAAAAATCTGGGACATATTCAAATCTTATATATAAGCATAAACGCAAAGTAAATACATGGCACTAAATATTGCAGAAACATTCCACTGCTTTTAAAATTTGTCTCTAAAAATTCCTTTTGAAAATCGTGTTATTCAGTAATACTTTTTATATATTTATATGAGTACGTTATGTTGATTTATATTTTTATAGTAAGGAATAAGTAAACATTGATCAATACCTTACACCTTACTGAATGCTACATAGTGCTTTTCCTTGTTTTCCTAAGCTCAATTGGCTATAAAATCTAAATGGCAAAATGAATGCATGCACTTTACACGTAAGTTCCTTTGATGTGACCTTTAAAGGAAAGCAAAATGTCCATTTATGCTGCATTTATATAACAGAATAGAAATGTTATTCAACTGTTTTCCAGAAACACATATATTAAGGTTGTCGATACATTTTGATAAATTTTAACATTTGCAGCAAATATTCATGTGTGTATGAACTAGTATACATTTAAGAAAAAATGTTTCTGACATTTAAATGTGTTAAAATGTTGAAATTTTAAAGTAAATGAATAAAATTTATGGTTGTCATTGGGAAAAATGTTACTGTAAATGTTGAGAACGCATTTTACATACAAATATAGACTATTAATCATTATAGACTATTAATCAATTGTTATTGGCAGTTTGAAAAATTATTAAAAGACTTTTAAATAGTCTAGTTAAACTCCGAGTCCCTACAGTCCATAAAGAACCATAGCCTGTATTGTAAACTACGCTTACTTGACCAATTTTCTTCATGAGCTATATATAGCATATCTCCCAATCAAAGGGTTAGGCTGACCCTGATCCCCATTGTTTAGTTCCTAATTGGGATCATAATTATACAGGGTGTTCCAAAATTCGACCGAAAAATTAATAGGTATGATAGAAGGCATCAAGAGGATAAAAACTTTCTATAGAACATGGGGTCGCAAACCACGTTCAGTAGGAGAAAATCGCAAAAATAGTTATAAAGGGTGTGACGTCGAGTGGAACAAAAAGGGTCATTAATAAGTAGAGAAAACATTTACATGACGTCAAGCATGATTACAATGCCTTGCAGTTCAACGTCAGAAAGAAGACGACGACACATTTTTATAGAACTTGTTCGCAGTTGCGGCTATGAAGGTCATTGCAGATTGTACAGCAGACGGAAGAGAGTCATACAGCATACAGACAGCTGAGAGGGTGCAGACAGTTAGCACCGCTACAGGAAACAGACAGATAGTAGACAAACAGATAGCCGCCAGAGGATAGACGTATACCAGTCATAAAAAGAGATAGACAGATGAGAGAGAGTCAGACAGAGACATACAGACCAAAAAAAAGTCCAGGGATTGGCACACGAAAAGCGCAGGGGACAAAGCCTCTTAGTATATATATATATAAAAAAAATAATTAAATATACAAGCGAATTGCATAACTTCTTTTGTTAGAGTTAGCCAACGTAAAAAGAATCATTACCATCCGTTCACAATTTCTGTGTGGGCACTAAAGATGAGACGGGCTCAGCCCGGGCCCGACACGATGTCAATTACAGCGTTTTCAATTTAACCTGATTTCTAATGACACAAGAATAACGAAACACTGTTTTGAAGAAGGAATCTATTATAATTTAAGATGTACACTTTTTATAGGAAATAGAAAAACGTTGTTCGATTCTTTGACATATAAATAGTAATTTCTGCAAATATCATGCATTTATTCATAATACGTATACTTCGTTAATGTGTCCATCAGATTTGCTTTTTCGTGGGAGAAAAATATGAGAATCTTTTTAAGAAAGTAAAATTTTATTTGATACCAAACTTCTCTTTTGATAAGATTGAATGTAAATTTCCAAAAAAGTATTATGTTCTTGGGATTAACAGTTATTTTCATGTAATATGCTTAAACATAAGATGTTTTTAAAACAAATTATTATTATTTTTTATTATTATTATTGAATATTTTCGGTATCGGGCTCAGGCGGGCCTGGGCTCCGAAAAGAGAGCCCGAACTCATCTCTAGTGGGCATATAAAAAAATAATAAATAAATAAATAAATAAATAAATAAATATACAAACTAATTGTAGAACTTTTTTTTGTTAAAATTGGGTTAAAAAATAGTTAACTTTTGTTTTTTTAAACGCGTTTTTCAACAAAAAGATGAATATACGATAAAATTCAATTTTACATTTTCCTTTTCAAAAATATATGAAACGATGACTCGAAATCATATTTATCTGTAACCATGGTAACAGAATGAAATATGCTCTGAAAGTACACAATTTCATTTCCTATAAACAAGTATAGATATAAAATTCAGTGTATGAAAGCATTTTATTTACATAAAGGAAGAGTGTATAGAAATGTATGTTTTATTTTCGTAGTATCTTTGCACTTTCACTTCAAAATATTACTATTTATCTGCAAAAGTTCAAAAGCTTCAAATCTAAAATTCAAACACAGATGGAAAACTGAACATATAACAAAGCACCGTTTCCAAAATCTAAAGTTTTAAATGTGAATTTTGTAGAAATATCAATTATTTTGACTGTATATGATATCTGAATAAATTACATTAGGCTGTGTGTATAAAACATGATTCCAAGTTCATGGCAATTATTATAAAATTGGATCTATTAATAAAATCTATTAATAAATTATAAGTTAAATCGTTATCTAGCGAAATTTCCATTATAAGTCATTCGGAATTTATTTGGAGTAAATTTAAAACAAGTCCTTATAGAATGCAAGTAGGTACAATCTTTTAGTTTCTTATATATGCTAAGTTGAAAATATCTATAATCAACAGTAATTGGACTATTTTAAAACTATAGGATATATATGTATGTATAAAATATCAGATATTTTTTTTAAATATCATGATATTTACGAACTTTATACATATGTGTATGCATAAACAAAGTATGCAATGCAAAATTTTAAGAAAGGTTTCCCTTTACTGACAGAACACCGATAAATACGATTGTCATTAACTGACATAGATTTCCCAGAAAATGCAATTAGATACATTTTAATGACAAAATGGCATTGAATCAGTAGTCGGAGAAGTGTGTAGTGTATATGAATGCATTTTGCATTTACTGATATTGTATAATGTTAATTGTGTATGATTTATCACTGTTGTACCAGTAAATGGAAAAGCGTCAAATGAAAGAACTTATGTGAGTGCATGTGCCATTTGCTGGTCCCCAACCTAGCTTTAATTCCAGGTGTCTTTTTGGGTGCGTTCGTAATTATATAAATACATAGCACCTATAGTTGTCGTCTAGTCCGCCCGTCTACCCGCATATAACATCGCAAAAACTATCCCACCAAATGGTTTGAAATTTAATATATATAATCTTTACAGAATTTTGTCGAGTCATTGCAAATTTTATGAAAATCGATTCAAAACTTAAAAAGATATTAATAAAAGTTTTCTCTATTCTATTAAATCCTGGTTTCTCTTATCATGGGTGAATAGTATAGTCTGGAGGGAAAAAAGGAGCATATACCTGATATTAAGTATAATCGAAAAATCACTGCCCTGACAAGATTATATCAAGAAAAAAACACCCAAAAAATTTCAGTGAAAGTAAAATAATTTTTCCCTCCAGTCTGTACTATCCGTTCATAATAAGAGAAACAATAGAGGTAATAAAGCGCAAAAATACAATAGCTAACGATGCAGCATCTTTGAACTTACTGAAATTGTGGCTCGAGTTACTCCATGGTTACAAATATGAAAATATCAAAAGTTAAAATAACAGATAACGGGCGTAATGTTTAAAAAATACATGAAAATTAATTGATAGCATTTCAAATAATAACTTCAAATACCATACAATTACAGAATATTCTCATTTGTTTTTGAAAATGGCTCGCAGTGAGCCGAAACATGTCAACAATCTAATACAAGTTATTTTATTTATATTATGTTGTTAATTTACACCTTTTAGCATTTAAAAGAAATTAAAAATATTAGTTATGCAATTTCTCACCATAAGGCGCTACCAAAGTGAAAAAAAAATATTGAGAACACATTTATCAATATTTGTATTTGACAATGGCGGAAGCTTAGATTTGAGTGAAATTTGTTTGTAGGAGAGAGCTTAATATGCGTTCGAAAAATTAGTTGACGACATAGTTATACACATAGAAACGTAATGTTTAAACGTCATTCTGTCCTGTAAAATAACTAAAAATGTTACATCCCATATTGTCAATGGAGAATATACCACAGTAAGCCTTAGCAACATATGCAAATTTCATAGAGCTTCGAATAAAATCACGGAACTAAAATACATTTTGAGTAGTAGGGGAGATCGGGACAAGATGAAGAGTGGGGCAAGATGACGAATGTCTTAGCTTTTCCGTTTTCCGCTAGGTGGCAGCATCAACGGGACACTACTGGCTCTCCTATCGGCCGTTCGTTAAACAATACTATAGAGACGCTGAAATCGCCATTTTTGTGTCAGTTGTGAAGCTTTAATTGTTTTCCGCTGCCACGTTATAACTTTTATGCATGTGTAAATAAGCTCTGCTACAGATACAGGTAATATATATCGTTTCTCTTTAATATTTATGAGTAACTAAGTTTAAATACTACCTATTACCATGAATAAATCTCAATTAATCGCCTTCCTTCAGGGCGATGGAAACGAATGTTTTTAAACAGGCCGCCCGGGGCAAGATGACGAGCTCGTCATCTGGGCCTGTGTTTCGGAATTTATTAAACTAACTATGTTGCCCATTCTATTTAAATCCTGTAAACGCTTGTTTGTGTGTGTGTTTGTTCGCACGACCTTTCGCTTCTATCTCCTCTGGGGTTAAGGGGCGCATGGGATCGGGGGAGGTGTCGATCGAAAGGGGGCGACCAGAAGAAAACATTTTTGCCATCCGCTAAGCCCCCCCTAGCCTCCCGAAAGAAAAACCCTATCGGGGTCCGTATCTCCACTTCCAAGCGTCCGATCGGTACGAGGAGAGTACCGTTCGACGGGGTCAAGACCTCCCCCCTCCCCCGCTGGTCCCCCTCCTCCCAAAAAATTCAAAAAGCGTTTAAGGCCAACTTCCGGCATTGTGACCCACCAACAGAAGAATGGATCCAGTGCTGTAAATGCCAAGAGTGGTGGCATGAGGAACGTTCCAATTATGAAAATGGCATTTTTATTTGTGACTATTGTTAGCTGCACAACTAAACACTTCAAAATTACGTTACAATCAATGCATTATGCTTAGTTTGATATTTTGTAAGATGTAAAAACACAGTTATCATTTGTTAAACCATATAACATATTCAAAAGATGAAATATGTTCAATCTTTTTCAGTGTTGTCATCCTGCCCCAAGGCCAAAGTCATCTTGCCCCAGTACCTGGGCCAAGATGGCGAGCCCCAGTACTGGGGCAAGATGGCGATTTGTTAATGTTATGAAAAAATAAAAGTATCCTTTATTTTTTTTATCTGAAAAATTAAATGGTAATGTATTTAATACTACAAATGTATACTCTATCAGTTCATGTAAAATTAATTTTACTATTACTTCAAAATAAATAAATAAACATAAAAAATTGTTAACATAGTCATCTTGCCCCGGTCTCCCCTAATTATCGCCCATAGACGGCAGTGTAATCGAATTCTTGTGTGCGGCCCTGTACAATAACTCTACATGCTATATATTTCCTCTTTAAGAAAACATATGCTGTCGGTGACTATTACAACGTAGTAAAATTACATTACCATCCGCGTTCTACAATCCCGCTTTTAACCTATATTCGTTTCATAAAATTCGTTTCATTACATACAGGGTGATTATAATTACTGTCCCACTTTCAAAATGCTGTAAAAAAGGAACCACTGGTCAGAATGACTTCAAATTTGAACTGAATATACTGGAAGAAGGGGGAAACGGTATGGCATAAGAAAGAAAAAGTTTCAAAGTGCATCCATAGATGGCGTTATAAGCGGCGTAACAAAATTGGATTCGACTACAAGTGACATTTTTAATCGAAATAGGATGGTTTTGGCATGGGTTGCACCGTAAACCAACCGCAATGTTCAATCTGCATGAGTGTTTCGGTTGTTTGACGGAAAAAATGACTTCCAAATCAGTCAATAGTTGTGGTACTGTTAGTGAAAAGCCCATCCTCCACGGCAAGTTAGTACCACATTGGGTGGGAAAAAATCGATTTTTAATTACCCTTGGGCCAAAAACCACATACAAAACACATAATGATTCGGTTTTTAATTGCGTATTAGTGTCTTATTTGCATAGTATGACGTTTACAGCGGCATCTACAGATACAGTTTGTACTTTTTTATGCCATATCGTTGCCCTCTTATTCCAGTATATTCAATTCAAATTTGAAGTCAATCTGACCAGTGGTTCCCTTTTTACAGCATTTTGAAAGTGGAACTTTAATTACAATCACCTTGTATATTCGCATTTTGATTGTGCGACCCTGTATAATAACTAGAAATGTTATATACACTTTTTTCAAGGAAAAACATGCTGTAGGTGACTGTAACTGTATCAACATACTAAAATTACAATATCGTCAGCGTTCTACAAATCGGTTATTTAACATACATATAATTGTTTCATAATATCAGTCCTTTCATAAAATCATTTCACAACTTCACTTCATAAAATCCTTTCATTAGAATAGGATTTTTTATATATATGGTGTATATACAAAATCTATTAGAGTCTTCAATATTAAAAAAAAAAATGGTTTCACTCAGTGGCGGCTCGTGATTGGCTTTATTTGGGGCACTAAATGCAGGGATGCAAAATTTATTCTTTTCTTACCAGTATATTTTCAAGGAAATACTATAGATTATTTATTTTCAGAAAATTTCTATCATTAAATAGAGATAAGGTTTGTTTTAAAAATAATGGTATGAAGAGAATAAACTTTTCAGCCATGCATTTAGTGCCCCAGAAAAAGCCAGACACGAGCCTCCACTGGTTTCACCTATGTTCTTTAACCCGAGAAGCCCAGATTTTATCCCCTATTTATATTAACTGTGGCATTTTTATAATTTAAAAAGCAAATAGCCAAAACCAGAATGCTTTTCATTGAAAAAATGTTCTTCAGTACGCTAGTGTTGCTAGTTCGAAACTTTTATTTTATTCGGTTTTCTTAAGTGTTACTAGTTTTTTGAGAAAGTAAAAAACCTCATATTTAATGGCAGATTAAATAAAGCGAATACAAGGCAAATTATACCATTTCAGAAATGTGGTGCCAATCAAGCCCTTTGAATTAAAAGAAAGTAACCCACTAGCAACACTGCTGTACGCGAGAAAGTCTAAGAATTTGCCACTGCAGTATGTTAGAATTTCTTAGCAATAAGAAAACTTTATTTGATCTTGGGACAAAAAAAATCTGGCAATCAAAATGACAAAATAAAAAAGAAGAAACATAAAAGATCTGCTTGTAAACTGTGTCCACTTAAACCTTTAAAAGAAAGATAAATCTTCATCTTATCTGATCAAATCTTCCTTCTTCTCATCTAAATTTTCACTAGCAAATTATACCATTTCAGAAATGTGGTGCCAATCAAGCACTTTGGATTAAAAGAAAGTAACTCACTAGCAACACTGCAGTACGTGAGAAAGTCTAAGAATTTGCCACTGCAGTATGTTAGAATTTCTTAGCAGTAAGAAAACTTTATTTGATCTTGGGACAAAAAAAAATCTGGCAATCAAAATGACAAAAAAAAAAGAAAGAAAGAAAGATAAAAGATCTGCTTGTAAACTGTGTCCACTTAAACTTTTAAAAGAAAGATAAATCTTCATCTTATCTCATCAAATCTTCCTTCTTCTCATCTAAATTTTCACTAGCAAATTATACCATTTCAAAAATGTGGTGCCAATCAAGCACTTTGGATTAAAAGAAAGTAACTCACTAGCAACACTGCAGTACGTGAGAAAGTCTAAGAATTTGCCACTGCAGTATGTTAGAATTTCTTAGCAGTAAGAAAACTTTATTTGATCTTGGGACAAAAAAAAATCTGGCAATCAAAATGACAAAAAAAAAAGAAAGAAAGAAAGATAAAAGATCTGCTTGTAAACTGTGTCCACTTAAACTTTTAAAAGAAAGATAAATCTTCATCTTATCTCATCAAATCTTCCTTCTTCTCATCTAAATTTCCACTAGCAAATTATACCATTTCAAACATGTGGTGCCAATCAAGCACTTTGGATTAAAAGAAAGTAACTCACTAGCAACACTGCAGTACGTGAGAAAGTCTAAGAATTTGCCACTGCAGTATGTTAGAATTTCTTAGCAATAAGAAAACTTTATTTGATCTTGGGACAAAAAAAATCTGGCAATCAAAATGACAAAATAAAAAAGAAGAAACATAAAAGATCTGCTTGTAAACTGTGTCCACTTAAACCTTTAAAAGAAAGATAAATCTTCATCTTATCTGATCAAATCTTCCTTCTTCTCATCTAAATTTTCACTAGCAAATTATACCATTTCAGAAATGTGGTGCCAATCAAGCACTTTGGATTAAAAGAAAGTAACTCAGTAGCAACACTGCAGTACGTGAGAAAGTCTAAGAATTTGCCACTGCAGTATGTTAGAATTTCTTAGCAATAAGAAAACTTTATTTGATCTTGGGACAAAAAAAATCTGGCAATCAAAATGACAAAATAAAAAAGAAGAAACATAAAAGATCTGCTTGTAAACTGTGTCCACTTAAACCTTTAAAAGAAAGATAAATCTTCATCTTATCTGATCAAATCTTCCTTCTTCTCATCTAAATTTCCACTAGCAAATTATACCATTTCAAAAATGTGGTGCCAATCAAGCACTTTGGATTAAAAGAAAGTAACTCACTAGCAACACTGCAGTACGTGAGAAAGTCTAAGAATTTGCCACTGCAGTATGTTAGAATTTCTTAGCAATAAGAAAACTTTATTTGATCTTGGGACAAAAAAAATCTGGCAATCAAAATGACAAAATAAAAAAGAAGAAACATAAAAGATCTGCTTGTAAACTGTGTCCACTTAAACCTTTAAAAGAAAGATAAATCTTCATCTTATCTGATCAAATCTTCCTTCTTCTCATCTAAATTTTCACTAGCAAATTATACCATTTCAGAAATGTGGTGCCAATCAAGCACTTTGGATTAAAATAAAGTAACTCACTAGCAACACTGCAGTACGTGAGAAAGTCTAAGAATTTGCCACTGCAGTATGTTAGAATTTCTTAGCAGTAAGAAAACTTTATTTGATCTTGGGACAAAAAAAAATCTGGCAATCAAAATGACAAAAAAAAAGAAAGAAAGAAAGATAAAAGATCTGCTTGTAAACTGTGTCCACTTAAACTTTTAAAAGAAAGATAAATCTTCATCTTATCTCATCAAATCTTCCTTCTTCTCATCTAAATTTTCACTAGCAAATTATACCATTTCAAAAATGTGGTGCCAATCAAGCACTTTGGATTAAAAGAAAGTAACTCACTAGCAACACTGCAGTACGTGAGAAAGTCTAAGAATTTGCCACTGCAGTATGTTAGAATTTCTTAGCAGTAAGAAAACTTTATTTGATCTTGGGACAAAAAAACAAAAAAAAAATCTGGCAATCAAAATGACAAAATAAAAAAGAAGAAGCATAAAAGATCTGCTTGTAAACTGTGTCCACTTAAACTTTTAAAAGAAAGATAAATCTTCATCTTATCTGATCAAATCTTCCTTCTTCTCATCTAAATTTTCACTAGCAAATTATACCATTTCAAAAATGTGGTGCCAATCAAGCACTTTGGATTAAAAGAAAGTAACTCACTAGCAACACTGCAGTACGTGAGAAAGTCTAAGAATTTGCCACTGCAGTATGTTAGAATTTCTTAGCAGTAAGAAAACTTTATTTGATCTTGGGACAAAAAAAAATCTGGCAATCAAAATGACAAAAAAAAAGAAAGAAAGAAAGATAAAAGATCTGCTTGTAAACTGTGTCCACTTAAACTTTTAAAAGAAAGATAAATCTTCATCTTATCTCATCAAATCTTCCTTCTTCTCATCTAAATTTTCACTAGCAAATTATACCATTTCAAAAATGTGGTGCCAATCAAGCACTTTGGATTAAAAGAAAGTAACTCACTAGCAACACTGCAGTACGTGAGAAAGTCTAAGAATTTGCCACTGCAGTATGTTAGAATTTCTTAGCAGTAAGAAAACTTTATTTGATCTTGGGACAAAAAAAAATCTGGCAATCAAAATGACAAAAAAAAAAAGAAAGAAAGAAAGATAAAAGATCTGCTTGTAAACTGTGTCCACTTAAACTTTTAAAAGAAAGATAAATCTTCATCTTATCTCATCAAATCTTCCTTCTTCTCATCTAAATTTTCACTAGCAAATTATACCATTTCAAAAATGTGGTGCCAATCAAGCACTTTGGATTAAAAGAAAGTAACTCACTAGCAACACTGCAGTACGTGAGAAAGTCTAAGAATTTGCCACTGCAGTATGTTAGAATTTCTTAGCAGTAAGAAAACTTTATTTGATCTTGGGACAAAAAAACAAAAAAAAAATCTGGCAATCAAAATGACAAAATAAAAAAGAAGAAGCATAAAAGATCTGCTTGTAAACTGTGTCCACTTAAACTTTTAAAAGAAAGATAAATCTTCATCTTATCTCATCAAATCTTCCTTCTTCTCATCTAAATTTTCACTAGCAAATTATACCATTTCAAAAATGTGGTGCCAATCAAGCACTTTGGATTAAAAGAAAGTAACTCACTAGCAACACTGCAGTACGTGAGAACGTCTAAGAATTTGCCACTGCAGTATGTTAGAATTTCTTAGCAGTAAGAAAACTTTATTTGATCTTGGGACAAAAAAAAACAAAAAAAAATCTGGCAATCAAAATGACAAAATAAAAAAGAAGAAACATAAAAGATCTGCTTGTAAACTGTGTCCACTTAAACTTTTAAAAGAAAGATAAATCTTCATCTTATCTCATCAAATCTTCCTTCTTCTCATCTAAATTTCCACTAGCAAATTATACCATTTCAAAAATGTGGTGCCAATCAAGCACTTTGGATTAAAAGAAAGTAACTCACTAGCAACACTGCAGTACGTGAGAAAGTCTAAGAATTTGCCACTGCAGTATGTTAGAATTTCTTAGCAGTAAGAAAACTTTATTTGATCTTGGGACAAAAAAAAAACAGAAAAAAATCTGGCAATCAAAATGACAAAATAAAAAAGAAGAAACATAAAAGATCTGCTTGTAAACTGTGTCCACTTAAACTTTTAAAAGAAAGATAAATCTTCATCTTATCTCATCAAATCTTCCTTCTTCTCATCTAAATTTCCACTAGCAAATTATACCATTTCAAAAATGTGGTGCCAATCAAGCACTTTGGATTAAAAGAAAGTAACTCACTAGCAACACTGCAGTACGTGAGAAAGTCTAAGAATTTGCCACTGCAGTATGTTAGAATTTTTTAGCAGTAAGAAAACTTTATTTGATCTTGGGACAAAAAAAAATCTGGCAATCAAAATGACAAAAAAAAAAAGAAAGAAAGAAAGATAAAAGATCTGCTTGTCAACTGTGTCCACTTAAACTTTTAAAAGAAAGATAAATCTTCATCTTATCTCATCAAATCTTCCTTCTTCTCATCTAAATTTTCACTAGCAAATTATACCATTTCAAAAATGTGGTGCCAATCAAGCACTTTGGATTAAAAGAAAGTAACTCACTAGCAACACTGCAGTACGTGAGAAAGTCTAAGAATTTGCCACTGCAGTATGTTAGAATTTCTTAGCAGTAAGAAAACTTTATTTGATCTTGGGACAAAAAAACAAAAAAAAAATCTGGCAATCAAAATGACAAAATAAAAAAGAAGAAGCATAAAAGATCTGCTTGTAAACTGTGTCCACTTAAACTTTTAAAAGAAAGATAAATCTTCATCTTATCTCATCAAATCTTCCTTCTTCTCATCTAAATTTTCACTAGCAAATTATACCATTTCAAAAATGTGGTGCCAATCAAGCACTTTGGATTAAAAGAAAGTAACTCACTAGCAACACTGCAGTACGTGAGAAAGTCTAAGAATTTGCCACTGCAGTATGTTAGAATTTCTTAGCAGTAAGAAAATTTTATTTGATCTTGGGACAAAAAAAAACAAAAAAAAATCTGGCAATCAAAATGACAAAATAAAAAAGAAGAAACATAAAAGATCTGCTTGTAAACTGTGTCCACTTAAACTTTTAAAAGAAAGATAAATCTTCATCTTATCTCATCAAATCTTCCTTCTTCTCATCTAAATTTCCACTAGCAAATTATACCATTTCAAAAATGTGGTGCCAATCAAGCACTTTGGATTAAAAGAAAGTAACTCACTAGCAACACTGCAGTACGTGAGAAAGTCTAAGAATTTGCCACTGCAGTATGTTAGACTTTCTTAGCAGTAAGAAAACTTTATTTGATCTTGGGACAAAAAAAAACAAAAAAAAATCTGGCAATCAAAATGACAAAATAAAAAAGAAGAAACATAAAAGATCTGCTTGTAAACTGTGTCCACTTAAACTTTTAAAAGAAAGATAAATCTTCATCTTATCTCATCAAATCTTCCTTCTTCTCATCTAAATTTCCACTAGCAAATTATACCATTTCAAAAATGTGGTGCCAATCAAGCACTTTGGATTAAAAGAAAGTAACTCACTAGCAACACTGCAGTACGTGAGAAAGTCTAAGAATTTGCCACTGCAGTATGTTAGACTTTCTTAGCAGTAAGAAAACTTTATTTGATCTTGGGACAAAAAAAAACAAAAAAAAATCTGGCAATCAAAATGACAAAATAAAAAAGAAGAAACATAAAAGATCTGCTTGTAAACTGTGTCCACTTAAACTTTTAAAAGAAAGATAAATCTTCATCTTATCTCATCAAATCTTCCTTCTTCTCATCTAAATTTCCACTAGCAAATTATACCATTTCAAAAATGTGGTGCCAATCAAGCACTTTGGATTAAAAGAAAGTAACTCACTAGCAACACTGCAGTACGTGAGAAAGTCTAAGAATTTGCCACTGCAGTATGTTAGACTTTCTTAGCAGTAAGAAAACTTTATTTGATCTTGGGACAAAAAAAAACAAAAAAAAATCTGGCAATCAAAATGACAAAATAAAAAAGAAGAAACATAAAAGATCTGCTTGTAAACTGTGTCCACTTAAACTTTTAAAAGAAAGATAAATCTTCATCTTATCTCATCAAATCTTCCTTCTTCTCATCTAAATTTCCACTAGCAAATTATACCATTTCAAAAATGTGGTGCCAATCAAGCACTTTGGATTAAAAGAAAGTAACTCACTAGCAACACTGCAGTACGTGAGAAAGTCTAAGAATTTGCCACTGCAGTATGTTAGAATTTCTTAGCAGTAAGAAAACTTTATTTGATCTTGGGACAAAAAAAAACAAAAAAAAATCTGGCAATCAAAATGACAAAATAAAAAAGAAGAAACATAAAAGATCTGCTTGTAAACTGTGTCCACTTAAACTTTTAAAAGAAAGATAAATCTTCATCTTATCTCATCAAATCTTCCTTCTTCTCATCTAAATTTTCACTAGCAAATTATACCATTTCAAAAATGTGGTGCCAATCAAGCACTTTGGATTAAAAGAAAGTAACTCACTAGCAACACTGCAGTACGTGAGAAAGTCTAAGAATTTGCCACTGCAGTATGTTAGAATTTCTTAGCAGTAAGAAAACTTTATTTGATCTTGGGACAAAAAAAAAAAACAAAAAAAAATCTGGCAATCAAAATGACAAAATAAAAAAGAATAAACATAAAAGATCTGCTTGTAAACTGTGTCCACTTAAACTTTTAAAAGAAAGATAAATCTTCATCTTATCTCATCAAATCTTCCTTCTTCTCATCTAAATTTCCACTAGCAAATTATACCATTTCAAAAATGTGGTGCCAATCAAGCACTTTGGATTAAAAGAAAGTAACTCACTAGCAACACTGCAGTACGTGAGAAAGTCTAAGAATTTGCCACTGCAGTATGTTAGACTTTCTTAGCAGTAAGAAAACTTTATTTGATCTTGGGACAAAAAAAAACAAAAAAAAATCTGGCAATCAAAATGACAAAATAAAAAAGAAGAAACATAAAAGATCTGCTTGTAAACTGTGTCCACTTAAACTTTTAAAAGAAAGATAAATCTTCATCTTATCTCATCAAATCTTCCTTCTTCTCATCTAAATTTCCACTAGCAAATTATACCATTTCAAAAATGTGGTGCCAATCAAGCACTTTGGATTAAAAGAAAGTAACTCACTAGCAACACTGCAGTACGTGAGAAAGTCTAAGAATTTGCCACTGCAGTATGTTAGACTTTCTTAGCAGTAAGAAAACTTTATTTGATCTTGGGACAAAAAAAAACAAAAAAAAATCTGGCAATCAAAATGACAAAATAAAAAAGAAGAAACATAAAAGATCTGCTTGTAAACTGTGTCCACTTAAACTTTTAAAAGAAAGATAAATCTTCATCTTATCTCATCAAATCTTCCTTCTTCTCATCTAAATTTTCACTAGCAAATTATACCATTTCAAAAATGTGGTGCCAATCAAGCACTTTGGATTAAAAGAAAGTAACTCACTAGCAACAATGCAGTACGTGAGAAAGTCTAAGAATTTGCCACTGCAGTATGTTAGAATTTCTTAGCAGTAAGAAAACTTTATTTGATCTTGGGACAAAAAAAAACAAAAAAAAATCTGGCAATCAAAATGACAAAATAAAAAGAAGAAACATAAAAGATCTGCTTGTAAACTGTGTCCACTTAAACTTTTAAAAGAAAGATAAATCTTCATCTTATCTCATCAAATCTTCCTTCTTCTCATCTAAATTTCCACTAGCAAATTATACCATTTCAAAAATGTGGTGCCAATCAAGCACTTTGGATTAAAAGAAAGTAACTCACTAGCAACACTGCAGTACGTGAGAAAGTCTAAGAATTTGCCACTGCAGTATGTTAGAATTTCTTAGCAGTAAGAAAACTTTATTTGATCTTGGGACAAAAAAAAACAAAAAAAAATCTGGCAATCAAAATGACAAAATAAAAAAGAAGAAACATAAAAGATCTGCTTGTAAACTGTGTCCACTTAAACTTTTAAAAGAAAGATAAATCTTCATCTTATCTCATCAAATCTTCCTTCTTCTCATCTAAATTTCCACTAGCAAATTATACCATTTCAAAAATGTGGTGCCAATCAAGCACTTTGGATTAAAAGAAAGTAACTCACTAGCAACACTGCAGTACGTGAGAAAGTCTAAGAATTTGCCACTGCAGTATGTTAGACTTTCTTAGCAGTAAGAAAACTTTATTTGATCTTGGGACAAAAAAAAACAAAAAAAAATCTGGCAATCAAAATGACAAAATAAAAAAGAAGAAACATAAAAGATCTGCTTGTAAACTGTGTCCACTTAAACTTTTAAAAGAAAGATAAATCTTCATCTTATCTCATCAAATCTTCCTTCTTCTCATCTAAATTTTCACTAGCAAATTATACCATTTCAAAAATGTGGTGCCAATCAAGCACTTTGGATTAAAAGAAAGTAACTCACTAGCAACACTGCAGTACGTGAGAAAGTCTAAGAATTTGCCATTGCAGTATGTTAGAATTTCTTAGCAGTAAGAAAACTTTATTTGATCTTGGGACAAAAAAAAAAACAAAAAAAAATCTGGCAATCAAAATGACAAAATAAAAAAGAAGAAACATAAAAGATCTGCTTGTAAACTGTGTCCACTTAAACTTTTAAAAGAAAGATAAATCTTCATCTTATCTCATCAAATCTTCCTTCTTCTCATCTAAATTTCCACTAGCAAATTATACCATTTCAAAAATGTGGTGCCAATCAAGCACTTTGAATTCAAAGAAAGTAACCCACTAGCAACACTGCAGTACGTGAGAAAATCTAAGAATTTGCCACTGTATGTTAGAATTTCTTAGCAGTAAGAAAACTTTATCTGATCTTGAGACAAAAAAAAATCTGGCAACCAAAGTGACAAATAAAGAAGTAAAATAAAATATCTGCATGTAAACAATTTCCACTTACACTTTTAAAAGAAAGATAAATCTTCATATTTGCATTTGTGTCCGCTATATAATACTTTTCTTACGTAAAAATGTTAAATGAAAAATGTTTTATCTTTAATGGTTCTCCTTTTTAAATGTCTTTTATCAAAATTATTATTAAATGCAGAATTTGTGAAAGCTGTAATCACTTTTCCTGAAAAAGTTTTTATATTTCTCATAAGAGTACTCTACTTCTAAAAGAGTTATACCACTTCTGAAAAATGTTAGAGTATCATTAAAATATGGAGTCAATATGAAAATAAAGGAAATTTTTCGCGCCAGTGAAAATTTTTCTCAGTCGAAGAGATTTCGGAAAATAAATGAAATGGCAGAATTTCTATACGTTTTCTGCTACTTAAATAATTTTTAAATTATTCATTGAAAAAGTGTCATTTTGTTATTCAAGTTAAGGCATCTCACTGCGTTTGATTTATTTTTTTTTTAAATAAAACAAACATAAATGTATTGCGGATTGTTTAAAATAAATTATTTTATAAAAAGACAATTTTAACTGCGCATATGAATTTACACATGCAAGAGTAACAATCTAATATTAAGTTTAATGTTAATGTTAATTTATCATGTTTGTCTCTAAAACATGTTTGTTGGACATGAAAATATTTATTTGGAAAATAATAGTATCCGAAAAACCTATATTTCAGTTTTAAAAAAAACTGAAAATACTCTGTAAAAATTACTCCGTAACGCTTCAAAAAATCCGTAGCAGAAAAAAAAACTATGCTTATTTAAATATCGAAAATATATTGGTTTCCGAGGTTTATAAAGACAACGCTTTTTGGAATATAATTTAATCAAAAATTTAATACAATAACTTTCATGAAAGATTGTTTATTAAGACAGGTGCATAAAGAAGTGAAACATATCGAAACTAGTCGTATGAGCCAATACCAAAACTTTCTTCTATCCCATACAAGTGTCACATGCACCAAAAACGAAACAGCACCAATTTATGTCAATGTCTAACTGAATTTAGAGTTTTAATAAATCCTGGGGATTAGTTGTTGACACTGACCATCGCTAAAATCGTGTAAATCTAGAAAAATGCAGTATAGCAGCACCATCTATTGGGAAATTTACACCAAAACCTAATTAACAACAACTTATGTCAACGTCTAACTGAATCTGAAGTTTTATGAAATTCTGTGAATTAGTTCTTGACACATAGCTATCGTGAAAATCACGAAAAAAGTAGCATAGCAGCGACACCTGTTGGGATGTTTACACCAAAACGTAACCAGCATCTATTTTTGTCAAGGTCTAACAGAATCTGATGTTTGATGAAATTCTGTGCATTAGTACTTGAGATATAGCTACCGTGAAAATCATGGAAAAAGTAGTGTAGCAGCACCACTTGTTGGACTGTTTATACCAAAACGTAATAACCGTCTATTTATGTCAAGGTGTAACAGAATCTGAAAGTTGGTGAAATTATGTGCATTAGTTTTTGAGATATAGCTATCAGGAAAATCTTGAAAAATACAGCATAGCAGTGCCACCTGTTGGGGGATTTACATCAAAAACTAATCAACACCAATCTATATCAGGGACTAACTGAATCCAAAGTTTTATTAAATTCTATGCATTAGATCTTGAGATAAATTTTTTGTCACAGACAGACAGACAGAGTTACACACTCACAGACAGATATTTTCTAAAAAAAGTTGAATCGTGTTCAGGATCTTCTACAACGTATAAATTCATCGAAAACCGGAGGCCAAAAAATTTCCTGAATCCAATACTTTCTTCTTGTAAAGATAGAAGAAAGTAAAAATGAGATATAAATAAATTATCACAATGTCAGTTAATACATAGTTGGGCAACCTTCACTCTTAATTACGGCCTTACAACGCCTCCCCATAGACTGAACCAAGTCTTTTAGTTCTGAAGCTGTTAAAATGGGACTTCAAGATTAAATTATTGCTTCTGTTAATTGGAGTTTATTGGTGCGTTGTTTCTGTTCAACACATTTATTCAATCGATTCCATAGATTTTCAATTGGGTTAAGGTCTGGGCTATACCCCGGCAATTCTAAAACTGGAATATGATTATATTTAAACCCCTTTTTACACACTTTAACAACATGACATGGAGCAGTGATGGAACAGTAGCACATCATTTGGGCGATTGTCACCGCGAAATTTTTATAGTATTCTTCGGTTTAAAAAACCTCTGTAACAGTAGATTGTTTCGATTGGATTCCCAGTTGCTAACAACTCCACATCCTGTACATGAGTATTTGTGTATCACATCTTAAAGAAGCCATGAAAAAAAACACAGAGTATAAAAGTAGCAAAAATGCACTTTAAAATGAAAGAAAAGCAGAGGATTCCACCGTCAACTTCAACAGCCAATCCGAAATAAGTAAGATAGTCAATCAAAATTAGCTTGCGTAAAGCAGCCAATCATATTTCATTCAGCCCATAAATAAGACGAAAAATACTATTTAAATTTAGTAGTTTATGGTGCGCCACTGTGTTTCATCATTGCATGGAGCTGTATCCTGCTGAAATATAAATCCTTATTATCTTGGAAAATACCAAGTGCGGAAAACTTCAGTTGGGATTGAATGTATTTTTGGGCATTCATATTCCCATTAATCACACGAATTCTCTCCACGCCTTTTGATGTCACAAAACCCTATATCGTTACACTGATTGAATGCTTCATGGTGTGTGTAATGCAATTAGGATTCATATCCCCTCTGATTCATCTCGTTACGAATTTAATACCATCACTACCAAACAGCAAGATTTTAGTCTCGTGAAACCAAATAACACTACCCCATTGTTCCGCTGTCCAGTTAATATGCGTTGTAGCCTTATTTATTCTTTTCAACCTTTGTTGGAGAGATAAAAAGGGCGTTCTTTCGTTCAGTCTACGCTGAACAGTCCTTGCACTCAACAACACACTGACTTGCCCCATTTCACTTTGTATACGTCCAGATGTTTTGTTCTGTCAGCTAGGGGCTGTTCAGAACCGAAGATCAGGCGGCGCGCGGGGGATGGAGATTAAAATATGGAGTGAGTCTGTACTGTGAATGAAATTGAAAGGCCCGCGTTCATTATCATTGATTTGGACATTTGACAAATTTGCGTATTTTAATGATATTTTGTTGAAGTTTTCAAGTGAACTTGGTGGCCGAATGGTTAGAGCACTGCTCTTGATTCTGGAGTGTGCGGTTTCGATTCCCCTAATTTTTTTTTGATTTTTCTATTTTTAACACTTTCCAATCTAGTTGAAAAGTGTTTATGACTTCGGTTTGTCTGGCCGTCTGCCATATGGCCGTCTGGCCGTCTGCCGTCTGTCCGTGCTCTAACTCCCGTAAATATGCTCGGATTGTCCTGCAATTTTTATATGTTATTATCGTTATCTATAGCATGTTCCCTATTTCAACTGAAATGTGTAGCACATATAGTTTTTTTACAGGGACACTCAAAAGAATTTCGTTACATTATGGTCTATTGGGAAAAATCATTTGCGGTTTATTTTAATGATGTTACACAATTTCAAACACATTGTAATTGATATATATCACTAAGGTGCATTACAAGAAGCTTAATATGGAATAGGGTTGTAGTTACTTTACAGGGACAGTCAAAAGAATTCCGTTACATTACGTCTATGGAGAAAAATCGTTTTCGGTTTAATTAAATAATGTTTCACTATTTTAAATGCATTGAAATTTATATGTATCACTAAGGTGCATTACAAGAGGCTTATTACAGAATATTTTGTGTATAGCAGTCATCGTTCATTTACAGGGACGCACAAAAGAATTATCTACTGTCTGTTAACAATAATTACTGGAAGTGCGTTTTAAGTTGCTGAACGCGATTTTAAATTTAACTTACTTTTTGTCTATTACTTGGTGAGTATAAATTCTGCAGATCATATGCAGGGCAGCACAAAAGTTCGTGAACACATTTCCGTTTATTGACAGAAACTCCAGAAGGAGGATTTTAAACTGTGCTACGCGTTTCGTAACTAAACTAAAATTTAGCATCCTATGTAGTATATATACAAATCTATAGATCATATACAGGGCTGAATAAAAGTATTCGGATATTTTTCCGAATATTGTATATGTTGGAAATATATGTTGGAAATTCCTGAAATTACGTATTTAAATATGTTATGCTTTTTCCAAATTGTTTACTTAGATGTTATCTTTCAGCTTATTAAACGGTAATGATTTGTAAAATTATTTTGGAAGCGTTGGAAAGTGTTACATAATCTATGCGTGACGCATGATTTTTCGTTCTTGTTTAATTTAAAAATGTTTTATTGGTTGCTTTGTATTTTTTATGATTAATGGAATATATTTTATAAAAGTAAAATTTGATATTATTAACAATTACTTATTTAATTAAATACGACAAATTCAGCTATTTTACAATTAAAATTTTACATTACAGTGTCTTTTAATAATTAAACATTATTATTATTTTTTTCTTTTAGCAAATGTAAAATAAGTAATGAAAATATGATCAATTTGCACGAATTTCTCCAGGTTTTTATAATGAGTACTTCAACAATGAATTTTTAGTACGAATAGAATGCAAAGCATATTTTACAATGTAAAAAATATTATAAACTAGAAATATCAGTACCTATTTTTGTAAAGAGGTAAAATACATGCGGTTTACTGTCTAGTTTCGTAATGAATGTGAATAAAATATAGTTAGAATGTTTATAAATTTTCTACTGAATGTATAAGTATTTTAGCATTTGTTTCTCGTGTTTTATGATGCTTGTTGCAATATAATAAATAATGCAATTTACATCAAAAAATGAATTTCAAGAAAAATATATTTTTAGAAATTAATAATTATGTTTCAACAATGTTGTTATCGAAAAATATATTTTAATAAAATGTACAAAAGCATTTTTATCAAATTTTAACAAAGATTTTATTTTACTATTACAAATAATTAAATAAATCTTTTAACATGTTGGTATCACGACCTTGATTTATTAACATTCTATTTATCCTAAGAAATATAAAGCAACTGATAAATCATTTTTAAATTAATAAAAATAGGGAAGAAAAATCTGAAGGAAACAGCGAGTATGGACTTTGTATCCATATCTTCCAAGTTCATCTGTGTAGGGCAACCCAAACGTCGGTAAAGTACGTAACAATTTTTGGTACTTTTCGGTTAGCCGGGCAATAGTGAAAAAATATAAATATATATATACATATATATATCTACATATATGTTTGTGTATATATGTATGTATATACATATATGTGTGTATATATATTTATATTTGTTTCACTAGCGCTCGGCTAATCGGAAAATACCTTTTTTTTTTTTTTTTTGAGAGTTTACATTAATTTTATTGGAACCAATACTGTGTTTCAGAAATTCGGTGATCCGAACGTCCTCTCCCTTGTTAGTTAAAGGTGCACTGTTTATAGAAAATTAACCTTTATTTTGTTACATGCATTGTTTTGTACAATATATATATTTATGTAACTGCCGTCAACTAAACTAATCTATCAGTTTTAGTAGGTGCTGTAGTTTTAGAGACATGTAAGTTGACAGCAGTTATGTAATAATATGATGTATATATATATATATATATATACATCATACTTTGGTATACTATTATTTTTATGTTGGATCATAAGGATTAAAAAATCATTTTAGAATGTCAAAAAGTTGAAAATTTTCAGATATCCAATCATGCTGCTACAGCTGTATCAATCAACCTACCAAACCAAGTAAAACTATAAACACAAAAAAAGCCCAATCACGAGATCAAACCACTCACAGATTTTTTCCCAGCGCGAGTGAAAATTTTGCGGGTTATGAACGCTGATCGGGCTAAATCAGATCACGTGATACTTTCACGAATATTTTGGATTTTTTTTGAGTAAAAGTAGGCATTTATTCCTATTACAAGAGTCACTGTTTTGGAAAGATAAGGATATGTAGTCGTTGTTTTTACCTGTTCTGAACTATAAAAGCATGAAATAATTAAATTATTACAAATACTTGCTCTGATAAGACCTACTCCATACGCAAATCTCCTTCGCCCACGCGCCGCCTGATCTTCGGCTCTGAACAAAGTCCTACGCACAGTGTCTTGATTCTTCTATCATGACTTGCTGCTGTACATCTTTTCTTGCCTTTACCAGTTCGGTTTCGTAATTAGTCTCCTTCTGATGAATCAGTCTCCTTCTACCCCTTCAAAACTTTAGAAATACCACCTTTGGCTACACTTTCCCCAATTTGCTTTCTAAATTCTTCATATCTGTAACCTTGTTCAACTAAAAGTATTCTACATAAACTCTTTGTGTTATTTCTTTAATGTTTCTTATGTTTTACATCCAACTCTAATATCAATCACACAAAGCACTGACAAATATTCGTCTCACAGCAGCAAAACATGACAACAACAGTTGAATCCTGTAGTTATCTGATTGTCTCACTGCCTAAATAGGATTACACCTGATTGGTTGTCTAAACACTCATTCTCATTGGCTGTATTAATATAAAGTAAAGCTACTTCATGTTAACTAAACAACTTGTGTTTATTTGTGTGTGTGTATTTGTCTATAACTTTTGATTAAATTCTAATAATTTAATAACATTTATTCCATTACATTCTAGATTAAATTATCTTTCCACTGATATATAATTTCATTGTATTACATAAACAGAAAGTGGTGTTATGAGCCATCAAATCTCAACACACTTTTTCGAAAAGTTCGCCACAATTTTGGCCACTGCTGTAAGATAAGAGTCATAATCACGTTAGAAATCATGACCAGAAATTAATAGGTGTAACGCCAGAGCTTGAGTCGTATGTGGTGGACTACCCCCTTTGTCTTCACATGCACTTGATATATCTAGCAACTTTTTTTTGTAGACCTTAAAGTCCATTGTATACTAAATGGATTTTTGTTACTGTCATGGATCCTGTTTAAAAAATCCCCATCACTTTCATTAGGGAAACTACACACACTAATATATAACGGATTCTAAATTATATTTGAAAAAAGATCAACAATATTACAGCGCCTAGAATAAATAGTGTGGAAAACGGTTTTACCGTTTTTTAAATCAAATTTTTCGAATTCAAACCGGAAATTCTGAAAAAAGAATTTTTACTTTAAGAAGTCACAAAATATCTGCCATTAATTTACGAAAAGAACACTATAAGGAATTTCTGGTGTGAATGCGAAATTTCGGAATTTAAAAAAAGCCAAACTGGTAATGCTTTAAAAAGTGTTAAAACATTGTCGCCGATAAACGTGCAACAATACGGTACAATAATAGAGCGATCGCAGCGACACCTGCTTTAGAAATAGATTTACCTCTAGCAAAAGTAACCGTTTCACTATAGACAACATGAACATAATTTCTGTTAATAAAATCTTCTTAGAATATATTTTAGATGTAACTGATTTTGAAGTTAGTTTTCTATCATTTTGGGGAATTAATCTTTTCCACTCTTCTAGCAGAGATTCATCCTTTGGTATGCTAAATAGGGATAGTTTCTAGTTTGCTGTCTTATATCGAGTACTGCAACCAGTCACAAAAGAATGCGTATCACGTTTTTTGGTCATGATTAATATCATTCATATTTTCAAAGCTTATGAAAATCACTGTCCAAGTCAAAAGAAATAAGGTATAATTTAATTATTTAAAATATTTACCACCAGCTGAAACGTTTTCTCAGTTCGATTCTTATACAATGCTTGCGTTGAAAAGAGCTAGTAGACAGTTGTGTAGCCAGAAAGGGGGGTGCGGGGGGTGCTCTAGAAAACAGTAATATTATAAAGTTTTCTTCGCCTTTAATATCGCAAAAAATTCTCTAATTAGATAAGGCAAACATATTTTTATAAAATTAGTGGTATCTAAACCATCTGGACCTCCGCTCTGTCTACACCACTGCTAGAAAATGTCGCTGCGATCGACCCATTATATTTTTCAGCATCGTTCTACATTTATCGGATTTAATTTTTTAGCACTATTTTGTAGCCGTTTGCCACACTATGTATTCTAGGCGCTGTAACAATATATACAACACAGAGCGGTCCGCTTTGTGTTCGCAGCGTGAAAAATTTATTGAAAGTGTTTTCTTTACAAGTAAAATATCTTTTTAATAATTTTGCTTCATAACTGGATATGATGCTTAACACAATGTAAGAAATCTTTGCTAGATGCAATAATCAAATTACAGTTAGTTTACCTAATTTTGATTCAGTCATGTTTGAAAAAATCAGACTAAGTTTACTTTGTATTTGTTTTAAAATCATTCATTTGTTATTCAGGTAGAAATGCTTCAGACTTGAAAATTTGTAATTGAACTCTGTGTATTCTAGAAAAATAATAATATATACAGGATTTGGTCATAAAGAAACCATTTCGTACAATGTTCACCATCGTACCATTTTCGAGATAGCAATGCTAACTCAGCAGTTTGCCGCTATTTTGCGCTGTAACTGGTCTCATCGATTAGCGCATAGGCTCTTTACAATATCTTTACACCACGTTTATGACTACAGTTATCGCCGTTCTAAAAGTAATAGGGATGGACAGGACTTTAGTGAGAACCCTGTATATATGTAACCGGATCATTAAAATGTTCCGTTAACTCTGGCATTCTTAAATCGAGGTTATACTGTACTTTATTTTAAATTTTTATTGAGCAAACAAAACTTTAATTACTTAGAAAACTCGTCGTTGTCATAGTTGTTTTATTCAGCTATGAAATATTTCTGTAAGTTTCACAAATGAAATATTTCTGCATTCTGCTTGTATTTACAACATGAAGAGATTTATCTACATTTGTGTATTCTGTTCTCATAAAAGGTTTACATTTTCAAATGAATACGCTACGATTCATTTATCAAAATGCAACAGCTTTAAATCTACATTTCAAATGTAACCTACACTTCAGAAGCGTAGAATATAACTCTCAGAAAATGCATAAACTACATTAAACTATACGCTTATATTTAAAGCAACATTATTAATACTTTGCTGTTTACTATTTAAATGTTTACTAAGTTAGCAGTTTTTTCATATCCATATGGTTTAAATTTTGTACAAGTTTAGAATATTCGTGATGAAACGTAAAGTCATTATGTAAAGTATACACTTCTTCACAAGCGTAGCGAAATGCGTGTGCGTTACTGACAGTATTTTTATATACTACATTTGGCCTTATTTAATTCATAACGTTCAATGATTAAATAAAGCCAAATGTAGTATATAATTATACTTGTAGTAAAGTGATCGACCCCCCCCCCTTACGCTACGCCACTGCTCTTCTTCAATATTTAATAAATTAATATTTTTAGGGCAAAGGTTTAAAATGAAAGAAGATAGAATAAATATAATTTAGTCTTTAATATTAAGTCAATATTAATTACATCATTGCCTAATATTGAGCCTATTGCATTCATTGACATGAAATATTTCCTTAATAAGGATTGTTGATATTTTGCTAATTATGCGCCAATATTTGATAAAAGTAATTATCCAATGTAAAGCCAATAAAACTACTATTGTCATTTCACTGAAAATATTTCCAATAAAAAGCCAATATCTGTGCATATTAGCATTAAATTGGATATTTATTTCCAACGAAGCGCCAATATTTGCTCAGTACTTTTTTATTGGCTTTACATTGGCTAAATACTCTGTCCAAATATTGGCATAATATTATAAAAATGTCAACAGCCAGTCATTGAGCCAATATTTTCTTGCTACTACAAATATAAATATGAACCACGCTAAAACATATCGCAGTGTGTAAAGATGTATGTTTCACGCAGCAAGAAAGTTGGTAAATCAGACATAGAACAAATGAATTTCACTGTAGTAAATTAGATGATCGAATTGAAGATTGATGATTGAATTGAACATACTACTTCATATGAGGGGGTTAGAATTGCAGTAGCGTAAGTCAAAATTTAGCAATATGAGAAATGAAGTGTTTTGTGAAACTTGTCGTATTGCCGTTGCATTAAGTGGTCCAACTTGTTTTTCCCTCTAGCGACTCACTGAGTGAAGTATGACTTATTTGACTGTCTCATGGAACAGAAATTAATATACGTTCAGTAAAAGTGTGGTTATCTAGATTTTTAAAAATTTTGACTTACTCCACTGTCATTCTAACCCCCTCATATCGTACTTTCATTTCTGCCAACTTTTCGGTATTTTTCAAGTCATAAAATATACGTCCTACCAGAAAATTTATTTAGTAAAATTATTTAAAAAATATTACATGTTTTTTAAATGCCTTTAGTTAGTATACTCTTGGTGAAGCATTACGCAAAAACTAAGTATAAAAAACAATATATACATTTTAATCTGTAAAATTTAGGATTACGAATTAAGTATGTTTTATATCTATTTTTAAAAATTTTAAGTTTCTTTTTAATTCATTTTTTAAACTTAACACAGCATTCTCTGTACTTAATATAAAACAATACATCAAAATTTAATTTCCTTGTAACCATCTTAAAAACCTACACTTAAATGAAGACACTCTAAAGTTAATGTTAAACCAATGGCAGCGTCCTTTCAAAATTTCATGTTTTCATTTTTATATTTTTAAATATTTTTTTTTCTCTCTCTTATTTTTCTTTGCTTAACACTTTCTGGGGCGGTGGTATGTTTATAAAACCACTTAATTTTAATTCCCAAATTCCACAATGGCACCAGAAATTTGGTACATAATTTTCCGTTTATTATGTATGCGAAATATATCTTTTTCTTATTTCCAAATAAATTTGTTGGTAAATTGGTTGGTTGGGCTAACACCGGTTAGTCCTTCATTTCAACATTTTAGTAACGGAAGTGCTTTGCCCCTGAAAGGGTTAAGATATCTGAAGTCGATGTCTAAAAGGTACTTTCGTACTTTTTCGATTATCTGAGGTCAATGTCTAACCGGGTACTTTCGTACTTCTTAGATTTTAGTTGCAGTATTTTTTTTTCTGAGTACATTTTTTCTTTGCATGAGATATCTGAAGTTGATGTCTAACCGGGTATTTGCGTGCTTTTTCGATTATCTAAAGGTCGATGTCTAATCTGGTACTTTCGTACTTCTGCGATTTTGGTTGAAATGATTTTTCCTGAAGACACTTTCACTTTCAAAACCGATGAAAGTGAAAGTTTTCTCAGAAAAGAAAAACTGCAACCGAAATCGAAAAAGTACGGAAATACCCTGTTAGACATCGACCTCATATATCCTATGCAAAATTAAAATCATTTAAAAATATTGAAATGCAAACGTGAAATTTGAAAGGAAATGCGCCATAGATTTAACATTAGCTTTCGATGGTCTTTGAGTTACCGTTCATCGATTCGAAAAGCTGATAAACTTCGGGATTTTGTTTTCATAAAAATAATAGAATAACACAAAAACCCACCCTAATTTACCCAATTATTATTCATACTTTTTTCTATGAAAAATATTTTTATTATACACCTTGCTAACCCGCCCAGCGTTTCCCGAGTCCGAGATAATTACAATCCATCCCGGAAAAAGGCGTTAACCCCCTCCCTCCCCATACCCGCAAATATAACGAATAATTTGTTCAAGAGAACCACCGTCACCTACATTAACGCGATCATTAAAAAAATAATTACATTTTTCTGATAATTAGAACATAACGAAAACGCTACGCTAAAATAGCCGGCAGATGACACCCCTTCCCGACCCCAATTTCAAATCTATATCTTAATTAGTTACCTAAATTTTTGTTCATTAGTAAAAATTGGCAATTATTTCCTTTCATTTTCCAAAATAAATGGAGGGATCGACCAGAGAAACAGATCTCTTTGTAGTTCAGTTTTTAATGAAAGCAGATCCCTGTCTGAAACTTTCTCGGATTATTTTCACTGGCTCCGGCAAATTTTTGGCAGTTTTTTGCATACATTAAGAAAAATTACCGACCGAATTTTTCAAAAATCACATAATCAGATGTAGAATTTTTTTTACATATGCTCAGAAATTTTCAAATTGATATCTCACTTAGTTTTCTTGAAATTCGCTAATTAGTCAAATAATTTCGAATTCGTTCATTTCCGCTTGCAAATCCAATGTGCCTGTTCGTTTCTTTCGCCATTTTGATTTAAAAGATGTCATTTTAGAAGCGATGGTTAAAGAGAATCTAATTAATATCTTGGGTAATTATCAAAATATTAAAATTCTGAGACTCAGGTGCACATGGCCAGACCTTGGACTATCCACACCTAAATTTCCAGACTTCTAGGTGGGCTAGATTTTGCTAGCCATCGCAGAGAGATAAACACACTTACACACACACACAGAGCGAAACTTTCTTTTATTAATACAAATAATTATTAAAATTGATACAGATATTTTCCATCGCATACGAGTAGGCTGTATGCGCCTCACTCGGTGTCGTGTAGTGCACAGCTTGTCAAAGTCATCTGAAAAAAAAATCAAATTTGTCGTAAAACATAGTAAAATTGATGTGGGATATGAACCTATTTTTAGTGAAATTGAACAAAAATTAGTAAAATAGAAGTTGTTTGAAAAACGCATTTTTTTTTTTCGCCTTTTATTCCATAACTTCAACGTGGCTCAAAAAAATTTTTTTTTTTAACTATGACACCACAAAATGAATAATTTGTAATTTCCAAATAGAAAAATATGATTGATGGGTCAATTTAAACGCTACTTTAGACGACCCGCTGAAAAGCGGCGTTTCGAGAAAAACGTTTTACTAAAGAAAAAGAGACTACATTTTTTAGCTAATCGTAATATTTTGCAACTTACAGTTAGTTACTCCATTATTCCTGGATGAAGCAAAGAACGCAACACCAATGTTGCCAGTCCGTCTGTTTTTCTTACCTATCATACGTAGTATAGGGTAAGTCTTGTAGTAGTTTTGAAAATCGAAAAAATTTTTTTTGACGGATTTACACGTTTAAGACACTGGAGATTCCGAAAAACATATTTTTAGAAAAAAAAATGACGTCCTTCTGTCTGTGTGTGTGTCTCTGTGTGTGTGCCTGTAAACGCTCTATCTCCCGAAGAAATTGAGATAGAGACTTGAAAATTGGTATGTACTTAATTTGTAATAATGGAAATAAGCTTATTGAATTTCAGTAACCTCGATTATACGGAACTATTTTTTTCGGACTCTCAAAATATTCGTTCTGATAAAAGGTAAATAAAAATTTTCGATATTGTTTATTTTAAGGAGTGAGTATAAAAGACAATAAAAAAAACAAATTATGCTTAAAGAGTGAAGTCGATCGGATACTGAGTTCCCGAGATATTTGGAATCCGATTTTCTACACTTTTCGATTTTTCATGACCCTGTATTTCATTCAAAATTCAATTCAAAGATATATTTTAATTGGAAATGAGACGCTTAATCCGACGCAGTAAATCGTTAGTTAATGGGATTATCATTTTTGGAGTTATAAGGATGTTTCTTTTACGCAACTCAGTAATAGAGCATTTAATGTTTATGACGTCTTCAAGTCGCGACTTTATTCGAATTGCAGTGCATTTTATAAATACACATGTTTTATTTTCATATTTTATATTATGCATATCCATGATGGGTAAGTATTACGGTGGCCCCCAACGACTAGTTTATTTATTGAAACTAATTGATTTGCCACCACTTTTTTTAAAATAGCTTAATTCACCTTATTTTATTTGTCATTTTTTACTTCTTAAAAAGGTGCAGTAATAAAACAATCTGAATTTTTATAAAATTAGTAAAATTCTTTACAAAGTTAACATTAAGTAAAATTTTTAAAAATAACTAGCAAACTGGCAAAACTGCTCAGAACGCGTACAGGCAATCCCGTATACATGTTTTTCAGCCGTTCCGTATTCGGCTTCAATTAACTGTAACTTCTTAAATATTTCGAATTTTAACGAACTGTTCAAGTGGCTAATTGTACACAACAAAAATTCAAAAAATGCATATATATTTTTTCTTTTTAAACCTAGTGGTTATAATATAAGTATCTCTATTTGGAGCTGTCTGTAGCTTGAAGGAATAACCGGAATAAAACAAAATCGGCACACTCACTATTCGAGAAAGAGGAAGAAGTATGCAACAATAAAAAAAATAATTGCAATAACCACCGACAGATGGCGCTTTTAAATGCGGAATGTAATGTGTAATATTGTGTACCGTGGAGGTATCGCAAACCTCAATGACTTTCCCGCATGTCAAAACATGTGCGAAACATCACTCCTGATGCGTTACATTCCGCAGTTGAGCACGTCGTGCACCGCCTGAATTGTGTTGTACAGCACAATGGCCATGTAGAAACTTAAAATGATCGGCACCGCCATGCGAAAGCGCAACCGGATTCACTGTGACATTTTCCAATAAATTAGGTGTGCCATCCGGTTTAACGCCTTAATTCTTTGTTCTTTTTTTACACAGTACATTTCACGCTCAGTAGCGCCATCTGTCGGTGATTATTGCAATTATTTTTTTTGTTATTCCATTCTTCTTCCCCCTTCTCGAAAGTAAATGTACCGATTTTGGATTCATTCGAGTTATTCCTTCAAGCTCCAGGCAGCTCCAAATAGAGATACTTGTATTATAAACACCCTGTATATATATATATATATATAATGTAACTTCGTCTTAACTAAATCAATATTATTGGAATACGTTGCAGTGCTGACATGTCTCCCGATATTTAAGTAGCACTATTTCCGAATAGAAATATTCGTTTTACTTAATATCAGAAATTTGAGATTAAATAAGATGAATATTCATTAACAGTGATACTCAAAAATCCGGAGACTTCATAGCAATACAGTAAAAGTAAAATAATACAGAATGTTTCATGTATCACTATGAATTTCCTTGCGCTGAATCATTTTATTTACATAAAATGGAATACATTATGAATTATATAGTTTAGTTTCGTGCTTGGTTTCCATTTAATCTTAAAAACATTACAGTTCATCAATCAAAATTCAAAAGCTCTAAATCTGAAATTCAAATGAAACTTGGGATTTGAACGCGTAGTATACATCTCGTAGAAAGACTACGATTCACAAAAAGCTTTTATATTCAAATAGTTATTCCTGGTCAGCGGAGAAGGAATTTAAACTTTGAAATTTATGATACAAAATTTTCAATTAGGTTGATGTCTTTAGAAATCGACCTATGCAGTAGCTCCGTTTATATATATCTATCTATATATAGGGGAACTTTGTGTATTATGCTATGGTATTTACATTTGAGGCAATATCACAGCTCGAAATTGTTTACCACTCGAAAACAGAATACAATCACAAACTTCAACTGTCTGTGATTAGTTATTTGTAGACGAAAATCATTTTACGAAGTTCCATGACATGCAAACAAATAATAATAATGAAAAACTTTTTTGGAGGGTAATATGAGATAGTCGCGGGAAATATGGAATAGGGGGTTAAAAATAAAGAAAACGAACAGAATTTGGGAAAAAACAGATGTAATGATATCAAGAAAGCATGATCAAAATACAGTGGCTAGGTAGTCAACAATATACAGGGTGGTTATAAGTATCTCTATTTGGAACTGTCTGTAGCTCGAAGGAATGAACCGCATGAAACCAAAATCGTTACACTTACTATTCGAGAAAGGGGAAGAAGAATGGAACAATAAAAAAAATAATTGCAATGATCACCGACAGATGGCGCTACTGAGTATGAAATATAATATGTAATACAAGAACAAAAAATTAAGGCGTCAAAAAGGATGGCACACCTAATTTATTGGAAAATATCACAGTGAACATGGTTCAGGTTCCACATGGTCATTGTGCTAGAGGACACAATCCAGGCGGTGCATGACCTGCTCAACTGCGGAATATAACGCATCAGATGTGATGTTTCGCACATGTTGTGATATGCGGTAAAGTCACTGAGGTTTGCGACACCTCCACGGTACACAGTATTACACATTACATTTCACACTCAAAAGCGCCAACTGTCGGCGATTATTGCAATTAATTCTTTTTTTATTGTTTCATTCTTCTTCCCCCTTCTCGAATAGTAAGTGTGCCTATTTTGGTTTCATTCCGGTTATTCCTTCAAGCTACAGACTGATCCAAATAGAGATATTTATATTATAACCACCCGCTGCTTCAGATTTGAGCAAATCACAAATACAGTGACCTCTCACATATATGCGATGTTCAGTAATTACTTTTTCGTACCACTATTTTAAAACAGTAAAATTCGATTTATAAATTCTGCGATTAAATAAAGAAAAAATTACTTTAAAAAAATCTGGTGCTGAAAAATAATCTTATAACGTATAAGTGAGAGGTTACTATATAAGGATCTGGCTTTGCACCACCATATTGATGGAGTATTATGCGATATTAGTATTCTATACAACTAGACACCACCAGTTTGTGAAAAAATTACTCTATATTTATTGGTGTGATCTAAAAAACGAGTATTACATCATAAACTGTTAATATTTCGATGTACATCATGCTTAATTTCAATGTAAAAAATATTACTTCTAATAAATAAAAAATATTGAACAATTATCCCTTGAAGTTTTCCAAATACGAAAACAAATATTTATTCACACAAAGCGTCCTGACGCCGACCGACGAACTGCGTGTTCTGGGACATTCTGAAAACGTTCTTAAGTAGTTATTATTATATTGCCTTTTGAAAATATCCGCTTGCGTTCTAATAATAACCAATATTGTGGTTAGAAAAAAAAATTAATAGATTATAAAATCGAGTCGGGAACTTTCCAAAAATCTGTGGTAGCAAAATAAACTTTGTTTCAATAAATGGCTCTTTAAATCTCGAAAATATATTGCTTTATGTGGGTTTCTAATGATAAAAAACGCTTTTCGAAATCATGGGTAATTCCGAAGAGGTTACATTATACTTTCGTCCTTGCTTATATTATATTTCTGTACATTAAGAAAGATTTGTCTTTTTTAGATGCGTTCGTAAATATATAAATACGTCGCACCTGTAGTCGTCAATTGGTCCGCCCGTCCGTGCGCATATAACATCGCAAAAAACACCCAACCGAATGGTTTGAAATTTAATACATATTATCGTTGCAGAATTTTGTCGAGTCATTTCAAATTTTATGAAAATCTAATCAAAACTTAAAAATATATTAATAAAAGTTTTCTTCATTCTGTTAAATCCAATCGTACGTAATCTATATATATGAAAGCCGTTCTTGGTATGTTTGTTCTTTATACAAATCTACAGTTTTTATCCGATTTGAGCAAAACTGGATGTGCATACTTTTTAGAATACGAGTAAAATCACTGTCTACTTTAAAAATTTCTAAGAACATTCTTTACCACTTTTTTCAAACATCTCACATAGTTTATAATTACAGAAATCTATTTTTTTCAATTTCTAATGCAAGTTCTTCCCTGTTGCCATTAAAAGAAATTGCGTAGGAAGAATATTTTTATAAACCAATAAAAATTCCGATTCACTCACCATAATTTGAAATCCGAAAATGACGTCATACAGAGAAAATAATGTCATTTTTTCGCATATTAACACGTTGACGGACACTTGCTGCTATAGCCGCCAAAGCGAATTTCACAATGTGGCATGACGGTTATAGCCGCCCAAAACGAAACGGTCGTTTTTAGACACTACGGCTATAGCAGCACAAATGTGCATTTACCGGCGTACAAGTAGAAGCCCAGTGTCATGTTTTGGAAACAATTTTTTAGGTTGAAGTTCGTTTTCCACCTGCTGTACGAGTTGCAGCTTCAGTATGCACGTGCAGGGGGGCGAGTGGTCAGGGAAAAATACAGTAAAAAAATGACATTTACCAGTATATTCTTATACAAAAATTCAAATTGTTTATTTGATCGAATAATCAACATAAATTTGTCTATAAGAATATACTGGTGTTTATCACTTTTTTTTACTGTATTTTTCCCTGACCACTAGCCACCCTGACGTGGTTGTGAAGGGAGTAGTGCAACCTAATTAAAGGTGCTGAATTAATCAAAATTAAGTTTATTTAAGAAGAAAGAGTAAAACTATACTTCTAACATTCTAAAAGTTACAAAAACATATAGTGTCAATTTTCGAACTTCACTTGTTCCTACTGTCCGTCAACGTGTTAAAATGATTACTGCAAATGCGTTTAAATGAAATAGTACATTTATTTAAATGTATTTGGAGATAAAAATAAATAGCTCCTAATTTTACTAAGGTAAATTGATTACACTGATTTGTTAATAATAAAGTGAATTGTCCAAGAAATAAAAACATATTTTTGCGTATTCAAACTTTAAGATTCAATTTATTTTACATAACCAAAAATCGTCTGTCAAATATTGACATTTAGATATCATTACATCGTAAGTTTTTTCAGCTTCAGCTTCAACCAAGGAGGCTTATTTAAGCTTCTTGGATTTAGGTGGACAATAATTACATTTAAAGAACACATAATAGTATTTTCCATTAATTAATGGGTTAATTAAAAAAGGGGGCATTAAAAGTAAAATGGTTTATCGGAAAAAAATGACGTAATTTTTTTTTCACGTAAAGCATTCCTCTTAATTTTAAAAACTAATGTATTTTTTATAAGTTCAATAAAGTGGCGTTATTTTCATTTCATTAGCTTCGAAATGATTGTCCAATTCTTCAAATAAAAAAATATATTTTTGAGAAATAATGTTTTGTATCAAAAATCAGATAACTTCAAAAAGCAATTTTAGCAAATTCTGTTTAAATTACATTGTGAATATAATTTCTTAGTTAAATTTAGTATTTAATAATATCAATATTTAAAATTTTTCTATGAGTACAATAATATTGGATTTCTTTAAGCTCTTTCATGTTTTAAATAGGTAATTCACGATAATTCACTCATGTTGCACTCAAGTAAAGGCGTGTTTCTCAACAAATTGGAGGCGGAAAATAACAATACATTCAGAGCTAGTAATTCATAATGAATTGTTTCCGTCATATAATATAATGTACCCTAACTACTTGAGAATTACGGTAATTTTAGCGGAACTTCAAGTAGTAATTTAGCTCAACGTTTTGCATAGGTTAACTTGAGTAGACAAACAACAAACAAGTTTATTAACAAACATGCACATTATCTAGAAATATAAATGCATATTTGTACATGGTTCTTGAAGTGAAAGAATCGTTTTTAGCTAGACAAGTATCAGCTCATAGGAAAAACTAGCCTCGGTGAAAGTTGCGTCATATTTTAAATCATGTGCCAATTTTCATTCAGAAACAATTAGTATTTTATAGTAATTACACAAAGTAGCGTAATTCCCGCAGAATGTATTGGTCACCAAAATATAAGTTTAACATCTTTTTGCCGTACAATCTTCCAGAATATTAAATTTTGATAAAATTTAATAAATATATTACATTCGATGTAAAAGTTGTTAGCATATGCAATTTTCATTGGATAATAGGATTTGCTTTTGACATAGTTCCCGTAAAATTCAATGAAGAGTAGATGCCACTAATTAAACAAGAAAATCCCCCTCTTATTTTTTAAAGGTACCATGATTAGGGAAAGCGCAAGAGAAAAGGCGATTAAAAATCCAGGTATTATTAGTTATCTTTCTCTGACACTTATATAATTCCTTATAATTTTAAATTATTTAAATCTATAATTAAAAATATCTCTGCAAGTTAATTAATTTTGGCTCCTCCTTGGAATACATGCCTGTCAAGTTTCGAAACTCCAAAAATTCTAAACTACAACACAGAAATCAATATGATAATGTTTATCCATAATTGGGGTGCTTTTTCGGATGTTTTTCGGCATTGAAATAAATAAGCAACTCTATTGCTTAACAAATAAGCATTTAGGCTTTGAAAGTCTTTGGAGCGTGATAAATATTTTGATATTGTTGGTAGATCTACAGCTGCTAAAAGTGTAGCACTGTGAAATAAAAATACCATACATATATGATGGTTAAAGGTATTATTTTCTACTTATTTTCTTTATTTTTAAACTTTTATTCTCCACCACGTTTTAATATCTTTTTAAATTTCATATAACATTTGTTTTTAAAGATGTGAACGTGTTTCGCAATAGAAACATAATTTATGTAGAATTTTAGATTATTTTAATCAAATAAAAGTCATATCTAAAGTGATATGCTAATTAATAAATTTCCTCAAAAATATTCACTAATATAATCACTTTAAAAAAACTATTCGACACTAAAACTTAAATCAATTTCCATGAATGGAATAAATGCAAAATAGAATAAATAAAAGTGCTACAATAGAATAACAAAGAAAAGAATGTGTTACACACTTAATCTTATTGAAAAAGTATGAAATTTCAAGCTCACGAAAGAAATTTAAATAATCCCATATATAAAAACGAAAATACGCAAATTGTGATTATCAAAAGTATTTTCTACTATAAAATATTAAAGAGTTTGTTAATTGTATCTTTTGCTTAATTAATGTATTAATTTCCTTTAAATGTTACGTGAACGAAGTCACGGGTAACAGTTAGTCTATATAATAAAAGCGCCAGTCATGTGATTGAGGAAAACAAATACGGGCTAACCACATCTTTTTTCATATGCCAAGCGGCCATTTTGATTCAAAATTATTTTTTTCGAATAAAATTGCATAAAAGATACATTTTTTAAAAGATCGTTCAAGAAAATTGTTTGCTTAAGAGATGAGTTACATTCAAATATGTATAGATTCTGAGATAACTTCAATTGAAATTAGGTTGAAAGACGAATATCGCAATCCGTTAAAGTAAATAAACACAGGAGATTCGTTCATTATGAGTCATAAAAATATTAAACCATGCACGTAATGATTCGCAAAGCAAGATCTTCATGGTGAATTTTATAGCGCTGTCTGGTGTAAAAAAAAAAAAAAAAAATTCGCATCTGTAAACGTGGCATGCGTAATAAGAAAACTAATCAGATGTGTCAATCGCAAAACTTTCTTCTATCTCACACAGGTTTCGCATACACTATAAAGAATCCGCACCAATCTATATCACGCTCTAACTGAATCTAAAGTTTTATTAAATTCCGTGCCTTAGTTCTTGAGATATGACTATTGCTAAAATCATGTAAATGCTGCAAAATACAGCATAGCAGCGCCACTTTTTGGAAGATTTAGATCAAAGTCTAATCAATAACAACTTATGTCAACGTCTAACTGAATCTGAAGTTTGATGAAAATCCGTGCATTAGTTCTTGAGATGTGTTAATAATGAAAAAAGTAGCATAGCAGCGCCCCCTGTTAGGCTATTTACAGCGAAACATAAGCAGCATCTATTTATGTCATGGTCTAACAGAATCTGAAGTTTGATGAAATTCCGTGCATTAGTTCTTGAGATATAGCTTTCGTAAAATTCATGAGAAAAGTGGTTTAGCAGCACCACCTGTTGGGATATCTACACCAAAACGTAATCAGCATTTATTTATGTCAAGGTCTTACAGAATCTGAAGTTTGATGAAAATTAGTGCATTAGTTCTTGAGATATAGCTATTGCGGAAATTCCGAAAAATGCAGCATAGCAGCGCCATCTGTTGGGCGATTTTCACCCAAAACTAATCAGCCCCAATTGTTATCAGGGACTAACTGAATATAAAGTTTTATTAAATTTCGTGCATTAGTTCTTGAGATAGAGCGCCCACAAAATTTGTGTCACATACAGACAGACAGACAGACAGACAGACTCACAGACTCACAGACAGACATTTTCTAAAAATAGTCAAATCATGTTCAGGACCTTCTAAAACGTATAAATCCGTCGAAAACCGGAAGTCGAAAATTTTCATGAATCCAATACTTTTTTCTTGTAAAGATAGAAGAAAGTAAAAAAGGCTTGCTCATTCCGCTGATAGCAGACGATATAATTCATTTCACTGAAATAATAAGGTTGATTTTTTTTACATTGTAAAACTAGTTATAATACGAACGCACATCACTTGTCATATTTAAACGTACAATTTCCAACTTGTTTAAAGTGTATTAAACAAGTTTCACTGTAAATGTGTGCGTGCACATGTGGTACATTTAAATTTTTATTTTAGTACTTTCTAGAAATGCATCAAAACATGATTTGTATCTACAATAATAGACTAACATCTGGAAATGTTAATAAGGTTTTAATAATGTTGCATTTAAAATAAAATAATAATGTTTTGTTCTATGCATCACTATCAGTTTCCATGGGTACGCCAAACACACATACATACTTGCATAAAATAGAGTACTACATTAGGATTTATACGTTTTACTTTCATGGTGTGTTTTCATTTTCTCGTGAAAGCATTACGATTCATGAATCAAAATTCAAAAGCTTTAAATTTGAAATTCAAATGGAACATGGAATTTGGAGGAATAGTGGATCTATCGTGTAACGATTATTATTCACAAAAGGCTTTATGATCAAATGGTTGTTCCACTTCGTCGATAAAATTCAATTTTAGCTTTGAAATTTGTAATGTAAGGCTTTCAATTATATTTTATAATGTATTCTATTTTTTAACTGAATTTTTTTAATTCCATTTACGAGTAGCTGAGTATTTATAAAAAGTTTTAAAAATTAATATTTTGGAAAACAAGATTACTTAAGGAGAGAGTAGACAAAATCATGAAATTTGGCTAAGAAATAGATTTTTTTTTAACCATTGGGAAAATGGTTGTTACTTTCGGTGGAGAATGAACCAAATAATGTTCGTGTATTTTAAGTGCTTTTAAGGAAATTCTGTAACTTTAGAAGAATTTTTCTTTGAATAGGCAATGGAAATGCATAAAAACGTTACAAAAATGTTAAAGTTACAAAAAAGATAGATGCAAATTATCAGATATGAAAAATAAAGTAGAAATTTGGCACTTTCGTGTTATAGCGGCTCCCAAGGATGAAATATTTTTGTTTCTGTTTTCATTAATATATTGTAAATTTGGTACTTTCGTGTTACAGCGGCCTCCAAGCATGAATCGCCAATCGACCAATATTTATCGCCAAATTATAAAGCATGTATGACATTATAATAATATAAGAGTGAGAGAATACTAGACTGGATGTCGTCCAGATAGTTTAAATGGTAAAGCACTTGGGGCGCTATACCAAGGGATTCTGGATCGATCCCTCGGACATTTTTTCACTCTATTGGTTGTACGTTGTCTAGTAAAGTGATAATTCACATCCTCTGTATATCATTAATTTACAGCGTAATTTCAACTCTGCTGAAAAATTAATTAGTATATTTATATCTGACATTCGAATGAAGCTATGAATTCGGAGCCGTTGTAAATGCTTCGTGAAACGACTACGATTCACAAAAAGATTTAAGTTTAAATAGTTCAACGTTTAATAAATTTCAACAATGATATTTGTAATGCAGTTTATTCGAGTTTTTTGAAGTACTTTATATCATACAATACATCAAAATTTCATTCCGTGTAATCATGATAACTGTGTAACTATTCCTAGAAAATGTTATTACAGTTTAAATAAAATACTGAAGTTTCCATTCATGTATCTCTGTAAATTTCCTTACTCAGATGCAATTTATTTCCATAGAAAAAGAATACATTAGGATTTAAATATTTTACTTTCATGATGGGTTTTCATTCTAGCGTAAAAGCATTACGCTTCATCAATCAAAATTCAAAAGCTTTAAATTTGAAATTAAAATGAAGCTTGTGATCAAAAAGTGTCCTAAATATCAAGTCAAATGATTTCTATTCACAAAAGGATTTATGTTTGAATAGTAATTCCAGTTCAACGAAGAATGAATTTAACCTTTGAAGTTTATAATTCCAGATTTTCAATTAAATTTTAAAATTTATTCTATCTATTTAAAATATATGTATATTATAATTATTTTTTGACGATATTATAATGTATGTCTGTCATGCAAAAAATAAATGATTTTTTTTTTATTTAGCCTACTTATTATATAATACGAACATATCTCTTACTATACAAAAAACAATAAATGAACAAGTGGGAAAGTGTGATCGAAGACCGCACAAAGGGTTTAGTTTAATATTCCTTTCAAAACACATTTTTCTCGTTTTTTCGGAAATCTGAACCGATCCGATAGCGGGCGCCCGCTATTATGCTCTGTCATAATAATATCTGTCATGTGGACTAAATGCGATATTTAAAAAAATCAATTTCAAAATTAAACATGCTGTATAGAGACTTACAAAATGTTAAAATATCCCAATATTTCCATAATCGGGTTTTTACCATGATTCAATACGTTCCTCAAACTTATATATTTACTATTCTCTATTACTCATATTGATACTCTTTTTGTATTATTCTCAAACATTTGAAAAATCCGTTATGACGCCAGATTAATTTTCTTTTTAATTCTCTAATGACGTCATATTAAGCTGCTTTTTGTATTTACACATACTCATACCCCTTGTATTATTGAGAAATGTTTGAAAATTTCCTTTTTATTACCAATACGACGTCATGTTAATCTTTTTTTTTTTTTCAATGGGTGAAACTTTTTATTTCATTTTCATTTTTCACGTGGAAATATTACAATAGAAAATTAATTATTGTCGAAAGAATATTATTGTAGATTTTCAATTGTTGGTAACTGCTAAACGAAAAATGTTTAAATTTAATAGAAAAAGGCTGTTAGATTTTTGATTTTTTACCTCTCTATATTAAAATAATACAATTTTTTTCAAATATTATGATTTTGAGCTTCATAGTAGGTATTCAGATAGAAATACACAAAATTTCCAGCGTGTAATTTCTGAGAACCGGCTCCGTGACGGAGAGACAACGAAGCGGGAGTAATAGGGTTTCGTGAGATGAACGAAACCCTAGAAAAAGGGAAAGAAAATTAATTAACAAAAACACTTTATTACATTACACACATGCTATTTTTATATACTTACATACCAGGTACGTGCAGTTAGTTCTACTATGATTTTTGCATACAAAATTTTCTCATTGTCAAATTGCAGGGATGTATTAAAAATTAATATATTACAATCAAATAAGAAGGTTATACATTCTGCGATTTAACTATTAAATGCATTTTTTTTATCTGAAATATTGGCATTTTGAAACTTGCATTTTGTACATCAATGCAAAATTAAATTTTGGAAGTTTTTCATGTGTGCAGGAAAAATCCTTAGATATTACGTACTAAGTTTAATACGATTTGCGTAAATATAATATAACACCTTCCGACTAACCTGCAATTCAGAAATTCGTTCCTTTTTTGACGGAAATCTAAAAAAAAACAATACGTTTCCGAAATTTAAAGAAGCATTTCTGAAACAAACGTTTATTTTATGGTAGTATTTATTTTTTTATGGAAGTACACTGTAATAATAAGGCAAAAGTTTGCGAAAGTACGATTTGCGATATAATACAACCTTTTACGAGTGACCTGCAATTCCGAAATACGTTCCTTTATTAACGGCAATCTAAAAAAAAAACAATGGATTTCCGAATTTTAAAGAAGCGTTTCTGAAGAAAAGGTTTCTTTTATGGAAGTATTTATTTTTTTATGAAGTACACTGTAATAATAAGGCAAAAGTTTGCGAACTTATTACGATATTTAATACGATTTGCGAAATAATATAACCTTTTCCGACTAACCAGCAATTCAGAAATTCGTTCCTTTATTGACGGAAATCTTAACCCTTTCAGGGGCAAGCACTTGTGCTCCTGTAACGTTGAATTCTCACCGGAATTTAGGAAAGAATTTAGTTCAAAATAAGGAAAAGCAATATTTCACCTTTTTCCCGTCAAAGTTAAAAAAGTAAAATTTAATTAAAAGTTTCTGGTTTGAATCAGATTAAAATTAGGTGGTATATAATATATACCACCGCCCCTCAAAGGGTTAAACAAGTGGGTAAATGTGATCGAAGATCGCTCAAAGGGTTTCGTTTAATATTTTCCTTTCAAAACACTTTATCCTTTCTTTAATAAATTCAAACAAATTTCATTTAGCAACAACAACAAAAAAAAGTCATGTTTTTTATAAAGTAAAAATTTACCGGTCTATTTTTTTCCTTTTTTCGAATATCTAAACATGCCGGTTAGCGGTCCAAGCCCGCTATTATATTCTGTCATAATAATATCCGTCATACGGACTAAATGCAATATTTAAAAAAATAATTTCAAAATTAAACAAATTGTACACCTTCAAAATGTTAAAATATGCGAATATTTCCATAATCGGATTTTTATCACGATTCAATATGTTTTTCAAACTGATATATTTACTATTCTCTATTATTTATATTGATACTCGCTTTGTATTCTTCTCAAACATTTGAAAAATTAGTTAAACTTCCTATATGACGTCAGATTTTCTTTTTAATTCTCTAATGACGTGACATTAATCTGCTTTGACCACTTACACATACTCATAGTCCTTGTATTATCGAGAAATCTTAGACATTTTCCGTTTTATTACGACTATGACGTCAAACAATTTTGTTTCATATTTATCTTTTTTTCAATTGGTGAAACTTTTTATTTCATTTTCATTTTTCACGTGAAAATCGTCTGATAGAAAATTAATTATTTTAGAAAGAATTTTATTGTGGATTTTCAATCTTTGGCATCTGCTCTAACGAAAAATGTTTCAATTTAATAGGAAAAGGCTGTTAGAATTTTGGTTTTTTATCTCTATTTATTAAAATAATACGAATTTTTCAAATTTTAATATTTTGCGCTCTGCACAGCTGCTATTCAGATTTATACACTAAGTTTCAACTCTGTAAGTTACATACTTTTTGAGAATGGCTCTGTGACGGACAACGGTGCGGGGGTAATAGGGTTTCGTGAGATGACCGAAACCCTAAAAACAATACGTTTCCGAAATTTAAAGAAGCATTTCTGAAACAAAGGTTTCTTTTATGGAAGTATTTATTTTTTTTATGAAGTACACTGTAATATTAAGGCAAAAGTTTTCGAAATAATTACGAAATTTAATACGATTTGTGAAATAATATAACCTTTTCCGAGTAACCTGCAATTCCGAAATACGTTCCTTTATTAACGGCAATCTAAAAAAAAAAAAAAAAAAAAAAACAATAGATTTCCGAAATTTAAAGAAGCATTTCTGAAACAAAGGTTTCTTTTATGGAAGTATTTATTTTTTTATGAAGTTACACTGTAACAATAAGGTAAAAGTTTCCGAAAGTATTACGAAATTTAATACGATTTGTGAAATAATATAACCTTTTCCGAGTAACCTGCAATTCCGAAATACGTTCCTTTATTAACGTCAATCTGAAAAAAAAACCAATACATTTCCGAAATTTAAAGAAGCATTTCTGAAGCAAAGGTTTTCTTTATATAATTTTTTTTATGAAGTACTCTGTAATAATAAGGCAAAAGTTTGCGAAAGTATTACGGAATTTAATACGATTTGCAAAATAATATAACCTTTCCCGACTAACCAGCAATTCAAAAATTCGTTCCTTTATTGACGGAAATTTAAAAAATATATACATTTCCGAAATTTAAAGAAGCATTTCTGAAACAAAGGTTTCTTTTATGGTAGTATTTATTTTTTTTATGGAAGTACACTGTAATAAGGCAAAAGTTTCCGAAAGTATTACGAAATTTAATACGATTTGTGAAATAATATAACCTTTTCCGAGTAACCTGCAATTCCGAAATACGTTCCTTTATTAACAGCAATCTAAAAAAAAAAAAAAAAAAAACAATAGATTTCCGAAATTTAAAGAAGCATTTCTGAAACAAAAGTTTCTTTTATGGAAGTATTTATTTTTTTATGAAGTTACACTGTAATAATAAGGCAAAAGTTTCCGAAAGTATTACGAAATTTAATACGATTTGTGAAATAATATAACCTTTTCCGAGTAACCTGCAATTCCAAAATACGTTCCTTTATTAACGTCAATCTGAAAAAAAAAAAAAAAACAATACATTTCCGAAATTTAAAGAAGCATTTCTGAAGCAAAAGTTTCCTTTATATAAATATTTTTTTTTATGAAGTACTCTGTAATAACAAAGCGAAAGTTTGCGAAAGTATTACGGAATTTCATACGATTTGCAAAATAATATAACCTTTTTCGACTAATCAGCAATTCAGAAATTCGTTCCTTTATTGACGGAAATATTAAAAAAAAACAATACATTTCCGAAATTTAAAGAAGCATTTCTGAAACAAAGGTTTCTTTTATGGTAGTATTTATTTTTTTTATGGAAGTACACTGTAATAAAAAAGCAATAATTTGCGAAAATATTAAGAAGTTTAATTTGCTAAGAAGTTACGATTTGCAAAAATATTATAACCTATTCCGAGCAACCTACAATTCCAAAATACGTTCCTTTATTAACGGAAATCCAAAAAAATAACATATTTCCGAAATTTAAAGAAGCATTTCTGAAAGGGAGGTTTCTTTTATGGAAGTATTTATTTTTTTTTTATGGAAGTACACTGTAATAATTAGGCAAATGTATCCGAAAATAATGCGAAACTGAAAACGGTTGGCGAAATGATAATATAACCTCTTCCGAGTAACCTGAAATTCCGAAATACGTTCCTTTATTAACGGAAATCTAAAATACAATACATTTCCGAAATTTAAAGAAGTATTTCTGAAACAAAGGTTTCTTTTATGGTAGTATTTATCTTTTTCTATGGAAGTACACTGTAATAAAAAGGCAATAGTTTGCGAAAATATTACGAAGTTTAATACGATTTCTCGAATATATAATATAACCTATTCCGACCAACCTACAATTCCGAAATACGTTCCTTTATTAACGGAAATCCAAAAAAATAACATATTTCCAAAATTTAAAGAAGCATTTCTGAAACAAAGGTTTATTTTATGGTAGTATTTATTTTTTATGGAAGTACACTGTAATAATAAGGCAAAAGTTTGCGAAAGTATTACGGAATTTAATACGATTTGCAAAATAATATAACCTTTCCCGACTAACCAGCAATTCAAAAATTCGTTCCTTTATTGACGGAAATTTAAAAAATATATACATTTCCGAAATTTAAAGAAGCATTTCTGAAACAAAGGTTTCTTTTATGGTAGTATTTATTTTTTTATGGAAGTACACTGTAATAAAAAGGCAAAAGTTTGCGAAAATATTACGACGTTGAATACGATTCGCGAAAATATAACATTACCTATTCCGAGTAACCTGCAATTCCGAAATACTCTCCTTTATTTACGAAAATCCAAAAAAAATAATATATTTCCAAAATTTACAGAAGCATTTCTGAAACAAAGGTTTCTTTTATGGAAGTATTTATTATTATTTTTTTTAATTAAAGTACACTGTAATAATAAGGCAAATGTTTCCGAAAATATTGCGAAACTTAAAACGGTTTGCGAAAATATAAAATAACCTCTTCCGAGTAACCTGCAATTCCGAAATACGTTCCTTTATTAACAGAAATCTAAAAAAAAACAATGGCTTTCCGAAGTTTAAAGAAGCATTTCCTAAACAAAGGTTTCTTTTATGGTAGTATTTATCTTTTTTATGGAAGTACACTGTAATAAAAAGGCAATAGTTTGCGAAAATATTAAGAAGTTTAATACGATTTGCGAAAATATTATAACCTATTCCGAGCAACCTACAATTCCAAAATACGTTCCTTTATTAACGGAAATCCAAAAAAATAACATATTCCCGAAATTTAAAGAAGCATTTCTGAAAGGGAGGTTTCTTTTATGGAAGTATTTATTTTTTTTTTATGGAAGTACACTGTAATAATTAGGCAAATGTATCCGAAAATAATGCGAAACTGAAAACGGTTGGCGAAATGATAATATAACCTCTTCCGAGTAACCTGAAATTCCGAAATACGTTCCTTTATTAACGGAAATCTAAAATACAATACATTTCCGAAATTTAAAGAAGTATTTCTGAAACAAAGGTTTCTTTTATGGTAGTATTTATTTTTTATGGAAGTACACTGTAATAATAAGGCAAAAGTTTACGAAAATATTACGAAACTTAAAACGGTTTGCGAAAATATAATATAACCTCTTCCGAGTAACATGCAATTCAGAAATTCGTTCCTTTATAAAAGGAAATCTAAAAAAAACTATAGATTTCCAAAATTTAAAGAAGCATTTCTGAAACAATGGTCTATTTTATGGTAGTATTTATTTTTATGGAAGTACACTGTAATAATAAGGCAAAAGTTTGCGAAAAAATTACGAAACTTAAAACGGTTTGCTAAAATATAATATAACCTTTTCCGAGTAACATGCAATTCAGAAATTCGTTCTTTTATAAACGGAAATCTAAAAAAAAAAAAAAAAACTATAGATTTCCAAAATTTAAGGAAGCATTTCTTAAACAAGGGTTTATTTTATTGTAGTATTTATTTATTTTTGGAAGTACACTGTAATAATAAAGCAAAAGTTTACGAAAATATTACGAAACTTAAAACGGTTGGCGAAAATATAATATAACCTCTCCCGAGTAACCTGCAATTTCGAAATACGTTCCTTTATTAACGGAAATCTAAAATACAATAGATTTCCGAAATTTAAAAAAGCATTTCTGTAACAAAGGTTTCTTTTACAGCCCGTAATTTTCGGAACTATTTTTTCGAGTAGCTCTTACAGTGTATTAATCAGCTATCTCAACACTAAGTACAGGATGCATCAGAAAAATGTATACGCACTTTAAATAATTATAACCCCAGTTTTTATTCTCATATAAAGAATATTTAAATTGCAAAAGAATCAACATACAATGTATAACTTTTCCTCCTACTGCAGATGTTGCAAAAATTATTACCGATCTGGCAAGACACTGCTTATAAAGGTGAACTATTGATTCACAAACTTGAACAAGCATTTCATTTGGTGTTGTGGCGCATTCTTCCACTCTAAAAGCGAAATTTTCAAAATCGAGCAAGAAATACTCAAATCTGAGTATGTCACATACTCAAAATGGCTCCGAATCAAAATGACTCAAGTTTGAAACATGTATATACTCATTTCTGAAAACATGCACACACTCAAGAATAAAACATCATGTTCTCATTTTTGAGTATTTCCATGTTTACAAAATGAGTTTGAACTGATTCTAATCGTTTTTACCCACCAATCATACGTAGTATAGGGTAAATCTTGTAATCTTTTTAAAAATCGAAAAAATTTTTTTGAAGGATTTACACGTTTTAGACACTGGAGATTCCGAAAAACATATTTTTAGAAAAAAAAAATTGCCGTCCGTCTGTGTGTCTCTATGTCTGTGTGTCTGTAAACGCTCTATCTCCTGAACAAACTGAGATAGAGACTTGAAATTTGGTATGTATTTAGTATGTAATAGTGCGAAGAAGCTTATTGAATTTCAGTAACCTCGCTTATCCGGAACTATTTTTTTCGGACTTTCGAAATATTCGTTCTGGTAAAAGGTATATAAAAATTTTCGATATTGTTTATTTTAAGGAGTGAATATAAAATACAATAAAAAGACATAAATGTTGCATAAAGAATGAAGTCGATCGGATCATGAGTTGCCGAGATATTTGTAATCCTATTTCCCACACTCATCGATTTTCCATGACCCAGCATTTCATCCAAATTTCAATTCAAATATATATTTTAATTGGAAATGAGACGCTTGATACGACGCAATAAACCGTTAGTTAATAGGATTATTAGTTTTGGAGTTATAAGGATGTTTCTTTTACGCAATTCAGTAATAGAGCATTTAAAGTTTATGACGTCCTCAAGCCCGATTTTATGCGAATTGCAATGCATTTTATAAGTAGTTTACACATGTTTTATTTTCATATTTTATACTATGCATATCCATGATGGGTAAGTATTCCGGTGTCCTCCAAAGACTAGTTGAGTATGTCCATGTTTCAAAAATGAGAACGAACTGACCTCTATGTGTTCATTTTTGAGTATGTCCATATTTCGATATTCTGAGTATTTCTGGTATTTCAGAATCGAAAGCATTGGTTCGTCCTATTTGAAACAAAAAGTTTCATAACAAAATGAAAACATCGATTTACTCAGATTTGAAAGTGTCATTTTTATCAGTGTGCTCAATTGCGGTTCCGGAAATTTGTCTATGAACATCCGTTTGTTTCAAACTTATTTTTTATCCGATGAAATGTAAGTCGCATAGATGGATTTGCCTGAAATTCCCTGCGAAACTGTCTTTACACTTTTGCTACTTTTTCATACTTACAATAGTATTTTTAAATAAATTTTCTTTTTTCAAAAGTTAATCTTGGCCCACTCATTATTTTCAATTACTAATTATACTTTGAAAAGTAAGAAAACTTAGTAAGTTACGAACCGTCAAACAGTGTATGTATACATTTTCCTGACGTACCCTGTATATAATTTTTGGATGCTATCAATTCTCAAATACACATGTTCGCTATCAAACTAGTCGTTGGGGGCCAGCGTAATACTTACCCATCATGGATATGCATAATATAAAATATGAAAATAAAACAAGTGTAAACTATTTATAAAATGCATTGCAATTCGAATAAAATCCTGGCTTGATGGACGTCCTAAACTTTAAATGCTCTATTACTTATTTGAATAAAAGAAACATTCTTATATCTTCAAGTATGATAATCATATTAACTGACGGTTTACTGCGTCGGATTAAGCGTCTCATTTCCATTTAAAATATATCTTTGTATTGAAATTTGAATGTCATGAAAAATCAAAGAGTGTGGAAAATAGGATTAGAAATACCTCGTCAACTCATTATCCGATCGACTTCATTCTTTATGCAAAATTTATGTTTTTTTACTGTCTTTTATATTCGCTCCTTAAAATAAACAATTTCGAAAATTTTTATATACCTTTTATCAGGACGAATATTTCGAGAGTCCGAAAAAAATAGTTCCGGATAATCGAGGTCACTGAAATTTAATAGGCTTCTTCCCATTATTACATACTAAGTACATACCAAATTTCAAGTCTCTATCTCAATTTGTTCGGGAGATAGAAAGTTTACAGACACACAGACGGAAAATTGTTTTGTTTTTTTTAATGTGTTTTTCGGATAATTCAAATACAACATTTGCTAAATGGTACATACATTAAAATCGTGAATTTACAATCACAATTAAACATCAACGTTTCATTTCGCTTCTGCGAACGTCATCAGGATGTTACAAACAAGTCGAAAATGTCAAAATGAGCATACACGTCAGAGTTCTGGAGAACACATGATCGGAGAGTGCGCAAACGTCATCAAGTTCCCATGGTAACCAAGTGGATCATACCACCGTAGTGAAAAGAGGGGTTGGAAGACAAAATGAGCAGATTGTATTAATGGATTATAATTTTGTTTTTGTTTTGTTGTTTTGTTGTTATTGTTTTTCGGAATCTCGAGTGTCTGACACGTGTAAATCCACCAAAAATTTTTTTTTTCGATTTTCAAAACGATTCCAAGACTTACCTTATACTACGTATGATTGGTAAGTAAAACACATATTCAACAGACAAACATGCTAAATTAACAGCAATAACATTAACACTAATATTTCGTTGTTACTCTTGTGTGTGAAAATTTAGTTAAGAGCTGTAAATCTTGACTTAAGGATTGATAGTATCCGAATAACCGATATTTATGTTGAGAAAACTGTAAGAAGACTGTGAAATAGTACACTACAACACTGTTAATAGTATATGTATACTAACATTATAAAAAAGTAACGTTTGTTTGTTTAATTGTTCGTAGGGGTAATCTCTGGAACTACCGAACCGATTTTAAAAGTAATGGTGGCCCAAACTGATGGTCACAGTCTCTACTCCCGCCTAGGTTATGTTTTATGTCGGTGCGACTACACAAAGAGATGAGGGAGAGGGGGGGGAGGAGAGATTGGTGCAAGATTTAAAAACGTTCTAAAATTGCGATTTTGGGATATTGAAGGGGCTAGATTACCTACCAGCTTTCAACTAAACTTCCGTACAATGTGTGTTAATTTGATCCAGGTTAAAGATGTTTCTAACCAGAAAATATATCTTAAAAAATAATATAAGTTTCATGTTCTTAATTGTCCTTTATCTCATAGTTAATACTACATCTTAACTTTTCCCAACGGTTCAATTTAATACACGATACTGTACTCACAATAGACTGTGCGTTAAGTTGTTTGCAACTCCGAAGCCCTATTTGAATGCATATATTTTTTAATTCTTGTTTGAAAAGTGTTTAACCTCGGTTAAATTATCTTACATTGTACGGAAGTTTAGTGCGATGTTGGCAGGTATGGGCTAGAAACTTGAAATGTGCATAGTAATTACTTATAAAATGTAAATGATCTCCGAGAACAATTTTTAAAAAAAAATCGAAATTTAAAAGGGTGAAATGAAGTTTAAAACTTTCTAAATTACGATTTCTTTATAATATGAGTATACAGGGTTATTCTAAATGATGGACCAATTTTCAAAAAATTGAATTTATTAAAATACAATTCCAAAATGAACAATCTTTATACCAATGAAAAGAGGAAATTTCAAAGTTTTTTTTTTTTTTTAAGACATTATAAACGTTCCATGTGTCCACCGCTTGGTCACTTCTTGCGAACTCAAGAACGCAGAAAACCTTGTGTTCCACAGTAGCCATCTCACTCACAAATGACAGTGAAACGAAATTGCGGCCTATTGCCGCGCGACCTCTACCGGCCGCTTCTGGAAATCATCACCGCTTTGAAAGCACTCAGTAACAGCCAAAGCCAAATAGCCCAGTCAGATAGTGTTAAATTTGTTAGCGACACACTAGCGCCAAACCTCTGCTGCGCAAGGAGGACAAAACAGAAGTGGGTCGCAGAGAAACGATACGATTTATTTATATCGATATTTTATACGATTTTTATCAAAGCCATTAAATAATAAGCCCAGTCAGATAAATGGGAAACTTTTCGCAAGTTGAAAATAGCGCCATCTAGCGGTTGGGAGTGCTGCATTCGGCACCAAGAATATTTTAATAAAATTTTGCTTCTAAAATTAAATCTTAAAATAAGGAGTTCATATTTTCTAAGAAAGTCGTTTGTAAATTCCGGTGTCAGTCAGTAATTTCACATTTTACGAACATAATTTGTCTGTGCCGGAAAGGGTTAATTGCATAGTGATGTAAATTTCCATCACTTTTTATTTAACTTTTAATAAATAAATCAACTTCTTCGCCACCACTATATTTATATAGAAATATTAATCCAGTAAATTTCCACATTTATTTTTCATTATAGTTTTAGCTTTAATGTAAAAGTTCCCAATAATTAGCAAGCTTTCAAAGGAAGTGCAAAAACAAAACATCGATAAAAATCGTATAAAATATCGATATAAATAAATCATATCGTTTCTCTGCGACCCACTTCTGTTTTGTCCTCCTTCCGCAGCAGAGGTTTGGCGCTACTGTGTCGCTAACAAATTTAACACTATCTGACTGGGCTTATTATTTAATGGCTTTGATTTTTATCGATGTTTTGTTTTTGCACTTCCTTTAAGAGCTTGCTAATTATTGGGATCTTTTACATTAAAGCTAAAACTATAATGAAAAAAATAAATTGTGGAAATTTACTGGATTATTATTTCTATATAAATATAGTGGTGGCGAAGAAGTTGATTTATTTATTAAAAGTTAAATAAAAAGTGATGGAAATTTACATCACTATGCAATTAACCCTTTCCGGCACAGACAAATTATGTTCGTAAAATGTGAAATTACTGACTGACACCGGAATTTACAAACGACTTTCTTAGAAAATATGAACTCCTTATTTTAAGCTTTAATTTTAGAAACAAATTTTTATTAAAATATTCTTGGTGCCGAATGCAGCACTCCCAACCGCTAGATGGCGCTATTTTCAACTTGCGAAAAGTTTCCCATTTATCTGACTGGGCTTATTATTTAATGGCTTTGGTAACAGCAGATACACTTTCTCGTGTGTGGGACGAGTTTGGCTATCGCGTAGATATTTGCCGTGCAGCAAACGGCGGACACATTGAACATTTATAATGTCTAAAAAAACTTTGAAACTTCCTCTTTTCATTGGTATAAAGTTTGTTCATTTTCGATTTGTACTTTAATAAATACAATTTTTTGAAAATGGGTCCATCATTTAGAATAACCCTATAGATAAAAAATTCTATTTCCGTACTATATTAAAAACGATTCGCGAAATTTTATTCCTTTATAATCATGATAACAGAATAGCATCTCTTGGAAAATATTGCAGCTTGCAAATTAAAGTAGAGTAACAAAATTTAGTTTCGTCTATCTCTCTGCGCAGAAACATTTTATTTACATTAGGAATACATTAGGAATTATGTGTTTTACTTTCTGGATGAGTTTCCATTTGTTCGTGAAAACATTACAATTCATCAATCAAAATTTTGAAACTGAAATTTAAACGCAGCGAGGGATTTGGAATGGTATTAAATATAGCGTGAAAAGGTTTGTGATTCGTAAAATGCTTTGTATTTGAATAGTCAGCGGAGAATGAGAATTGAAGTTTGTAATACATTTTACCTATAAAATTTATGATTTTGGAAAAAAATAAAAAATTTTAATCTATCTTATTTTTTTATGTGTTATCTCTGAATTTCTTTTAATTAGATTAAGTAAATTTTTCTTTCTTCTATCTATAATAGGAAGAAGTATAGTAATCAAAATCCACTACCGGTTTTTGACGGATTTACACGTTTTAGGATCAGATATGTCGAAAAACATGTTTTTACAAAATGTCTGTCTATCGGTGTGTACATATGTGTCTATGTGTGTGTGTCCTCTTTGAATCATCGAAAAGTGTATGAAGTTATGAACCAAATTTCATATATATTTTTTTCACTATGGACATCAAGACCCAGTTGCGTTTGGGTATATTCCGCCAGAAGGGGACGCTGTGATAGCGATTTTTGTGCTAGTTTCTTTATTGTATCAACCGAAATGTTACGAAGTTGGTAACGAAAGAAGTTACAAAGTTAATGGTACGAAGTTATGCATAGAATTGAACCAAACATCATACATATGTTTTCTCTGTCTATATGTCACTATGGACGTCAGGTCCGAGTTGACAATAAATATATTCCTTAGAAGGAGCCCTATGATAGCGATTTTTTTGTGCGATTTTCTTGATTTTTTTGCAATTTTCGTGAAGAATTTATGAATATTCTTCAACGAAATTTTTCATTTAGATTAAATGTAATAGGACAAGATTTGTATAAAATGTTGGAGAAAATCGGCCTAATGGTGCGCTACGATAGCGTATATTGTTCGATTTTCTGGACAAGATAGCAATATACAAAGCTGTGTTGCGCTGTCGTATCAGCTGCTCCGAACGCGGCGGTTTCACGGCAGCGGGATGCTGGGAAACCGTTCGTGCGTGAAGATAGGATGGGGGGAAATCATGCTGAATTGTCCAATCTAGGTTTAACTTTCGACTTCAACTAGATTTAATTTCGAGTATTAAAATGTATCAAATAGAAGAAAGTTTTGGGATTGGCCCGTCCGACTAGTTTTGTACTATCTATATCAAGAAATGTGTGAACACTTAATTATTTTAACACAATCATTCTGATACAAGCAATGTATGAACACTTAATTATTTTAACACAATCATTATGATACAAGCAATGTATGAACACTTAATTATTTTAACACAATCATTCTGATATAAGCAATGTATGAACACTTAATTATTTTAACACAATCATTCTGATACAAGCAATGTATGAACACTTAATTATTTTAACACAATCATTCTGATCCAAGCAATATATGAACACTTAATTCAATAAAAGTTAAAATTTCAGTGCAAATTCACCTTGTTTAATAACTAAAATTCATTAAGATACAACTAAATGTAAATATATTGCTTGAAGGGGCGTAAAAACATACATAAAAACATTTAAAAGTACATTAAAGTCCTTTTAAAAATTCCAAAGCGTTTTCAACCGAAACCCGGTCATCATCAGTGGAAAAACTAAATTGTTGAGTTGAGTTGTTATCTCTTTGCGTTTTCTTGCTTGCCCGGAATAAACTATTTTACTTCAAGGGTTTGGAAATAAGGTTTGATGGGAAAGGTAATCAATGATACTTTAATTCATTCCAGACTGCGTGGATATCATATGATAATGACCTATATATGATGAAATATGATAATTTCCACTGATGATGACCGGGTTTCGGTTGAAAACGTTTTAGAATTTTTAAAAGGACTTTAATGTACTTTTAAATGTTTTTATGTATATTTTTACGCACCTTCAAGCAATATATTTACATTTAGTTGTATCTTAATGAGTTTTAGAACACTTAATTATTTTAACACAATCATTCTGATCCAAGCAGGGTATGAACAATCATTCTGATCGTCAAATAAATCATGTAGTTGTGATTTTCCAACTGAGTGAAAAATTCCAATAAACTTTGGATACTTAATTATTCTTCGTTATTCCTTTCTTTCTATCTTTTTCACTCAATTGGGAAATTTCAATTTGTATGATTTATTAACCAATCAAAGTGATTGTGTTAAAATAAAGACGTCTAAATATGTATGCAAAGTTTATTGGAATTCCATTACCTTCTATTTACTCTGTTAAGATGTTTTAGGTAACAAACCAGATGTCATTATCAAAACTTTGCCTGGGTGAATTGTGCGCGTCGAATTTGTGCAGGATAACGCAATTAGTAGACCGTTGGGTACTAAATCCAAAGTCCAGGATTCAAATCCCAGCATGGACACTTTTTCACTGAGCTGTAAAATTACAACTCGAACGTATGAAACTTTTGTTTACTTGTAACTTTAGAAAATAAATAACGACTCCTGGAAAATGTTACAGTTTTAAAGTAAAACAATAAAATTTTATTTCATGCAAACACTGAATTTCCTTTCGCAAAAGTGTATTATTTACATGAAATAGAGTACATTAGGATTTGCATGTTTTACTTGCATGATGGATTTTCATTTTCTCGTAAAAGCATTCCAATTCATCAATCAAAATTCAAAAGCTTTAAAACTGAAAGTTTGAAGTTTGAAGACTGAACAATGTTTGGACAATGGAAGTTTGGAGACTTGCTGAATATTTTGCTTAAAAATTGCTATTCGCAGAAAGCTTTATAATCAAACAGTAGTTCCAGTTGATCGGAAAGTTAATTTTAGCTTGGAAATTTATTCTGGAAGAATTTCAAATATTTTTGTTTTAGTTAATTCTATTCTCGATCTTGCTGTTGTGGCATATAAAAGCGCAAATATTTTAATATATTTTAAATTATGAACCACTTTTAGCGTAAAAATTGCACGCTTTATCCATGTCTTCGTACGCTATGTTCTTATTAAGAAGCTACTTTACTCAGACGAAAACATCCGCTCGCTAATGTTAATCCTGTGTGAGAAATAATTTATGATATCACGCTTGCATTTCAGTATTTTTTTTTTTTTTTTTTTTTTTTTTTTGCATTGGATAGCTGAGGTCAATTTCTATGCACGCTCCTTTGTACTTTCCGATTTTGATTACAAGTTTTTTTTTATTAAGATAATTTTACTTTCGGAACCGGTTTCGAAAGGAAAGTATCCTCAATTAAAACAACTGCAACAAAAATCGAAAAAGTACAAAGGAGTGTGCATAGAGATTGACTTCAGCTATCCAATACAAATAAAATCATTTAAAAATATTGAAATGCGAACGAGATATCGTAAATTATTTCCCCCATAGGATTAACATTAGCGAGCGGGTGTTTTCGCCTGAATGAAGTAACCTTTTAAACAAGTTCGACTGTATATATGTGCATGTGTGTGTGTGTACAGGCTGTACATTTAAATTATTATTTTCCTTTAGTATTGTCTTCATAAAGCAATGCTTCAATATCTGTACATTTGAAATGCTGTACATTTAAATTATTTTTTCTTTTATTACTGTCTTCATAAAGCAATGCTTCAATATATGTACATTTGCAATGCGGTACATTTAAATTATTCTTTTCTTTTATTACTGTCTTCATAAAGCAATGCTTCAATATCTGTTTGTAGGTACAGAAATTGAATAACAATTCCTGGAAAATTTTATTAAAGTTGTGGCAATGTTGCAATTAAAGTAAAATTATAAATTTTTATTTCATGTATCAATTTTCTCGAGTAGAATCTGTTCCGAACACATACGTTTACATAAAATAAAATGCATTAGGGTTTATATCTTTTACTTCAATGGAGGGTTTTCATTTTCTCGTAAAAGCATTACGATTCCTAAAAATTCAAACGAAACCTTGGATTTGGAGATGCAGTAAATATTTCGTGAAAAAGAGGACGATTCACGATGGTTTAGTGGACAGGGTGGGGATGGGGGGATTTTGCTAAGCATTGGACAGGTTTAGCCATATTGGCCGCTTTCAGGGAGGCCTTTTACATAGTCGCCCAGCAGTGAGATTGCGCATTTAATGAACCCACGAACATCGTTCAAGCAGGCTAACCATTTGGAGGATTAGACCCGAATCGTTCAGTGGAGAATAAATTTAATCATTGAAGTTTGTAATTCATATTACCTCTAAAATTTGGTATTTGTGATTAAATTCAGATCTTTATTCTATCTATTTTTTTAAATGTGAAAATTTCTAATTTATTTTTAAATCATTTCGGAAGACATTAGGTACTTTTCCAGTATATAGACATTGGCGTTCTTTTTCTTTTTAAGTTTGGCGCTATTCGGGCTTTAGAAAATGAGATTTGTTGCCGAAAAATATAAAAAGCTATGAAAACAAACAAACCTGATTCTTGTTTATATATGTATTTATATATACAAGGCTTTACAAATTTGTTAAAATCTGGTAGTCTGCAAAAAATTGCATGGGAAAAACTAACATGGCGTTTAACTACGGTCGATTCGCAGACCAGAGTGGTCCCGCCCGGAATGGTTACAGACATTTTCTTGCCTTCTGATTTTATTATAAGTAGATTATTATTTTTATTACTTTTTATTTAGTTTCATGTGTATAGAAATCTGAAATTTAAACGAAGCTTGGGAATTGGAAACCTAGTAAATATCTCGTAAATCTAGTACGTTTCACAAAAAGCTTTGTGTTTGGATAGTTTCTCCAGTTCAATGGAAAATTAATTTAAGCTTTGAATTTTGTAATTCATATTACCTATAAAATTTGAGATTTGTAATTAAATTCAGAACTTTATTCTACCTATTTTTTTAACTGTGAAATTTTCTAATTTCTGTTTAGTTCGTTTTAGAACACGTTAAAAGTGTTATTTTTTGGTGTAGTATTGTCTACATCGAAATGTGCATTAAATTTTTATTTCCGTCAAACCATACTAAGTTAACAACGACTCCTAGAAAATTTTAGAGTTCAAATAAAATATACAGTTTTGTTTCATGTATACCTATAAATTTATTTGCTATTTATTCAACACATTGGAATTTATGTGTTTTGCTTTAATGGTGAGTTTCCATTTGATATTGAAAACATTACGATTCATCAATCAAAATTCAAAAACTTTAAATCTGAAATTCGAACGAAGCTTGGGATTTGAAAACGTAGTAAATATCTCGTAAATCTAGTACGTTTCACAAAAGGCTTTGTATTGGAACAGTTTATCCAGTTGAACGGAAGATTAATTTAATCTTTGAAGCTCACAATACATTTTAATTTTTAGAATTTAGTATAAATTAACCCTTTACTGCATGAATTTTTTATTCAACATCTACCAGTAATAATAATGACAATAAAATAAAATAAAATAGCCTTTTTGATTCTGTCGGAGTTGTGGAACATTATGTCACAGTATGGTATATATGTGCTACGGCAGGCAACTTAACAGCTAATAATAAAATAAAATAAACTTTCTGATTCTATCTATGTTATAATCTGTTGTAAACTGGTAGGCTTGATCTTTCTTATGTTCATAAATATGATGGAAAAGTCGGGTAGCCGCGGACGGCGGGTAGCCGCTGACGGCGGGTAGCCGCTGACGGCGGGTAACCGCGGACATTTCAATTTCTAAAAAATTCAAAGTGTTGCGTAAATAAAGAATTATTGTAAATGAATGTCCTCTAGAGTCGAAACAAATACAGTTTAATTGCGACGTGGGCGCCGAGTAAGTTAGTCGTGAGTGAATGCTTTGTTTTCGTCAATAAATTTTCGTTGCTCCTGTCAAACTTTATTGCAGGTTATTAAGAAAGATTAATTAGATTAATTAGATCTTATTTTAGATGATCTTTATTAGACATTAAGATTGTGTTTATATAGATGCATCGGATTTTTATTATATATGTGATGTTTGTAAGGCCAAAAAACGGTTGGGACACCATTGATTAAAATGTCCGGAGCTACCCGTCATTTCTTGTGACGCCAGAAAAATAAGGCCAAACTATTTTCAGTATATTTCGTTAAATAATTCGATATTATTAGCAATGTTTAATTAAAATCATTAAAGAAGTTCGTAATTTTATTTTAAGTATAAAATACAGACAGAAATTTCATTCATTTGTTTTTTATTTGCAATTTATCCAAGTGTCCGGGGATACCCGATCTTCTCCTATAGCAATTAATTTTACAATATCCATAATATGGCATACAACTCAACAACTAATAATAAAATGAAATGAAATAAAATAACATTTTTGATTCTTTGTGAGTTGTATGCCGTTATGGCATACTGCGGCATGCAACGCAACAACTAATAATAAAATAAAATAAAATAAACTTTTTGATTCTATCTGACAAAGAGAGGACCAAGCTTGGTAATCACAGATTTTGATTTATATCTTTTATATTTATATTTTTATATATTTTGTAGGGTTGAAGCCCCTTAGTCTCATGTTCAACGGATTTTATACAACGCTCTTTAGTTCTCGAGAAATAGGCCAGAGGGGGGGGGGGTCTAATATTTTAACACAACTTAAATACAGTGGACTCTCTCTATCTGAACACTCTCTAATGTGAACACCCCGGTATTATGAACACTTTCTGACGGTCCCGGCAAAACTCCATACACTTAACAAAAGATGAACTCTCTCTATTCTGAACACCCTCTAATCTGAACACCCCACTATTATGAACGCTACTTTTGATCCCCATTCTAACCCGCCTCTCCGTAAACTGAACGTGTGTTTGCAGTCGGAATGCGGGAATTCCCGCATCATGGAAATTCGGAAAAATTGTTGCAGAAGAATAAAAGGGTTCAATGAACTCGATTTAAAAATAAGGAAACAAAATCATTTCTAGATTTTAAGATCTACCTGATGCTGAAATGTGTTTCAATAATTCAGATAAAATCTTGAGAAAACAAAACAAAAAAAATATTATAACAGAAAAAAAAAGAAATCGAAAGAATATTTTTGTCAGAAAAAGTAAATCATGATAATCAATTAATTGAAATGATCAAAACAATCAATTTTTATGCAAAGAGATACAAGAAAAAATAATGTAAAAACCATGTCACGTGATTTCCCCTCTAAAATAAAGATAAAAATAGAAAGATTGCGCAACAGAACAACCCCCCCCCCCCAATGACAGATAAGAGACAAGAGGTGTTAGAGGCAGTAGTCAAAATAGGATTATGGTTTCTTTTCTGCACACCTGGTTGGCAGCATTATCGCTTCTGTTTCTTTCTCCCTTTTTGCTCGGCAAAGGTAAAACCTTTTCGTTATTTCAGTATCGTTGCAGGGAAAGCTTCACAACACTTACGCAGATATGTCAGAAATAAGTAAGAAAACGAGACAACGGAAAGAACTGAAGCTTCAGGAAAAATACGAAGTTGTTCAAAAATTAAAATCAAAAGTAAGTCAAAGAAAAATTGCATCTGAATTTAGAATTTCAGTAGGTCAAGTCAACGCCATTAGCAAGAAATAGAAAGAAATTATAGCCGCTTTTGAAGCAAATGAACCTTCCTCAAAGTGCAGAATTTTTTAAAAGAAAACGGGAAACGAGAACATAAACAATCACGTTTGAAGTTTTTTTTCCAATTGAGAACGAAGAATCTTCCTGTCACTGGACCTCTGCTAAAGCAGATTGCTCTGGATTTTGCAGAAAAGGAGAAAATCGCGGAATTCAAGGCATCAGAAGGATGGCTGACTCACTTCAAAAGTCGGCATAACATCGAATTCAAAATAAACAATGGTGAAGCTGCAGACGTAAATATCGATACTGTGGAGGAATGGAAAAGAAAGCTTCCGGATATAACGAAGGATTTCGATGCCGCTGACATTTTCAATTCTGACGAAACCGGCCTGTTTTTTAGAGCTCTTCCAAATAAAACCTTAGCAGAAAGAAGCGAGAAATACGTGGGCGGAAAAATGTCAAAAGAAAGACTTACCGTCATGCTCTGTGCCAGTTTTACGGGTGAGAAGCTCAAACCACTTGTGATCGGAAAAAGTGAAAAACCACGATACTTCAAAAATGTGAAGATAGTATCATTGTCAGTACACTGTAAATCAAATCGAAAAGCCTGGATGACATTCACAATTTTCTCACAATGGTTGGAGGGCATTAACGAGTTGATGAAGAGAGAAGGAAGAAAAATTCTTCTTTTTGTGGATAATTGCAGATCATATACAAATGTGCACCTGAGCAACGTGAGCCTGAAGTTTCTGCCACCATACTGTACTTCTGTAATCCAACCACTGGATCAAAGAGTAATCAAGACCTTTAAAGCGCACTACCGAATTCATTTTTTGAAGAAAATGTCCGTGGTGATAGAGGAGGCAAATTCGGCAACCGAACTAATGAAGAAGGTCAATGTCATGGATACTGTCTGTCATGCCGGTGATGTCAGGTTTATGGCAATCCCTTTTTTTCTCTCCTCAACTGCGGAGTGAGGGAGAAGGTAGGAGTTTTTGGCCAGAGGCCAAGGTGTTAAGACGATTACGTGCGGAGGGCACGTTGTGAAATTAAGTATTATTGGTGATAGAAGAAAATAATATGGAAACTACTGCTGCTACTGGTATTCTTTATATATCTATGTGTGTCCATGTTCTGTGTGATGTTTCGTCGTGTTGAATAAACTTGTGTTTAATCGTGAAAATGACTGCATTCCTGAGTAAAACGGAAGTATAAGAATATAACGGTATGTGGCAAAATATCGAGCTTTAAAATTTAAAAGGAGTGAACGAAGAGAAACCGGAAAAAAGGGGTTATTTATTAAAAGTGTATTACACTGTCCATTGGATACCAATTGCTTGGAATGAAGTAACCCCCTACACCATCCAAAAATGCTTCTAAAGCTGGATTCCCATGTGAGAATGAGCAATCAAGGACAGAGGACCAAGAAGCAACAGCTGTGAGTGACTTGGGGTCAATTCTTCAGGAGCTTCATACTGAAATTGAACCTGGAGCTTATCTCGAAGCCGACGGAAGTCTTCCTGTTTGCGACAACATCGTTGAAGAGGAAGAGGGTAGCGAAGACGAAGCAGAACTAGATGAGACCGATGAAACAAGAAGTACGATTACCTTCAAGCAATATGTCCAAGGGATTCAAGACCTATTGAACTATGCGGCATAACATCACCCAGAAGCCTTTTCACTTCTTAAACAACTCGATAACATGTACACTGCACGAGCATACACAGTGCAAAAACAGACTAAAATTACTTACTTTTTTTAAGTAATGTACCGATTATGTTTTCAAGTAATGTATTGTAAGTATGTAATTGTATATTTTGTAAGAAAATTTAATATAACATTTTAATTAACTTTTTATAATTAACTTTATTAATAGCTTCTAAATTCAGCACCCTCATCTCGGTAACTTGCATGGTTAACCAGGCTAAGTATTCTATACAGTCTATAAACTCAATACATAGTAGTAATAGTAATGCATTTCCCAATCTCCCTCTATAATGAACACCCCCATAATCTGAACATTTTTGGTCGGTCCCCTGAGTGTTCAGAATAGAGAGAGTCCACTGTACTTACTTTGTAACGTAAGTATTGCGTTGGTCGTAGCTCAGTTGTTATGGCGTCTGCTCGTATATCCGAGGACCGGGGTTCGAAACCGGGACGAGCTACGTTTGTTTTTCTCATTTTTTGTTTTATTAATATACTTCTAATTATTATTTAATAACACCAATTAAAAATTAATATTGTGCATTAATTATAATGTTAACCTATCTGTTTTTTTATTCGTAACTAAATCGTTGTATAAAACATCATTAAACAGTTATTTCTTTTTAATAACTTTTAAAATGTATTTCATATATGCTTTATCGATGCAATGATATTGAACAATTGTGTCAATTTGTGATTTTAAAGAAAGATAATTTATATATTGCCTTAATAAGGAAAGTCAATGCGATGATAATACTACTCTGTTGTTAAAGTAAGAAGCATAATTATATTAAAATTTAGCACAAGAATTAAATTACAACATATTTTTTTGCATATTGAAGATTTTTAAATTTGTATTACGTATGATTGCGCTTTGAATTAATTTATAATTAATAAAATAAGATATGATTTTGTAACGATTTTGTAATTTTTACTAGTCAATAATGAATCCATTTAAAAAAAAAAACTCTTTAAATGCTGAAAAATATTTAGTATCTCAAAATAAGGCTTAAAAATCAAATAATTTAAATTTAAATTTAAATATGTTAACATTATAATTAATGTATGATATTAAAATTTTTAATTGAGATTATTAAATTATAATTACAAGTATATTTATAAAACAAAAAAAATGAGAAAAACAAACGTAGCTCGTCCCGGTTTCGAACCCGAGCCCACGGATTAATGAGCAGATGTCATAACAACTGAGCTACGACCAACGAAATAATTAAGTTACAAAGTGAGTATTTAAGTTGTGTTAAAATATTAGACCCCCCCCCCCTTTATTTCTCGAGAACTAAGGAGCGTTGTATAAAATCCGTTGAACCTGAGACTAAGGGGATTCTACCCTACAACATATATAAAAATAATCAAAATCTGTGATTACCAACCTTGATCCTTTCCTTGTCATGCACTTCACTAACTAATAATAAAATAAAATACACTTTTTGATTCTATATGTGTTGTATGACGTTATAACCTGGTAGGCTTCTTGTGTTAACACGTTGACGGACAATTGCGGCTATAGCCGTCAAAGCGAAGTTTGCAATGCTTTGACGGCTATAGCAGCACAAATGTGCATTTACCGGCGTACAAGTAGAAGCCCAGTGTCATGGTTTGGAAACAGTTTCTTAGATTGAAATTCGTTTTCCACGTGTTCTACGAGTCGCAGCTTCAGTATGCACGTGCAGGGTGGCTAGTGGTCAGGGAAAAATACTGTAAAAAAATTATAATTACCAGTATATTCTTATAGAAAAATGTAAATTGATTAGTTGATCGAATAATCAAGATAAATTTTTCTGTAAGAATATACTGGTTTTTATCCCTTTTTTTGACTGTATTTTTCCCTGACCACTAGCCACCCTGACGTGGTTGTGAAGAGAGTGTGCAACCTAATTAAAGGTGCTAAATTAATCAAAATTAAGTTTATTTAACCAGAAAGAGTGAAACTATACTTCTAATATTCTAAAAATTACAAAAACATATAGTGTCAATTTTCGAACTTCACTTGTTCCTACTGTCCGTCAATGTGTTAATAAATGTGTAAAACAATTAATTTTGCAATATCCGTAATACGGCATACAACTCACTAATAATATAATAAAATAAAATATACTTTTTATTCCATCTGAGTTTTATGCCGGTATAAACTGGTAGGTTTCTTGTGTTAATAAACGTGTAAAGCAATTAATTTTAAAAAGCGAAATTTTTAAACACAGACTTCACTCATGCTTTCAGTTAACTATACCTTTACTAAATCTTTAAAAATTTACTCATAATTAGCAAAATCGCTTAGCTTATTTTTTTAATTGAACATTCAATGCAGAATAGTTGGTTATTTCAAGCAATACAACAAATTTCTAAAAGGTAAATCCTTGAAACTGAAAGGTATCTTACTTTTTGTATCCTCAAATTATGCTTTAAACAGAATCCATTTCTTAGATATAAAACTCCTGAAAGATTTATTTTTAATGCTGTTATTTTGTGAAAAGAAATTATAAAACTTTCTACATTTAGTACTGGTGTAATTTTAGCTGACGTAAGCAAGGTTGGCACTAGTGACTATTTTTATTATTATTATTAATCTATTTCAAATGGCCATATACTTCTATAATTGATAATTAAAAAGACAAAATTAAAGACGACGTTATGGAACGAAAGATCTGTAGTGAGTTATACATACAGGGACAACTGCGCAATTGAACTGAGTTTGGAACATTACATATATTAATAAACTTAGCTAGAATTCTGCCAGCAAAGTAGCGAACCTGGCAGAAAGCTAAATAAAAGAACGAACCAATGAAATTTAAACAGTAATGCTATGATTACAATAATTTTATGATTTCTATTACTATGATTTCTAACAATAATAACTGGATGAGAAATCTACTACAAATAATATATATTTTAAACAGTGGTACAACTACATATAACAAGAATAAAAAGTCATGCATGAGGCATAGATAATGAAACACTTTCCAACACTTACAAGAAATTTCATTTTTACATAAGAATAAAATGAAAGATCTAAAAAAGGTGACTTATAGAAATACATAACTCAAAAAAATCCATTTTCAGCATATCTCCGGTTAACGTGTGCAAAGTCTACCGTGTAGCTCTGTATGCGATCGCTAGAACATATACACACAACCTCATACACTCAAAATTAGATCAGTTTCAAAATGCATACCACAGAGATAAGACCATTTCCAGCAATTATCGATCTTAGCCGGTCCTTTAACCGAAATATTTTGTGTGTTTCTGTAAATAAACGATAAATGTTATACACTCTATAATCTATAGAAAACGAGTAGATCCCATAGATATCCAATAGAACATAATGTAATGGAATTATTTTGTGCGTTACTGTAAACAAACTATAAGTGCTACTTATTCTATACTCCTGAGAAAGCACGTTGTATCTCAGGGCTTTGGGAGCAATGAAAGAAGCCTATCAGTAGTACAATATATTCACTACAATGACGCACTACAATAAGGTATTTTCAAGAGAAATTTAGCAAGAAGAATTTTTTTAATCCGTTCTAATGGGGCATTTTTGCACCATCCAAAATAAAAATGTATGAAAAAAACCTGCCACGGTACCACTATTTTAATATGTTAAAATATACTTTATTTAATAGCAAAAACTTTGGTATTAAAGATACCTAATATTAACTTTCAGAATGTTTGGTGGCAAACGAATTTCAGTAAAAACATTGAAGACTTCCAGGAATCTGTTTAGGAAAAAATTGGGTTCTTTAAAGAACCCTTCACAATTTTTTTATTTCAAAACATGACCCTTCACAAAACTATTTTCCCTAAAACAAGACCCTTCACAAAACTATTTTCCCTAAAACAAGACCCTTCACAAAACTAATTTCCCTTAAACAGGACCCTTTACAAAATTCTTTGTCTTAAAAATAGGTTTTTCACAAACTTTTTCCATCTTTAAACTGATCATTTCACAAATTAATCATTTAAAAATAAAATCTGACTTGTCATTTTTACACATATAAAGAAAATACAGTAAAACCTCTGAATAACGGACACCTCGGGAGCACAGAATTTGTCCGCTATTTGGAGGTGTCCGCTATTGAGAGTTAAAAATGTTCAAATATACAGGTTTTGGGGATCACAAAAGTGTCCGCTAAATAGAGGTGTCCGCTATTCGGGAGTGTCCGTTATGGAGGTTTTACTGTATATGTATTTTACATCCATATATCTCCTTAAAAATGTGTAAACAAGAACCTGTATGTAACAATCATTTCAAATTCACAAATTATGACTAGATTTTTTACAAATATAAAAAGCTGTTCACAATTTCACAAAAACAGGACCCTGGGAAAAAGTCTGGACAGACCCTTGATTTTGCCCATATAGTTTTAGCATTTAATGGGTTAAGTTGTGGCATGAATGAATATATAAATAGTCTCCCGTCCTGGCCCCCAAAAGCCTAATGAATACTCAGACATATCACATTTTATCAATTATTTTAATGTATTTAGAAGCTTCTATGTAAAGAAGTTTCAAGTTTATTAGACTTATCTATCAGAATGCTTTTTTAATCTCCTCCATCCAAATTTCTCTATAGCATACTAGCATCTTGGGGACGAGCGTCACGTCTACGTGCCGCATAAAATTCTCAGAATCCTCGATTATTCCCACCAGTTATTTTTTATTGTAAGCTTTACCTGATTAACACTAGACCCACGAAGACGCTCATTTTGACCCGTACCGTTGTCGATTCGCACCAGAAATTTTTTATTACATTAAGTTAAATTTATATCGCGCATAATTAAGTTGAATAAATAAGTTAAATAGTTTAAATATTAATTCTGGTGTAAAATATTTTTTATAAATCTTGAGTAAACTTTCCCGCGGTTCTAGTGTTAAATCATGGCATTTCTGCAATTCAATTAGGAAAAAATTTCTGTTTTGAAAAAGCGGTGGTAAAAGATTAAAAATTCTGTAAAGGACGCTCGTCGCGAAGGGGCTAATACATAAAGTACGTAATAAATCTCTCTTCGAACGTGTTTTTCACCCTTTTCAGTTTTTTTTAACAAAAATATTAGAAAAACACCTGCTGGAGTACAGATAAAAACACTTCATTTGTTACTTATTTATGCCACGTCTGCTAAAAATATTCTAGTGAAAAAGTAAATTGGCAATGAAGAATGACAAATATCATAGATGAATCATGCCGGGCTGCGTTTTTTCTGCCACAAATCCCTGTTTATTTAAATAAATTACTGTCATATCCTCGACGGGAGTTGTGTCACGGCATATTTATTAATGCGCTGGCACAGGCGAATCACTCATGAATATAAATTAGAAAGTTTAGTATAACTTTTATTGTCAAATCTCGTTTATTTCCATAGAGCTTTGTTTGCGAACGCGATTAATGATAAACAGGGGTAGCGGAGCGTGAATATTGTACCACGATGAAAGCATTAGTCATTCATATGCGTCAAAATTTAAACATTTTCTATTTTGAAACAATGGAATTTCGCCATTAATATTTATTATATAATATTATACATCAATTATCAGGGAAATTAGGAAAATATTGGAGAATGTGCGAAGTTATTAACTTTTCATCCGAGAAATTTTAGTATGTATTTTGAATTTTAATTTACTAGCGATAGAGTAGGGATTGTTTTCGTTTCTACAATAAAAAAGTCCTTCCGGCCTGTACCGGGAGGAAAAGGTAGCTTTCCTATATCTTCGTTTTAAAATTTTAGCTAATATTACACGAAAACAGCAAGTTAAAATGCAAAGAAAACGTTTACAAAAGATTCGTTAATACTGAATTTGAATAAGAAATTCGCAAAATTATTGAACTATAGCCAAATTGGCTTCATTTATGAATACTTATTTTGGTCGCCAAATTTGGCAATATTTTGCCAAATGTCACCAAGTTTGGCGAGAATTTGGCGCTAACGGATATGAATATATAGTTTTATGCGTATGATTGGGAAAATTATTACAACAATGAAATTTGTGTTGTCTTGTTTCAAAATGTCAGCCACCCTAGAATTGCAAACTGCTATATCTCAGCCATTTTTTAAGATAGAGGTAAACCAAAAAATGCTCTGGATTTCCTCGTATCAAGGCCTAACACTTAATTAAAAAATAAATTTGAATTTTTAACTTTTATGTATATTTATTTTAGTTTTAAATTTTTAAATGGCCGCCATCTTGAAACAAAATGGCGGACCAAGCTGGCCAACGAACTCGGTCGAGACATTGGTGAGCTTAATACACACAATTAGTTTCATCAAAATTGATTTATAAATACGAGCGTTATCGTATGACATAGCTCATATATATATATCGTCTAGTTGCAAAACCGGCTAACTCCTCAAAATTTGAAAATGCGTTTTTTCAACTTTTTAAGTTCTAAGTAAACGCTTCTACCATCTGGAAACAATAAACAAGCCTAAGCTGGTCAAATTCCTGTGTTATATGCGTTTAAAAATCACGATGTGCTTGCAAAACCGGCCAAATCCATAAACTAGTGAGGTTCAAAAGCGGCCATCTCCATATCCGCTAGATGGCATTTCTGCTTCTCCCCACAGTAACCTCTCACTTGTTGATTAGATTAATGTTATAGTGTTTTCTCGCGCCTGTGACTGCTCCTCCTTGGTGCATACAAAGTTTATTCAGTTTCGTGTTTTCTTTGACTATGGAAAAGTTTGTGGAAGAAGTATTTCCTAATCAATCAAGGAAGAAGAAAAGTGACCCTACGACGCGGAAAAGGAAAAAGCCAAAGTTCACCTTGGGATAACCAGGGGGCGGATTAACATGTTTTTATGCTCTAGGCAAAATGCTTTTCTACGCCCTCTTCCTTCGCTTTCATAAAACTGTAAGTGAATTTCCTCTGATAATTTAAGAATTTTTTGAATCTATTTAATTTTTTAATGAAATATTCTTCCATTTAAATTTTTTTATAAATTTTAGTATTTTGAGGATTGTAGATGCGGAATGAACGGGTTTTTGCTGAAGTTAAAATCTGAGAGAATATATTTGTGATTACATTTTCATAATTTCTGGCATTATTTTTTTCAGGTACTGGTAATCCAAGAAATCCAAGCTGTGGACACTCTTCAAAAGCTTACCAATGCTCCTCAACGCTTCCTCGAACATTTTTGTGTGTTTGCTACCCCTAAAAACCCAATGTCACATTAAATTTAGCAAAAATTAATTTCTGGTTTGTTGCAAAACGGCCAACTCCAAAGTAAGTTGCAAAGGTGGCCAAATCCAAAACAAAGACTTAAATAACCCCCTCATTTCATGAGCCCCTGCCACCTTATTTTGTGTTTTCAAATATACTGTCTTAATGACTATAAAACTAAAGAATTTTGGTTCTAATCTTATTTTGGCTAAGTGTGGCAAAAAATCAGCTTTTTCTCAAAATTTTACTTTTTGGAGATGGCCAGTTTTGCAACTAGACGACACATATAAATCAACACATATAAACAACGGAGGGTGGTTTTGGGGTCTGGGGGTCATGATCGGTGAAAATATATCAAAATTTTCCGGAACTGCTTTCCTCCGAACGGCTGCAATGGGTAGCTTTATACTTTTTTGTATTAAAAGCTACCTAAAAAAGTATTTGTTATAAGAATTTATAAGTAACTCAGATATAAGGCATAGGCCAGGATAGCTCAATTTAAAGGCATTTTTATTAAAATTTATGTTGAATCAGGATTGTTTTATACAAACTAATTCACAGGAAATGATTTGTATGGAAATTTATTTCCAAAGATTTTTGTTTGCGAACGCGATTAATGATAAACTGGGGTAGCGGGGCGTGAATATTGTACCACGATGGAAGCATTAGTCATTCATATGCGTCAAAATTTAAACATTTTCTATTTTGAAACAGTGGAATTTGGCCATTAATATTTATTATATAACATTATACATCAATTATCAGGGAAATTATGAAAATATTGGAGAATGTGTGAAGTTACTTTTCATCCGAGAAATTTTAAATATGGGTTTTGAATTTTAATTTACTAGCGATAGAGTAGGGATTATTTTCAGTTCTGTAAAAAAAGTAGTAGTTATAAGAAACTCATATATAAGGCCAGGATAGCTCAATTTAAAGGCATTTTTATTAAATTTATGTTGAATCCGGATTTTTTTATACAAATTAATTCGCCAGAAATGAAATAAAATTTGAACAAAATGTGTTTTTCGCTTAAAATATATCATATTTTTTGTAATTATGTCACAATGATTTTTTGGGAGATATACAGTAAAATAACTGGTCAGTGTTAAATTCAGGAGGCGGCCCGGGGGGGGGGGGGGGTTCTCACCCGGAAGATTTGAGATTTTACGCTTTTAATGGTTAAAAAGTACAATCCCCCGCCCCGGAATTCTACAATGTCTTCCCCGGAGCCACAGAAATCCCTCCCGGAGAAAAGTGTCTGAACTCAACAGTTTAAACTGGTCTCTGGGTTACTGAGCTATCACTATAGGTTGGCAAGTATGGAATTAGTCATTAAGGGTTGCCAGTTTGGTTTTTTTATTCAGAAATTCGGAAAAAAAAATTCTTTATGTAATCACGAAATGTCAATCATTAAATAAAGCAAAAATTACTATTTCGAATTTCTGTTGTGAAGTCTAATTTCCGATTAAAAAAGAATTCCAAACTGGCAACCCTAATTCATATATATCGTGATATTTATAAGTGCATTAATTTGAAACCTTTCTATTGCAAAATAGTAAAATTTTGTTATTTATTAGATAGTAATCGTCAATTTGAGCTGATCAAAATGTGATACAGTGTCTAAAGTTATCGTTTTTCTATGTGAGAAATTTTGAATTTTTAACATTTAGGTTCAATATATATAAATAGCCTTTAAATAAATCTATTAATGATAGAAAATGATTTATTATGTAGACAAAAAAATATTGCAGATATTATAGAACATTCTGTATATGACGTAGATTCCTCAATTTAAATGTATTTTCAGTATCTAAGTTTTAATTGGTAGACTGTTTTTAAATAAAAAAATTTTATGAATTAATATTTTGAATAAAAGGTTAATTTATTAAATATATTATTACTGGCAAAACCCATGACTTTGCTCGAGTAATTGTTGAAATATACCAAGTGGTTTTCGTGTGGCTATTTTTATTAGAAGAAATTATACTGCTACGGATAATTTAAAAATTACTAATTAAGCCACATGTTAAGTAAACTACATTCTTATATTGCATTCGGCAAACGTGAGACTTAAATTATTGAGAAGAACAAAAATCAATTCACAATAAATGTTAATTTAGAATGTATTTTGAAATTTTTCTACTCATTTCATTTTTCCTTTGAAATTTTGAATTTTTTAGAAAACATTCTTAACCCCTTCGGGACCGGCGGCTTTTACACAAATTTTATTCGGTTGGCACCACTTTTTTAAAAAAAGCTACCTTCACTTAAACTATCGCAAAAGTGCTCGAATTAGAGAAAGCAAATATTACTTTTATTTTTTACTGGTGCCTAAAACAAATTCTGTATGCTCTTATTGAGGGTGCATATATGCACCCATGGTCCCGAATGGATTAACGAGCAATTATTGGATTGTTGGGAAAGTTCCTTCCGTTTGGGAAAACCAATTTGTATCGGAAAATTCTACCCGTCAATTAATCAAAAACTACATATCAGAATTAATGTCTAACAATTAAGTGATAGAATTTTCCGGTGCGAACTGGTTTTCCCAAACAAAAGGAACTTACCGTACAACTGAATACATCTTAACCCTTTCAGGCACAAAGAAATTCTTTTAATAAAATGTTGAAAAGATTGAATCATACCAAGATTTCAGAACAAATTTATTTGAAAATTACAAAAGCTTTTCTTCACGTACATTATAAAAGGCAAAAATTTATTTCAAATTCCTGGTGCCGTTGTAGCATTTTGTGATTAAAATTAAGTGGGACAGAATTTGACCCACCATGCCGGTAAGGGTTAAATGTAACAACCATGCCAAATTACAAATTTCTTATCCAAGCTTCTAAATTAACCACATCGTAGAAATCACAATTTTAGAACGCTTTTTGTTCCTGCATACTTTAAAATTTCTAAATTATTAAGAACTGTTCTGTGCATGAATTTATGTCTCTAAGGTAACAGCCATGTAAAATTTCTTAGTTTCTATCCCTAACAATTTCAGATAATTCATAATTTAGAAAGTTTCCCGTTCATTTTGCCTTTTTAAATTTCGATTTTTTTCATAAATCCATCTTACAGAGCACTTACAAAGACTTATTTTGCAAGTCTTTAAAATAACCACCATGCCAAATTTTAAGTTTCCAGCCAGCATCACAAAAATCGCAATTTTTGAACGTTTTTTGCTTCTGCATCCTTTTAAATTTCGCATTTTGTAAAAAAATGTTCTCTGCGAGCATTTATTTTTAAAAATAACAACCCTATCAAATTTTAAGTTTCTGTCACTTATAATCCAAAATAAGCCGAAATTTAGAACGTTTTCCGCTCATTTCACACCTTTAGATTTCGAATTTTCAATCTACTGTTTATACCGTGCATCTGCATCTTAAAAGTAACCACTATACTAAATTTCTAGTTTCTAAGCCGAATAAATCTAACTAAATTTGAAATTTAGAATGTTTTTAGAACGTCTTCCGCTCATTTCACCCTTTTAAATTTCGAATTTTAAAAATTATTCTAAGCAATCATTTACATTTTAAGAGTAACCACCATGCCAAATTCTAGTCATCTATGTATCAATTGCATCACATAAATTGCAATTTTAGAACTTATTTTGCTCCTACGCCTTTTTAAACATCGAATATTTAGAAAACGTTCTGGGATATCATTTATGTCTTTACAGTAACAGCTGTGACAAAATTTTAAGTTTCTAGCTTTATAACCCATTAATAATCCCATAGAAATCATAATTTAGAACGATTTTAGAACGATTTCTGCCGTTTAAATTTCGATTTTTTTCTTAACTGTTCTGATAATTTACATCTTAAAAGTAACAACATGTCCAATTTCAAGATTCTCTCCCTAACAATTCCACAGAAATCGTAATTTAGAACATTTTAGAACGCTTTCTGCTCATTTCACCTTTTAAATATCGATTTCTTTTTAGAAACTACATCTTATAAGTAACAATCGTGCAAATTTCAGGTATCTATACCCTTGAGTATTACAAAAAAATCGTCATTTTAGGATGCTTGCACCCTCCTGGGTTAGTGACATGGACATAAAATATAGTCTATGTTAGAGCAGGGACTATCACCATGAATTTGCTACCATTACTTTTAAAATCAGTTCGATAGTTCCAGAGATTACCCCCTACAAACAAATGCTACTTCTTTATAATATTAGCTTAGATTAAATGCATAAATATCCATTTAATATATATATTACTTGTAATTATTGCATAATGACTTTTATTTTTTTATTTTAAAGGGATAACTTACATGTCACTCCACAGGATGAAAAGGAATTACGCTCGTGGGAAAAAAAAATGGAAAACCACCACGATTGCGGAAAGGCGAAGAGGAAAAAATTACGAAGAGATTGATATTTGAAAATATGACTCATCTAGTAATGGGATTTTGTCATTAATATTTATTAGATAGTAATCGTCATTAATTATAAATTATTAAAATATTGTACAATGCAGAAAATTATTCGTTTTCAATGCGAGGAATTTTAACATGAATTTTGAATGCTTAACTGTTTGCAATAAATCCTCTTTTATTAAATCGATTAAATCATAACAGCTATTATTTTGTTGGACAAAACTTTTTCCAAAAATTATATAGAACATTCCATTTATGGTAGGTTTCTCAATTTAAATGTATTTTCATTAAGTAAATTTTAGTGGATTTAGGACTTTTTTAACAATAATATACGAACAAATAGTCATTTACCAGTAAGAAATGAAAATATTTCTATTCGAACCAGAAAATTCTTAATAAAATAAATATAATATAAATCGAACGCGATCGAGCTAGAAAGAGGAAATGCAGAAGATAAAAAAAAAAGTTTACTTAACCCTTTCCGGCACAGACAAATTCTGTTCGTAAAATGAGAAATTACTGACTGACACCGGAATTTACAAACGACTTTTTTAGAAAATAAGAAGTCCTAATTTTAAGCTTTCATTATAGAAACAAAAATTTATTAAAATATTCTTGGTGCCGAAAGTAAGTTTGGAATTAAAATTAGGTGTGCCCAGAGTGGAACCACTGTGCCGGAAAGGGTTTAAGCCAGTGGTTCCCAACGGGGGGCGTACGCCCCACAGGGGGGCAATTTGACTTTTCAGGGGGGCAATTCCAGATTTGTGTGAACCCATACCCTCTGAATTGTTTTTGTAATAGTAATGTTGTAGACTGAAAATAAAAATTACACATTCAAATTTAAAAAACAAAAATGAGAAAAATAAGTTTTTTATTCAATTTTTTAAAAGTGCCCATTAAAAAATTTTAAATGCATCTCTACCAGAATAATTATAGAATAAACTTTTTAAGATATTTAGGTACTTTTTAGTATTTAAAAATTCTTTATAATTTTTCTGATTTATAAATATTTTAGAATTTTAAACATTTTTTTCGACTATTTATTGAATGAGTTGCACTGCAATATGTCATCTAAAAATCAATTTTACACATGAAACTATTCAAATGTATATTTAACAATTATTTGACGACTTTCCTTTACAAAATCTTTTATCACGTTTTATTCTGATTAGAAATTGTTGCGTCATTTAATCGCAGAAATTCTGTAATTAAATAAGAGAAAAATGTTTTATTCAAAATTATTGATTGGTCTAATCTAGGATTCTGAGCACTCTATACATCACGCATACGTGACGACCGTTGCGAAGAGATTAAAAATGACTGTCTTAACCCTTTATGTGCCAACGAAAATTTAAACTACGAGTATTATCAGATGATTATAAAAAATATTTGATTCATCCATTAGCTTCGGTACATTTCAGGATCAATGTTAAATGCTTTTTACTCTATAAGGAGTTCATTCTTTTAAATTTTTATAAAAATTATATGTATTAGGGGGAGGGGGGCATCATCATTTTAAAGATACTTTGGTGGGGCGCGGTCAAAAAAAGGTTGGGAAACACTGGTTTAAGCCTTAAATGCGCGAACTTTTCTTTTAGAATTGCGTTTTTTAATACTTATATTAAGGAGTTTACACCAGAAATTTTAAGACAGATTTTTAAAATAATGTAGGAGTACAGTAATGTGATTTTTATAGCATTAATATTTCTGTATAAGTATAGTGGTTGCATGGAACTTGATTTTTTTTTATTAAAAGTTAAATAAAAAGTTTTGATTTAAGGGTTAAAAGGTGAAATGTATTTATAAAACTTGAGTAAAATTCCAGGTATGTTTAGCGTTAAATACAAGTTTTTCTAGAAAGTATATGATTTTGCCTTTAATCCTTTATATTGGAATATATTTAGTGTTATTAAATTTATTATTATTGACATAGTAGCTATTGTTTTGTTTAAAAAGAGTTGCTGTCAAAAATTATGGAACATCCCATTTAAAATACGATCCTCAATATAAGTAATATTTCCGTTATCAAAGTTTTAGTTGAATTGCGATTTTTATTTTAATACAAAGTTTTCCAAAAAATGCATGCATTAATTACTACTTCATTGCTCTTTGCTCTTTTTTATCTGATTTATCTCTCGTATTGTTTTTTCTGATTACCCATACTTTTTTCTAGTGGCATCAGGAAAATTGACCCCAATATGTCATCAACAGGCGGTATTATAGAATTTAGTTGTCAGTATATAGAAGCTAAAGTAACAAGTCGGAAATTGTACGTGCCAAATGAGATGCGTTCGTACTATAACTGCGAAATGAATTATATATGTCTGTTAGTATAATATGAGTTTTTTCCGTAATTAAATAAGTACATTTTAAGTTGGCGACATTTTATCTGTTGTTAACATTTACTGAAAATTTCAACGGGAAACTTAAACCTAGCTTTGAAAATTTCAGAATTTGAAATCCATATTTAGACTTATTTTCCATTTAATATCTATTTCTCCGGAAACATGTGTCCAAAAAACTGTCGGTAGATTATAGGATTGCTATAATTAAACAATTTTAGTATACAAATTTCATTTTTAAATTCAGTAATGCGGCAATAATATGACTCCATCAGAAATAGGACGTAATCACCATGGCAACCTTGGATCATTACCTATCATGGGATATAATCGAATTAATTACGAATGATAGGATTTAATAGAATGAAGAAAACTTTTCTTAAAATTGATTTTATTAATATCTAATTTAATTATTAATTATTGATTATTAATTAATTATTAGTTTAATTTATTAATATTTAATATTTTATTAATGTGTAATATTTTATTAATATTTAATTTTGATTCAATTATCATAAAATTTGAAGTAACGACAAAATTCTGAAACGATTATATATATTAAATTTCAAGCCATTCGGTTGGGTAGTTTTTGCGCTGTTATATGCGGACAGACGGACGGACCAGCCGACGTCTATAGGTGCTACGTATTTATATAATTATGAACGCACCTAAAAAGGTAAAACTTGTTCTATACGATATTAATTGATGCGCTAGACTTTGTTTTTCACTTTGTTGAAGTTAATGAACAAAATAGAATTAATTTTTTAAATAACAGTTTTCTTTTTTTCCATTAAACAAAACAACAATAACATCGTTAAAATAACTAGTCTGTGGTCATTGAGCTACTAGCTACTAGTACAGGGTGGTCATAAAAAAATATCGAACTCTAGCGGCCGTCCGTTCAACCGATCGAGATGAGATTTCAGATATAGTTATTCACAGGTATGAGCTCGGTATTCTGTGAACGGCAACAAATTGGCGCTCACGGTTACGGTTATAGCTACAGAAACTCGAAATTTTCAAATGGCAACGCCCTTTTTTTATCGCCAAATGCTCAGCGCATGCGAAAACCCTAAAGAGCGTTGGAACGGTACGTGTATCGCAATAAACGGACGTGTTATGCACGCACAAAAACAGCTCTGCGAACGACGAAAAAAAACACGATCAGGGCGCACGAAGGAAATTTGCATATGACAGAGGCAAAACACCAATCACGGAACGCCGTTCGCCAGATAGTCAGCGTAGAAAACGGATAAAAAGTGGGGCGGTAGTGTTAGTTCTTCAGTTGGGAGCACGCACATGCCGACGAAATTACTCTTACAGCGACAGTTCGTGGTGAATTGGTAAAACTCTATTATCAAAATGGGATGAATGCTGCGAAAACCTTGCGTGTTTACCGTCGAAACCATCGCCAAATACGTGGCCCATGTAGCCCGCAAGCTCTTCGTGATTTAGTAAAGAAATTCGAAGAAACTGGCTACACCTGTGATAGACCGCTAACCGGACGACCAACTGTTCCCGAGGATACTGTTATGGAAGTGCATCACACAGTGACAACAGGACACATGCAAACTGCAAGAGATGCATCTCGTATGTTGGATATACCGAAATCAACTGTCCTAAAGCTACTGCGCTCTGTAATCCGCATGTTTCCTTACCGGTACCAGCGCGTCCAGATTTTGGAAGTGAGGCACCATCAACAACGTATAGACTTTGCTAATGAATTTCTTATCCGATATGATGGAGATAACGACTGGCCTCTTCGCATATTATGGACGGACGAGGCACATTTCACCTTAACTTGCAACGTCAATACCAAAAATTGTGTGCATTGGGAAGACATGAATCCGCACGCTGAGGCACCAGTACCTTTATACGACGTCACGTGTGTGGTGCGGCATTGCAGGCACAATTATTCTCGGGCCGTATGTCTTTGAGGAAGCGACACCAACGGGATTTGTAACTTGCTCTGTAACAGACTCCCGCTATACGGCAATGCTGCAAAATTACGTCATACCAGAACTGTTGCAGCGAAATGCACTGAATGACTTCGTTTGGATGCAAGATGGTGCGCCTCCACATATAGCGAAGTCTGTTCACAGAGTCCTAAATCAGCATATTGGCGACCGTGTTATCTCACGCCATTTTCCATTTCCGTGGCCTCCGCGATCCCCCGACCTCACTGCTATGAATTTCTGGTTCTGGGGATATCTCAAATCTAGAGTGCACATTTGCAATCCGCAAACTTTGCCGGACTTAAAAAATTCTATCAAAAGTGAGATTGAAAATATCCCTCATGCGATGTTACGTTCGGCTGTATCGTCCACAGTCGCTCTCATGTAATTGCCTGTGATGGCACCATGTGGAAAATGTGTAATCAAAATAAAAGTTTTCTTTTCTCCGATCTGTGTTGCAAATAGTGATTGGTGTACTGACTCTGTGTCATATGCAAATTGCCTCCGTGCGCTCCGATCGTGTTTTTTTTTTGGCCGAGTTGTTTCTTGTGCGTGCATAACGAGTCCGTTTCAAGCGATACACGTACGGTTCCAACGCTCTTTAGGGTTTTCGCATGCGCTGAGCATTTTGGGACGAAAAACAAATGGGCGTTGCCATTGGAAATTTTTGAGTTTCTGTACCTATAACCGTAACCGTGAGCACCATTTTGTTGCCATTCACAGAATCCCGAGCAGGTCATACCTCTGAATAACTATATCTGAAATCTCACCTCGATCGGTTGTACAGACCGGCCGCTAGAGCTCCATATATCAGCGAAGTTTTTTTTATGACCACCCTGTATTTTAAAATAGATTAACTTGGTTTGTAAATGACAGAACCCTTGAGATTAAATAAGACGATGATTATCAATCAGAAATTGTGATAACAAACGACTTTGAAGCAAAAAGGTTGGACAGCCTTACAGTAAAATCTGTAAAACAGAAACTCCGTATAACGGAATCCTGTGTGAAACAGAATTTTTTTACAGTCCCAACGGAAGTAATAACATACAATTACTACTCACGTTAAGGTGGAAATCTGTCTGAAACGGAATTTCTTAGCCCCAGAATTTCTGTATTGACAGGTTTTACTATATTTTGCATGTCATTGTATAGAAAGAAAAAGAACTCCGATTATGTCAAAAAGACATGCACCTCGTTTTTGGAAATGGGACTTCAATTTGGACAATAAATAATTAAATAATAATACAATTACAGCCGTACTCGTTTAATATGAGCAACGCTAAAACGAGGTTAAAATAAGCAATTTGAACGTTAAAAATGACCCATCATTTAAACTATACTATATTTTCAACCTTTCTACGATCTACAAAAGCTGGATCACAGCTAATATAAGCAAAACATCTGTTCATTTCAATGGAATTTTCTGAGAAAAGTTGGATAGATTAGGAAACCCTTCTTATTAAATACTGTTTTTTTTTAGCGATACTATTATATTATAATACATTACAACTGTTTATCAATATATTTATTCAGTTTAATCAGACACAAATTGAACTTTCAATCTGACTCTGCCATCTTTCCCATCCCCCAATAAAATGAAAAGGAATGCCCTGAAGTCTTGAAAGAATGAAAGAAAGAAAGGAGAGATATGGATATTTCGCATTAAAGAAAACCTCTATTTGATTTTTTTTAAATATGGACTCTGGACCATATTAACCAGCTTTCTCCTGTCTCGTATTATACTGTTAAGAGCCTACACTAGTCACGCGGAGAAGCTCGAACGCTAAAGTTAAACTTATGGAAGAAATCTATACAGGTTTCTCGCTCGCATTTTAATATTTTTAAATGATTTTTTTTTTTTTTTTTGCATAAGATATTTAAGGTCTCTAAGGATCTATACTTGGGCATTTGTACTTTTTTTATTTTGGTTGCAATTTTTTTATACGAGAACAGTTTAACTTTCAAAACTAGTTACAATTGGTTTCAAAATTGAAAGTATCCGCTTACAAAAAAACTGAAACTAAAATAGAAAAAGAAAAAACGCACAACGTTAGATAACGACCTCAGATATCCTATGCAAAAAGAAAGAAAAGAAAAAAAAACTTTTAAAATTATTTAAATGCAAGTGAAAATTTTGAAAATAGTGCTCCCATAGAATTAACATTAGCTTGCGAGTGTTTCCGCGGGACTAGTGTAGCGATCTCTTACGATGAAAAGGATATGTGTAACCAATAAATCAAAAATTGCTGTGTCTATTATTATGTTAGCCAAGTTTTTCCTCGAAAAATGTAAGTGATCAGTTGCATTACTGAACTTTGCTCATTTCCTTTGGAATTTCTAGTTCTTTTTAGTCTTTGACTTCAGTACTGTGATTTTGTGCAAACAAAAGACTCGTCTATAGAAAAAAGACGCTCACGAAAGTATGACTGAATATTTTAGTTTAGCTTTATGATATTAATTTAATTTTTAACATTGAGATAATTAGAGTATTTAATAGTAATAACTTTAATTATGAGCGTGTTGTTTAATAGGGTATTTTTAATTCCCTTGCTTTCGTATTAATCGAGTTCGACTGTATTTATTTCTATTAAATAAGCGAATATTTTGATTTTCCAAATAAACAAAACTTACTACAGGGTGACTACAGATCAAGGAAAAACACATTCGAAAAAACGGGCATGTAGCAGTATTTTCTTATAAGAAAATTCGACTTAACAGTTGAACAGTTGATGTCGGTTAACCCTTTATCTACTGACGATACTTTTAAGTACCATCAGAGTAAACTTTGTATAAAATTTCTTTATTCTGTCTAATAATGATAATAAGGTTTTTTTATTTATACAAAATACTTTTCTGGATCACATTTAGAAAGCACAGCAAAACAGTGAAAGCTAAATATTTTATAAAGTGGTATTTTTCTCAACCTTTTACATAAGTGTAGATCTTCTCTTTTTAAAAATTGTTATATGAAAATTTTGCAACTATAAAAACCTTTCTATTTAATGATAGGATCACAATACATTTATTTACATTGTTCCGATAAAGAATTGTGAGATTTCCTTAACAGCATTTTCTGTTAATTAATCTAATTATTCTTGTAAATATTTCACAAAAAGAGCTATTACTACCGCGTTATTAAATCAGTTTTAATGAAAAACCTTATCTAAATTTCATATTATTGTAATATAAATTGTCTAATATACCTTCACACATCAAGGAAGATAATTATTGAGATTGAACAATTTGTTGATTCATAATTCGGTAGGTAAAGGGTTAAGGCGCTTCCGAGTTGCAATGAACATAACGCCTAGCATATTGCAGTAGAGTGTCTTGTATTAAATTGAGCCGTTGGGAAAAGTTAAGATGTAGTATTAACTAAATGATAAAGGGACAATTAAAATGTAAAGGTTAGATGTAAAATTAAGAAGTGAGATGATAATAAATTTAGAATAATAAAGTAAAGCGAAAGAGATTAAGGATAGAGTCTAAATTCTAAATATTGAGAAAAAAGTGAAATGGTATAGCTGCAGTTATAACTAAATACATGTAAAGAAAATTCAACTTTTCGATCGTTTAAATAAAGAATACAAATTTTTCCGTAAGAAAATACTGGTGCCATCTGTATCTGCTAGTATCTTTTCACGACTAAATATGGCGAAGATTGTTGTTCCAAATAAGTGATGGGATATATATTATATTAGACATATTATAAACCTACAAAAATTCCAAGAAGTGACCCACTTTAACCTTTCTGATTTATGTGTAACTTCTTGTGTAACTTCATCTATTTGGAATATAACATGAAAAAAAATCGACCACAATGTTTCAACATGAAATGTTCTTACTACAACAACATGTCGCTAGATAAAAAATAAAAGACGAGCCGGGTATATGTTTGGCCTGATCTTATTTAAGTGATGCGTCACCCACTTTTTCCTATCTTTTATTAAGGTTGATGACGCGAAAAGAACTGATTTTTCAAAATATTTTTTTTTCTTTAATTTAATTTAAACACAAACATATTGTGCGTAGAAATAAGAGCATTAGGATATCGAGTGTAATTTATCTTTTATTGAGGTTGCTCATGTGCAGAGGGATGAATTTTCAAAACACCATTGTTAGGTGCGTTCGTAATTAGATAAATACGTAGCACCTATAGCCGTCGTCTAGTCTGTCCGTCCGTCCGCATGTAACAGCGCAAAAACTACCCAACCGAATGGTTTGAAATTTAATATATGTAATCGTTGCAGAATTTTGTCGAGTCATTTCAAATTTTATGAAAATCGAATCAAAACTTAAAAAGATATTCATAAAAGTTTTTTTTTATTCTATTAAATCCTCTCATACGTAATCTATATAATAAAAACACAAGTCATATGACTGAGGAAAACAAATACGGGCTAACCACATCTTTTTGCATATGCCAAGTGGTTATTTTTATTCAAAATTCTTTCGAATAAAATTGTTTGATGGAGAGATGAGTTACATTCGAAAATGTATACATTCTGAGCTAACTTCAGTGCAAATTAGGTTAACAGCCAAATATCTCAATCCATTAAAGTAAATAAACAAAAGATTCATTCATCTTGAGTCATAGAAATATTAAACCATGGAGGTAATCATTCGCAAATCAAGATCTCCATGGTGAATTTTACAGCGCTGTCTGGTGTCTAAAAATAAATTCTCATCTATAAACATAGCATCCGCAATAAGAAAAAAAAAGGCATTCTCATTTCGCTCATAGCAGACGACATAATTTATTTCACTGAAATAATAGCGATGATTTTTTGTACTGTAAAACTAGCTATAGAACGAAATGAACGCACCTCATTTGTCACGTTTAACGTACAATTTTTGACTTGTTATTAATATTATTATTTAAATGGAGATGCCGATGTAAGGCTCATAAAATTAAAACCATTTTTGTTGGTTTTAGAAGTAATTTTTTTTTTCAAACGGGGCCTGATTAAAAATAAATTCTATTCATTAATCAGACCAGATACATGGGCAAAGGACGTATGTTCAGATTCGAAGTTTTTGTCTAATCTGTGTCAATCCGAAATGCAGAACTTTTATTGAAAATTTAGAGGTGGAAACAAACAATTCATCCAGGACCTAGGCCTCACTTTCTCTTGATCAGTCCTTGTTTAGATTAGAAAAACTTTAAACAGCAAATAGTATAAAATCTTACAATCGGGAAACTCAGAAAAAGAAATATATTTGTAATCTCTACCATAGGATCCTTCTCACTAACGAGCGTTGCTGCTTGGTAATGCTGTTTGGTAACTAAGCATTTGAGTGTAATTTATCTTTTGTTGGAGTTGATCAAGTGCAGAATACAGACTTTTCAAAAGAACGTTTATCATTATTATTATTATTTAAGGCGAAATGCCGATGTAACGCCCGTGAAATTAAGACCATTTTTGTTGGTTTGGGAGAAGGGGGGAGGGGTTGTAAAAAATTATAATTTAATTTCAAAAGGAAATCCCCATAGATTCTGATTAATACATGATCCAATGGGTTCCGAGTACCTGTGCACCAAAATTTCACGTGATTCCAAATAATAGGTTTTATACATGATCACATTATAATAAATTTTCATTCAATTCATATTGCTCCATAAGATGATCAAATTTCAAATATCTTTTAGCTTCAAAGTCTTAAATCTTTATAAATGTATATACGAGGCGCATTCGAAAAGTAAGTACCGTTTAATTCTAGCGCCGCCACAGCGATGCGGTGGGTGTTCCGCGAATGTGCGTTAGTCTTCCTTGTTCACTGGCTCTCAACTGACGTCATTTTTACTGCTTTACCTTGTGTTTTCAGTTTTCTGTGCACATTCAAATAGTTTAAGACACTGACCCCGCCGACTGTGAGATCCGTGCTGTTATTCGATTTTTGAACGCAAGGAATGTGAAACCGGCTGAAATTTATCGTCAAGTTAAAGATGTTTACGGTAAAAACGCGATGACTGATGGAATAGTGAGAAAGTGGGTTAGAAAGTTTAATGAAGGTCGAACAAATGTCCACGAAGAAGCTCGGAGTGGTCGGCCTTCTGTTGTCCACGATGATCTCGTAAGGAAAGTTGATGAAAAAATCCACGAGAACAGACGTTTCACAACGACAACGCTTTCAGATGAATTTCTGCAAATTTCACGAACTGTTTGGAGTATTGACTGTCGTCACTGGCGGGAAGTTTCTATGAAGAAGGTATAGATAAGATGATCCCCCGCTACCACAAGTGCTTGAACATTGGCGGAAACTATGTAGAAAAAATAGTTTAAGGTGTGCTCTTTCATGTAAAAATAAAATTGGCTTGGAAAAAATGTTTTACTAGTATTTTTTTTTTCAAAACTGTACTTACTTTCCGAATACGCCTCGTGTGTTTCAACGTTATCTTTTTGAACTTCTTAAATTTAATAGCTTTTTACAACTCAATAATTTTTTTGTATCAAAAAGCTGAGTATGACTCACAACTGGTGAACTATGTTTCTGACAAATGGAGACACCACCACCTTAGAGTAACGCTATTCATCAATCAGAGTAATTAATTAGGCAAAGGGTGCATGCTCAGATTCGAAGTTTTTGTCTAAATGGCAATCCGAATTGCAGAACTTTTATTGAGAGTTTACAGGTGGGAGTATTAAACCGCATCATGTCCTCGGCTGCACTTTTGGTTTCATCACGGCCCTGATTAGATTAGAAAAACTTTAAACAACAAATTCTGTAAAACCTTATCATTATCAAGCTGAGAAGAAGAAAAGGATTTGTAATCGCGACCTCAAAACCCTTCTAACTGGTGAACATTGCTGCTTTAGTAATTCTGTTTCTGAAACAAATAAGAGTATGATGTTTTTTAACTGTATGTAAAAATTTGGAGAACTTTTCCTTTTCACAAAGAAAAGTATATTACTGCTTTTGCAAGGGAAATTTCTCAGAAAAGAAATCACAATTTTTCTTAGAAAAGTCATATTACTAAAAAAAAAAATCACATATATTACTTCTTATATTATCTTATTTTCATACTTTTTTCTACGCACATTCTAACCACACAACAGTAAATGAAGTATCATACGAAAGGTTTTCTAAAGAGGATGTTGACATTGTAGGGGAATGTATGGTAAAACCAGGTACCTAACGGTTTTCCTCTGTTGAACAAAAGTCCAGAAGGGCAGAAAAATCGGAACACTCCCCAAAAGTGTTTGGGAAAATCTGGGCTATTGGAAAACTACACCTGTTGCCACAGAGAAATTCTTTTTTGTACTTCAGAAAAAGCGTTTCCTAGGACCGTCTGAAAGAGCTCCAAATTTTGGTGGTAGAGTAAAACCGGGTACTAATCAGAAATTCAGTTTTTACACTTCAAGTAACAAAAAGTTTTTTTGTAATAAATTTTGAATCGAACTTAAATATATATATATATATATATATATATATATAGGGGAGATAGGGGATGAATGGGACAAGGGATGGATGGGACGTTCTCAATATTTGAGGCAATAAACTTTTTTTTAGTTGCTTCCTATCCTCATAGATTTCACTACCATAGTGTGCTTCAGAACCAAAAGCAAGAGCACATAGCTGTTTTCAGTTCCTTTAAATTATCATTTCATGAAAACTCTGCTTAAAAGTAATTTTTTTTACATTTGAAGTTACTTAAATATCTTACGCAATATAAACAATTAACATATGTTGTAGTTTTTTTATTTCAAGGCTCAGTATTGGTAATTAAAATGAATGCATATTAACCATTCTGACAAAATAATTTTTCAGAGAATGGAACTGTCTCATTCATCCCTAGAGGATGCTGAAAAATATATTTATTAACTAAATAATATTATATAGGTTGATAAATTAATACTATGGTCAATTATATTAAATTATTATAATTATTATATATAGTTATTATAAATTAATATACGGTAATTATTCTTTTAACATTTCATCCTCATTGAAGCCATCGTCTTCAGCCATTGAATGCTTCCGTTTATGGGCCTTTTAAAGCAAAGATGAGATAAGTCCAAGATGATTGGCTAACAAATAATCCTGGAGATCATATTACAATTTACAATCTCTCAGCTTTTGCCAAGGAGGCATTTTTGTCAGCTTTTAGTCCTTAACATTGAACACGGGGAGGAAAATGTTTGTGTCCCATTCATCCCTGCTGTGTGGATGATTGGGACATAGAAGAATTTTTTTTTAATTTCATTTATATTTCTGTATAATAATAATAATCTTGAACAAATATTGTGCATAAGATGTAGTCAAACACTTAATGTATGACATGTGATATATAATATTGATAATAACCTAAATAAAATATTTAAAATAAATATTTTTGTGAAAATGTCCCATTCATCCCCCATCCCCCCTATATATATATTAAAGTCAGTACCATTTTTCAGGTTATCAAGCAATTTTTAATGTTGTCATGTAATGACTTTATCAGCTTTAACTTCTCGTATCCGCTGTTCCCCTCATGTGCCTACGCTCTGCAAAATGAACATAAAATCCATCCTTCACCACCTGTTGAGAGAAGAAAAATTTCATTCCAGAATTCAATGCAAAATAATGAGTACCTGGTTTTGTCCCCAACAGATGGCCAAAAATGAACATGGACGTTCTCCTGGATATGTGGACGTACACACTTCTACTTGGTATTGAAATTTCGTGGGAAAGCTATAGAAAACAGCAATTTACTTACCGTAATTTCGCGCCTATACGCCGCACCTCCGACAATTCGATTTCCTACCAGAATTTATTTTAAATAAAATGTGACTTAATTCTGCTTAGCACTTATTTGACTTCTTAGTTTCAATAAAATTTCCGGTTTGAAAAAGACTTAACTACGCGCGAAATTACGGTACTTAAATCCATCCTTCAGACTGGATTTATTTGATGAGAAAAAAAGACGGCAAAAAATTATAACATTCGAGCCGAATTTCTTTCCTATTGCACTGAACGGACACAGAGAGTTACTAAATTCAAAAGGCGATGGCCCACTGCTAGGGGACGCTAAGGGATGCAGTTAAGACGTTGTTGTCCACAGGGCAATACCCATCACCGAGAAAACAGGATACACGGTTTAAACCGCCTACTCGTCTTTACCCTACTTCAGACCTGCCAAGTCTCCGGCTTTTTGGATACCAGTATTTTAGTACAGAAAATGTTGTTTTATTTAATTACAGCATTCTGTGATTTGAAAGAACAACATTTTTCGCTAAAATATTACTGGTGTGCAAAAAGCCGCAGACTTGGCAACTCTGCCCTAATCTCCTCTACGCTCACATATCGTTCAAACACGTTGTTTGATCAAAAATTTCAGTTAATTGAAAATGAATGCTAAAACATATCAGCAAATAATCTCAAAGATTGCAGTGCGAAAGCCTCGATGGATCTACTTGTAAGAATTATAAAGGCAAATTCATTAGTTCACCAGATAATTGTATGTCTTATGCAGCTTCATTCCATATTTGAAGTGCATAGCTTAATTACTAACTTACACACAATGCTCATCAATTCATACAACACCATTTTGAAAAAAGCGCATTTAAAATTTTGGTAAGAGGTACAGTAGAACCTCCATAAATTGACCACCCAAGGGACTGTAACTAAGTGGTCAACATACGGAGGTGGTCAACTTAGGGAATGTTTAGAAAATATTTAGTACAATATTAGAAAAACTTTAGTAAACTTTTTTAGCATTTTTTTAGGAAAAATTTAGAAATATATTAGCACTTACTCATTTTTATTTTTACTGAAGGTACAGCACATTTTTACAATTTTTGGAAGAATAATTCAATTTTTGTTTGACTCCTGTTTTTGTTCATTAAGTAAGTGCAAAAAGCACTTTCACAGTTTACAAATCCATTAAGCATGCTTGGGCATTTTTATGCAGCGAAATCTTTAAGTTGCTCCATCATGCGCTTTACATCATCTTCCTTCAGAGTTGGGTGCTTTGAAGTTTCGTCGTCACTTAGATCATCATCTTCTTCTTCGCCGTCCATTTTTTGTACCTTAGAGTCCTCGCGGTACTTAGTTGCAGAGAGTATCTCATCGAAGATTGCCTCTGTGTCTGGTTCAACACATGTTACTAACTTATCGTCCATGGTAACATTAATCTTCAAAACCAACTCCATCAAAAACTGGCAAGGGAGATAAAGGAAGCTCATCCTCTTGCACCGATGTTGTAGCCGTAACAAATCCATACTTCTTGAAGCAGTTCTTAAAATCGTGGTTTGCGTAACTTTATTCCAAGCAGAATTAATCCAATGAACAGCATTCAAAGCATTTACTGATTCAGCTGTTGACGATGCTAATGCAGAAGGACCACAGGTCTGTGCTTTCATGATCACCCATTCCAGAAGTTGAGCTCTGTAGTGTATTTTGAAGGACTGAATAATGCCTTGATTTGTAAAGGTGGGTCTTCGAAGTTGTGTTTGGAGGCAAAAATTTTAGATTCACATTTGTGAGATTATTCACTTTCGGGTTGCTGAGGCAGCTGTCCATTGCTTTAAAGAAGAGACCGCATTCATCAGTATTAAAGATGTCCTCATCTTTAAAACCTTTAGCAAACTCTATGAATTTTTCAATAAACTTCTGCACCACTTCAGCTGAAACCTCATTCGATTCCCCACTCAAAATTTTTTGAGAAATCTCGTATCGTAGTTTGAATTTTTCAAGCCAACCTGCTGACGCTTGGAAGTCCTCTATTTCGAATTATTTTGCAATTTTTTTTTGCTACTTCCTGAAGGATAGCTCTCGATATTTTTGCATTGATTGATCTCATCTCTTTAAACCAACGAAACGTGGCAGCGTTCACACCGTCAAGAAACGTTTTTCTACGTTTTCTTTGGAGTCCCCTGTTTTCGGATGAATATCTTTTCAGATATTCTTCCTTGCGTTTTAAAATGTTGCTCACAGTTGTCTTGCTCACACCAATTTTTTCCGCTGTCTTTCTTTGGCTGCTGCTTTCCAGAAAATTAAGAAGATCCTCTTTCTTCTTTAATTTAAGTTCTTTTAGAGCTTTTCTTTGCGCCATTTTTAATGAAAATTCGCAAATAAACAACCAGTTCCGTCACGACGCGACATTCAGAAAAAAAGGACGGAATGTGTTTCACATGTGAGCGATACACGTAGTTTTCCAATTTTGCGTATAGCTACACAGTTACGCACATCCCCCACTCCCCTGACATTTTCCGGCAGATTTCAGGAATTCTGGCATTTCCCTCCCATTGTATCATACTGGAAGTGAACAATGAATGGAGCACCACAAGGGGGCCGATGTTAAAAGATTGACTGATAAAGAAATTCCTGGAAACCAGATGGAGAACAAACGGAGGAAAAAACAGATTCAAGAAAACATCAGTGATCAAGTTACAGAGAGTAAGACCTACTAAAAAGTGGTCAACATACAACATACGGAGGTGGTCAACATAGAGAGGTAAATCTCCATTGAAAATGCGTTGTGACCATTCAAACTAATAAATTTCGGTCAACATAGAGAGGTGGTCAATATAGAGAGGTGGTCAACTTTGGAGGTTTCACTGTATATATATATATATATATATATATGGAAAATAAAAATAAAGGCAAGATTTAGAATATTGTTAAAAAGGCAGTATCATTATTTTATACATCACTATTAATTTATGTATCTTGTATTCAATATTCTAAAAACGTCAGTATTTTTAGTTTTAAACTTTAACTGCTGTTAGCAGTTTCAGAGACCGCTGTTTTTTTTTCACATTTTAACTTCAAACTTTGGGCAGAGCAAGACTGAAAGGAAATGGGAAAGAAAGGGACAGGTTACAGTTAAAGTGCCAATAGGGAGCAGAAGGGATCAGGTAATTACACAGAGAGCCAATCAGAAGAAGACAAAACGGAATGGAAAATATGAAGCAAATTGAATAAAAAGACAGAGTCAGAAATGTAAAAGGAAATTACATGTATAATATATAATAAGCAAAGAGGAAATTAAAAGTAATTAATTAAATAAAAAAGGTAAAATTAAATTAAATTAAATTAAAAGGAAATTACAAGAAGGTGTAAAATATATCTATAACAAAGAGGAAATGAAAATTCTTTAATTAATTAGTTAAATTAGAAAAGTAAAGTAAAATAATATATATATATATATATATATATAATAAATGCAAATAAAAAATAAATTCAAAGTTAATTGGACGATTCTCCAATAAATGGGTAATTTGTGTCCTTTGGGGTTATATGCTGTATTTTGTCATTTATATAGTTTCTTTTAGCATAGAATGTATTTTGTAATGCTTTTCTACAATTTCAAAAGGTATTTTCAAGAACATAACTGTAAATTTTACTCCAATAGCATTTTAAATAGTCAAATTCTCACTAATGTCACTTGTCCTGACCTCATGCACTCATCTACTAGACTAGAGCAATTTTAAATGTAATGACAACCCATTTTCACCAATTTTATCACCCAAAATAAAATATTATACTCTAAAGTACATAATAAACAATTTTTATTGCAAATTAAAAATATTATTATATGCATTCTGACAAGAGAAATGTTGTTCCCTAATTTTTATGTCACCACTGTCCCCTTGTATAAAATTGCTTATGTGACCACCAGGAAAGTAGATAAAATTTGAGGGATATTTGCATTTAGTAGAAGCTGGCATTAACCCCTTGGGGATTAGCGACACGTATATACATGACGCATAAGATACCCAGAATCCTCGATTATTCCCACCAGTTACTTTTTATTGTAAGCTTTGCCTTATTTAAATGATAGCATTTCTTCGGTTCCATTAGGCAATAATTTCTGTTTTGAAAAAGATTAGAAATAGATAGAATAGATTAAAAATTCTGTAAAGGACGCTCGTCGCGAAGGGGTTATGTAGAATTAGGATTGCTGACAAAATCACAGGGTTTAATTTTCTGAAATTTAAAAGAAGCTGCAAGCTACAAAATGGATAGAAAGATAAGAATATGTTCATTACTTGCCACTACTATCCCCGACTTAAATTATATTTATTTATGATTTTGTCACGATATAAATTACTTTTGCTTAGTTCAAAATGTCATATTACAGTCTTACTGACCAGGAAACCACGCAATTACTGTAATAATGAAAAAAATCTAGATAAACAGCAATCTAAAGGGCATTATGAAACGTGTTTTTCACGCATAAATCATTTGCCCTCGTCTCCCCGTTATCGAGATATAAAGTCTTAACATATGCTAATTTATTGATTTAATAGGATGGAAGGAGGAGGCGATAGGATTGAAGGAGGAGGCGTTAACGTTTCAACGTAACAACATCATCAAACGCCAGTCACTCGTCCATTTCCAGTTTAGTATTCACTATGCTTCTTACAAGTCCAGTTCCAGTTTAGTATTCGCTATGCTTCTTACAAGTCCATTTCCAGTTTAGTACGTCGTAATGCTCCGAAATGATTCGCTATGCTTGTTACAAATCTAGGTTAGCGCAAACTCGGACACTTGCATTTGAAACGCCCTTGCAATTTTAATTTTCCCAGGAGGTTGATCATTGTAATCATTGCACTAGATTTAAGTTCATGAAATTTTCTTGGTGCCACGATTTTCTACGCTTGGATCATTTTTTTTGGTTCAGTGTCATATTTATCAATAACATTTATTTACGGGCTTCTTTCATTTTTATATTACTATATCTAACTACGTTTTTTATTTCACATTAATCTGATTATTAAAATTTCTGAATCAAAACCACGCCTTTTTTACTTAATTAAATAAATAAATTAGTAAACTTTATGACTTTATATCTCGATAACGAGGAGACGAGGGTAAATGATTTATGTGTCAAAAAACACGTTTCGTAATTCTCTTTCGATTGCTGATTATTTAGAATTTTTTCATTATTACACTATGGTGTGGTTTCCTGGTGAGATGAACATGTTGTGAACACAGAAACAAATTTTCTAATTTTGTTGATACTGTCCCTTTTCAATGAAATTACATCAGCAACGCAGTTGAAATTTCAATTTCAACTGCGTTGGTTAGGCTATTTCACATGTGACAATGTGAAATTGATCATTTTATTAAACATTTTAAAACATTATTTTATACAAGGTGGCTATAAATCAGGAGAAAACACGTTCAAAAAGTGCGATAAACACCAGTATTTTCTTTTGTAAAATTTCGTGTTGTTTATTTGAGCGATTATTAAGCCCAATTATTATAATTTGATTGGCTGATGTAACTCTCAGCTCCTCCTCTTACACCTACTTCTCAAAATAAATGTTTAAAGTTATTTCTCGATTAGTGCACATGTCGCGCCATCTATTGCTTCTCCTACGCACTATATGTTTTTTTAAGCTTTCTTTTTTCTTTCAATGCAATTAGACTGTCATTTATCGCATTTTTTTGCTTTCTTTCACACATTTTTGCTATTTTAAATTATTTTAAACTTTCTTCACATGGCTCTCTTAAGATGTGTTATACAATTACTCATATACGGGGAGTGGAGTTATTTATAACTGGGAATCCCATTAAAAAAATTTAACTGTTTCACTGTAAGCCAGGGGTCGCAGCGTCCTATATTTTTTTATATATTTGATACCACTATTTTCAAACTATAAATATCATGGAAGATTTCTTTAAAATTTGCACTAGAAGGATATTGTGAATATTATATTTTGAAAATAGTGGTGGGGATTATTAAAAAATATATAGGACGCTGCGACCCCTGCTGTAAGTCCAATTATTTTGTTTTATACGAAAATACTGCGTACCTGCCAACATTGCACTAAACTTACGTACAATGTAGTCAAATTTAACCGAGGTTAAACACGTTTCAAACCAGAATCATTTTAAAGAAATGCAGTCAAATAGGTTGTATGCAAGAACATGAAACTAAATACATATTATTTATTTTTTCAGATGTATTTTCTGGTTAGAAATGTCTTTAGTCTGGATCAGGTTAACTCGCATTGTACGGAAGTTTGGTTGAAAGTTGGCAGGTATGATACAGGATGTTCCCTTTTTTTGGTTGTGTTGTTTCCTCATCTGTTATAATATGTTATATCCCCTGCATAAAATAATATTTTTAGAGGAAAATGCTGTTTAAAGTTTCTGCCCGAAATATTGTTTATTATTCACCAATCTATGCCTTATTTATTTATAATGAAAAATTGTTTAAATTTTAAATTTATTATTCACCAAATCATAGAGTGAAATTACCCGTTTATTGATGAATTGTCTGTAATGACGTGCCTCATTACACGTCCTCTTATTCTTTAAAATTAATTCCCCCCCCCCTTTCTTGTTTCAAAATTATTTAATTTATTTAACTTTTCCTATTTCTATTAACAGTAAAATAATTTTATTCTAACCTTCTCCATTTTTGCTTATTAAATTTTAATATCCATTTTTATTCAGTGTGGTTTCACTCAATTTATATTACGCATTTTCCTTAACATGTCAGTTTCATTTCTCAGCCTGCAGAAACAGAAGAAATATGTATTCACACCTATATACTGTGATTTTCTCTTCCTTTTCACACCAGCCGTCATTTGCGAATAAATAAAAAAAAAAGAAAGATAAAGTAACTGTTTTCTTTCTACTTCCTTCTAGGCCGTCATTTCCCTAACAAATTTTCAGTTCTCATGTGCAACCAATATCTAAATTTAGCACGCAGTATTGTCTAAGTTCTAACGTTCATGCATTCTATTTTAACCATCCAGGCTCGGTCGGCACCTCATTAATTACAAAAATTTGTACAATCCTCTCTTCCCACGAACCTTGTGCCGGGTCTGTCATTTTCAAAATTACTCCCTTTAACTCTCTAAAATACTTTGTTCTTTGCATGATTATCGCCAAATTCATAGTATATGTTGGCGGCAGATAACGAAAATAAAAAGTGCAAATTATGTTTGAAACAATTTGTATCACTCTTACCTCTACTGTCTCTGTGTAAAGTTTAATCTGTAAGCCTCCTCTTCAGTGATTATTGCCTGTGTACGAACCCTGTCACCGAATCAACTGCGCTAATAAATGAATGTGCTTTAAATATTGTTGTAATTAAACTTCTACTTTCTGCCATACCTACGTTTCATTCCAGCGTATCGTTATGCCTACTTATATATACATCCTTCCTGTGATGCCGCAGCTATGCATTCGTTCACCAAAATCCAGACAACAATACCATAAATTACCCACTTATTGAAGAATCGCCCAATTATGTATATAAATGTAAAATAAATTAATAACCAGACTAATATAAAATTATTATATGAATAAATGCAGAATTCTTTCGAAAAGCCTTGTGCATTTCCTATTTTTATGGTATTATTAGGGAGGTTTTATTTTTGCCTTTATTTTTGTAACAGAACAGTTTTTCAATATTTTTATATTAATGTGATTTAATTTTAACTAAAGATGGTAAAATTCAATTCTCCAAATGCTCACTGAATTTTTTAAAAGCTATAGTAAATTATGCAGTAATAGGAAACAGTCATGGTCTCTTTTAATTTCTTTTAACCTTTCGATGAGTTCACAAATGCTCGAAATGTTTGAATTAAAATCCGTAAAACTGCAGTCCATTGTTTCTTTCACTTTGAATTTGACGGCTTATATACTTAGACTAAAGAGAATATTTTATATATATATACAGAACTAGATAATTATAAACTATAGAATTATATAAAACATGAAACACGTATCAAAGTTTTAAAACAAAATAAAATTTAAAATAAATTGATCTAATGTAAACAAAAATAAAAATAAAATTGAACATTTTATAACATAATGCAATTTTTCAAACAAAGAAAAGCTATTTTTAACCTTTTCGAAATTTCTATTTACAGAAAATAATTTGTTATCATGAAACTTTTATATAATTCTTGAACAACGGTAAAAGAACTATAGATATTTTATGAGCCTTAATGTCTTACAAAAATTCCGAGAAAGGTCCATGTTTGCCTTTCTGATTTATCTCCTTAATTTTTGTTCCGGTTAACTTCATGTATTTTGAGAAAAATGGGAAAGAACTGGACCCGATATATTAGACTCAGGTGCTGTTACTGAAGTTACACGTTGTTAGATTAAAAAAAAATGAAAGAGCAAAGTATCAGTTGGATATTATCTTAAATGATGTTACATGTTTTTTTCGGTCTTTTATTGAGGTCAGTCAGGTGAAGAGGACGGATTCTTGAAAATAACATTTATCATTTTGTTTCAATATAAATAGATGTAAGATAACATTAAACAATCTTGTGTAATTTATGAGAAATCTTCACACATGAAAAGTAATTTAATTATTAAAAAATAAGGAATATTAAGAAGGAATATTATTACAATTTTCCAACTTTTCCGAAGAATTTCCTGATCGCAAAATTCCAGGAGGCGTACGAACTCTGTATATCGCTAATGCAGAATAATCCATAATCCTCATTAAATTAAACTTCATAAACATGCATTTACATAATAATCTTAGATAATCGAAACGTCTTATTATTTTTTATAATAAAGTTTTTCTCCTCCCCTCACAAAAAAAGCAAAACAAAACACCTAAAATAATAGTTATTATTTTTCTAAAAAGTAGATAGTCCAAAAAACATTTTTTTAAGCACTGAGCCTCTTTAAGACTTTTCTGAATCTTACTTCTTACTACGATTCGACTCCTCGATCCAAACTTCTGTTTTCGCTTTAACTTAAACATCCAGTCTTCCCCAAAAAAACTTATTTTCATCTAAAATAATGGAAAAAAAATAACATCTTTATCTAAATCTTCTCCAGAACGCCCCTGTGGGGGTTGGTGGAATAAAACTTACCAAAGTTTTTCCCATAGATTTTGCATTTGTGAAACAAAGCTCAACACACTCAAAAAGTAATGATACTCAGGAGTATTTTTAAATTTTCCATACCTGAACTCGAATTTCAATACTCTAAAATGCAAAATTCGTATTTTGTTTTCTTCTTTCATCTGGAAGAAAGTAACATTCCATGATGTTGTCTTTGGAGCGAGTTGAAATTTTAAGGTGATATGAGAAACAAATCCGCAGAAAAGTTTTTAAATATTTATGAAAAGATTTTCAGTTCTCGAAGGCACTATTGGAAATCTTTCAAAACTATACGAAATCTTTAAATAATACCTTTAAAAATATTTTCGGTTTTCATTAATGTTGAGTGTTTATACATATACAGAGTTCTTCTTTTTACATTATATTAAAACAAGAAAGAAAAATCATGCATCAAGCATAGAATATTAAACACTTTCTAACAAATGCAGAACACCTTGAACAAAACTTCACCGTTTAATAAGGTTAACGATGATGGTTAACCCTTTATATCCTGAATTAATTTTCCAGCTACTTTTTAGATGCTCAGAATCCTCGATTATTCCCACCAGTTATTTTTTTTTTTTTGTAAAGTTTTCTTTATCTAATCATAGCATTTTTGCGATTCAATTAGGTGAAAATTTCTCATTTGAAAAACCGGTGGTAACAGATTAAAATTTCTGTAAAAGACGCTCGTAGCGAAGAAGTTAAAGTGGTAGTTATAAGTACTGTCAGGATAAAAAGGGTTAAGTAAACAATATAAAAAACGCATATCACATACGAAACAGGGTTGCCAGGGTTGACTTTCTTTTAATTCCGAAATTTCGCATTCATACCATAAATTTTCTATAATGTTCTTTTCTTTATTTAATGACAGACATTTCGTGACTGCATAAAGTAAAAATTCTTCTTTCAGAATTTCCGGTGCTAATTCGAAATTTCTAAATTAGAAAAAAGGTTAATCTGGCCACCCTTATAGGAAAATCCAATTTCTGAAATTACTTCTATAGTCAAAAAAATATCCGAATTCTTTCGCGGATTTTTAAAATAAATTCGATAATACGAACAGCTATAGTGCAAAATGTAACGGCATATGAAGGTAAGGCACGAATGCAAAAATAAATTCTTTGGATTTCCTACATTTTTTTCTTTTAAACGGAAGTGTAAGGCAAACCGATGAAAGTATAAGAAGAATGGCGATCAGCTTTGAGTGTTAAGAAAGAGTTTATTATTTTTCAAAGTCCGTATGTGCGGGGGGGGGGGGGCAATTTCCTCCAATACATCTCTCTAAAACAGATTAGAGGTATGCTGAAATTTCTAATGTTATGTGGTATGGAGAATAAGTTAAAACGTTTTTGCACAGAATTAACTATTTTCTTTGATAATTTTTTGTTTTTGTTTTTGTTTTATTTCCTGCTAATTCAGCATTCTTAAAACTGAAATAATTATTATTTAAAGGCTTTCAGTAAATTTGTTAATTTGAAATAATTAATATTTTAATAAAGACAAATGATGGGTTTTTTTTCGAACCCAAAAATTATTTATTAAGCTGAAAAGTTTGTTAAATTGACATTCGTTGTAATGAGATTCTACTGTACTAAACAATAGAAACTCTCCGAGCCATGTTATTGTTCAAATGATTGCTCTAAGAGGCGTAATCAAGTTCGTTTTTGGTCTAGTTGGATAATGGTCGAATAGGATTTCCCGAGGAGATAATGTGTCAATTATTTTTATTTGTAAATAGTGAATTATGTCGTCACTATATAAAAGGGCAGAAGGATCCAATTTTTGAGATTATAGGTGGCATTGCCAACTGTTTGTCTTAAATGGCATACGTTTGGCAACCGTCAATCGAGGCGAATATCAAAGCAATCTTTTGAAAAACATAGTTGAAGGTATGAATAAAAGAGAAAGGACGATGAAAGTAGGGAAGTGACGAATATTCGGCCACTATTCGGTATCCGGTCTATTCGGCCCTTTTGTGAAACATTTGGTTGCCCAAATGCTTCAGCAGAATACCTGTGGCCGAATATTGCGAGATATCTGGCCAAATGTTGTTGATATCTTGCTGAATATTGGTAGATATATCGGTAAATAAATTCAGGATAATAATTTTTTTTCGTTTTTTGTAATTATTTTCTCTAATCCAAACTGGCCACTTCTCTAACACATTCATGAAGTCATCTTCCAATTTTTTGAGACTTTAAGCGGCATTGTCAACTATTTGCCTTTAATGGCATACATTTGTCGACCGTCGATCGAGGCAAATATCAAAGCAATCCTTTGAAAAACATAGTTGAATGTAAGAATAAAAGAGAAAGAACGATGAACGTAGGGATGTGACGAATATTCGACCACTATTCGGTATTCGTCTTATTCAGCCCTTTTGCCGAATATTTGGTTGGCCGAATATTGCGAGATATCGTACCAAGTATTGCTGATATCTTGCTGAATATTGCTAGATATCACGGCAAATATATTCCTGATAATATTTGTTTTCGTTTTCTGCGATTTTTGTCTCTAATCCAAACTGGCTACTTTCTGACACATTCATGAGTTCATTTTCATTCTCAATTGCACAAAATGTACAGTTATTTGAATACTACCATTATTATATATGTTTTTTATATTTATATCTTCCTTCCTTCATATTGTTGTTATCATTCGTTGTGTATACTTTTATTACATGTTGAGTAAGTTGTAGAACTTTGTGTTATTGTATATGGTATATGCTGGTGATTTTGTTAAACATATATATTCTATATATATTAAAGCATAAACACTACGTCTGATTACTTTATTTTACAATATAAGAACACACATTTTATCAGATAATTAAATACACTAAACCAACATGAGCGAAAATTTGACCTGGGCCAGGACTCGAACCTGGGACCTTCAGCGTACCGTGCTGATGCTCTGCCACTAAACCACCCAGATCGACATCATAGCCCGGCAATTTCTCATATTTATTCATGTTGGAAACAGTCATCGGCCAGCAGTTTTGCAGCTTCAGATGACATAATAAGATTAATAACTATTCATCGGTCCGTAATTCATGTATCACAATCGGATTTGAGGACCGATAAATAGTTATTCATCGTATTATGTCATCTAAAGCTGCAAAACTGCTGACTGCTGACTGTTTCCAACATGAATAAATGCGAGAAATTGCCGGCCTATGATGTCGATCTGGGTGGCTTAGCGGCAGAGCATCAGCATAATACGCTGATGGTCCCAGGTTCGAGTCCTGACTTAGGTCAATTTTACACTCATGTTGGTTTAGTATATTTAATTGTCTGATAAAGTGTGTGTTCTTATATTGGAATATATATTCTACTTTTAAAATGCCTCTTATTTTAATTTAATTTCTAATTTAAGACTAGTTAGTGTCTGAGTTCAGAACAAAGATTCATTCCTACAAATATGTTGACAACTAGAGACACAAATTCCTCAGAATAAAATATAGTTAACTAAAAGTTATTTCAGGAAATATCTCATGGTGAAATATGAGAGAGGGTAAGTACTATAATTGTTTTGAATCTAAGAAAAGATAAAAGTTCATTAGATAGTAAAAGTGAAGTATATTATTTATATTTTAATGGAAATAACTTAACTTACCATCCTGACTTACAGAAACTCAATTCGATATATCTAAAAATAAAATAATAGTATGCAATTTTTCATAATTTTTTGTGCTAAAATAAATTATGTAAATTTTAAAATAAAATTTAAAATACATTTAACAATGGTAATCACTAACGCGTTCCTGTTTTAGATGTTTATGAATTACTTTCCTGTAGATAAAAATATGCTATTACAATTTAGATACAATTACATATATATATATATATATATATATATCACTACCATCAAAATTTTCAAAATATTATAAGAAATATATCAACCTAACACAGAAATAATATAAAATCAATTAGTGTTTAATTATGTTACCCATTTTTACTTTCTTCTATCTATAATAGAAGAAAGTATTGTAACTGAAATGGCTTTCAGTTTTGGACGAATTTACAGGTTTTAGAGGTCAGAGATTCCGAAAACAAAACGTTTATGCAAAATATCTGTCTGTCCGTATGTCCTGTTTATATCATCGAAAACTGTATGAAGTAATGCATAGAATTCAACCAAACTTCATATACATGTATTTGACTATGGTCAAATTTGTCCGAATATTCAGTATTCGGCTGTTCAGCCAATTAGCCATTCGTTACATCCCTAGATGAAAGACCTTTGAAAAACAGAGTTAAATATGGGTATAAATGGGAAGAGGAGAATGATGGAAGTCTAAACGCATAAAGGAAGAAACGATTAATAATTATTACTTAACCCAAAAGGTGCCAAGCTCTCATTAATGTTTCGTAATTTGTGGGTTAATTTGACACAGGTTTGACACGTTTCGCACCAGAAATTTTTTTAAGCAATTAAATTAAATAAATTCTCGTATATATCTGAATTTAAATAAATAAAGATTCATCCAATAATTGTTCTGATTTGAAGCGTTGTTAAACTGAGTCAGATTAAACCACATATTACGGAAGATTAGTGGAAACTTGGCACCTCTGCTTAACCCATTTGCTACAACCACGAGTATACTCGTGGTTTTTCAATGTAAAATTACGAATTCGAGCCGGAAATTTCTAAAGAAGAATTTTTATTTTATGTAATCAGGAAATGTCTGTAATTAAATAAAGTAAATATTGCTATTAGTATTTTCTGGTATGAATTCGAACTTTCTAAATAAAATAAAATTCCGGTAATTTTAACACGGCAGTGAACGTGCTAATCCTCTTGACTCTTCATATATTTTGAAGCAAGAAAATGGTCTTTTTTATTTTCGATAAATCACACCACTTTATAATATCACTTCCCACCATTTATTCCCTATGTAGATTACTGAAAAGTTAATATTGCATAAAACATTATTGTCTTTGAATATTTCTTTATAGATTGTATATACGATTCAAAACATCTTCGTCTTTTTCATGTATCAAAATCCATTTATAAAAACTTTTTTTTACCCACAGTAATGCGAAAAGTAAACATGGATTGCAAGGCTTACTTAAAACGCACACGGGAGATTTCAGACAACTTTCTGCAATCGATTTTGCATTTGTGTAGAAAACATTTTACTTATTGAAAAAATATTTACACCACGGAATATTTTATAAATCCCATCGGTAAAAGCGAAAACTAAATATTTTAAGTTCAGTTTTATCGGATTCTTTTTTCCGTGTTTTTTCAGTTTCAAAACACTGTTCTTCTAATACTGACAAAACTTGAATTTATAAGAATACATTATAAAAAACAGGATGTTTGAAAAAGATAGGACAAACATTAAATGATGGTAGCATACATTACAACGAACAATTGAGGCACTGCGGATATTAAGGGGCCTCAGAAATTTTTTTTATTATTATTTTACAATATCTTATTGATATATTATTTAAATTTTGTACGAAAAAAAATTATTCAATCACTAAAAATTTTGTAATAAAATTTGAAATATTTAAATACAAAAATTTAAGTACAAATAAATTACGAAAAATTTAAAACAAAACTTATTATAAAGTGAGAAATTATATTATAACTGTAAGGATCAGATTTCCAAAAAGGTAATTAGTTTAAGAAAATAAATTATAAATAAAAAATATATTTTAAAGACAAGTTTTTATTATAATGTACTAAAAAGGGGAAAAAATGTTGAAGGACAATTGATAAAAACATATTTTAAAAGAAATAAATTAAATTGCAACTGATTTTTTATCGTTTTTTTTTTTTTTTTTTTAATAAAATGTATATACAATTTTAAATTAAGTTTCCGGACAAAAAAAAAAAAAAAAAAAAAAAAATCCATCAACTTTCGCTTGATGATCGACCCACATCTATTCAACCCTGTGTGAAACGGAAAAATGGCGCATTTACCAACCATGCCATGGTTTAATCGAAGAACATCTATTTATTTCTGAAGCAATCAGTGATATTTACGTGATCCCATGCGCCATGATATTTGTGCATCACTATTAGAGATTAGACAAATGGTTTTCACTCTAAGCAGTGGCGAAGGCAAATTTCAAGTATTCTTTTGCAGGATATTGTATTGTCAGCGGAAATACGTCACACAATAAATTAGTCTGCTAAAATTGGATTGGAAGATTTGAGACGAACGGACACACAGGACAAGTTAAATGCCATGATTAAAAATTACAGGAAAATGATAATTTTCTTAATTTATATATATTAAATAAATCTTTTATATTATTGCAAATCTACTCCTCAGTTTCATTAAATGTATCTTAACCCTTAAATGCGTACAGTATCAAATTAGCAACACTTTTTATTTAACTTTTAATAAACAAATCAAGTTCTTCTCAATCACTATATTTATATCGAAATATTAATCCTGCAAAAATTACATAATGTTGCTCCTAGATAACACAAAAATATATCTTAAAATTTCTGGTGTCTAATCCTTAACATAAGAAAACAGAAACGCAATTCTAAAAGAAAAATGCATGCATTGAAAGATTAAGGATTAGACACCAGAAAGGATCAGGATCCACAAGCCATATTTTTGGCCCATGAAATAGGACTAAAATTCGATTTTGTTATACTGACTTAATTATTTCACTTTTTAATATTAGAAGGTTTATCCTGTACGATTTTAACAATATTTTTTGCATTTTGTTCGTTTTGTTATAACTTACAGAAGCTCAAAGTTCGTATTGTTCGTAGTTTTTGATAAAAAATACACAATTTCTCCTAATTTTTAAATATTTCACTAGGAGCGCAGCTTTGCAACACTTTTATTTTTACATATATTGTACATTTTGATGTATTTTATAATATATGTAAAGAAGAAAGTGTTGCACGATTGCGCTCCTATAAATAACTGAGGTAAAATTAGGAGAAATTGCGTATTTTTCATCAAAAACTACGAATAATACGACCTTTCAGCTTGCGTAAGTCATATGAATCCGAACGAAATGCAAAAACTATTGTTGAAATAGCACAGGATAAATCTTCTAATATTAAAAAGTGAAATAATTAAATCAGTATGACAAAATCGAGTTTTAGTCTATTTCATGGGCCATAAACACCGCTTATGTACCCTGATCCTTTTTAGATATATTTTTAACTTTACTTAGTAGCATATTATTGCGATTTTTACATGATTAATATTTCGATATAAATATAGCAGTTGCGAAGAACTTGATTTATTTATTAAAAGTTAAATAAGAAATTTTACAAATTTGATATTCTAGGCATTTAAGGGTTAAGGATTATTCAAAAGATATAACGAGGGAATCAAAAATATTTACAAATAATATAATAAAATCACTTGTTAACTTTAAATTAAAGTGTAATTAATGCTTAAAGGGATAAAAACGTAGCAAAAAAGGCTTAAAAATACCTTTTCGTATGTACCGTAATTTCCGGCGTATAATCCGCAGCTCAAAGAGTCGTTTTTCGACCCAGAAATTTTATTCAATAATTGTAGTTAAATATTTAAAGCGATCTTTTAAGTTACATTTTATAAAATAATATTTCTGGGTCGAAAAACGACTCTTTGAGCTGCGGATTATACGCCGGATATTACGGTAGATGACAAATGTTTCATGCGCTCAAACGGCGACTTCTTCAGATCAAAATGATAAATAAATTATTTTCGCAAAGTTTTTGAAAATGATAAACATAAATCACGAGATAACATGTCCAATGTAAGCAGGTGCTTAAATTGGGCAAACTGGAAAACTTGAAAATTATTATTTTATTTTTATTTTTATTGCTTTTTTAATTTGTAAAAATTCGTGTGCCAAATTTTAGGTAATTCAAAAGAAGCTGATTCGATGCAAATGTTCTCGCTACGCAAATATATGTCTATTGATTCACGGATAACGGATGGGAAATAAACTCTTGATGGAAAAATTATTTTACTATTCTTGAAATTAATCTGCAAAGGCTATATCAAATTCTATTCTATCAAACATGACAGAAGAACTACAGCCTTAGCTAGACTACATAGAATAGAGCCTTTGCAGATTAATTTCAAGAATAGTAAAATAATTTTTTCATCTAGAGTTTATTTCCCATTAATTATCCGTGAATCAATAGAAATATATTTGCGTAACGAGAACATTTGCAACGAACCAGTTTCTTTTGAATTACCTAACATTTGGCACACGATGGTTTACAAATTAAACAAGTTGGAAATTGTACGTCAAACGTTACAAACGAGGTGCGTTCGTACGCACGTTTTAGAATTAAATTCATGATATCCCGTGCGTAGAACGGGTTAAACAGCTAGTTAAGTATATATTTTATGACACTGTTCATACAAATATCTTAACTAGTTAAAGAAATATTCAGATATATATGTATCAGCTAGTTATATAAATATTCAGATCTTGATGATTTTTAATTCTGTGAAATGAATTATATCGTCTGCAGATTCATTTCTGTCCTAAAATAAGTAACTCGGTCGCTTGACGATTAAACTTCGGAAGCTCCTATAACAAGAAAGCACCAATTTAAAAAAAAAAAATCAAATTTCTTAATAAATATTTGTATTAATATCTCCTAAAGTTTTGATTCGATTTTAATAAAATTTGAAATGTCTCGACAAAATTCTGCAAAGATAATATATTTTAAATTGCAAACCATTTGGTTGGGTAGTTTTTGCGTTGTTATATGCGGACAGACAGACAGACGGACAGACAGACAGACGGACGGACAGACGGACGGACTAAACGACGACTATAGGTGCTACGTATTTATATAATTACGAACGCACCTAAAAAGCAATAAAAATAAAAAACCCTAAGCATATTTTTTAATCATTTCAGGAGAAAGTAATTGTATTTTTCAAATGTTGCATTTAATCCAGAATTTTAAGAAGTTTTATTCAAAAGTATTATTTAGAAGTACTTCTTTTTGCACCTAAAGGATATAAAAATATTAAACAATTCTGACACAAATCTTAATTAAAATTAAGTGATATAAAATATATCCTATTCCCTTCAAGATGTTAAATAATAAATTGAAAGAAGACATAATTTGCGGTCAAATCGGTATTTTCGTTATATTCTGCGACGATTTGGTGAATTAAATGTAAAAGGTGTTTTTTTTTTTCGGCTGACTGTACATATTTCAATTTAGTAAGATCAAACAGCACCACAGGAGCTCTTTTTGGTGCCTGAACAGTGTGGTATTTTGTCCCAAAACCTGCCAAAATTTGTGTATACCTCTAACAGCTACAGATCTACGTTTTTATTCGTATTGTAGAGTAAATATGGTAAAACAAAGTCTTAATATTTATAAATCAAAGCATTTATTCATCAATTTTATCGCTATTACTGTCTTTAAGAATATTAATATTTGTAATATCATTTTCTAATAATAACTTTAAAACTTCAGAAGATAAGGGCTTTCTTTTCTTGATTGTGTTGTATCTAGAGTTGCAAAGGGTGGAAAAACCGGGTTTATTCCCGGGAATAAACCGGGTTTTTTGGGAGGGAAATTTTAAAAATTCCCGGGATTTTTCAGAAAATTTTAGGTTTGAAAATTTTTAATTTATTATTTAAATTTTTTTTTTTTATTGATTTCAATTTTTGTCAATGCAAACAAAATGCTTTTACCAATGTAAACAAAAGAAATAACATAAGTATAGAAAAATAGCACAATTTACATGGAAACTAACGATATGCTTTAGTTGCAGAAATATTAAGTAAGAGAAAGTAGTAATTTACTATTTTAATCGCCGATAACTAAAAAATGAGAGATTCATTTTTTCTGACATGAATGTAAACTTTACCGAATCAGCGAATGTAAACAAAAAAGAATATGAACAAAAGTAAAAGAAACCAATGCAAAAATACAATGCAACTCGCTAGAAAATTAATATAGACAAAGTATGCCTGAACAGTATACATGTCAGCTAACAAAACTTAAACAATTTTTATTTTTACGGAAACATTCGAATCCTCACCAAATCACAGCCTTCATTGTTGTAAAGCTAATGAGTTTTAATAAATGATAATAACTTAGAGCGTAAAATCATAAGTTTCATGAATTCATAATAAAAAGTCCATCTTAAACTTTTCAGAACAATACCTGAATTTTCAGGAAAATAAAAAATTCAAATTGAAAAATGACTGGTTTTGTTTACATTCAAAACTCCTTCAAAATTTCCCATATTCCCCAAAATTCCGGGTTTATTCCCCAAAATTCCCAGGTTTATTCCCGTCTCTCAAAATCTACGGGTTTTTTGCAACTCTAGTTGTATCTCATGCCCGTTATTAGAGGGTTAGAAGTTAAAAGAAGTCTATTCAGAACATGCATGTTGCAGGTCACGTGCGAAAACTTTCTTGTGTAGTTTAATCTAAATGATGTAATATGTTTATTGAGAGTTTCTGCAGCCTCTTCAGATAGTTGGCCTACTTTTATGACGTCTACTCCATGACGAAGTACCTTGTGCATTGTATGGGACATGGGATAAAACGGTTCTGCGTAAATTCATCGCGCACAATTCATCGCAGCGTCAATTCGTCGCGGCGACAACTCATCGCAGCGTCAATTCATCGCGGCGTCAATTCGTTGTGGCATCAATTCGCCGCAACGAAAATATATTTGAAGGCTATGATGATAAAAGTAAAAATAATTTAGTAAAATTATTTAATGATGTAAATCGTTAGTTATAATTCTCTATATCTAAAAAAAAACAAATTATCATTAAATAATTTTACTAAATTATCTTTAACTTTATCATTATAGACTTCGAAAATATTTTCGTTGCGACGAATTGACGTCGCGACGAATTGACACCACGACGAATTGACGCTGCGATGAGTTGTCGCTGCGACGAATTGACGCTGCGATGAATTGTGCGCGACGAATTGACGCGAAACCCCTCCCATTGTTGCCGCCGATATTTCGTATCCCTCAAAAAATCTTCTGCCGGTATTTCCACCCTTATTTTAAGGTAGTACCCATTACATTTTAATCTGTTCTCTTATTTCAATATGTCAGCAAGCTTGAAATTTTAAACTGCTATATATCAGTATTTTTTATGATAGAGGCAAAACGAAAATTTTTTCGGAATACTTTTATCAAGGCATAACGTTTAAGGAAAAAAAAATTTGGATTTCTAATTTTTATCTATTTTTTTGAGTTTTAAAATTTTTAAGTGGCCACCATTTTGAACAAGATGGCGACCAAGCTGGCCAACAAATTAGCTGGAGATCTTATTAAGCCTAATACACATGCTTAGTTACATACAAATCGGTCTATAAATACGAGTGCTATCGCATGACAAAAATCAGATATGTGTATATATATACCGGGTGTCCCAAAAATGACTGATGGATTTTAAAATTCAATAACTTGCAAACGGTAACAGATATTTAAAAAATTCTTGCAGGAGGGTTATGTATGATTTCAGGAGTTTTGCTACTGTGATTTTTTATTTTAGTTCTAATTTCAAACAGTAGATGGCGCTGACAGCGATTGGCGTTCATTGGAGGCCGAAACTGACGCCATTCAGCATTGATGCACCGCGCCCTGAATGCTAGATGGCGGCTGTTGCAGGCGGATTTTTTTTTCAGCGTTTGAATGGTCCCTCGAATTTCAACACCAATAATATCTAAAAGTTTTCTTTGACTTATTTGATCTCAGAAAAACTGGGCGAAGAAAACATTTAGGAATTATTGGTCTTAAAGTTCAAGGTACCGTTCAAAAGCTGGAAAGAAAAAATCCGCCTGCGACAGCCGTCATCTAGTATTCAAGGGGCGGTGCATCAATGCCGAGGCTAATGAAAAAGAAAGGCTACCGCGGTGCTTTACGCGTATCTTTTTTTACAGACCGTGGGAGTCACGTGATGCTCGAATCCACCAATGCAGGTGTAAAGAATAACAGGTCACTCTAGCGGTCTGTAAAAAAAGATAGGTGGAATGCACCGCGGCAGCCTGTCTTTTTCGTTAGCCTCGATCAATGCTGAGTGGCGTCAGTTTCGGCCTCCACAGAACTCCAATTGCTGTCAGCGCCCTCTATTGTTTGAAATTCGAACTAAAATCAAGAATCACAGTAAAAAAAAACTCCTGACATCACACCTAACCCTCCTGCAAGAATTTTTTTAATATCTGTCACCGCTTGCAAGTTATTGAATTTTAAAATCCATCAGTCATTTTTGGGACACCCAGTATATATATATACATACATATATATATGTGTGTGTGTGTGTATGTGACTCAACATTTGAACGGAGGGTGGTTCGGTGTTCTAACGATCATGAGCATTGAAAATATACCGGTATTTTCCGGATTTGCTTTCCTCCAAATCTTAATTTTTTTTTAAAGGAACATACCTAAAACTCTTTTTCAAAAATGTTGAACATTTACTACCAATCCGTTTATCAGGGAAATGGGTATGGTTTTCAAATCTATAGTTGATAATTTCTGACAAATTCACGAATTCACTTTCATAGAAAAAAAAAACGGAAATTCAGATTTGTGCTGTCAGCCTATTTGGTAGTAAAAAAAAATTGTACAGTGTAGCTTCAGTCATTTCACTTATAACAATGAAATCTCGTAACGTGGGAGGTGGGAGACAACAGTTTCAAACTTTAAAAAAAAATAGATTTTTTTTTCGAATAAATTATAATTAATATCCACAATATAGCACAAAACGATCTAATTACTATTAAAATTCACTTTAAACTTTAAAACTATTTTTCTTAAAACGACATTTTTTACCTGGCGGCTTGAGTTGCTCCAGAACAGCTCGACCGATTTTCCAAAAAATTTTATACAAACGTTGAGAATTGACTGCTCTATTGCAGTACGTATAGTTATATATATATATATATTTTCATTTTTTAAATTAATTACATGCATTTTAAGCGCATACTGAAATTTGTATTACAATAACAATCAAATAAAATGAAGAAAGAAGAAAAGTCATGCATCAAATTATACACAGCTGAGAAGCACTCGACAAGTTCATTTTCACATATATTTATAAAATTAGACAATTAACTGTGTAATTACAAAAGAGTAACTTCGAGAATGTTTCAATAGCGGGACTTTAGCAAATATTATTGATAATTGTTCAAAATGTTCAAAATTCAAAATGTTTATTTAGAGTTTAATTTTTAATCAAATTTGACAATTTATTTCAGCTTTTATAAAAATATTGAAAAAAATATTTAGTAGTCGGGCCTTAGGTAATAATGATACACTCTAAATTTCCAATTAAATTTTCAGCAGGACTGAAACTACGCCATAAATATTTAAATGACGGAAGTTTACTTTTCACTTTGCTAAACAGTGTACTACTAAAAGATTGAAAAAAAATTTCCAGACCGGGGATCGAACCCAGATACCTTGGTAAAGCGCACCAAGTCAGTTACCATTTAAGCCATCTGGACGACATCCAGTCTGGCATTTTCCGCTTATATATACGTTGGCAAGGCTGAAACTTTCACAGAGCAAAATGGAATATCATACATGGGCACACTATTCAGTGGCGTACATTAGAGCAGTGCCTGATTATCAACGGGGCACACTTCCACCAGTAAAAAAGAATAGACATTTTTGCCATATTCATGGCAGTAATTTTGCATGAATAAGGCGTTTTAATAAGACGAAAATTTCTATTAAATTTTACTGGTGGGAGTGTGCCCCGTCGGTAATCAGGCCCTGCATTAGAGGAAATGTTCCCAGCATCGAATAATATATCTAAATTTCCAATTAAATTTTCAGAAGGACTGAAACTACGCCATAAATCTTTAAATGGCACTACAAAGGATGGGAATTTACTTTTCACTTTGCTAAACAGCGTACAACCAACAGAGTGAAATACGTGTCCAGACCGGGGATCGAGCCCAGATACCTTGGTATAGCGCTTGGTATAGTGTTTAAATGGTAAAGCACTTGATGCGCTATATCAAGGTATCTGGGTTCGATCCCCGGTCTGGACACGTTTTTCACTCTGTTGGTTGTACGCTGTTTAGCAAAGTGAAAAGTAAATTCACATCCTTTGTAATGCATTTAATGGTACCCCTGTATAAAATTCTTTCGGGGTACACCGGCCCCCTAGTCTCCCACAAACGGAGCCCTTGTTTGAATTCTGACTCGCACTGTATGTCCTGTGGATCGTTTGTAAAACAGCGTTGCCAGTGGGCTACTTTTTTTAATTTCAGATGCTTGATAGGCACAGCTTGTTTGCAATTGTATAATTCGCCTTTCTCTCTCAAAAAAATTGGTGACAATTAAAAAAAAACTTAATTAAAAGAAAAAGTATCCCACTGGCAACACTGTTTGTATTGTATGAGTATTGTATGAGAACTGTATGAGTCACATTTGCGACCGTTAAAGTGATATCACGTCACACTCCAACTGCGGACGTTTCTTTTTTATTTTATATGTCACAATACTTTTCAAAAATAAACACAATAATTCTTATTTATAAAATCAGTGTATGATGAATATAGATATATCGTCTAGAATCAGTATGATTATTATATATATCCATTTGTAACGTAAAAAACGAATATAGAAAATCCTTTTGATAATACCGCAACAATCCAAGAGGCCCAAAGGATAAGCTTACTCAAAAAAGACGATACCGTGCGCTAAAAAAAAAGTTAATAAAAAATATTTTGAATCACTCGAAATGAAACCCTTCATTCTTAGAAGTCTCAAAACTACCCAATTCAAATATCAAACATTATAATTTATATTTAGAATAAACCCTGTATTCACTGTTTCAAAATGAAGTAATTTATTAAACAGAAAAAAAATTCTAAAAGAAATTCGTTTATAAGTTTAAAAAAATCAATAAATTGGTTACTTTAATCGTTAAAGATGTTTGTTGCAACGAATGATGCGAGCCTATGATTTGGTTTTATCCTAGTACTAGCAAGCTATGCCCGCTACGCTGGTCAATTTCTTTTAACGAACCTTTAATCAAACAAAATATTGACATTTCATAAATAACTTTTATATTTTAACAGAATAATAAGGCTACTATAATTTGTGACTCGTGCTATAGCCAATATACACGTCAGGACACGTCGCTCTTATCATTATCTTTTTACGCATGAAGGTTTCGCTATGGCACTCCATTGGGAAATTTGTTAATTTTGAAATTCAATATTTGAAAAACGGCATAATCATTAGATTTGAAATTTATATCAAGAAAAATACAATTTTTTACCTTTCAAACGCAGTTTGTCTAACAATTTTCTGAAAAATACTTTTCGAGCTATTATTTTTTTCAGTAACTTCAAATGTTTCATTTTCCGAGATTACTCTGTTGCAACAATTAGCGAAAAACCCAGTCGTCGGCAACGCATAGCTTTTTATTAAAGAGGCTGTTGGAGCAGGGATTGTCACCACCAATTTGCCACCATTACTTTTGAAATCGGTTTCGTGGTTCCAGAGATTCCATAGAAATTGTAATTTAGAATGACTTTAGAAAGCTTTTCGCTCATTTCACCCATTTAAATTTCTTTTTGTTTTAATTTATTCTTGGAGAGCATTTACATCTTATAAGTAACTACAATGCTAAATTTCAAATTTCTTGCCCCTTCAGTATAAAAAAGTCGCAATTTTCGAACATTTTTCGCTCCTGCACCTCATTGATGTTAGTGGCACCGACATAAAATATAGCCTATGTTGGAGTAGGGATTGTCCCCATCAATTTGCCACTATTACTTTTGAAATCGGTTCTGTAGTTCCAGAGATTTCATAGAAATTGTAATTTAGACTGTTTTTTGAACGCTTTTCGCTTATTTCACCCTTTTAAATTTCGAATTTTTTTTAAAAAAATTGTTCTTGGAGAGCATTTACATCTTATAAGTAAGTACAATACCAACTTTTAAATTTCTAGCTCCTTCAGTATAAAAAAAATTGCAATTTTAGAACGTTTTTCACTCCTGCACCCCCCTGGGATTAGTGACACTGATATAAAATATAGCCTATGTTGGAGCAGGGATTGTCACCATCAATTTGTCTTCATCACTTTTGAAATCGGTTCTGTAGTTCCAGAGATTCCATAGAAATTGTAATTTAGAATGTTTTTAGACGCTTTTCGCTCATTTCACCCTTTTAAATTTCGATTTTTTTTTTCTAAGAGAGCATTTACATGTTATAAGTGTATAATAATATATACAATGCCAAATTTCTAATTTCTAATTTCTAGCTCTTTCAGTATAAACAAAATCGCAATTTTAAAACGTTTTTCGCTCCTGCACCCCTCTGGAGGTAGAGGCACTGACATAAAATATATGTTAGAGCAGGGGTTGTCACGATCAATTTGCCACAATTACTTTTGAAATCGGTTCGGTAGATCCAGAGATTTCATAGATATTGTAATTTAGAATGCTTTTAGAACGCTTTTCGCTCATTTTACACTTTTAAATTTCGATTTCTTTTTTATTTTGATCGTAGAGAGCACTTCCATGTTATAAGTAACTACAATGCCAAATTTCAAATTTCTAGCTCCTTCAGTATACAAAATAAAAAGAAAACTGCCAGTTAAATTGAGGACATTGAGCTCACAGGCTATTCACACTAATTGTATATTATACTCTTATTTCAAAGAATTTGAAATAAGCCCCTCGAAAAATAAAGAAATCAACAATATATTAAGGGGGGGGGGTCTTCCCCCCGTTACCCCCCCTCATAGTTAACTAATGAACCCCATAAACTAATCAGGGAAGTCTCTAATTACAATGAATATATATATACAAAATTTGAAGAAAATCGGATAATTCTGCATGAAAAACCCATTTATCTAAATTAAGGGGGGATTAGCCACCCCGTTCCCCCCTTTATACTTAACCAATCAATCCCAAAAACTAATCAGGGAAGCGTCTTAACCCAATGAACCTATAAACAAATTTTGAAGCAAATGGGATAATTCTGCATGAAAAACCCATTTATATAAATTAAGGCGGGATTAGCCCCCCCGTTCCCCCCCCCTTTATACTTAACTAATCAATCCCGAAAACTAATCAGGGAAGCGTCTTAACCCAATGAACCTATAAACAAATTTTGAAGCAAATGGGATAATTCTGCATGAAAACCCCATTTATATAAAATAAGGGGGGATTAGCTCCCCGTCCCCCCCCCTTTATACTTAACCAATCAATCCCGAAAACTAATCAGGGAAGCGCCTTAACACAGTGAACCTATAAACAAAATTTGAAGGAAAACGGATATTTCTATGAAGAGTTATCGCGTTACGTACGTACATACAGAACCGGCGGGCACATAAGCTCTCAGGGCTTGATAGCCAGTTTGATAGCTAAATAAAAGAAAACTGCCCAGTTAAACTGACGGCATTGAGCTCACAGGCTATTCACACTAACTGTAAATCATATTCTTATTTCAAAGAATTTGAAATAAGCCCTCGAAAAATGAAGAAATCGACAATATATTAAGAGGGGGGAACCATCCCCCGTTTCTCCTTCTTATAATTAACCAATGAATCCATAAAACTAATCAGAGAAGCGCCTTACCACAATGAACCTATATACAAAATTTGAAAAAAATCGAATAATTCTGCTTGAAAATTCCATTTATCTAAATTAAGGGGGGGGGGGGGTTAGCCCCCCGTCCCCCCTTTATACTTAACCAAAGAACCCCCAAAACTAATCAGAGAAGCGCCTTCTCACAATGAACATATATATAAAATTTGAAGAAAATCGGATAATTCTGCTTAAAAAACGCATTTATCTATATCAAGGGGGGTTAGTCCCCCCGTTCCCCTCTTTATACTTTACAAGTGAACCCCCAAAACTAATCAGGGAAGTGCCTTACCACAATGAGCCTATATACAAAATTTGGAGTAAATTGGATAATTCTGCATGAAAAACCAATTTATCAAAATTAAGAGGGGGGGTAGCCCCCGTTTCCCTCCTTTACACTTCACCAATGAACCCCCAAAACTAATCAGGGAAGCCCCTTACCACAATGAGCCCATATAGAAAGTTTGAAGAAAATCGATAACTCTGCATGAAAAAAATCATTTATCTAAAATAAGGGGGGAGGATTAACCCCCCCGTTACCCCCTTTATACTTAACCTATGAACCCCCAAAACTAATCAGGAAAGAACCTTATCACAATGAACCTATATACAAAATTTGAAGAAAATTGAATAATTCTGCATGAAAAAACCATTTATCCAAATTAAGGGGGGTTAGCCCCCCGTTCCCCCCCCCTTTATAGTTAACCAATCAATCCCCAAAACTCATCAGGGAAGCGCCTTATCACAAGGAACCTATAAACAAAAGTGAAAGAAAATCGGATAACTCTGCATGAAAAATTCATTTATCTAAATTAAGGGGGAGGATTCCCCCCCCCCGTTAGCCCCTTTATACTTAACATATGAACCCCCAAAACTAATCAGGAAAGAACCTTATCAAAATGAACCTATATACAAAATTTGAAGAAAATTGGACAATTCTGCATGAAAAAACCATTTATCTTAATTAAGGGGGGTTAGCCCCCCGTTCCCCCCTTTATAGTTAAACAATCAATCCCCAAAACTAATCAGGGAAGCGCCTTATCACAAGGAACCTATAAACAAAATTGGAAGCAAAACGGTTATTTCTGTCAAGAGTTATCGCGTTACGTACGTACATACGTACATACATAAATACATACATACAGAACGCGCGGGCACATCAGCTCTCAGGCTTTGATAGCCTGTGAGCTAAAAAGAAAACTGCCCAGTTAAACTGACGGCATTGAGCTCACAGGCTATTCACACTAACTGTAAATTATATTCTTATTTCAAAGAATTTGAAATAAGCCCTCGAAAAATGAAGAAATCGACAATATATTAAGAAGGGGGAACCATGCCCCGTTTCTCCTTCTTATAATTAACCAATGAACCCATAAAACTAATCAGAGAAGCGCCTTACCACAATGAACCTATATACAAAATTTGAAAAAATCGGATAATTCTGCATGAAAAATCCATTTATCTAAATTAAGGGGGGGGTTAGACCCCCGTCCCCCCTTTATACTTAACCAAAGAACCCCCAAAACTAATCAGAGAAGCGCCTTCTCACAATGAACATATATATAAAATTTGAAGAAAATCGGATAATTCTGCTTAAAAAACCCATTTATCTATATCAAGGGGGGTTAGTCCCCCCGTTTCCCTCCTTTACACTTCACCAATGAACCCCCAAAACTAATCAGGGAAGCCCCTTACCACAATGAGCCCATATAGAAAGTTTGAAGAAAATCGGATAACTCTGCATGAAAAAAATCATTTATCTAAAATAAGGGGGGAGGATTAACCCCCCCGTTACCCCCTTTATACTTAACCTATGAACCCCCAAAACTAATCAGGAAAGAACCTTATCACAATGAACCTATATACAAAATTTGAAGAAAATTGAATAATTCTGCATGAAAAAACCATTTATCCAAATTAAGGGGGGTTAGCCCCCCGTTCCCCCCCCCCTTTATAGTTAACCAATCAATCCCCAAAACTCATCAGGGAAGCGCCTTAGCACAAGGAACCTATAAACAAAAGTGGAAGAAAATCGGATAACTCTGCATGAAAAATTCATTTATCTAAATTAAGGGGGAGGATTCCCCCCCCCCGTTAGCCCCTTTATACTTAACATATGAACCCCCAAAACTAATCAGGAAAGAACCTTATCAAAATGAACCTATATACAAAATTTGAAGAAAATTGGACAATTCTGCATGAAAAAACCATTTATCTTAATTAAGGGGGGTTAGCCCCCCCCTTCCCCCCTTTATAGTTAAACAATCAATCCCCAAAACTAATCAGGGAAGCGCCTTATCACAAGGAACCTATAAACAAAATTGGAAGCAAAACGGTTATTTCTGTCAAGAGTTATCGCGTTACGTACGTACATACGTACATACATAAATACATACATACAGAACGCGCGGGCACATAAGCTCTCAGGCTTTGATAGCCTGTGAGCTAAAAAGAAAACTGCCCAGTTAAACTGACGGCATTGAGCTCACAGGCTATTCACACTAACTGTAAATTATATTCTTATTTCAAAGAATTTGAAATAAGCCCTCGAAAAATGAAGAAATCGACAATATATTAAGAAGGGGGAACCATCCCCCGTTTCTCCTTCTTATAATTAACCAATGAACCCCCAAAACTAATCAGAGAAGCGCCTTATCACAATGAACATATATATAAAATTTGAAGAAAATCGGATAATTCTGCTTAAAAACCCATTTATCTATATCAAGGGGGGTTAGTACCCCCCGTTCCCCCCTTTATACTTTACCAGTGAACCCCCAAAACTAATCAGGGAAGTGCCTTACCACAATGAGCCTAGGGGGGTTAGCCCCCCCGTTCCCCTCTTTATAGTTAAACAATCAATCCCCAAAACTAATCAGGGAAGCGCCTTATCACAAGGAACCTATAAACAAAATTGGAAGCAAAACGGTTATTTCTGTCAAGAGTTATCGCGTTACGTACGTACATACGTACATACATACATACATACATACATACATACAGAACGGGCGGGCACATAAGCTCTCAGGCTTTGATAGCCTGTGAGCTAAAAATGGCAGTTTTAGAACGTTTTTCGCTCCTGCACCCCCTGGGGTTAGTGGCACCGACATAAAATATAGCCTATGTTGGAGCAGGGGTTTGCCACTATCACTTTTGAAATCAGTTCGGTAGTTCCAGAGATTACCCCCTACAAATAAACAAACAAACAATCTTTACTCCTTTATTATATTAGTATAGATAGAGTATGATTCCTATAAAGGCGAGCTGACGCATATCCATCTTGTTGCCCAAAATAACTGCCATGTTGTAACCCAGTTCAGTATTAGGAAACAGCCCAAACCGGTGTTTGCCGTCCCTGTCACTGTCACTCGCCGTCCGCTAACCGGCTTTAGCTTGGTTTTTGGCCCGTTGGGTTATTAAATGGCGGTGTGATTCAGCTTGTAATATAGGAGCTCTAGTATAGAGTAGAGCTCCTAAAATAGAGGCTGACGCATCCTCGCAAATTTGGTACCCGAATTGCAGCCCAGTCGAAAGACCAAGCTAATCAGTACCAGTTCTACCAATCAGAACCGAGTCTTACGCAACCCCAACTCCGGCTGCGGTAGATTGATGCTGAACTGTGTACCAATAATCCGAAACAAATTGGATATGCGTCACTCCTATTATAGGCGAGGCTAACGAAAAAGACAGGCTACCGCGATGCATTCCTCTTGTCTTTTTTTACAGACCGCTAGAGTGACGTGTTGTTCTTTTCGTACACCTGCATTGATGGATTCGAGCATCACGTGACTCCCGCGGTCTGTAAAAAAAGATAGGCGTAGAGCACCGCGGTAGCCTTTCTTTTTCGTTAGCCTCGTATTATAGGAGTCTTAGTATGGAGTAGTTTTAAAAGACGTCACAAAAAGACCGTTGGAGGTCAAACAACCGCTGATTGGTAGCTTAAAGGATTGTGGCCGCGGTTGGAAGTCAACCGGGCATTTGTGATTGGCGAAAGAAAAGATCATCACATGATTGCAATCTCCTTATTTTAAAGACTCTCTGCGAATTTCATCAACAGGTTTCGCTGGAGAAGATTCGGAAACAAGGTAGAGGTAGAGGACCCAATAAGCTGGATTGTTTGATTTTAAACTGTTTTCGTTCCTTACAAAAAATTACTGGTGTGAATGTTACCAAAGTGTTTCTCGAAAAGCAGACGGTTAGTATTACAAAGAATAATTTAGAAAAAAAATTAAAAATATATATTATGAGGTGCCAACCCCTCATTAATATTACGTAATATGCAGGTTAATTTGACCCAGTTTAACAACGCTTCAAAACAGAAAAATTATTGGATGAATATTTATTCAAATGTAGGTTTCTACGTGGAACTTATTTAATTTTATTTCTTAAAAATATTTCTGATGCGAAACGTGATATACCTGGATCAAATTAACCCGGATATTACGGAATATTAATGAGAGTTTGGCACCTATGTATATACGCATAAATTTTAACCATCAAAATGTCTCAAAAAAAAAAATAGAAATAGCCATTCGGTTCGATATTATGTTTTTTTTTTCAATAAAAAAAAAAAAATAATAATAAGGTTAGGGTGCGTCTCCTTAAGGAAATTGTTACAAACTCTGATATTTTCGATCCGGACACCTAATACTTTACATTACATTTAGATTCTTCAATAAATTTTACTTTAGGTACTAAACACGAAGTTATTCGGTGAATATCTTTAGGAATAGTGCACTTTTAAAGTTTTGAACTTTTAATGTTAAACTTGTTATTCATCCTTTGATTACGGGCCAAACCTGGAGACTATTTTTATATTCAATCATGCCACAATTTACAAAAGCTTTACTTTTTGGTGGATTTCTCTTGAAAATATACTAGTATAAATACAGCGACTAAAATACGTAGTGTGGAAGGCTGCAAAATAGTACTAAAAATTGATTCCAAAAAATGTAGAACGATGCTGAAAAGAGAACGGGGTCGATCGCAGCGACATCTTCTAGCAGTGGCATAGACAGGGTGGAGGTCCAGATGGTTTGGATATCACTAATTTTATAAAAATATTTTTGTTTATCTAATCAGAGAAGTTTCTGCGATATATTGAAGGCGAAGGAAACTTTATAATATTACTGGCTTCCAGAGCATTTGAACCCCCCCCCCCTCTCTGGCTACGCCACTGTCTTCTAGCTCTTTTCAACGCAAACATTGTATAAGAATCGAACTTAAAAAAACGTTTCAGCTGGTAGTACATATTTTAAATAATTAAATTATACCCTATTTCCTTTGACTTGGATAGTGATTTTCATAAGCCTTGAAATTGTGAATGATATTGATCATGGCCAAAAAACGTGATCAGCATTCTTTTGTGCCTGGTTGCAGTAATTTAATACTGTATACATGGCTATTTAATACTTGGATACAAGACAGCAAACTAGAAACTATCCCTATTTAGCATACCAAAGGATGAATCTCTACTAGAAGAGTGGAAAAGATTAATTCCTTGATATGATAAAAAACTTACTTCAAAATCAGTTTCATCTGAAATATACACTTACAAGAAGATTTTATTAACAGAAATTATGTTCATGTTGTCAATTGTGAAACGGTTACATTTGCTAGAGGTAAACCTATTTTTAAAGCTGATGTCGCTGCGATCGCCCTATTATTGTACCGCATGGTTGCACGTTTATTGGCTCCAATTTTTTAGCACCTTTTTAAAGGAGTCAGTTTGGCTTTTTTTTTTTTTATTCCGAAATTACGCTTTCATACCAGAAATTCCCTATAATGTTATTTTTGTTACTTAATGGCAGATATTTCGTGACTTCTTAAAGTAAAAATTCTCGTTTCAGAATTTCCGGTTAGAATTCGAAAGTTTTGAATTATAAACGTTTTCCACACTATGTATTCTAGACGCTAGTATAAGTATATGGCAAAGATTATTTTTCAAAAGATCTCACGATTAAAATGAAAAATAGTCCACTGAGACATATATGACCCAACCTTTAGTCAAAGCGTTAATAGTTGGGAAGCCAAACTACAATGTTTGTAGTTTTTTCAACCATAACTCAAAAGTTACTGGGTCAGATTGGGTTGATAGTTTAGATTTGGAAACTTCTAGAAATATATCTCTATTTCGAGTTTTCTAGGATTCATTACGTATTTTTTAATCTTAAATTAGTAATTCATACCCAGTAAACACCTGCAGACTGACCGCATTCGCATATTCGCCGCAGTAATCTAATTTTGGTATACCAGCAAGGAAGACCGAGCTATGCTCGGTTAATATTAGCTTTCTGTTCAGCTCGATATAACAATAAATTCTCTATACAACGTATAATATTCAGTTCTAATCAGTAATTAATGGAATTCTGTTTTCGGGAATGCTCTATGGAAGGTGATTTGTTGAATCATGTATCTTGTCTCCTATTGGGAATTTCTGGAAAATTCCTTCATATTCTAAAAGCCAATTTGTTCGCGAAATGTCGCCAAAATTTGGCGAAAATTCGCAAGCTTGGTACATTCTTTCATTTAGTGCCAAGCATGCGTTTTGACATAGCTAAACTTGAATGTCGATTTTCCCGACAAGTCTCGCCAATGTCGCCAACATTTCGTTAAATTTTGGCAATATATAGCGAATTGTTGCCAACACGTAGTCCAATGGTCCTACTCTGGATGTGACCTAGAATCATGGTAGAATCATGTAATCTATCAAAAAGATTCAATATGACCTAGTCCAAACGTCTTCTCGTAGCCGAAAATGGTAAGATACAAAATTTCGTTAAAATCGTTAGAGCCGTTTTTAAGATAAAACTTACATACACACTCAGAGACGGACACACAAGATTTGCTCGTATTATAATACATGGTGTAAAAAAGTACTTCAGAAGTACTTCACTTGCGTGTGGCTCACACCATGTAAATACGAGGGCTGTAAATTAAGTAATGGCAACATAGGTATAAATCAATTTTTAATGAACTTACAAGTACAATTGCATTACATTCCTTCTATGTAATCACCAGCAAAGCTTATAACCTTTTGCCAAATGTCGGGAAGCCGTTGTAGACCAGTGGCAAGGTGCTGATTGTTGATGTGAGCGACCGAGCGCCCTACTGCATGGAGTACAGGTGAAAAGTCATGAAATCGGTGACCTCGGAGGGGTTCCATCGTGCTACTGTCCTATTAGGTAAAGCATTTGTGCCACAGGCTTCCACTAATCCTCGATAGCATTCTGTTGCATTTTTGCCACGGGCAACCTCGATTTTAAGCCACGACCGCTGATCACCTTTTGAAAACATGCTTTAGAGTGATGGAAACGAAACTCCTCACTTTAACGCCACACAACAACTACCCTTCTAAGCAGATCGACTGTTTTTTGCACTCTACACATCGACAACAGCGCCACCTCACCGCTCCCATATCCTATTTGCGCATGCCCGGCCTTCTGCGAGTTTCAAGGTTAAGTTGCCACTATTTAATTTACAACCCTCGTATTCGAAAAATTTAAAATATTGAAAAATGAACACTTGAAAAGGAATAAAAACACCGCATTCCTCTTTCTACAATACAAGGTGTTTAAAATTGCTCTTGTAACCAGAAATATATAGTAAATAAGTGAAAAGATATATATATATATATAATATAAAAGTCATGTGATAAATTAATCGTGTACACAGTGTGGTGCAACAGATTACCAGAGTCCCCAATGGAGAAGTTATGAATAGAACAGGGTTCGTAAATATCATGAAATTTTAAAAATATCCGATATTTTATATATGTGTCTGATATTTTCAAAATAGTCAACTTATTGATGATTAAAAATATTTTCAGAGTTTATATAAATTAGACATTAAAACATATGTCATTTAGCATGAAAACTTAATATAATTAATATTCTAAATGTATTTTTTAATTTTTTATTTCACTCACTTAACAAAATTTATGATCAACTAATTGATAACAGACACAATTTGCTTTTTACACCCACAAAAAACAAACTATATTAAGATTTAGTAATCAAGTTTTAAGAAAATTTTATGTTTTATACAACAAAATAATTTGTCTTTATTGAAAAATTTTAAGATAAATATAGTAAGCTTGGTTTCCTTAACTGAACAAATCCAAAATGAGAAAAAACTATTTCTAATAAAGCTGCAAATTTATCTAAATTAGATAGTTTATTTTTCAGTGGCTTTTCTAAGTAAACATTGTTCCACATGATTACTGATTCTTCATTTTAAAATTTTCAAAAATAAAGCTTGGAAAAGTTTGGGGTTCTTTTTTGGTAGGAGGGGGGGGTACAATTGTCTTTAAAAAAATCCCTCTTTATTCATAATTTATGGAATAGTTGAAAGAAAAGTTCATTTTTGGCCACTAACTACGATCTTTAAAATATCTTAATCAAGTAGGAAGGTACCATATTAATCTTTAAGAAATCTTCAGAATTATGTTCGAAAAACATCTTTAAGACACATAAATTTCACCTTACTTTAAATCATTAAGATACAACTAAATGTAAATATATTGCTTGAAGGTGCGTAAAAACATACATAAAACATTTAAAAGCACATTAAAATCCTTTAAAAAATTCAAAAAGATACAACTAAATGTAAATATATTGCTTGAAGGTGCGTAAAAACATACATAAAACATTTAAAAGCACATTAAGTCCTTTTAAAAATTCCAAAACGTTTTCAACCGAACTACTCGGTCATCATCAGTGGAAAAACTAAATTGTTGAGTTGAGTTGTTGTCTCTTCGCGTTTTCTTGCGCCCGGAAAAAACTATTTTACTTCAGGGGTTTGGAATATAAGGTGGGATGGGAAAGGTAATCAATGATGCATTAATTCATTCCAGACTGCTTGGATATCATATGATAATATATCGCTACAGACTATTTCTTTTTTAGACATTATTTCTAGAGACTCTCTTATGATAACTTCCTGGTGATTATTTGTGCAGAATATAATTTTGGATCCATTGAAATCAACTTTTATAGGTTCAGTTTGTGCTAATCTTGCTAACGCAGTGTTGGATCTATTTAATCTCAGATCTGCTTCATGTTCTTTTATTCTGTCCCGAAATTTCCTCAGTGAAATCACCTATGTACATAAAATCTTTGTTATCTTTCTTGAATGGTATAATATATACCCCTGATCTATTGATAGCCTGGATTGGGTCAATTTTTCTGTTTAACAAAACCCGCAACTTTGGGGAAGGGACTTTGCTGGTTTTGTTAAACAGAAAAATTGACCCAATCCAGGCTATCAATAGATCAGGGGTATATATTATACCATTCAAGAAATATAACAAAGATTTTAGGTACATTTTCTCAAATTCAAGAAGCTAAATATTTTAGCATAATTTTCGATGAGACAACATATATATCCACCAGTCCCAACTAACATTCTGAGTCCGATATGCACATGATAATATTGTAAGGGAAGATTTTTCTTACAATTTATGTATTTACGTAAAGAAGTTAATTCTGGCAAAATTGCAGTAGTCCAAGAAATAGGATATGATGATATTGAACCAATAGTATCTAGTAAGGGCATTGGACAACCTATATTTGGGATATTAAAGAAACACTCTCTGGATCCAAAAAATTGTGTAGGCATAACAACGGATAGTTGCAATGTGATGGTATCAGAATTACGTGGTGCTATCGCAGAAATTTGTTTTAAAAAAATCGAAAAACGCCATGCATTATCCGTGCTTCAATCACGCATTAAATTTATCAGTATCAAAAACAAATCAACTACAATGCGTGAGAAATACTATAGGAACTATTAAGGAAATTTAATTTTTTTTTATCATTCAATACGACGGTTCATAATCTTAAAAATTATTTTAATGAGGCAGTTACCTGGCTTATGTGAAACTAGATCGATTGAGAAGCATGAAGGAATAATAAAATTTCGAGAACATATGTTAAAAATCTCCGAAGCGCTGGATAATATATCTAATTGGAAAGAGCCTCAGAGTTCATCAAAAGTAAGAATATTGCAAGCAGAAATGTGCGACAGCATAGTACGTGTTGCATGCTTATTGGATGTGCTATCAGATACTTTGCCTATCAGTTGACAAAAAAACTGATTTACATATAAAATTAGTTCATGATATGGTCCACAGTACTCTTCGCATTCTAGACGACAAACAAAAAAATTGTTTGGACCTGTTCAAACAGTTGTTTATAGAGTCTGAATCTATTGTTTCAGAACTTGATGTGCAAATTAAAACTCCAAAAAAAAACTAAAATACAGACTCTCAGAAATAACGTACCTGCCGATACACTTATGGATTACTTCACGTTATCGATATATACAATAGTTCTTTGTACTACCTATTTTCACAGACATTATTTTATTTTCCAGCACATAAACAAGCAGTGTACATGTTCAAAAGTCTTAAAAAATACTTTCAAAACTGCACAAAACTAGTCAATCTGTTAAAAATTGTAAAAACGCTAAAAATATTTTCACCTTTTCACCTGTCGCTCTCAGGCATCTTCAGTCACTGATGTTATGGTTTCTGCTTCGTCAGTCAATCTGTTGAAAACCTTCATTTTTATTTTTCCTAATAACATATGGCGCCATCTGTTATCTATTTTTGCGTGGGCCATATCATTGCATGTTTCTGAATTTGATGTACATATTTCTATAGCTTCCCTCTGCAATGCGTAGTTTGAATTATTATAATTAGCTAATTTTTCAACATTAATGAAGTCTATTGTAAAGAATATTTATTAAAGAATATGTCTTGTTGAGGTCTATTGGTGATTTGTTGTTTAATCTGCCTATTGCAGTGGTTGGTTTATTTAAGTTTATATCTCTTCTGTGTTCTTTCATTCTGTCTTCAATTTTCCTTTTTAAACTACGCATTACAAAGGGAATCCATAGAAATATGTGCATCAAATTCAGAAACATGCAATGATATGGCCACGCAAAAATAGATAACAGATGGAGCCATATGTTATTAAGAAAAAGCAAAATTGTATGTTTTCAACAGATTGACTGACGAAGCAGAAAACATAACATCAGTGACTGAAGATGCTTGAGAGCGACAGATGAAAATATTTTTACTGTTTTTACAATTTTTAACAGATTGACTAGTTTTGTGTAGTTTTAAAAGTATTTTTTAAGACTTTTGAGCATGTACACTGCTTGTTTATGTGTTAGAAAATAAAATAATGTCTGTGGAAATAGGTAGTACATAGAATTATTATGTTAAAAATGACATTATGAACGATCATATAGATAAAAGACTATCGATATATATTTCAATAATAGAACATATTGCAGAAGATTTAATAACAAGGTTTAGGGAGGAAACATTGCAATTATATAACCTCTCATTGTTTTTGCCGCTTTCAAACACCAACCAAAGCCTAGAAATTAATGCACTAAGCCAATCTCAAAATCTATTAGATGGAAGCTTATCTGGAAGAGTTATTTTGTCAGAAATAAATTTCTGGAAAGCCAAGTGGAGGCAAGAAACAGAAAGAGGTAATGTAGGGCCTG